>OX419738.1:16652500-17287500 GCA_948477245.1 Thumatha senex | reverse complement strand
ATTAATCAAAAAAGTACTCGTTGTTATTTAAATATTCTTTCCTTTGAAAGCAACCCCGGTACCTAGAGATGAATGATCAAGATGAAATTGGGCACAAGTCGAACGCTAACGAAGTAACTCTTAATTGAGTTAACGGAGATAATATTATAGTCCATAATTCTTTTATTACTTAAGTAAATGGATAGGGGTCTTATGTTTTAAATCCAGTCTTTGATCTAAACTTGAGGATGAACCGTCTGTTTAAAAAATTAAAGAGTTCCTAATGAATTACCTCATGTTAGTTTGGTTTTGCTACTAGGGAACACTCGCTGGTTTTCTTTCTTACATTGAAACATTACCTCCCTTTGGAATTAGGCAACTGACAAGTCGCGTATGCGATTTCACATACAATTTGAGGTAAATTTTTAAGGCAATTAGTATGCCAACTTTCACATAATTTTTTATTAAAGTGAATAAAGACAACCCGGTTCGAGACGAGGATTCTGGTCATACTCTTAAATGACGATTAAAATAATATATAGTGAAGAATTTCAACTTGTTGCGGTACGGTTTGGGTAGTTCCGTACGGGTAAGTTTTATTATAGATTTCATTTAATAGGCATGGGCGAGAGGGAGTAAGCAACATTCCTTGCTCAATGCAATTAACTGATACTCGCGACTTCGTACCTGTGAAGTATCTGCTCGGGATAGTTCATGAAAATAACTCATATTGACACTGCGAAACGGACATTCCTATCGGAGTCTGAAGGTATTAAGCATCTCGAGAGTTTCATTTTGTGCTAAAGCTTTACCAATAACTAGCGCACGATTGCACCGATCCTTTGTCTTTGAAAATCGGAGACATAGTGGTTTGGATTGTTCTTGTAAAACAATCAAAATAGGTACCGGGCATTTGAAAATACCTCCTAGTCTCAATAGTTCTGTGATTTTGTATGGAACCAAACTTTTTGTCTCAGTAGTTCGGTGATAAATACCACCGGACTGTAAGCCATTTAGTTCGGTATCTTATAGTAAAGATTCTGATCTTCGATATTCTTTGTAGTAAGGCCAACAACCCGATGATATAGTTGTTTAGAGAAACTTCATATCGTTATCCGCAACCGGGACTACATTCATTGAGACGTTCACTGGTAGAAAAAATAATAAATGTCTATATTTTGCATAGATTTTTAAGGCGCTTACAAGATGGCATACACTAGAAGTAAAAATAAATTTATTACAATTAATGTTACCACCGGTTCGGAACGCGACCCACTTGAAAAGAATCGGCAAGAAAAAGCAAGACCGTTTTTGATGGCCTATTTACAAATTAATATTATTTCACAAAGCCAGCTGATCATTCCCAGCCAGCTGATCAGTCCCTGATCCAGTAAATATCTCTACAAAATAGGCGCAACACTATAATTATATCCAGGTAATCCACAGGCGAGGTGATGATGGGCTCCTCTTCGCTGTAGAGTGCAGGGAGTTCCGGTGAGGCGTCGGGCCTGCCCCTCCAGGCAGTGGAATAGATTACCTGGCCCTCCCTCAGCTAAGTCTAGATTCCGCAGCGTTACGGTTGCCTATCGCAATTCGTTTGATGAAATCCTGAGCTTTTTATATTGGTGCTGTTGGGAAATTTGTTTGTAAAAAACACCTACTCCCTTTTATTTCTGTACATTGTCTAAGTAACGCATGTCATAATTTATTGTACGTTGGCAGTCTGGGACGTGCTTGGCAACGCTTGACTATCTGTCCACTGCCAAACACGTAGGCAGTTTCAGTATCCGCAATATTTTAAATTATTACTTGTGTAATATCGTGTAAATTGTTAGTAGCGCTCTAATGGCAACTGAAGATGAACCACAATCCACCATCAGTGAAAGCTTAGGTGTACTCAAAGATAATAGATCAGTACTATAATTTGTATTCTATTATATATATTACTTTATCTTCAAAAGAGTTGCTTTGTTTTTGTACTTAAGCGCCTTATACGACATTCCCGTAATGTCTAATATAGTGTTCTTAGACCCTAGTCAAAGCCATCAAACAGCTATCATATATTCCATTCAAGGTCCACCACATAATTTTATTAGACATATTGCAAAATTCCACTTATTAACCGACCTTACGATTTACTACATCACATTACAGCACTGTTTCGTATAACATTAGTTACAGCGCAGAATTTCGTAGCGTAATCAACGCTGAGAGAAATCCTGTGGCGCGTATTTGGAAACGACGTCCTATCTCCGCTTTAGACTTCACTCGAGCGGGAAGCAATTAGGATGAGCCACGGAGTACGCGGAATGCGAATGAGTAATGGATTAAATTTGTAGCAGTAGTGAATGACAATAATTACCACTATTTTTATTTAAAAGTAAATAATAATCCATTAAGTCTAGATTCCGCAGCGTTACGGTTGCCTAATTTAATATTATCTCACAAAGCCAGCTGATCATTCCCAGCCAGCTGATCAGTCCCTGATCCAGTAAATAGCTCTACAAAATTGTATTAATTACAATTTTGTAGAGTAGGAAGCGTTCGTGGCACCGCGGACGTAGTGTTCTGTAAACGATCACTGCATTAGGCAACTTTCACTATGGCTGGTCCTCGGATGGGTGACCACTTAGTGGCATTTATATTTGCAAGCGTTTCCGTGCTTCGGAAGGCACGTTAAACCGTTAGTCCCGGTTGCCAGTAACATGGCAGTCGTTAAGCCAGTTGACTGCCTTATGGTCGGTTTGAAAAATTTCAACAACAGGTCGCCACAACCTGCAGCTGTCCATTTCAACACGACAATGGGCTCACCACCTGTCACGTGGGACAAAAAGCAAAGCATACGGTGAAACGTGGGCGTATAGTACGCCTCTGCCTACCCCTTCGGGGATTAAGGCGTGAAAGTATGTTATGTTATGTTTATGTTATGTTAATATAATCAAGCAATTATATATGGTCTTATTATAGTTAGTCATCACAATTTGTATTGGATGGCGTCCTGAGAATACAAACGGAGATAGAGAATTAGAAGAATAGATTTTGATGAAACTTTACACTAATATAGCTTACACATCAGAATAGCACATAGGCTACTTTTAATCCCGGGAACAAGTTCCTGTGAGAAACGAGAACGGGCAAACTTCACCACGCGTGTGGAGTCGCGGGCGACAACTAGTCATTAATATTTTTGTATGTGTATTCATAAAATAACGAATTATGGTCACTTACATTATACTGATTAGTTGATTGATGGACCTTGATAGAACTTGCTACACATTTTGAGATGCATAATAATGTGCACCATTGAAAATACTGTAAGGCGAACCCGGTAAGGTTAAAATGTAAATAAATGGAACAGTACAAGTGTTTTTATTCAACACATGTAAATTCTATTAAACGACACAGAATAAAGAGTTGGTATTCTACGTACTCCTAAGATTGTACCTTAATCTATTCTGAATTAAAATTTTTTGGTAATTTTTTTTCATTCAATAACTTTCGTTTTAAAACTCTGTTCATTTAAACCTAAAAGAGAATCATCAAGAGTAAAAAGTGAAGTGAAGTCTCTCAGTCAAACCATTGTTGTTATAACTTCATATATTGTATTCAATGACATCCGAAATACATTGAATATGTGATAACATTTGTAAATGCCGTAAGGCGAAACCGGTCAGGTAAAATAATAAATAAGTGGAACAGTACAAGTGTTTTTTGTTCAAGATGAGTAAAAAGTGAAAGTGAAAAGTGGCGAACTGAGTAGGTATGCTGATGTAACATAAGTATCTGATACATTATGCCATATTAATAAAGTTATATAAGTATTTTGTTATGTTATCCATATGAAAGCCCAAAAAGTTGCTGAACTAAGCAACTAAAGTCAAAGTTACAAATAGAGTTACACATGGAACAGATTGAACCTTTCTATAAGGCGTCATTACTGATACGTTGGACTCCGTAGCAGATGTTAGAACCAATCTATAGTATAAGAAAATTATAGGGTTGATACACAAAGAGTTTAAAATATGAATTAGAATAAGTTCAAGGTAGATGGGCCACAAATTAATGATCACTGCGTTAGGCAACTTTAGCTATGACTGGTCATCGAATGGGTGACCGCTTTGTGGCGTTTCCATTTACTAGCATTTCCGTACTTTGTAAGGCACATTAAGCCATTGGTCCCGGTTATCAGTAACATAGCAGTTGTTAAGTTAAAAAAGGCCTTTGGGTCTCTGAAAAAATTTGAAGTTCGCCATAACCTACGCTTGTCTATTTCAACACGGAAATTGGTTCAACTCCTATTACATGGGACAAAAAATGCACACGGTAAAATGTTATTGTATAAAATCAGCAACCCATTCGGGGATAAAGGTGTGACTCATATATCTTTTCACCTTTGAATGTAAAGGCATATTTTCATACAACTCAAAGAGATGCTGCAAATTTGGATGAGTCCAGAATATTAAATAGGCCATGCGATAGCTTCCCCTACCAAATTATTAGGTGAACCAAGGTCTTTAAAGTAATGTTCCGAATGCAATTGTTACTTCGCTTAAAGATGATTCAAGTATTTGTGATCCTAGTAAACAAGTAAAAATCTCGGCACCAGCAGCCCGTAAAAAGAGTGACAACCCTAAAAGCTGCAAAACTTTTTAACGGATGGTGCTATCGTATAACTTCGGTAGAAAAACTTATGAGTAGTGAAAGGAAAGAGGTCAGTCAGAAAGAAAATATGAATTCAACCTGCCCACTGCCACATATGAAATCGATTGCGTTTTACTGTGAACATTTAACATATTTACAGAAAACAGTACAAAAATTATATTACAAGACTAACAATGATGCCCCGACTAGATGTCGAAGAATTCCTCCCCATAAAAGATAACCGGTATAGTTCCCACAAGGCTGGCCGTACTGCCACGTAGTATGGCAATGTTTATTCTCTGAGCGAGAAAGAGGCCAGCCCTATGGTCTCGAGAAAAGTCGACCGGTCGCTGCGTGATATCTCTATATATATATATATATATAGAGAATGAGCACTTGGGCCCCACGAGCCCAGTGTCTCGACCCCAAACGGCTCCCATTTATAAATACCTATTAAATTATTATATTTGCGCCGTATATGAATTTAAACTGTCATGGTCATAAACATTACTACGATATTGATTGTCGGGATATTTACCATGTTTACTATTATTCGCGAGTATCCGATATTTCGTCACTGTTGCAGGCGCCATGATTAAGGAGTAACTCCGTGATTTAGTAATATTATATATGTACCGCCTGAGAGTCTCAGCAGATGCAGCAGCAGCAAGCACAGCCCGCCGTGCTAAGAAGATGAGAAATTAATTGAACTATACTTTTCTTTTGTAATATTGCAGAGATAATTTTAACGGTGCTTATTAAACGTTGAATTAAACGTGAACATTAGCGCTCGTGGCCCCGCGGTCTCAGTGTTCTGTAAACGATCACTGAGTTACGCAACTTTCACTATGGCTGGTCCTCGGATGGGTGACCACTTTGTGGCATTTACATTTGCGAGCGTTTCCGTGCTTCGGAAGGCACGTTAAGCCGTTGGTCCCGGTTGCCAGTAAAATGGCAGTCGTTAAGCCTGGTTGAATGCCTTATTGAATGGCTTGAAAAATTTCAACAGCAGGTAGCCACAACCTGCGTCTGTCTATTTCAACACGGCAATGGGCTCAATCCACACGGTGAAAAGCGGGCATATAATATGCCTCGGCCACCCCTTCGGGGATAAGGCGTGATGGATATTGATTTATTTATTAAACGTCATACATTAACTAAAGAAATAAGATGACACCGGTTCGGAATTCTGCCCACCTGAGAAGAACCGGAGACTTGGAAGGGGCTTTTCCGGAACGCTCCATTTTTCTCCATCATTAAATATCACGGTCTACATTTCACTCTTGTCTAGTTCATGTTTTCCTACATTTTCTCTTATTACAGCGAGGTTATAGGGCAGTATGGAGAAATGATATAACGGCGAGTATGTCAACGTAGATTGTTTATTGCTTGACTTACAACGACAGAATGAACAGAGAAACATGTGCATATGCTATTTCTAACATAATTACAGGTAAGCATTGCCGCCCAATATGGCGTAGTAGGAAACGACGTCACAACTTCTGTCGACAGATAAACATATTTTCTGGCGTGGCGTTACACTCTATGTTATCTCCGTTTGTAATTTCGTTACTGGGGAGGTTACTGAAAATTATTTTCAATTTTCAGTTAAATTCTATGTTGAAATACAATTATGAACGTTGAGCTAGTATTCTTTTAGTTGATATTAATGATGAAGCGCTTGTGGCCCCGCGGACTCTGTAACAGATTACAGCGTTAAGCAACTTTCACTATGACTGGTCCTCGGATGGGTTACCACTTTGTGGCATTTACATTTGAGAGCATTTCCGTGCTTCGGAAGGCACGTTAAGACGTTGGTCCCGGTTGCCAGTAAAATGGCAGTCGTTAAGCCCAGTTTAAGGCCTTATGGGCGGCTTGAGAAATTTCAACAGCTGGTCGCCACAACCGGCGCTTGTCCATTTCAATACGTAATGGGCTCACCACCTGTTAAATAGGACAAAAATGCATGCGGTGAAATGTGGCCGTATAGTATGCCTCTGCCTACCGCTTCGGGGATAAAGGCGTGACAAATGTGTGTATGTACGTATGTATGTATGATATAAATGATACAGCAGTAAATGATTTGTTCAATCAGTTGGATTAATCAATTGTACTTTTGTGCCTCTCACTGTCTGCTCACTTCAATTACTTAAGTTGGATGAATCTATGTGTGAAATCTTCATTAGTTGACCTAACACACACAATGACCAACAATGCATAGTCAAGTTAACTCATAGACGTTCCTAAAAAAGCTAATAAAAGTGGACCCAGGACTTTTAATTCCAGTTAGGATTTGGAAGCAACTGGAATGACACTAAGCTTAAGAAAAGTGGTAATAATTATACTAGTTAGTCATATTTATATTTTTAAACTATGTGTTAACTTCCCAGTTTTAGTGCAATTAGTATAATGTGCTGTTTATTCGATTAAAGAATTTTTATTTTCATCAGCAACTTTGGATAAGTATAATAAAAAAGTTTAACATGAAAAAAAAAAGAATCATGGTTTTTATAACGAACTAAAAGGTACTTATTTTTTCACATTTTCATGCGTTGTCATCCACTTCTGACATATAGTCAAAATTTCAAATACAATTTTCCACCCTTCAAACATACGAAGAACAAGTTAATAAATGCATGGAAATAATGAGAAAAGTTGATCCAGCTGATCAACTTTTCTCATTATTTCTTACTGAACTGTATCTTACTGGTATCTTTTGAGTGAAGATGGGAGTAGGTATGTGAAATATGAACATAAAAGCCTCGAGTATTATTATATTACATAAACATTAACCATAGAAGGTGGCGTGGCGTAAAGGTTACACGCACGCCCTTCACCCCCTCAAGGAAGTGGTATAACACCCGAACCCCCCAAAGAATCGAGATAACACTCGAACCCCCCAAAGAGGCAGGATAACACCCGAACCTCCCCTGAACGAGCCTGCGGTACCGGACAATGCCTTTTGGGAGCCCTGGGTCTATCCTTACGAGGGCATACCCGGGACTCCTGGCCATAGACAGATACGTCACTACGTGTAGTTTTAGTCTGTTGGAGTCCGACATAGCATCCATGAGGATTTCCACACGAAAAAAAACAAACATTAAATCATCTTTATATATTGATATATTTAGATGATTTAGGGCCGTATTCCAGAACGTTTATCAACACTCAAGACACACTTGAGAGTAGATTTAATAAGGCAAAATGTAGTCTCAAGCGTTGATCGAGTATTGAGAAACGTTCTGGAATACGGACCTAAATGTTTGAAAGATTTAATAAAATTAATTGTAGATATCATCTGAATATATTGCTATTTTGAGAAAAGATATTAGACGTTGTTACTAGTTAGGAATTAATTACTTATCAATACGCTTTTATCCCCGAAGGAGGGCCAAAGGCATATAATACGCTACATATCATCGTAATCATTTTTGTCCCATGTAAAAGGTGATGAGCCAACTGCCGTGTTGAATTGGACAGAAACAGATTGTGGCGACTTGCTTTTTAATCGTGTGGAAATTCCCACAGATGTAATGTCCGACTCAAACCGATCTAAACCACACGGTTCCTACCTATCTGTCTATCGCCAAGCGCCCCGGGAAACTCCTCGGAAGCACCTCCCAGAATTCCCGGCAATGTAGCAGAACCTGCTATGTAAATTAAATTAAAATACCTCTTTGTTAAAATGCTATGTGAAAATAACAAATTAGTGCTGAGTAAGATGGCATTTATTAATTTTAATAATAATAATAATAATAATAAACCCCTCGAGGACAGTCGTTATCTTTTATAGGATTAACGCAACCCTATGAGGGCATAGTAGATTCGCTTTTTGAGTCATCCACTTTCTGATATCAACAAAAAGTGTATCAGAAAGTTATTGAAAAGCTCACATCCGCAGGGCAGCTTGTGGCGAGCTGAATGTGCGTGGCTACACATCGGTCCCGATTCCTCAGAGTTTTGTTGCCCTTCTGCACCGGTTAGGATTTAATGGCCTAACGGGAGAGCAGTGAGAGTGCTTCTCCCGGGAGTGCAGCAAATCTCAACTCTGGCTTGCCTTGATTGGCCGGTCTGAGGGAGGGAGCCAGAGCTATATACTCGGGGGTGGAAGTGTCATTTTCAAGGACATAACTACGGGGAAGCCCGCTCCGGGCCTGTCCCACGAAGGTGAAACCGGCGCCGCACCGCTCGACACCCCAAGCCGCTCACACCGGTGTTGCCCTCTGTCGCCTTACAGGCTTATCATGCCTATGGTGATTGTATAGGGGGCCCATCTAGTGAGTTGGCGAGTCACCGTCTGCCAATAGTTTAATAATAATATATTAAAAAGGCAGACGCCGTTTTCATCAATAGCTTAAATCACCCAATCCATTTAACATCCAACCCAATAGCCCATTTCATAGTTAGCACATTTCACAATAGTTTAACTCCCATTGGAGGTGATCCATTACCGTTCTTCTACATAAGGCGGGCGTGGACTATCTGCAGTGAGGGTCCCATTCCCTATTAGATTAAAATTCTCAAAGGGCCTCTGCGTGTTGGACCTATGTCTCCATGTAAGCCTACCAAAAGCCCGGGTATCTTCAAGAAAAAAAAAAGAAGATGCCCGAGAAAAGAAGAGACATAATAATAATAATTCATTTATTTAGCAACGGGATAAATATGTAGGCGCTACGTTTTACGCAGATTAACACACTGTTGTAGATATTTACAGCGAGTCTTGTGTGAGGATTCAACCTCTTGACCTTTTTCATGTTTAAGATATTTGAATTATAAATATCTCAAACACGAAGGAGTATAATTAACCAGACCGATGAAGCTATAAAAATAAAAAATAAATAAATATCCATCACGCCTTATCCCCGAAGGGGTGGCAGAGGCATATTATATGCCCACTTTTCACCGTGTGGATTCCTGTCCCACGTAATAGGTGGTGAGCCCATTGCCGTGTTGAAATAGACAGACGCAGGTTGTATAAAAGTTTAAAAAAATAAAAAAATATAAAAGTTTATAAATAAAGATTTATCCATTAAAGTAAATTGAATGCTGTGAAGATGCGACCACTTCGTAAATTATTCGGCGTAAAGTTGGCCGACCGTACGTAAGATACTCAATATGACAAGTTTGAATGAAAGTGTCAGCATTTAGCTGGAAAAGGGAATGATTGGTTCGGTCGCGTTCGATTCGGAACGATTGACGAAGAATATTTATTAAGCGAAAGTAGAGGGTAGAAGGGTCGGGGTAGACCGAAACCTCGTGAGCAGATTGCTCAAAAACGGTAAAGTCAAAAGTACTCTGATACCCAGACTTGCAAGTAATCGATTAATGACTGCAGGAAGCGAAAGAACTACGCATGGATCGTGAAGCTTGGCGATCTATCGTCACTGACAACCCCGTCAGGGATACATCGTGGAGACAGATAAAAGTTTATATAATATCATTATATATAGCACATTTGTAATATATATTAATGGTCTGAAACACAGAGCATTAACTCGTAATGTGTGTACTTTAACTACGTACATATATAAGCAGTTTCAGTTGCGGTGCTGCGAAGAGATGATAATGTAAGTTAAGAACAAGAGCCCTTACACCCGAAGAGCCCATGTCACCAAGATTTATAGTTTACCTCAAACTTCAGTAACTGTGAATAGTTTGATATGGACTCCAGTATGTACTAATTTGAATATACAGGGTTATTTGTAATGTATTCATAAAGCTCTTACAGAAGTCACCTTTGTTCTTAGTATTGAAGAACTTTATTTCTATGACATTTTTATTTTTCCAAGTAATGTAAAAATTAAAATTTGTTCAGACAATGTTGTTAGCATTGCCACTTTAAACGTGAATAATAATAACACATATATTTATTTCAGACTTATAAAGTCCATTTTATTTTAATCAATGTGAGATTCTGGCTAATGTCAAATCACCCTTAGGTCTAGGGACCTAAGGGGTGATTTACTACTTTAGTACTGCCACTTGGATATAGCTCTATATTATAGTTATAGTAACTTTAAGCTAACATTTGGTTTAAACTAACACGCGTTGAACACATAGTTTTGTATTGAACGGGATTTCGCGCGGCACTATATTACAACTAAAAGGTTAGTATACCTTTTTATTCCTCGACGTTCCTTTTAGTTGTAATATAGTGCCGCGCGAAATCCCGTTCAATACAAAACTATAACTTTAAGCTGTCTAGAATAAATATATGAATTCAATTTTAAAAATACTAACTTCACCTATTTGTGGTAATTTTTTTCCATATCCGTTTCTCACAGGGTATATATAGTAAGCTATTCAAAAATAACCAAGGTAGCTTATGTTAGATACTTCAATTTTATTTATATGCATATAGGTTTATAGATTTTTAGCTCGTATAAAAATACTAACCATGACCTTTTTTGTTCTAAACCTTAATGCTGCTATGCGGTCTAAAAGTAATGTAGTTTCATACAAAACATGAATTAAAGAATTCAACTACATTTTTTGTAATAAAAAGTCGTAGAACAAAAGTTCTTCCGTGTATTGTACAAAAGTGGATTTATTTGTTTATTACAAATAGTAGTATTGTTTCATAGTCTAAGGTTTCATGGCAGTCAGCCAGTCAACTTCTTTTTGATTAAAAATGTGCCAAAGTATCTACGCTCTCTTTGGACTGGAACGAGCAAGGATGACAATAATAATGAAAGGACTTATTATACTAGCGTCACTTCTGGTAACAGGCAGCCGTGTATATAAAACAGCATCAAACTCTATCTTTGCTGATTGTGATAATTGAATTCAATGTTAAAACGGAAAAAACTTCAAGTTTGCATACGACTTTTAGGTAACCTGTCTTTATTTTTCAATTCATTTATTATTTTTGTGAAACACTAAAGTACGGTCCGATCTTTACTTAATCTATGTTTAGCGAAGATTAGTAAACATATATGGTGAAACTAGTTACCCACTCAACATAATCAAATCCAATATTGAGCGCGTTATTAGGTATAACTCAATGTTATTAGGAGTATTAATTAACTGTGGATGCTGCATTGGCTTTGGTTTGGTTCACTGGCTCGCTGTTAGGTTGATAGGTAATGGATGCATTGTATGTGTTGCTATAATAATTAATGCATTAACATAGACACAAAGACGAGCCCACTCTTTTATAAATAGTATAGAATGGGAATTGAACTGAAATGCTATGAAAATAATAGGGCGCGTCTTCGTGAATGGTACTATCTAAGCACTGTAGCAAAGTTGACAGTAGTGAGGAAATGAATGAACGAACCTACAACGTCACCTGCTGGCAACGTCGTAGGTTCTCTGTAGAGGTTGGGAGGTCAGACCGCAGTCGTTCCCAGCAATGTCGAAAATCTAAATTTAAACAATTGCTTCTCCTAGCAGTCGGCGTAAGACGTTACAACCAGTGTGTGTTTAGTAAAACAATGTCGCATAGCATTGTAAACATACAAACATATTGTCACGCTTTTATCTCCGAAGAGGTCCCCAGAGTTCAGTTCACTGTATGCATTTTTGTCCCACGTAACAGGTGGTGAGCCTATTGCCGTGTAACAGCATAGTAAAACATTATTTTCAAATCCAAAAACTAAATAAAATATTAAATACGTCGTGAACTGACTATTTTAAACAAGAATACGTTGTTCTTTAGCAATTTTACAAATATAAGAAGATAATATGCAAATTTTCATTCACATATCTATTCTGTAACTTTTATTGTATAAATCTCCTTTTGAGATTGTCTGTATTATAAATGTACTATCTATGATAGCGTATAGTAAGTAGACTTTGCACACGGCTTAAGATGAGCGAAAAAAGTAACAAGAACGACTTGAACAAAAAAGTTCACCATTCTTGAGCCGCCACAAATTACCTACTGAATTGTAATCTCCGCTGAACATTATGTACGATGTAATGGTAAAACGTGGGTGGAAATTCCTTTTAGGTTATTTACTTTATAATATTCTATTTTCTCCATGGCCTCTTTCCTAAATACAAAATGAAGCAATGCTATTTCACTCTCATAAGGTTATTTTTATTTTCATCATAGCAGTTTCTGTTGGGTTAGTAGTTTAGAGCGGTTGATTCTGCGACTTTATTCTTTTTATATAATAGAATAAATAAAAGCGCATGTGATAATTATAAATTGAAAGTTGAATTTCCGGGCTTCGATACCCGGGTCGGAACAAATATTTGAATGATCACAAATGTTTGTTTCGGAGTTTGGGTGTTTCCTAAATATAATATGTATGTATTTAGAAATATATATAATATCAGTTATCTAGTATCCCATACAACTAGCTTATATTAGCTTACTTTGGGTTAGATGACGTTGTGTAAAAAAACGTCCCATAATATTTATATTATTTATAAAATAAAGTAAGAATTATAGATGTTACTATTTATGAGATCGAATTGGAATGAATTTTGCCACACAGTTTTTAATCTAAATTAACACATTCGGCGTCTTAAACAGTTACGTTCTTGAGAGAAACGAGATCAGTAATTTAAACAGGTGTCTTCAATAACTTCAAGTTTAGAATATAAGTGGTACAGCATTTGGAATCTTAACTGTCACAAAAACTCTTATATGTGGCGTTACAACTAGTGTATGGTTAGCAACGAAAGTTGCTTAGCTTAGCAGAAAATTATAATCGGATACTACTGACAATACTGATAGTCTTCATATAAGCCGATTTGGTACAGTTAAAGAAAATCATAATCCATTAGATTTAACTACCGAGCTCCCAGGTACAAACATTCACGAGAGATATATTTTATACCGATTTTAGTGGACAAGTCTTTGGCTCAGGTAAAGAACGTAATGGAGTGCTCTTAAACATTTGAAATGAATAAAACCACCATATGATGAACTGTAATTTCGGTTTCATTTAGCCTACTTTCATTATTGAGGGAGAATTGTGGTGCATGTGGACGTAATGTTGAGTCAGGGGCGTTTTTCATCACCATAATGACGTCATAAATTACAGAGCACAGTTATCTTTTCCCTACTTTTTAAATTAAACTCGGTTTTTAAATGTCCGGCATTTACAAGCACTGTATTATGAGTTTTTATATTTATCTTTGGGTGTACCTTAGTACATTTATATCCAGAGTCTTCATTATTATTATTTCAATGTATTTAGTGAATTTTCATAATTTTTAAATGAATGAATCTATTGTCTAACTTTACAGCATTATGGTAATGTTTGCAGCATCAATCTTAGCGTTTTACCAACGTCAATATGTTCTTTATTGAACCGCGTGCCTGCCTTATTTTCTTATATCATAATAAATATTGTAAACTCTCTTATTTAAAATGTATTGTTACTTATGATGGGGCCCAAGATACATAACCGGATAGTGGTGCACCTGCTAATTTACGGACGAGGCAACGACACTTACTCTCAACCATGCTGAATATCAAAAGTCAAATGCTAGCTGCTCCTAGTAGCGAACTAAAAGAGGACACCAGGGTTTAAATCCAGATAAAGTTTGGAAGCAACTGGGAATGCACTAAAATGAAGACATCAGAAGTCTTAAACTGATGTTGTAATACATTTCATTGAACTTGTTCTGCAGACCCTATTATTTACACTACTGACTTCTAAAATTAGCTGAAGCAGGCTTCCTAATTTACGACGGAGGTTTTGCTCCGACTTGTTTGTAAACAATATCGGAACATTAGTTGTGTTTTCAGTCTTGTTTAGCTAATATTTTCCTGCTTGTATTATCTCACCAAATAACCTTGTCAAGGGACTACGGGAGGTTCTTATTTGTAACAAGCTGATGCCCACACCTTCGCCTACGAAGTTTTTCCTTACTCGTTTCCCCCAGTGTAAGCAAAGCTAGTATGTTATAGCATGTTGTAGTAAGCTATCGATAAGAGATAGACTTATGCCATTGTAGACTTTTCTGTAAACCTAAATAAAATACACAATTCTATTGTACATTACTTTTTTAATATCTCTGCGCTGTCGACCCTTCTAAGACCCCTTTTAGGTGCGTTTTCGTTGAAAGTATATTTTATTCCGATACCTTTAAAAAATATAGCTATATTTTACATACATTTTTAATAGAGTGAAAAAAGATAATTCGATTCCAGACGGGGATTGAACCTGTGACCACCTTAGCCTAACCAGGGCAATGCTCTAGCCACTGAACTACCCGAACCCGAATAGCTATATTTTAGCCAATATTTACAAATACTTAACAAATTATATACCAAAACACTCCTCGAGAACCACTATCAATTTGTGGAAATAGCTAAAAAATTGGTGCAGTAGTTTTTGAGTTTATCGAAACAGACGCAGCGGAGGACTTTGTATTCCACCGTCTTTTTTTTTAAGATGTACATCTAGTTGCCTTTCTGTAAACTGTACTGTACCTACTATTCTGTGGAGACACTTTTTTTCTCACTTCCTCAATTTATCTAATATGATATGCTAACTTTTGCTTGGTCTTTACCAAGCTCGAATTCGTTGTTATTTTAATACTGCCTAGTAAACGCCCAATGGCTTCATCTGTTTGTCCTTTTTTTGTGGGAACACGGGGAAAAAACGTAGCCTATGTAATTTCTTATAACATCAGTTATCTGCTAGTAAAAGTCCCGTTCTAAGCCGTTTCAGGGATTAGCGGGAACGACAAATAGATAAAAAAAAGTAAAAATTGATATTTTATCATTTACTATCGTATACTTTCATATGCATTGACACTTAAATTTTATTTAAATGTATAGATCTTGGTTTTTGCTGTAGATTCTGGTTTAATGGTCTCACAGTAATGGGAATGAGGGTGGGATTACTGCCAATACCCCGGCCCGGTGAGTGATGGAATTATAATGAATTATTTGTGTTATTAGTTGTATTTAATAATTATAATGAATTATGACTGCCTTTGTGGCGCGGTGGGAGTGCATCCGACTGCTACGCAAGAGGTCGTGGGTTCGATTCCCACCCAGGATAAAACTTTGTGTGATGAGCACGATGGTTTATTCTGTGTCTGGGTGTTATTTATATGTATGTATTTAGAAATATATAAGTATGTTTATCAGTTATTCTGGTTACCATAGTACAAGCTCTGCTTAGTGTGGAATCAGATGGCGTTGTGTGAGTTGTCCCAACAATATAAAATACAATTTAAATATATATATATATTTCTAGGACTGGCTTTAACCCAAAAAATGTTGGTGCATCAGAAAACAGTTGAGATTGGTATGTGTGTGACCAGTTATATCAGTATAATCGTATTTATTTTATGGAGAAAATTGACAGTGCTACCCATTTTGATAACACATAAAAACATTACAATAAGTGGAGTGCATGCAACGTTGTTACATAAATCTGAGTTACCGCGGCGGGGAGTTCCCCACTCAATTTATTTCTTCCATGGTTGGTCACCCTTCAATTGAGATGAAATTACATCTGATAGTGCCATTCCTTATCTCCCAGTGATTTCTGGAAGAGAATAGTTATTTATGTCATAGCCGAGACATATATTAAAATGATATTTATTGTATTGCACTGGGTTTAATATTTTTATTTCTCTTCTTTTTAATGTATTCTCAGTTACTTTAAAACCCTACCTGCATTTGCTTATTTAAGGTGGCAGACAAGCATATGGTCCACCTGACATGAAAACCAGAGATGAGGCACTCCCGTTGTCGATCCTGTAAAAATTTTCTAAGACACATTTGGAATACACATGGTAAAAAGTGGGCATACAATACGAGTATGTTTGCCTTTGCCTGATATTTTTTTTTAATAACTGCACAATTTGGTATAGATCTTTGCTTAGCTTGCTTTAACTTAGTAATCACTACATATTATAAAACAAAGTCGCTTTTCGCTATCTGTCTCTATGTATGCTTAGATCTTTAAAACTACCCAACAAATTACGATGCGATTTTTTTTAATAGTTAGAGTAATTCTTATGGAAGGTTTTTATGTATAATTTGTTAAGTTTTTCTATACATTGACCAAATTATAACGGTATTTGTTGGGGATGTCGGAAAAATAAGCCGTCTGGGAGCTTTCAACAAAAACACTGCCTGAGAGATATAACAAAATAATGTATTATGTAATTGTGTATCTAATGTAGGTCTACAAAAAAGTCCGCGACGATATATGTCTATCTCTTAAGAATAACATACTATATCCATTTTAATACTTTAAAAAACCATCAATTATAAAGCGGTAATTTGAAGGCTATTTACACAAATATGCTATTAATCCTAATCATTTTTACTACTTCAGCAGTTCATGAAAATTATTTTGTCCCTTTCCACCTTGCAAATTAAATGAATATCTTACGAGTTATCGCAAATTGAAAATAAAGCGCAAATAAATTAATTTCATGTAACCATAATTCGACCGGGCCGTGCGGACGTAGGTACTGGAGTGCGGAGAAGTAATCAACTAATGTGGAAAATGTTCATACATAATTGTGAAATTAATAAACAACGGGATTAAATGGGTGCCACGGGGTTCGAAGTATATCACGGGAGAAGCCGGGCGGGAAAGCTAGTAATCTATATGATGACTTGTATGTTATTTACGTTGACATTTATATTGTTATCATTTTAGCCAGTTAGATGCTCTAACTGGCTAAAATAATTATCACGCCTTTATCCCCGAAGTGGTAGAAAGAGGCGAACTATACGCCCACATTTCACCATATGCATTAAAATGATAATAATAGTTTAATACTTTTCTTTATCCTTAAAATATTTACATACATTATATGTTTTAAAATAAATCACCTATATGTAAAGAAAATAATAATATATTGAGCCATTCATCAAACACCAGTACGAAGCGAAACCATAGCTTTGTCCATAAAATGAATTCAGTCGTTACGGGCTTTAATAACTCAATAAAAACTGGTATGAACGGAAATACGGACTACTGGCTGTATTTCATCGCTAGAGTGACCACGTTTGTAGTATTTAAAAGTTGGATAGTCTCTGAAGGACCTTTGGATATGACCGTAACAAGAGTAAATTTCAAACATAGAGTATTTGTTTTTAGAAAACAGTTTGTACAACAGGAAATTAATTCGTTGAGGCCAGTGAAATTGCTTTTGTTTTCAAACTAAATTTGAATTATATAATTCTAAACTAACGGTATAAAATGATTTCAAGTTTCGAATTCATAATTCGCACTACATTCTGGCGTAGTGTAATTTTTCTGTTTAAATATTATATACCTAGAAGGCGAAACCTTTGTGGCTAACTAGGTGCAGAACTGGAGAACGGAGTGACTTATGCGGTAAATGTAAAATTGTTATATGCGAAGCCGGCATGTCTCAAGATTCTAATGCTATTGAAATCTTTGAAGGCGGTATGCTATTTGTCCGGGCTACTTTTTGTTAATTTATAATGACTATCCGCTTCAGTAAAAATGTCTGGTATCTTCGTGACTGTTTTTAAAGTTACCACACCACATTCGCACGCTTTGCTTTTCTGAATGACGATTATAATAGATTTTTTTAAATCATCAATGAATATTCAGTTAAAAATGCTAATACTCTACAAATTTTATAATAAGTAGACACGCACAAAGTTTGGCTTCTTTAAAAAGCATTCAATGAATATCATCTGCGAGAGATTGGGATACGCTTTTTTTGATTAATAAATCATCAATGTCTATATGATTATATGTATGTTGTTTTTGACTATATATATGTCTAGCGTATAATTGTATTTCTATACATAAAGAGGAAAGATTTGCATGTTTGTTTGTAATGAATAAGCTCAGAAACTACTGGGTCGATTATAAAAATTATTTCACCATTATAAAGCTAGATTTTTCGTGAGTACCTATATTGGATTTTCAAAAAGTTTGGTTCTATACGAAATCTCGAATAGGAAAACTTTACCACGCGGGCGAAGCTGCAGGCGTCAGCTAGTAATGTAAATTGTAAAAGAAATCTGTGTAATTTGTATTTTTGGGGTACATGGGGTTCTCTTAGATCCACTACTAAGGTAAAAGTTTTTATTTTCTTGTTAAATCAAAATTTATCCATTATTAATTTCCAAAACCCATGGTTACCCATCCTTACCTATAGATTAATTAAAGAACGTTACGACGATGTAGTCCTTGATTATTTAACTTCACGAGCGACTAACGCTTGTAAAACAATACAAGTTTTTTCAGTTAAACGAGTATTTTCACTGAAATTGCTGAGTGAGTGAGTTTACGTAAAATGAGCCAATGGTACACCGTTCAAGTTGTTAGATGGTTAGATCACTCTATCAGTATAGTTTGGAAATTCACAGTTTCTCGATATTTAATTAAACTAAATTTTTGGTAGTTAGTTTGTAATGAATGGGCTCAGAAATTACTGAGACGATTTTAAAAATACTTTCACCATTAGGAAGCTACATTCTTCGTAAGTAACATAAGCTATATATAATTTTCAATAAGTCTAGGGTTCCGTAGGATATCTCGAATATGAAAACTTCACTACACCGGTGAAGCTGCGGGCATCAGCTAGTAGTTTATATAGAGATGAAGTGGAGAATACTATTTTTCTTTTATGTATGTGGTATGACAGAAGATGTAGTGACTATGATAGAAAAAAGGAAGCTTAGATAGTTCGGACACGTGGAGAGGATGGTTTGAAATAGACTGACAAAGTCATGACAAAGCATATTTATATGGCGAGAGTGAATGAGCGAACTGGTAGGGGTCAGCCTCGGCGTACGTGTGTCAATTAAAATGAATACCTTTTGGTTAAAGGCCAGGTCAAGAGTACTCTAACCCGCGAACGTGTATGAAAAGCCCTCATGAAAAGAGCGTGTAAAGTTAGAAAGTAAAGTTGTATGTCAGGATCTTAGCAAGTGGAAAGTCATAGTCTCTACCTATATAATATGTTAGTATAATATGTAAAACTACATTAAATCAATAAGAAAACATTACACTATATATTTAACACTATATTCTTTTGTTCGCGGTCTCAGGGCTCTGTAAACGATCACTGAGTTACGCAACTTTCACTATGGCTGGTCCTCGGATAGGTGACCACTTTGTGGCATTTACATTTGCGAGCGTTTCCGTGCTTCGGAAGGCACATTAAGCCGTTGGTCCCGGTTGCCAGTAAAATGGCAGTCGTTAAGCCTGGTTGAAGGTCTTATGGGCGGCTTGAAAATTTCAACAGCAGGTAGCCATAACCTGCGTCTGTCTATTTCAACACGGAAATGGGCTCACCACCTATTACGTGGGACAGGAATCCACACGGTGAAAAGTGGGCATACAATATGTATGCCTCTACCACCCCTTCGGGGATAAGGCGTGATAGATAAATAATAAAAATAACATAAGAATGACAAATACCCTATGTAATTTATACGGAAAGTATATTGTCGCATATAGTTGAAAATTTCAACAGCAGGTAGCCATAACCTGCGTCTGTCTATTTCAACACGGCAATGGGCTCACCACCTATTACGTGGGACAGGAATCCACACGGTGAAAAGTAGGCACACAATATGTATGCCTCTACCACCCCTTCGGGGATAAGGCGTGATAGATAAATAATAAAAATAACATAAGAATGACAAATACCCTATGTAATTTATACGGAAAGTATATTGTCGCATATAGTTGAAAATTTCAACAGCAGGTAGCCATAACCTGCGTCTGTCTATTTCAACACGGCAATGGGCTCACCACCTATTACGTGGGACAGGAATCCACACGGTGAAAAGTGGGCACACAATATGTATGCCTCTACCACCCCTTCAGGGATAAGGCGTGGTAGATAAATAATAAAAATAACATAAGAATGACAAATACCCTATGTAATTTATACGGAAAGAATATTGTCGCATACAGAAGTGTTAGTTCAATAATCACCTATCTCATAATGATCTATGATAACGATTATGAGCGTTGTATCTAGGTTATAGTGCCGTTAAAGCTCTGCCAGGCTAACTTACAACATCGAACTAAATTAGTATACCCATTATCTTTCCGTTTTAGTAACTTCACAAGATATTATGTGTTTTGAATTTAATTTATGCTGTGTTAGAAGTTTGAAAAGTTGATAAGATCAAAAAAAACATACACCAAAAAGGCAAGTGCCATGGAAGCCTTTGTTTTTTGAAAAGTGAAATACGTTGAAGCACTTCCTTACCCTGCTCAGAAGGCTCTAGTGCTTCTTTTTTGAGACTTCCAGCTCTGGAGAAGGTTTAGACTACCAACTAAACCATCATGATGTACCACCTCAGTACTACCGGGTCGTAGGATAGGCTAGAGGTTAAGGCACTGCGATGAGGTACGTGGGTAGGATATCAATACTGACACAACAGAATGTACGCATCATACACCACATACATCATGCTACATATTGCATTTGTTACATTTTTATTGAACTGAAACTTCTTTATTGACGTATGAGAGAGATTTTATATGTAATAAAAATCGTCACGATTTTCGTTTACGCGCCATGTTGTTTTGAAGTGAAACTTCTTTATCGACGTATGAGAGAAATTTTAAAGCTGTAAAAAATGCAACACACAAAACCGATAGAACCATTCTACGTGTTACCTTTTGTCCAAAATAAGGCAATGAGAAAAATGATTGTGTCGTGGCCTACCCAACCGGCAACAGCATTTATCATTGGTTATATAGAATACTGACTAAGGCACATAAGCCTCGGTATTTACGTAAATTTATCAGCGTTGTTTTAGAAAATATACCCGTAGATTTTTGGAATATTATAATGTGATTTATTGCTTAGTTTATTTTATTTGTTCCGCAGCGAAACGTATAAGGTATCTACATAGAACCAGGGCCCAAAGTCTACTATTTCAATAGTGTATCAATGGAGTGTCGATAGCCTGACAATGGCACAGTTTTGCACTTTTCGTAGTCCGCTAACTTTAAAAGACCAATGGCTTCTCACTGACTTGTCATTAGCCTGCCACTCATACAAATCTGTATTCTACTAACCAATGACGTCTCGGTGTATTTCCAATGGTTTGGCAAACGGTAGTCTACTAATTATTTGACATTAGTTTCAATGACTTCACGATGGATTCAGTATGACTATTTGTCATTTTGCCACCATTGAACCACCATCGAGCAGACACTGCTTTGTTACGAGTGGTTGATACTATTCATATCTCAAATTTAGTTAATAATTAGGAAAAATCGAAAAATATTACACTCGCTAATGCTAGACGAGGATCGTCGACGAAAAAGCGTCTAATATAGCCGGCGAGAAAATAATGTTTGAGTACCTAATTCCCGAGGAGGGATAGGTATAAGTAAATAGTAAGACGTTTGTCACAATTGGTAGATACAATAAAAACTGAGTGAAGAAAATCGCAGATTAAATATTCCATGATTACAATATAAGTGATGGAATTTTAAGGTTTTTTTTTGTGTTAGATACAACTTCTCTTTGTATTTCAGCTTCTGTCTAGTATATTCCAGTCATTTTTCACTTCGAAAATTGTGCGGAGTAACTTTGGCGGACCGAATACGTAACGAAGTGATACGCAATATGGCAGTTTGAGTGAAAGTGTCAGCGTTAAGCTGGAAAAGGGCGTGCTCCGTTGGTTTGGACACGTCCAACGAATGAGTGAGGAACGATTGACGAAGAATATAATATTGTGCGAAAGTAGAGGGTAGGAGTCAGGGATAGCCGAGACTTACATTATGAAGACCACGTGAGCAGATTACTCAGATAACTCATTATAGCCCACTACAGCACAGTTATATTTGTGACATATCTTCTTCATCTTAACATATTTCCGGTGACTTGCAAACATTGTGCTACTTTTTGTAACTGCAGGAGCAGCTTTAGTTTAGCTAGTTTTTAGCATAATTGGAAGGGACCACTGTCTGACCCCCTAACCTTGTAGTGGCACTAGCATCTTCTCATACGTTGGTCAGCTGGTCAACGCTAGCAGCTGTCACTTAGGCCCCAGTAATATTGGCTTTTACACCCTACACACATAGACATGTTTCGCATGCCATCTAAGTTGGAATAGGAACAATAAAAAAACAGTCTATTAGAAATAAATGTTTATTAATGCATAATTTAATAGAATTTATAACAAATGTATTTGAATGTTTTCTTAATGCAAAAAACCAGTCGAGCAATGATGAATATGTGAAAAATGTTTTGTTTTCCCCATGGAAGGCCATGCTATGCAGCATGCGCTGGATAACAAATTATGGGCAGAGAGAAATGTCTTAAATATATACTATAGCTTATAGTGTTAATTTGCCTTTTTTCTTATTAGTTTGGGTGTAAATCTGAAAGCAATACTATCCTGGCTCTTTGTCTCTGAAAGTAAAATATAATAATTTATTAAAAAATATCTATTATAATATATGCTGTAGTATTTTATGTAATAATACTAAATATATAACCCGCCCCTACAGTGGAGAAGTTATAGTGCATATACACTTATATTGGCTGACTTAAAACAGTAGTCGCACAGTTCACTGCTGGATGTAGGCCTCTCCCAATCTTCACCATCGCTAGGTGTTCTACTGGATAATTTAGGAGGTATATAATCTTACTATATCATGCTGGCAAGACTAATTGGTTAAAGGATTTATTTAGTGTGCCTTTTCTTTGCCATGGCCTCATCCATTAGTCAGTAGGTACCGGACTTGCAGGTAGTTTGGGCCCTGAAAATGTTAATAAAACTTCACCTCAACACAAATATCAATATGAAGATTGAAAAGTTTAATACCCGTTGCCGGCAGCTTAGATTTTTGTTTCTGAGAACCTAATTTGGATTTGTTTAGTTATAAAACTGACAATAAAAGACAAATAAATAATTAGTCGCCAGTAAGGTAAGTCTCTACTTAAACTTTTCTCTTCATAGCTATTGCTAGCCTTTTAGAAAAAACAAATAAAAAAAATCTGCTTTATTGAGTTCTGTTTCAACTTGTGTGAAGTCTATCTACTACAAATTCTACTAGAGGATAGACAGGAGAATCTTTTAAATATACACTCACTTTTAGTCGAAAGGTACCCAATATGTACTTTAAACAAGTTTGCTACAATGAATAGCTACTACTTTCAGACAAAACACTTCCTTGGACAGAGAACATCTCATAGCCAGGGCCATAGGGTTCCTAATAAACGATATTAAAACCTCTGGGTGCTCCCACACTTGTCATTTTTCTGCAAAAAGTAATTGAATCTTTGTATTTTCAAGATTCAAAGTAAACGATAAAGTGTGCACAAAAGTTTTCTTCATACTGTGTTATGTACTTACTATTTCTTATAAAGTTACAACTTTATTCAAACTTTTATATGAACTATTAATATAATAAAATATGAATAAATTGTTTGTTTTCCGCGTCGAAGTTCGGAATTTTTTTGCAACTACCATTAATGTCAATATCACTTTTTTTCATGTACCTAGCACAGGCACGTAGAAACAGCCTAAGATATAATTTCTGTTTTTTTAGTTTAACTATACTTAATTTGTTTTGGTTGCCACATTTATACACTTCTATCATTAAATATGATACGTTTTTATAAAATTAACAATTCTCTGGCTCAAAATTATAGAAAACATAATGCATATTGATTATATAAGAAAACTGGGTATTTGATTTTCACGAAATGGCAATGTGGTTGCCAGCGCCACTGTTGAGCCATTGTCATTCCATTGCCACTCTATCGACATTTTGCTGCCACCGTGTTTTTACGTTAGCAGATTACCGATTTTTGCTCAATGTCAATGGCATGTCAATTAAGTGGCGATGGAATGACCATGGCTTGTTCTTTAACGTAAATTTGTAGAATTGAGGCCCAGCTAATTTTCATGTTAAAATGGTAGGTATGTCTAGTGGAAAGAAGATGTTTCATCTTGAACCGGATCTAATACCTAAATTAAATCACTTTAAACACAGTGTACTTCTGGGCGATTTAATTAATATAGTTCTTAAAAAACAGTCTATAAAAAGAAAACAAAATCAATTGGCGAGATGTTTCTAATCTTCGTTAAAGACTGAATTCAATTTGCAGAAGTGCACCGTAAGTTGTAGAGATTTAAGAACGTAGCCGGACACCAGTTAATGCAGGATAAAATCCTTTGTTTATTTTTTTTAAAACATCGTCAATATTACTTGCAGTGCAATCGATTTCTTTACAAATGTGCGGCGTACATTTTGACATGATAATTAAAACACGCTTGCTGTGTGAAGTAAGCTGGCACGGTTTTATCAAAAGACTACATGATAGTATGAGTGTAGGCGAAAATTTTTAACTACCTGCAAGATCATTAACAGGAATTGCATTGCAGAGTTTATATACGGATAGCAGCATCGTATATACTACGTGCAAGAGTAGTAAATACACGATTAATAATTATGCAACAAATGTAGGCGAAATAAAACACCCTCACCCCCACTCTCACACTCACACTTACATCACACTTACACACTCACTCACTCACTAACACTTACTCTCACACACACTCACACACATGCTCACATACTCACAGACTCACACTCGCACCCTCACACTCACCTCACCCTCACACTTCCACACTATCGTTACTTCTCGATCCGTGCGAGCTTCGTACAGTTGTACCATATTATACATACACGTTAAGCGAACGCTCGGCCGAGGTCGGTGAAGCTCGTGTGAGCTCGGAAATTAGGTTTTTTTCGTTACGGAATTTCTTGACTCGGTCGCCCCTCAAAACCTGCGATAAAAGCTATGCAATAGCTTTAAATTAGGGCGCTGCATAGGGAAACAATATGCAGTGAAAATAAGTACGTTACTCATCCCATATGTGTTAGTAAACTAACTGATGAAACTCTAAATGATAATAATTATAAGATAATTGACTCATAGTCGACGACAAAGTGTTATCTCCTTTCTAAATGATACGAATATTATTTAATTAGGAGCACGTGGTGTACAGTTTGCAGAGATGATTTCACATTCATTGGGCATTAAGATACGTAATCTTTAGAAACAATTTTGAAAAGCATTTAGTATTCAGCAGATTCCACGCACCAGACGCGTTGACCAACTACACCACCGTGACCTCCTCGAAACTGACGAATTCATCCACCTCTTTACGTCTTAAGGTGCCATCGACCGGCACTTAGCAAAGTTATCTTGCACTTAGTATAATCATTCGATTTTCAACCCCTGCCTTAAAATAGACTTTTGAAAAGCAATTAGTATGCTAACTTTTTCTAAATTTATAAATTGAAATTAGAAAATAATTCTCATTCACAGACTGAACTCGAACCAGCGTCTTATGGTTCAACGCACTGAACGCGTTGAACCAGAAGACACTGGTTTGAGTCCAGTCTGTGATCTTTATTTAGATGAGGAAGCCTTTTAACAATCTGGGTGATTACAGGAGTACAGTTGTGTGTAAATACCATACAAAGTAATGAATGTCAGTGGCTCTTCACTCGTGGAAATCAGACTCAAATCCAATGTATGTCTTCCGTAATCCTGTGTTTGGTAAACTTCTATCACGGTTTAAATTCTTTCTGCCTTTGGCGTATCTGGCAAATAGCGTAATGACGCAATACTCGCCATAGAAAAAAATGACGTCAATAGTGGGGAGCTTTCTAGGTTCTCGTGTTCGTCAGATGACTAAGAAGATTTGTATTAATCTCTGAGTTGCTTTCTGATAAATCTTCTTCTCTGATCTGCTCTAGTTAGATAAATAGAGCAACGTTTCATATAACTAAAGCAGTAATGTTATATAACTAGAACTAGAGAAATCTAATATAACTAGAGCAATAATTTAATACAACTAAATAACGGAGATCCGTAGTCGTTCAATTATCAATTATGTAATCACTTTTTGGTGCAAAATGTATGGTCACAAAATAAGTTATAGAAATATAGGTTTCTGTATATCATAGGAGTATTTTAAACAAGTAAGCACGTTCTTTAAAGATATCACACAAATATGCAAATAACTTTTACAAATCTTTTCTGTAATTTTGGATTGTGTTTATCTACTTCTAAGGCTGACTGTACATATGTATTTCACCTCACTCTGCATAAAAGCCAATATTTTTTCGTTATTAATCTTTGAATTAATTAATCTGAGAAGATTAATATTTTCATTTTTAAAAGTGACTTTAAGGTTATAAATCCTGAGAGCATTTGGAAGCAACTGGGAATACAACTAAGGTGAAGAAGAAAATGTCTAAAATCTTCAAACGCCAAAAATTGAATATAGAATATAAGTAATAAAATTGCTGAACTTACGACGTGAGAATAAAATTTAAAACAATCGCTGTCATGTTAGTACGTGCTTCGAATTGTCTAATGAGATACTATACTACTACTAGTTTTTAACTGTATGTAACTAGGAATACTTTCAATGTGAGTTTCAATACTTACTTAAGTTTTTACAGCTTGTAACACCAGATATGCTGAACTCGCGCTACTGACCCAGAAAAATCTGACTACTTTTGACCGTTGACCTTTGAACCCCATACTATAGACGCTCGGAAAACCCTATACAGTGAGTTCTTTTTAAAATTTAAGCGTACGGAGCAGAAAATATCGGAATAGCTGTATTTAAGGTAAGGTATTTAAGTAGAAACAAGTCTTCTCATTGCAGCGTCTGCACTTTGTAATGGACGCAGTGAGCCGGCTGCCGGCAATTGTTTTAGAAAACTTATCAGCGTTTAATAGGATTGCTGTACCTTAACAATTAAGTTAACGATAAAATACTCTGTAATTGTACAAAGCTGGTTGTTATTATGTTATGATTAAAAAAAACGAAGAAGCCCTCGTGGTCCCTCGGACTCAGTGTTCTGTAAACGATCACTGTGTTAAGTAACTTTCGCTATGGCTGGTCACGTATGGGTGACCACTTAGTGGCATTTACATTTGCGAGCGTTTCCGTGCTTCGGAAGGCACGTTAAGCCGATGGTACCGCTTGCCAGTAAGATGGCGTCAAGTCAAGTTTAAGGCCATATGGGCGGCTTGAAAAAATTCAACAGCAGGTAGCCACAACTTGCGTCTGTCTATTTTAACACGGCAAAGGGTTCACCACCTAAAAGGTGGGACAGGAATACACATGGTGAAAAATAGGCATATAATATGCCTCTGCCACCTCTTCGGGGATAAGACGAGTTAGATAAATAAATAATTATATTTTTAAAAAACTCTACATGGATTTGTAGCCTGGAGTACACTTTTATTTGGCAACTAGAAACAGCTATCGTATGGCTTATTATTTTCGGCACTATTGGGAGCAACTGCCGCTTGACTTCCCAACTCCTTAGTCGGTCAGTGTTACAGTTAGTCGCAGAGGTCACGTCGCTAGAGCAAACACAGGTTGCGAGAACGCAAATCCAACACATTAACCACTAGTCTACCCCTGAATTTTATAGGACTGGTACCTTTAATTACACTTCAAATTATAAGAAATGAGCAAAATTCCGCTTTACAACGTTTGACATTAAGTCAGTACCTGTTTTGCCTTCATTTGTGCCATTCTGAAGACTACTTAACTGCAAGTGGCAGAAATCAACAAAAGTATACTAGGATACTTTTGTTGAACAAACATACAAATATCTTACATTTTTACACAGGTCTTTGAAAGACTTTCTAAAACTAATTTCGTATAGGCAAAATGATCTACGGCATACTACAGCGTAGCTCTACGCCGTAGAGACGTAGCCTCGTAGCACATTCATAATTCAATGTATCATAACTTGCAGACTAACTTTGTTTATATGAAGGTAATAAATATGTGCATTTTATTCAGTTATATCATAGTAGGAGTGACATATGAATGCAAATATTTATTCTGTGTTATTATAATATATTCAAAGACAATGTAATATTTGAAATATTGGCTCCATTTATGGGATTTCCTAGTTTTATTAGATTCTATTTTTACATGTTTTTAGGAAGGAAACCGCCATTAAAGGAATAAAATAGACAAAAGAAAATTACATGTAAATAGTGATGTACTTCGGCACTGACAAGATTTTTGGCTCACGACAACATTAAGCAAGTGGTATATTTACCTCCTGACCAACATACGGGGGATACCCGTTACGGGGTTGGGAGAACAGGCAGCAATTATTCCCAACAATATTAACTGTCTGCTGCTGCAACCTGGTCGAAATGTCAGTCAACAAAAGGTATGTGAAATAACTGCTTTAACTCCGTTCGTAACAAATATACTTAAAGTATGCAACGTGATAGTTTATAATTTGGCATGACATCCGAGGAGTATCCCTCACGTTAAAAATAAGAAGCAAATCACAGTAGCTCTAAGCAGATAAATAATTGGATCCCAGATTCCAATTCCAGATCCAGAATGACATTTTCAACTGAAATTTTAGTTTTTCCTGTGCTATGAGATGTTAATTTTTTTATTTTCCCTCACGTTGCCATCCACAGTTATGAATACCATACCACAGTTATCAATTGTTCTATCCTCAATACTAAAAAATAGAAAACCTGGTGAAACAGTTAGATATAAAAGTCGAAGCATTTTTTCATAGCCTTTGAATGAATTCTGTCATAAAACTGTGCCATTGCTGGATAGCGCGCTTTGATATAGGTGGAAAATAAAATAATTTTTTTTACATTCAAAGTAATTACCGTACTATTTTTGTTGATAGGAAGTTTGCGTTTACAATGGTCAGTCTAAAGATGATTGAACGTTTGTGGTATTGTCATTTCCAAGCATTATTGTGCTTCGAACGGCGTGTTAAGCCGTCGGTCCTGGTTACCTGTAACACGGTAGTTTGTTAAGATAAGTTGAAAGCCTTATTACCGACTTGTAAAATTTAAACAGCAAGTGGTCACATTCTGCTCCTACCCTTTTGAATACGGCAATAGGCACAACACGGGGAGCAAAATATAACTGGTGAAATATCAACATATTTAATGCCTCTGTCTGCATCTTCGGGCAGTAAGGCGTGACTATATTATAAGGAGTCTTTCAAAAGGAGCCTTATGAGAAATTTTATACAGTCAGCAGCGCGAGTGTAACACATCTGGTTTTGTAAATGTCCTTTTGCTAAGGTTATAGCTTTCGATCAAATGAGCCTTAAGCTTGTTAGTATCCTGTAGTAAACAAAATAAATATTAATAACATAATGAACTATCATTTGATACGTCTAAATATGGAATAGCAATTTAATATACGTATTGTGGGAATTAATAAAATTATAGGCCTAATGGACCCAAAATTATAGTGTATTGCCAATAAACAACGTTGATAATGATTATTAAGGAACCAGTGATACAGCAGAGGTTATTAAACTTGGATGTCGCTCACACCGTTATTCGGGAAGCTGTGTTGTGGCGAAATACTAATTATTATGACGAGTCTAAACAATATACCTACTCCTTCGACCAGCGTGGTAGGTACGGCCTAATATCTCCCCTCAGCAACAAAATTGGGAGAGGTCCATTATATTTGTTTTATAATAATTACTGTAAATCACAATATATAAAACATTATTATTATTAGAGTATAATGATCTGCAGGGTTTAAGTTTAAATAAATGTTCTAATGGGTAGACTTAGTTCTTTGGAGTAGGATGTACCGACGAATATTATTCTACTAGGGTAGCCCGAGTATATATAATAATATTAATAAATGAATATTTTTTTTTATAATAATATTAATAATTGATTAATTTTAGAAGCGCTCGTGGCCCCGCGGTCTCAGTGTTCTGTAAACGATCACTGAGTTACGCAACTTTCACTATGGCTGGTACTCGGATGGGTGACCACTTTGTGGCATTTACATTTGCGAGCGTTTCCGTGCTTCGGAAGGCACGTTAAGCCGTTGGTCCCGGTTGCCAGTAAAATGGCAGTCGTTAAGCCTGGTTGAAGGCCTTATGGGCGGCTTAAAAATTTCAACAGCAGGTACCCACAACCTGCGTTTGTCTATTTCAACACGGCAATGGGCTCACAACCTATTACGTGGGACAGGAATCCACACGGTGAAAAGTGGGCATATAATATGCCTCTGCCACCCCTTCCGGGATAAGGCGTGATGGATGTTTAATAATTTTCTAATGATACTTCATGAGCTGAAGGCCAGATAGTTCTCCATAAAGGGTAGACATCGTGACTGGTAACTTGATTCGCTCTCATTTGGATTTTGTTTCTTTTGTAAAAACTCATTACTATTAGATTATTCAAATATCATGTAAATAAAGAAGCGCTCGTGGCCCCGCGGTCTCAGTGTTCGGTAAACGATCACTGAGGTACGCAACTTTCACTATGGCTGGTCGTCGGATGGGTGACCACTTTGTGGCATTTACATTTGCGAGCGTTTCCGTGCTTCGGAAGGCACGTTAAGCCGTTGGTCCCGGTTGCCAGTAAAATGGCAGTCGTTAAGCATGGTTGAAAGCCTTATAGGCGGCTTAAAAAATTTCAACAGCAGGTAGCCACAACCTGCGTCTGTCTATTTCAACACGGCAATGGGCTCACCACCTATTACGTGGGACAGGAATCCACACGGTGAAAAGTGGGCATATAATATGCCTCTGCCACCCCTTCGGGGATAAGGCGTGATGGATATTTATTTTATTTATGTAAATAAAGCCGATGTAATAACTGGCGGTTAGAAAAGAGTGGCCATGAATTTTATTGCCAGGTTTTTCCTCAGTCTCTACCTATTCTTACGAATCTGGCAGGAAATGTAAAAGCAATAATTTTGACTTTCATAAGTATAACTTTGTGACCTATATGAATAAACATATTTCATATTTCAATTAAAAAAAACTATCATAATTTTCACTACATCTTAATATCTATACGATTTTTACTTTGTTACACTTTGGTGTAAACTTTACCTAACAAGTTATTAAATAGGCCACTGCGGGACGTGGCGCCGCTCATCATTACAGCGTAGCGGCGCCGCTTCGACGGTTGTCGGGTGCATCCGCCCTGAAGATTCATCAGGAGACGTCCTTATATCTATGTATATCCACAAGATTAACGACGTGTTAAATTTGAGTAAGCAAATGTAAGCGGACCTTTTGCAAATTCCGACAAGATTTATTATTATTTTGTGTAGTTTTGTTTTTATTGCAACATTGGTATACCTTTATCAGCTAGAGGCAAAAATTGCCTACGAACGAAACTAAATATACACAAATAATTTCAAATGAATTGGTCAAATCACTTCGAATCACGAACACTATAACAGGCAGGACAGGAGATTTTTTAATATTAGACAAGGCTTTTATGAAACGCGGTACTATAACTCATGACTGGTTATTAAAAAATTCAGTGGAGTCACATTTGTTATGCGTATTTTGTCATCAACACTTTTCTGTCGTTATCTAATATATCTTTTTAAAAAGTATAAAAAATAAAATCAGAATAAGATACCGTTTACGATTTAGAAAAAAATAATTGATTTCCGTGATGAATAATTGATGTTCTCGAGTGTCAGTACGTTCACGACCACACTGCTACTTAGTACCTAGGTGTCATAAATATCGCAACAAATTTACCATATGGGTAACACAACACTAGAAAAAAAAAAACGTGTGGCACTCGGGGACTGCCGCGGTAGAGCTATTACATAGCATTTTTTTATCAACTTATGCAATTATAATAAATTATTTATACTGTACGCTGTTAGCTGCCCCGCACAACTTCGTTAGCACCTCTTAAGCGATTTGTTACAAAAACTGTAATAAATGTAGAACCGCTCGACCGATTTTGTGCAAACTTCACATAAGCCATCTACTAAATAGTCCGTACAAAGCCTAAACAGCCTGGATAGGTGAGCCCGTCCTCGAGTTATAAAATTACAACGAAAAGTGACATTGAATTTTATATATATAGATTATTGATATTTAAATTATATTTTATTTGTACAGCTCGTCTTGATCCGTGCGAGCTTCGTACAGTCATATTATATACATACCCGTTAAGCAAACGATCGGCCGTGCTCGGTGAAGTTTGTGTAATCTCGGGTGTTAGGTTCTTTTCGTTACGGAACCTCTTGATTAGGTCGCCGCGCTCAAAGCCCGCGATAAAAACTATGGAATAGCTTAAAAGTAACCCTAATAAATATTTACAATCTACCCACACTTTTAACACCAACGCAAATATCAATCGGAAAACAATGTATACTCCATCTCACGTCACATTCTAATAAGTTAGAATGTGAAATAGAAAATCGAACAAACAGAAAAATAATGTCATCTAAATCAATTTTGTATTTTTTCCAAGACTTTCAAATCGTTGTCAGGACGATGTCTAAGGAGAGAGGATTACTTTTAATATTTCCCTAAATCGAAGAGCACGTTTTGTCAACAAGGGAAGTCCCTGCCCGATTGCTTTACGTCAATACCTTATGCAAATAGGGGAGTTATGTTTTTCTACAGCACACGTTTCTGAAAGGTGCTTATACACCTCGGAGTCATATTTGACATCTTATTTCGTATTGAATATTTTTACAGTCTTTTTACAGTTATTACAATGGTATTATTATTAAAATTGGATCATTTTACGCATTTACATGAGGCCCAGTTTGGCTTTAGGTCCGGATTGTCGACAGAAAGCGCGATACTGTCTTTAAAGCATACTGTAGAGTATTATCTGAAGAGGAAGACACCTATTTATGCCTGCTTCCTCGATTTGTCCAGGGCGTTCGATCGGATGTCATATGATAAACTCTGGACAAAGCTTAGAGACTCTGGTGTCCCTGATGACCTTGTGGACATTTTTGCATACTGGTATAAAAATCAGCTGAACTTGGTTAGGTGGGGTGAGGCAGGGGGGGTTAACATCACCGAGGTTGTTTAACATCTACGTTGACCACCTGATTGAGGAGCTCAGCAGCACTCATGTTGGATGTCATATAGATGACGTATGTGTCAATAATTTGAGTTATGCTGATGACATGGTGCTGCTGGGACCCTCAATTGGGGGGTTAAGGCGGCTGGTGGGTGTATGTGAGCGCTACGCTGCGAAACACGGTCTGAAATATAACGTAAACAAGAGTGAGTTCATGGTTTTTAAAGGTAATAACAAAGAACCTAACTTCATACCACCCTTGTTACTTGACGGTATACCTTTATGTCGTGTTTCGCAGTTTAAGTATCTAAGGCATATAGTGACGGAGAAATTATGTGACAATTTGGATATTGAAAGGGAGCGTAGGGCGTAGTCGGTTCGCGGCAACATGTTGGCACACAGATATGCTCGGTGTACAGCAGATGTAAAAATAACATTATTTAAATCGTATTGCCAAACTTTTTACACTAGCGGTCTGTGGGCCAGCCTTACGCGGAGAGCTTACAGCGCCTTGCGAGTCCAATACTACAGTGCTTCCGGCATGTTTGCAGATGCTGGTGTAGATGATTTCTACGCAATGATGCGGAAAAAGGTAACTTCAGTGGTGCGGCGGGTTCGAGGGAGCCGTAACAGTATACTGGCAATGATAGGTTAAAGAATAGACTCGGTGCTGCTGATTAGGTTTACTGAGCTTCATGTGTGGCGAGTCAGTTAAGCCACACAAATAAATAAACAAATTGAATGTAGTTTAGTTTAATAATATTTAATTTATTTTAATTTTAGTATTTTAATTTATTTTGTTATGATTTTAAAATTTGATTTTATTAATTTATTTTAATATTATTAGTTTTTCATTTTCAACTTATTTTCATTTTAATTTTATTTTTTAGATTTTATATTCTTATTGTTATTTTAATTTGGTTAAATGTAATGTAATTGTATTAATTCTATGGACTTGATGTCTGAAAATATTTTTTTTTTTTTATTTATTCTCTTTTATTTATTCGACTAAAATGATAAACGTTTGCAACCCCAGAAGTGCAAGACTCAAACTGCCTACTCTGCAAAAACCTTTTTATATACATTTCTACGCTACGATAGTCAACAGTATAAACTACTTTTTGAAGAGCCCAAACCGATTGTCAACGATTCTCTATGCAGCTCCTTCGTGACAGGAGAGAATTCGCCTCCTTATGTGTGTTCTATCGCCTGTACAACGGTCTGTGCTCTGAGGAATTGTTTGATATGATGCCCACGGCTACCATCTATCATCGCACCGTTCACCCTCACACTTTCGTCCGGAGCGCTCGCACACGGTTAGGTCCGATAGAGGCTTTATTCCGCGTACGCTTAGATTGTGAAACGAACTGCCTGGGTTGTTCCGAACGTTTACAGTATGGGGTTCTTCAAAAATTGTCTTAAAAGTTTTTTAACGGGTCGGCAGCGCGAGTACTACTCCTTTGGTGTTGCAAACGTCCATAGTCTACGGTGACCACTTACCAGCAGGTGGATTGTATGCTTGTAGGCAGACAAGCATACAATCCTCAGTGATATAAAAAAAATGCCATATGCAAATTTGTGAAAAAGATATTTAGCAGCAGAAATATTAGGTCTTTACCTATGAAATTGCCGTTTTGTATGAAAAAATATAAACGAATTTTTTTTCCTGTATTTTATATTTGTATTAATCGAAGTAATCACCCATGCAATAAATGCATCTTCGCCAACGCAGTGGCAGTTTATTGATGCTTGATCTTAAAGACATCAGCTGAACGGGAAGCAACAAATTCTTCAAAGGCATTTTATACTGCCTTTCGGGTTTTGAGATTTTTTTCCGCCGAGAAGTTATCCAAATTCTGGAAAAAAGTAGTAGTCGGTAGGCGCAGGGTCAGGTGAGTAGGGCGCATGACGGAGAGCTTCCAACCCCAGTCCTTGCAACTTGGAGACCGTCTGCTGTGCAGTATGAGGTCGCGCGTTGTCGTGCAGGAGCAGCGGAGACGAGCGATTGACCAATGCTGGTTGGAGATATGTCAGCTTCTCCATCATTGTGTTCAGTTCTTAACAATACACATCTGCAGTAATGCTCACCCCATTAGGTAAGAAGCTGTGATGAATCACACCGGCGCTAGACCACCAAACAGTGACCATCACTTTTCTAGGGGTAAGTTTTCGTTTAGGGCATTGTTTAGGTGCTGAACCAGGATCCAACCAACTTGCTGAGCACTTGCGGTTTTCAAACAAAATTAATTTTTCATCGCAGGTAACAATGCGGTTCATAATTCCTTCATTTGTGTCTGTTGAGCAGTGAAATGCACATCTCGACGCGTACTTCGCGCTGGCGATCATTGAGTTCGTAGGGCACCCATTTGTCAAGCTTTTTTACCTTGCCAATTTGATGCAAATGGACCAATATTATTTTGACGCTAACGTCGAAAGCTGTTGCTAATTCAGCCGTAGATTGTGTATCATCAACTTCCACAATAGCCTTTAATTCGTCATTGTCGACTAAAGTCTTCGGACGACCGCCAGGTTCATTTTTCAGGCCGAAATTTCCAGAACGGATGCGAGCAAACCAATAGCAGGTAGTGCGTTGGATTGTAGTGGCTCCGTGAACATCGTTGATGTTGCGTGCCGCTTGTGCCGCGTTGCTGCCACGACGGTACTTATATTCCATAATTACTTGAATTTTTAACGTATCCATGATGACGAAAAAGATTGAAATGTGATGAAAATGTAACACTAGTCATTAAAGAAATTACTACTTTTGGAAAAAGAATTTCATGTTTTTAAATAAAATGAATTTGAAATTAGAATTCTTAGCCAAACAAAAATCATTTTGATTTGCAATGGCTAGTACTGCAGAACGGCAATTTCATAGGTAAAGACCTATTATTTAATAGCCTTTGTTTCAACTACAAAGCGAGACAAATGATATAAAAAACCCATTTCCCAGTTCAATCAAAATTTCGTGACATTGTTAATCACTTTAAGTTTTGTAGTCAATTGATTGACAGGTCAGATAAAAGTAATTAATTGATTGGTCTTATCATGAATCTGACTTAAATTAATGATACAAGTTAATATTGACATTTAAGGAGAATTGATACGGTGACAACAAAATATTTATTTTGAAGTGAAAACTTCTTTTAGCGCGGTACGCATAATTTTAGATGAGATAAAATCTCTGGAATCGCGACACCGTTACCTAGACGCTTGTGAGGCGTGTGTGCATAAAAAAGTTTTGAAGTATTAGATTGATAATTTCGAACTCAGTTAACAAACTTCGATAACTCAGTTGGTAGAGTGGTGGAATGTAGATGGTTATAAATTGGAATCCATAGGTCGCTGGTTCAAATCCGGCTCGAAGGAACTCTTTTTGTGTACTTAAACACAGTCAAATTATACATAACTATAGTGCTTTTTAACACTATTAGTACTTTTATTCTAAAAGTAATTGGGTTTCATCCAGCACCCCAATTTAAGTTTAACTTCTGTCGGCACTCCCGGAGTGCAACCCGTAATTTTTTTCATGTTTGGGTAAAAACAACAATAAACTATCTTTGTTTAAGAAAATGAATTATCTTTAATTTTATTCATCTGAAATGTTTTACTAGTAGATTCCAAACCCTTACTGGATTTAATTTATTTTATTTGTATTACCAATTAATACAATACTAGCCCCGAGTCTTTGGCACATCTTTCCGAGGAGATACCCGGGGCGTCCCGCAACAGACAGTTAGGCTGTGTGGTTTTGGCTGGCTCGAGGCCGGCATCACATCCGAGGGAATTGTGGAGATTGCCCGTAGTTTCCATTTAATACCGTTGTTTAATTTTACAATATTGTATGAAAATATGCCGTTACTGCTCCGTTCTCCTGCCTATATATTTTAACCTATAGACTTCCTCAATAAGTGCGTTATACAACACAAAAAGAGTTTTTCATTTCAAACCAGTTCCTGAGAATAGCGCGTTTGAGCAAACAAACTTGTCAGCTTTATAATATTAGTAGATTTTTAGAAGTACAAAGACACAATACAAAGCTAAGGCATGTAGTAAAAAAACTAACTAACTAACTATCTTCACGCTGTATCCCTGACGGGGTAGTCAGAGAGGACAGATCGCCAGGCTTCGCGATCCATGCATACTTCTTTCGCTTCTTCGAGATTCATCAATCGCTTAATACACGCACGTCTGGGTATCCGAGTACTTTTGACCTTTCCGTTTTGGAGCAATCTGCTCACGTGGTCTTCATATGTAAGTCTCGGCCTACCCTGACTCCTTCTACCCTCTACTTTTGAACAATATATATTCTTCGTCAATCGTTCCTCACTCATTCGTTGGACGTGTCCAAACCAACGGAGCACGCCCTTTTCCAGCTTAACGCTGACACTTTCATTTAAACCTGCCATATTGCGTATCACTTCGTTACGTATTCGGTCGGCCAAGGTAACGCCGCACAATTTTCGAAGTGATCGCATCTCCACAGCATTCAATTTACTTTCATGCATCTGCTGACATACCCAGGTTTCACTACCGTAAAGCAAAGTTGGCACTAGCACTGCGTTATGAATCGCCATTCGTGCTTCGTTTACGATGCATTGTCGCTTTACTAACTGGGACAAAGCACCGTTAACTTAGGCATGTAGTAAATACGGTTATTTATTTATATCTATTACCTGTTATTATTATACATGTAAAATAGCACCCTGCTGACCAAATACAGATACAATGTGAAAGAATCCACAAACTGATCAATGCGACTAGTTAAGGACACACCTGAACGTTACTGTTTGCACAGATATCCAAAGTTTGCAGACGATATTAAATCAGACATGTCGCACGAAAATAATAGTTGCTATATTATGTGGTGTTTGTCTTAAGTAGTATTATGACACCTCTTTTTTTACATATACAATACTATATTAAATACGTTGGCGCTTACTTGGCATCGTGGTTTAAAAAGCGACAAAGTTAATACATAACGCAATGCTAGTGCCGACGTTGCTTTACGGTAGCGAAACCTGGGTATGTCAGCAAATGCATGAAAGTAAATTGAATGCTGTGGAGATGCGATCACTTCCAAAAATGTGCGGCGTAACTTTGTTCGACCGAATACGTAACGAAGTGATACGCAATATGGCAGGTTTGAATGAAAGTGTCAAAGTTAAGCTGGAAAAGGGTGGGCTACGTTGTTTTGGACACGTCCAACGAATGAGTGAGGAACGATTGACGAAGAATATAATAGTGCGAAAGTAGAGGGTAGAAGGAGTCAGGGTAGGCCAAGACTTACTTATGAAGACCACGAAAGCAGATTGCTCAAAAACGGAAAAGTCAAAAGTAATCGGATACCCAAACGTGCGTGTATGAAGCGATTGATGAATCTGCAAGACGCGAAAAAAGTATGCATGGATCGCGAAGCCTGACCATCTGTCCTCTCTGACTACCCCGCCAGAGATACAGCGTGAAGATATTTAGTTAGTTGTTTGAACAAATAATATATAAAGTACTCTGTTGAAAAACTTTTCTACTATTTCTTTTTCTATTTATGTCCGTATAAATATCAATGTACGTCCCAAGACAGTAACTTCTCCTGGGACATAACCGAGTTCGAGCTTGGTGTAACTTTTCTGATCTTGGTCATTGCTGTAGATCCAATCACAGTATAAATTTATTTTCATTATAAAATTTTACATACGAAATATTTAAAATAATATTGATATTCAAATTACACACTACTTGCGAGATTGTCTTAAAACAAGAACATTTATTATTGATACGTTCGTAGGGTATAGGTACTTATAGGAACTAATACCACAAATGTAAAAGAAACACTTTAATTACTCGAAATAAAAACAATAAAACCACAACTAATAATCGCCACTAAACACACTAAACACAAATTCTTCTAACAGTATCGCACTATTTAGGTTCGATCACTTCGATTCGCACTGTTCGCTTCTTCAAAGGAGACTGTCCGCCGGCGTAACATTATAATAACTTGAGATCACTGCAATGTATTGTAACAATTTGTAAATACTTATTGGTGATTGGAAAAGAGTGGCCGTGAGATTTCTTACCATATTCTTACTCACATACTCTGCCTGTTGCGTTGCGAATCTGGCAGTGTAGAATCTACCATAATGATTCACGACGTTCATAAGTGTTACTATATGACCTAAATTAATAAAGATAATCTAAAATATAACATTCTCGTGTCATAATATTCGTTCCAGTACTCCTCCGAAACGGCTCGACTGATTCTTATGAAATTTTTTATGCATATTCAGTAAGTCTGAGAATCAGCTACTTTTTATCTTTCAAACCCCTAAGTTTGCAAACAAGAGCTTTTTTATTTTAAATAGTTTTTTTATGTGGCATTAAAAATACATACAACCCTAAATTTTCACTCTTCTATCACCAACCCCTGCTTTTTAATAGTCATTTTAATGATTTTATAATTTTTTATTCCACTCGATAACATCAATTATTATCACTTGGTAAGTTATCCCCTCCAAGTATCTACGGATGTCACTTCTCACCCTGTAAACAGCACGGAGTAGCGATGACAGATTGAAGAAAATATAAAATAATTTAGATTTGAATAAAAGGTCTCAGTAGCCAGTAAAATTACAAAAAAAAAGTAGGGATGACAACGAAGATCCTTCTCTCACTCCCTCTACAGTTTTCGGCTATAATTTGTGTTTATGCGTCAAGCGTAGTAGTTAAACATTTTACTATCTCAGTGTAACTCTCATTATCACTACATATTATAAAACAAAGTCGTTTTCCGCTGTCTGGTCCCTATGTATGCTTAGATCTTTAAAACTATGCAACGAATTTCGATGCGGTTTTTTTAAAGAGAGTATCATAAGGAACGTTTTAATGTATAATTTTTTAAGTTTTGAATACATTAACAAAATTATAACAATATTTGTTGGGGGTGTCGGAAAAAATAAACCGTCTGGGAGCTTTCAACGAAAAATGAGACAAAATCAAGGAATTAAAAAATGTATGGTGGAATTGTGTATCTAATGTAGGTCTACAAAAAAGTCCGCGACGGTATATGTCTTTAATGATAACATACTATATCTATTTTAATACTTTACAAAAACCAGTAATAATAAAGCGGTAAATTTAAGGCTATTTAAACAAATACGTTATTAATCCTTACCATTTTAATATGTTAGTTGACCAGCATTTCATGAAGATTATTTGGTCCCTTTACACCTTGCAAATTAAATGAATATCTTAGGAGATACGGCAAAATCAAAATAAGGCGCAAAGAAATTAATTTCGTGTAACCATAATTCGACCGGGCAGTGCGGGCGTACTGGAGAGCGGAGAAGTAATCAACTACATAATTTGGAAAATGTTCATACATATTGTAAAATTAATAAACTCCGGGATTAAATGGGTGCCACGGGGTTCAAAGTATGTCATGGGCGAAGCAAACAAATTATTTTATTACTACGAATTTATTAAATGTGATACAGGCAATATAAACATACATAAATCTCATGTAAGTACCAGAAGTAAAAACCGTTCTACTAAAATTAAAGTTCACACTTTAAGCAATAAATAATGTTAGGTTTAAACCTGACGGGCCGATAAAAGGAGCAAAGTGAAATTGCCAGTTTACCTCGCGGTATCCACCTGCGTGGGGGCTTAACCTGATAATGTAATGTATGGTGCTATTTGTTATCATTTGAGAATGAATGCCACTGTTTGATTGCATGCAGTATATCAAATCAATCTATATATATAAAAGAAAGTCGTGTTAGTTACACTATTTATAACTCAACAAAGGCCGTACCGATTTGGCTGAAAATTGGTGGGGAAGTAGCTTAGAGCCAGGAGATGGACATAGGCTAGACTTTTTATCCCGGGAACAAGTTCCTGTGGGGAACGGGAACGGGAAAACTTCTCTACGCGGGCGAAGCTGCGGGCGTCAACTAGTATGATATAAGAAACAAATGACACACCCTTTACTATCGTAGCGAAGCAATCAGACGACTTCTAAACCGATATCAGTTTCAAAACCAGTAGCGCAATTCACAAATCTCGAATCCAAATCCTCTACTGCTCAAATGTCATCGATATTCATAGAACTCGAATATCGATGACATTTGCGCAGTGGAGGATTTGGATCCGAGATTTGTGAATTGCGCTATAGAAGTGGTAGAAACTTCAAAATCGCCAATCCTCGGATCCATGGTGTCCTGAATTGAATGCGGTAAACCATTCGACAATATCTGTCAGTATTCCTAAGAAATAGATGCGTTTATATATAGGGTATATAGAGGGTTTAGAAATATAGAAGGTGAGAACGAACACGCTTATTCATATGTACATAGTTGAAATTAGAATTATAAAATAAAAGTTAAAAATTATAATAAACTATTTATCCCGAAATAAGTACCATCTCCACCGTGGTGGCGGTAAGGACTGCAAATATAATATGCTACAGTCAGGCAAAAATGGGATCTACCCATCAAGATAAAATAAAATAAATATGTCTTTATTTTGCAAAGACCATTTTAACGGCGCTTACAAAATGTCATACACTATAAAACTAAAGATAAATTTAAAATATTTAAAGTGACCATTGGTTCCGACCGCGGCCCACCTAAGGAGAACCCGCAAGAAACTTAGGAAGGCTTTTTTTGATGGCCCATTTACAATTTAATACCATTTTAAGGTTAAGGTTCATGAAGCTTTTCTATTGATCGTTACTCTCTTTATCATCTATACTATTATAAAATTGTAAAATTAGCTGTGACGTACATTTAAAATAAATTAAAAAAATATATTGTAATCGACTATTTAAGGGATTCCTAATCCGAATATGTGATTTATTTTTTTCGTGTCTGTTTGTTTGTTTGTTTGTTCGGGGTTGGAGCAAAGTCCAGAAGGTTGATCACAACTCTGCTAAAAGAATATTGAGGTTAATTTTCCAGCTTAAATACTGCGCTATATTTCATCAAAATCGGTGCAGCAGAAGTGATAATACAGCTTGAACTACATCTTACTAGACGAGCTAAAAGTCAAAGTATTTTGGTTTGTTAGTTGGGTTTTAATTAAGACACCATTTTTCACATGTCTACTGATTTTCAGTGATGCACATACTCGTATTGAGTAGTCTTCACTGATGACAACACGATGAGTTAAGTTAAGTTATCCAAGTGCGGTTAATTTTGGATGGGTAACCATTTCAAAAGTAGGTGCATCACGTCTGCAAAAACACTTCTTTTAGTTACAGTCTCTAATAGGTAAAGGATTAGAAAAGGTAAACACACAAGGCACGGTCTACTTTTAGATGGGACAGTTACGCACATCGAAATAAAAACTAAGGTATCAACTTTAAAGCACTGACCACTTTGAGAGTAAGTGAAACACATTTCAGCAGACATTTTGCTTTTAGTTATGCACAAGTTTCTGTCATTAATGGGTAAAAAATCAGTGACATAAAGTAATCTAAGCATGGTAAACTTTTGGAAGGGTGACGACTTTGCGAAATCCGCAGTTTCTAACTACAACTTCTGTGATATATTTGCACAAAAGGGACGTAAACTTGGTTTAAGCTGGCTTTAGCAGCACCTGGTAACTGGTAGAGGTGCCCAGGAAAGCTCAGGAGGTCGGTAGGCCAGAGGTAATTATGTTCTATAAACCAAAGAAATTAAAACCAGCGGATAGATACTCTTTTAAATAATACATACAAATTTTTGTCCCAATGGCGTGGCATATAAGCATACGGCTCTACCTGTACAACAGATTTAAAATTATGGTAACTGTCTAATGGTATATACCCCTTGAATAAACAGTCATGACTGGATATATTATAATAGATTGCAGAGAAACGAAAATGTTTCAAATTTATTTTGGAGTTGAATATATGTTTTAATGTACAATTACTGCGTTAAACAACTTAAGCCATGGCTGGTGTGGTTATAAATGGGTGACAATTTGTGGTATATCCATTTACGAGCGTTACCATGCTTCGGAAATCATGTTAAACCATTGGTCCCGGTTGCCAGTAAGAAGTGGAAGTGTAAATAATAAGTAAGTTGGAAGTGGTTAAGTCAAGTTGAAGACATTTGAAAAATTTCTACAGCAGGTAGCCACAGCCTGCGTCTGTTTATTTCAACACGGCTATGGGCTCACACCCTCTTACGTGGGACAAAAATGCATACAATGGAATGTGGGCTTTATATGGAAGTCTCGGCATACCTTGACTCCTTCTATCCTCTACTTGCGCACAATATATATTCTTTGTCAACCGTTCCTCACTAATTAGGTGGACGTGTCCAAACTAACGGAGCACGCCCTTTTCTAGCTTAACGTTGACACTTTCATTCAAACCTGCCATATTGCGTATCATTTCGTTATGTATTCGGTCGACTAAAGTTACGCCGCACAATTTTCGAAGTGATCTCATATCCACAACATTCAATTTACTTTCATGCATCTGCTGATATACCAAGGATTCACTAATGTAACGTGCTTCTTTTACAATGCTTTGTCGCTTTCGTATTTGGGACAAAGCACCATTAACTATGTTTCCGGCAGCTACTCGCGGATCTAATTACGTCATCTCTTTAAAATACGAGTACTAGAACCTTAGTTTTACTTGCATTCAAGCGAATACTCTTACTTTCACTCTTCTCTTTCATATTAATTAGAAATATCGTTTTGTTGTCATTGATTTTCGATCTTCTGATACTTATTTGCTTTAATTCTGTTCAAGATTTATTTTCGATTCCTAGCTTAAATCCTAGCTTAGGTAAGAAGTTCAGATTTTAGAAGTTCGATTTTTGTACGTGTTGGAATGCATTAGGGCACTTCACTAACCTTAACTCTCACATCCGCGGCAGTCTTTGCGTCCGTGACATTGCAGATAAGCTACAAGTGTGTCGCCTTCGCTGGTATGGTCACGTCCTGCGGCAATCGCTTGACTTCGTGGGCAACAAATGTCTGGCAATGTCAGCCCCGCCGGGTCCCGGTAAGAGTGGAAGACCAAAGAAGTTCTGGCTTGACGTCGTAAAGGATGACATGCGTGCCATTGGTCTCACTTCAGGGGATGCCGACGATCGTGCGAAGTGAAGGACAAAAAGTAGGAAAGCGGACCCCGGACGTCGCGATATAAAAACTGCAACAGACGCTCGGATGATGGTGATGACTAACTTGCTTCAGGGAGCAATAGAGCGGCTTTGTGGAGAACTCCCAGTCCTGGAGAGAGACCATTAAACCACCACATTGTTCCGCCTCACTACTATCGAAACGCAGGAGTTAAGTCACTACGTTCTAAGGGGGTGGAAAGCGGTAACACGGGGCCCATATGACTAATGGTGGATGGGGTACTATTGGCTACTCCAGTCGTGGTCGCGCATGACAGCCGCGAGGCGGCGCCTTCAAACCAAACGGCGTTATATTTTTCTTCTCGCTGCCATCACCTCGACGGTGAAAAAGGGCATGGCGATCAAACTCGCCGAATTTCATACATCCAAACCAACGTTGCTGCAAACACACTTGCGGTATTTCGTTCTACCAGTCAGCCTGGAAGTACCGCAATGCCGCAAGCCTTGCAGGTTCGCCAAACCACAATGTTCTCTTGCAATAGGGTCAGCTGCCGGTAATTCGAACAACGACTTTTAGGGGCAGCGTTTAGTTCTACACCTGTTAATTTTCTCTCCAGGGTGCATCAGCACTCCTGCTTCCGCTGACCACCAGCAAGCCCGTAAGGGGTAAGAAACGTGTGGAGGTTTCCCGATTCCTATCTCATATTTCAGAAGTTGACTTAGCTAGAATTTACGTTTAGAGCTTTACACAGCTTTAATAATTTTTTTGGTGTTTTCTGTTTTACTTTATATTTATTATTGGGGGTAGGAACTATTATTTATTATTACTAAGAATATGAATGAAACTAAATAATACAAATGAAATCCTGTCACAACGAGAAGAACGGCTGCCATCTCAGAAAGGTGTGACACCATATTTGAGAGATGTTGGGCTAACGGTTAGAGCGCAGAAATGCTCAATTCTCGAAGAGTTTATCAGTCCATTTTGAGAGACGTCTCAATCAGTGATCACCGAGCAAAAAGTTTCAAATCTGAAAATGAACATCAATCATCTTTAAGAAAAGCTGAGATCAGTCAGCGAACAATGAAGCTCTACTCTCAAAATATTCAACAAACCACTCTAAAAGAAACCGTGTGAAATTGACGGAATGATGTAGAGCGATGCGAATGATCAAAAACGCATAACTTGAACCAAAGACCAATAGGATTTTTGTTATGTGATGAGTCTCGTTTCGAGTTTAGGTCTGATACAAGAAAATGAACATTGGGGTGCATAGAGGCCCTATCTGAAAGTAGTGCACCTAACATGGCTAAAAAAGGTAAACTCTAAACGATATCCTGTACTAAATCGTCTGGACTGCGCGCGCGGCATGGAATATTAACTTTTAAAATCGTCCATATTGCCACAGGAAATAAGTATAAATGTTAATTTTTTTTTAACAAGTTTTGAACTTAATGTTAATCACATACAAAAAAAACAATACACTAAACAAAACACTAGTTTATTATATTTCCGTCAATAGGTACGTAAATGATTTTTAGTTGTATCCGTTATGGACTCAATAAGAAAGCTGTAAAACATGTAATTCGGTTTGACTGCCTGCTAGGACGTAGATTGAAGCTGTCATTTGACTTCTTTAGACTGGAAGCAACGGAAGCAACTAAAATCTATGTCATATTCTCGTTTTTCATTCATTCAATAGATGCACCAATAGCAGGTGAGGCTTGCTTGGGCTCCATAGACGATGGATTTGGGGATAGGATGATAGGTTTTAATGAAACTATGTTGTAAAATATTTCTCTGTTAAAACTGAGACTGGCATTTATTTCCATAGCGAGCTCAAAATATACTCTGTTGAATGAATAAAATTAAATTACAGCGCTGTATTAATGAATGACTGAATCAGATTAAGTTCGTTCTCGTGAACGAAACCGGTGAAAAGGTTTAATTTGTGGTTTATTTGAAGACAGGAATAAATTTATTTCAGTACATATTTTTTTCAAACATTACCATACCTTACAATCCTGTAGTTTCAGATCTTGAACAAAAAATATAATTAAAACCAACTTGTACCAGCAGTTAGAATAGAATAGCGTAGAAGAGAGTAGAATAGAATTAACTTTATTGAACACAAATATAAAACACTCACATAAAGAGATTACAGTTTCATAAATGTACAAAGGGTGGCCTGGCCTTATCGCTAAAGAGCAACCTTTGGATGGAGAAGTTGTTACAGACCACATGGAAACAAACATCAAAATATAATCATAATCCATATTGTTCACTTTGGAGCCCACTAGTTTGGGTAGCTAGTAGATACGTTTGACTTTTGCATGTCGCTTTGGTCATATAGGTATTCGAGTTTGGGAGCGACTGCCACCTGACCCCCCAACCTGAGATGTGGTAGGATTGTGATCCTGATGAGCAATACTTGAGTATCTACAATGTACGAAACGGATCTATCTGTACTGTTTGAATCTTTGACTATATTATTATGTCTGGATACATTCCAACACGGCACTGGGATTCCAGAGAATATACAATAATATAGACAAAGATAAGATTCAAACATTATCTTAGACCATTATTTAGATGGTCTGAGAATAGTAAGAAGTATAGATAAATGGTAAAATCAAAAACGAGTACATTCCATATTTTTCACACAGTTCGCCTATGTCTGACGAGTGAAAGAGATGCCATAATTTCATCCGCTTTCACTCCAACTAAAATGTAGTACCTACCGTATTTATATCTCGTGGGGTTTAGCTAAGTGTTACCATACAAAATATGACTATTCTCAATTATAATTGGTACAAAAACTATTTCATTTTGACAAAGTTACGAACATGTCCAATTTGAACGAAGCTACATTTTATTCCCGTTTTCCCACAGGAATTGGAATTACAAGAGTAAAACCGCGGTGCGCCCATAAGTACATAATATAATGGCGTGATTATATTTTGTATAGAAAGAAAAATTAAATATCCTAATTTGTTACAATTTATTAAACAGCCGTATATTCTACTTTTATATTTTAACTAGATGACCCCCACAGCTTCGCCCGTGGAATATTTCTACCTCCCGTCGCACCTATTTAATCCCGTCGTTTATAAATTCTACAATGATGCCTAAAAATTTGGCCGATTTGTCAACATTTATGACTACTGCTCTGCTCCCCAGAGTAGTTGCGTAATGATATATATCCTATAGCCTACCTCGATAAATGGGCTATCCAACACAAAAAGATTTTTTCAAATCCGACCAGTAGTTCCTGAGATTAGCGCGTTCAACCATACAAACCAACCTCTTCAGCTTTATAATATTAGTATAGATATAATAAAGCAAATACTTCTTAGTTAAAATAATCTAATTTATTTGTATTCCGGGAATTACATTTCATAATTACATTACACATCAAGGCTTATTTGCGAACACAATGGTTACTAAGTTGTAATCTCCAGACAGTTCTCCGAAATACACCTACTACATAGTGTAATTGTATGCGTGGGTTAAACTAATTACACTAGTAAATAATATGACAATCGTAACATTCAAGTACATTACTAGCAGTGTTTTAGGTAGAATATATATTTCAACATGAGAGCCAACCTATGAGATCAGTTTAGCATTAACTGTATTACAATTATATAACGAATAGCGGACGCCTTGCGGTTTCATTCATATAGTTCCCGTTCCCGTAGGAATACCGGGATGAAACATATCTTTAGTTACTCCATATAATATCAGTTAACTGCCAGTGAAAGTATCGTTAAAATAGTTCTAACCGTTTTTGAGCTTAGTCGAACAAATGAACAGAGAATTAAAAGAAAATACTTATTTATACACTAAGATTTAGTGAAAGAGTATCACATTTAGTGGAAAGAGATGCTGTGCATTTGTTTTGACGTCACCTTCCCCAACGACGATGAAAACTCATGAGGTTGTCGATGTTTGGGATGTGGATTCAGCAATAATTGTTCCGATAGTCATATCTGTCCATGGACTTTTAACTAAGAGCCTTGATCAACACCTTTAAAGGCTCTCGTTAAACAGCTGGGTCTAGGGCTAGATACAGAAAGGACACTGCACGTATTGTGAGGAAATTCATTTCTCTGGAGCCCTAACCACCGGTGGCTTGGTCCCTATTCCAGAGGTACATGAGTCACTATTTATTATATTTTTGAAATGTATTTATATGTAGATACATTTAAAAATGTAATTTATATGTTTTTCAGCCAGAGAAAAACAATTCCACTAACTAATAAATAAATAAATAAATAAATATCCATCACGCCTTATCCCCGAAGGGGTGGCAGAGGCATATTATATGCCCTCTTTTCACCGTGTGGATTCCTGTCCCACGTAATAGGTGTTGACCCCATTGCCGTGTTGAAATAGACAGACGCAGGTTGTGGCTACCTGCTGTTGAAATTTTTCAAGGCGCCCATAAGGCCTTCAACCAGGCTTAACGACTGCCATTTTACTAGCAACCGGGACCAACGGCTTAACGTGCCTTCCGAAGCACGGAAACGCTCGCAAATATAAATGCCACAAAGTGGTCACCCATCCGAGGACCAGCCATAGTGAAAGTTTCTTAACGCTGTGATCGTTTACAGAACACTACGTCCGCGGGGCCACGAGCGCTCTAATTCCACTAACTCAAGTGAAAGACAATTTAATATTCCAAAGGACTAAAGTAGCTTAAACTCTATCATACTGGTCCAGTAATTTGGTAAGAATCCTTTACCCGAGCAATTATAAATCAACTTAAGTACTCTTTGTTACTTGGTAAGTTTTCTAACTGAGTGCACGTTACGTCTTTTGAGATCGGGTTAAATTGATCATTAATTACTGTCATTATTCGAATTAAGTAATGATTGCATAATAGAATTACGAATTATATATGAAAATTACGAATCTACCTTGAAGATTATGAGTAAAGCATGAAAATGGCGACCAATTTATGTGACTGAGTACAATAAAAAAGCGTGTGTGTGCTTATGTTCACGCGTTAGAAGTTATAATTCTTTAGTATAATAAAATATCATTACCACCACTCGTTGTTTGTAACTCGAATGATAAATTAGTAAGAAAAAACATCAAAAGAAATAAAACTACTTTGAATGTAGTTATAACTTGTCATGGAAACACTTATTAGCTAACTTCATGATGTCGGTTTTTGTGACGGTCTACGCGCGCATCGTAAAAATTTACTGTATTTTTTCCGTAACCCTGCAAAAGCAGTAAAATGTTTCAAACTTCAATATGGTTGTGTCCCTTGCACTTGTACATGATGTGGTTGCATTGTGATACGGTTTTGCTAACCGTGCAAGTGCAGCCTTTTTAAAGCCAAAGATACTGTGACACAGTTATAGATTAACAATAATTGTTCGACAATCCGATCATTTTACTTAAGGGCCTATAGACAGTAGATGAAGGTCCACTTTTTTCTTCATGACTACTTGCTAAGATAGTCGGTACACAATGTCTTCATGGCAATCTCATGTGACTTGCTAAAATTGTGTTCCAGCAAGTAAATTGGTGCATCAATTTTCACTTGCCGGAACTGGACGTCACGACACGAGTGAAGTTGAGGTATATACGCTTAGCAAAATAGTTTGGTTTGCAACCCACATTAATATAATGTTGTTTAAATGAGTAAAACATTTTGTTTAAATTGCGAGGCATTTCAAGTTAAAGGTAAATAAAAAAAATGTTATGTTTAGAATTTTTAAACATAAATATATTACACAATATGTTATTATCGTAAATTGTATATATTATAATAGCTGGTGTTTCACAACCTGCAAACCTAATTGTTTTGATACCTTACAATTATTAAATCATACACTATACATTTCAAAACAAACAAACGAAGCACACATAAAAATAGTTCTTGCGCCAAGTTACCATAGCAACGGAGGAATAGGGAAGACTTGTCATATGCCGCTGTGCTCCCCGCTATGCACAACATCGTATACCATTTTCCAACTCATAAAACTAAGTGGATTTGGCGACGATTCAATAACTTTACTACGAATCTACGTGCGGTGGAGGTGTTATAATCGTGAAATGGAGTTACATTGTACGAAATCGTATGACTGTCGTAAATATCTGACTTTGTTCACTTTTGAGGTTAATGTAGTGTTTTATTGATCACATTATCCTAAAAGTTAGACATGCCGAATATTGCAAATAAATTCCGGAAAAAATACATTGTATTTTTGCGGAATTCATTTTTTAAAGCTAAAATATTTTACTAGTCGTTATTACCCAATAATGTGTGTATTTTGTTTAGTGAATAAAATATTTTTACTATTTTCTGTAAATATAATTTTCGCAAAATTACTATAAACAATAAAATTAAAGATAGCAATTAGTGGGTACTAGTCTACTAGGATACAGGCATTATTGCTGCAATTGTCTGCTTAATAATATATTAATTGGTCTCTAACTTTAAATTCTATTCTGACTGCTAAACTTGTTACTTTTTTAAATTATAACTTATTGCTTTTAACTACTTCAATTGTAAATTTTTGGTATATTTTTATCCTGCACGGTATCTGTTTGTGAACCCGTCAGCGTCAATAAAATTTAATCTCAATAGTCTCTCTCTCTAGTTTGAGAACCAGCAATAGGCTCTAGTCTGGCATTTTGCTGGACTAGAACCATTTTGTCATAGATGTGTGGCACGCATTTCGCTTTTATTTTTTATCATTTTTTGTGTGCACTTTGTGATAAATAAACGTTTTTTCTTTCTTCTTTCTTTTATATAAAGATATTGCATTTCTAGATCAATCAGTTCAAAGAATAATTCGTAATCAATTTAACTTAAGGACCTGTACCAAAATCAATTCAAGGTATCAGTCGCATCAGAATGGAGAACAGAAAGTAAAGTGAGAAAAACAATTACGTAAAGTAGATATAAATTTTGGGTGCAATGGGCCCTACCGAGATCTTCAGGGCCTATCTGATCTACCTGTTCCACTTATTTACTTTAAAACCTGACCGGTATATTTCAAACATATTTAGCACCGTAGTAGTACATGTCAGTTACACCGTGTAGTAGTACGGTGTCAAAGTGTTCACGTCCATTATTATATACAGCTTTTCGACATTTTTGGTATTTTAATCCAGATCACCAAACAAATACAAGCCAACCACATAAAAAAGATGTTTGTAAGGACACCAAAGATCATTCTTAACATCATCATTCTTCTCATGAAACACTAAACTATACCTAATTTTCAAATTGCTAGAATCAGTCGAAAATTGCAACGGAAAATTTAATGTTTAATTCAAGTGCATTTATGAACACAAATGCCACACGTTTGAATTTGGTCCACTTATCGTTGGTGACGACCCTGATTCAAGCTTGTGCATTGCATTATCAAATAGCGACGAGTGGGAATACAAATTTACCTGAATTGGCAATAATAGTGGTGCTGAAATGTCTCTATATATTTTATCTAATATAAAAGGCCAAATCACTCACTGACTCATTGATCACGAATCTCTGAAACTACCGGAGCTGTGAAGCTCAAAGTTCAAACCTTTTTACACGTAGGGGCACTTTTTGCGAAATTCTACTCCATATAAAGTAAAAGAGCGATAAACGGTTGTATAGAAGCTCGTCATTTTCAAAGTAAGAAACATGAATTTACGTTTACCTGTTTCTAGTTACATACATATAAATGAGCACGTGTATCGCGGTTTCGCAAAATTTTATCTAAAACAGCGGTTGTACTGACTGACTCATTGATAACAAAATCTATAAAGCTAACGGAGCTATGAAGCCCAAACTTTGCATGAGGGTTCTTTTAAAAACGTGGGTACCCTCTATGAAAGGGTTTTTACGAAATTCTACCCCTAAGAATGTCAATAAGGAATAAATGGTTGTATGGAAGATTATCATTTTCAAAGTTAGTAATATGAACTTACGTACACCTGTTTTAGAAGAATCTGCTAAGGCTACTGTATTACCAGCAAGTTCCGTGTTCCCACGGGAACCGAAACTATGCGGGCAAACCACGCACTGCCTAAACATTAAACATAGAAACTAAAAAATATGGTGAATGTTTCCTTCAAGTCCTTGGGTAAGCAATAATACGGGATTCCCGATATTTCCATGAGAACAGGAACTATGCCGGTGAAACCACACACAGCCTAAACTATCAAACATAGATACATACCTGAAATTTGGTGAAAGTACTCATTAGGTACTTACTTTGAATCAGCATTACCCGGTATTTGGTATTTCCAATGGAACGGAAACTAAGTGGGTAAAGCCATACACAGCCTAAAATTTGATGAACGTATTCTTTACGTACCTACGATAGATGAGCCGGGAATTCCTTTCTTGGTGAAAGTCTGTGAAGATTTCGGACGTTTGTTATTTAATATTTCCTGAATTAATACATAGGGTACCTAATCGACCATCAAGCCGAGACTACTGAATCAATTTTGGCATACTCCGAGTTTATATTCTAATATTCTTCGCGGTTCCTGTGCGAGAGAGGTTGAAATATGTGTACAATATATATTCAGTTCCCGCAGTATCGCCCGCGTGTATATTATTTAGTAAACACCAAGGAGTGCCTTATTCTGCTAATGTACTATTAATTAGATTATTTTTTAATAGTCATAACACCATGGAGCATCTTCAGCAGTCAGCTGTAATAGTAGAAGTATAGTCAGCAAAAAATATCACATGCAGCGATCACATTCACTCAAGCAATGCTGTAATTCGATTATTGCTTTTGCACATGTGAAGTAGTTATTTTTCTTAAACCATAATACTAAAGATGACTATATGTGTTTGGAAATAAATTACTCAATGAACAGTCTTAGTCACACCGTTGGAACAAGTATTGTTTGATACGCTAAAGTCAACTGGCCTAGTGAATGAAAAGTCGACAGGCCTACATCTCGTACTCTCCTCCTTTATAACAGTTGCGACACTAAAGTAAACACACTAGATACTTACTATAAAAGATTGCATCAAATAAATTGAAAATCTCTTCTTTTCAAAAAGAAGGGGTGAAGAAAAAGGATATCGTAAGTCTTTGGCTCAACACACTCAAATCCTGGACTCCTACCAACTAAAACCACACGGTGTTCTTTCATTTGACTATAGCAAGGCGTCCTCGGAAAGATAACCCAAGGGATCTCGACGTCGTACATTGTCCTTCACCGCGGCCTCATCATCGTTTAATGGAGTTCCTTGGGGGTAAAGGCGGTGCGTGCAGCTGTATATCCTAAGTCTAATATTTTCATACTAAACAGTAAATAAAAATGCAATCTCATGCAATTATAAAGTATAATAGTAAAAAGCGTCGGCTCTGTGGATAAGCATTATGTGGTAGTCATTTCTTTCAATATAAGTGAAAAATAGGAATGGTCAAAATAATAAAGTTTGATGTAAACATATTCATAATTTACATACTAAGTAAATATTTTGCTAAATTACCAAGGGAAAAATTGAGAGACGGTTTGGATTTCAAACTTTGATAATTAGGAACAAAATTTGTAACATTTTACTTTGCAATTAAATTAATAGCCTTATTTATGCTCAAAAGAAAATCTAAGTGGAAACAAACTGAGGCTTCATGAAATATTCAGTAGAGTACTGACGTTAAATCCTTGTAATGGTTGCTGTTAAGAAAAAAATTGATGATAATATGTTGATGATGATGAACGAAAGTTTGCCACGACGGTCAAACTTTCGTTCATCATCATCATTCGTTATTTTATAATTACTAAAATTTTAGTTTTTGAAGTGGAAGTGAATCTTCATTTTTGACGTTTGAGAGAAATTGTATAGCTGTAAAAATGTCGCAGAGATGTTACACTTTTTACCTTTGTACTCTGGTACACACATTTTTTTTATAAGTACAATGAGCGACTATGAAGCTAGGATCACGGTTACCTTGGCGACCTTAAAGGTGTCATATTGGTACCTCATTTTCGTCATTGTATAAAGTTTGTTCTTTAATGTTATCTTCTAATCCATTATTGTGTCATTGCTGGACACAAGATGGTGGTAGTACCTTGCTAGACAGCTTTAAATACTTTCTTAAACGATTTATAGTTTCTCTATTCTTATCTATCATTCACGCCTTAATCCCCGACGGGGTGGTAGATGCACATTATACGCCCACATTTTACTGTAAGTATCTTTGTCCCACGTAACAAGTGGAGAGCCTATTGCCGTGTTGAAATGGTCAGCTGCAGCTTTTTGCGAACTGCTGATAAAATTTTACAAACCGCCCATATAAGGCCTTGCCAGTTTGTTTAATGACTACCATGTTATTGGCAACCGGGACTAAAGTGCCTTCCGAAGCACGGAAATTTTCGGAAACGTTAACGGAATCTTTATACTTACTCCCTATAGATGGAGCTTATTAATTTAAATGGTTTAAATTTAAAGACCAACCCCAGTTCTGTGCTTCGGAAGGCACGTTAAGCCATTGGTCCCGGTTGCCAATAAAATGGCAGTCGTTAAGCCAAGTAGGAGGAATATGGGTGACTTAAAAAAATTTCAACAGCAGGTCGATGCAGCCTGCGCCTGTCCATTTCAACACGGCAATGGGCTCACCACCTTGTTACGTGGGACAGAAATGCATACGGTGAAACGTGGGCGTTAAATATGCCTCTGCCTACCCTTTCGAGGTAAAGGCGTGACAATATGTATGTATGTATGTAAAATTTAAAGCTATGGTTAGTTTCTATAATAGTTTTTCTTCAAACATATTAGGCTGTTGTTCTATTAGGGTAAGTTCAAGCAAAAAAGGAAAAATGTTTAGATGAGAGACCAGGTCCAAGAATATAACAACTCAAGAAGTAGGTGGCGCAAAGCATAAATTTGATAAATATGATACAATACCAGTACAAACTTGAACGACATTCCATTTACAGTTCAAATATCGAAACATGCCAATCCAATGAATAAAAGATTGAACACTTTAGTGCAGCGCTTTGAGACCAACTCGAAATATAACTTCATAGAGCCTCTAGACTTGTCCTAGTGAATAATATATATCCCAAATATGTCTGACCTGAGACAATGATAATGAAACAACAGATATACATTCGAACTTAGTGTACAAAATTTTATTTGCGGCGCTGGTAGACTTATGCTACTGTCGGTCCTAAGATAAGTTACGCTTTATTAGGGTCTCCATGCCTAGGAAGGCACATTAAGCCGTTGGTTCATATTGCCAGTAACTTGGTAGTTGTTGAGTCAAGTTAAACTCCTAAGTTTTAAGCAGCTACGGCTTGTCCTTGTCCATTTCAATGTCAATATGGTTTGCAGCGTAATTGTCTATTGGTTACGGTAGGCAACTACTTTTCAGTCAGGAGTGGTATGCTTTCCTGCTACCTCAGTAGTATTAAAAATCCAAATAAACTACACTCAATAGAAAAGAGTTGAGGGGTAATGAACCATAAGTATGACATTCGAAACCAAGACCGTCCTTGTCTGTATCCTGGTGCATCGTGATGCTGCCGAACTCATGAGATTTTAGACCCGTTTTCTATTAAGTATTTTTGAGCCCAAATGGTAGCGGTCATAGAGCATATAAGCCAAAACTAGACGGTAGCCGTAGATGGTAGGTAGATACACTATTTTGAGATCGATACTCCGAACTTAAACATTCTTGTCTCAGTAGTAATCGGTAAACTACGCATATTATTTTCTCCTAGATTCATATAGAGATAAACATATCAAAATAAATTAATAGCCTTCAGTTCCATAAACTAAAACGTCCAATATATTTAAACGCGTAATTCCAAAATTAATTTACATGTTTATTTAGCCGTAATCTAAGTTGTAAACGTATTTGCCAAACTCCAAGTTCCTAGTTCAAGTTGGCTCATAAATATTCATGAGTGACCAGACAAACTCGACTAACTTATATTGAACGCATCGACAGATTACTTGCTAAACCAAGACATGATGTGGGTAACGAAATTAGGTGATGGTCTTGAGTTTAGTATAGCATATAACGTAATCTAAATAATATTAGTATATTCCGCCAGTGAAATATTTTTGAAACATTATAAAACAATAAAATTACATATAAAGACCACGCGAGCACATTGCTCAAAAAAAAGAAAAGTCAAAAGTACTCGGATACCCAGACGTGCGTGTATGAAGTGATTGATGAATCTTTAAGAAGCGATAGAGGTATGCATGGATCGCGAAGCCTGGCGATTTGTAATCTCTGACTAGCCCGTTATAAAACACTTATATTCGCGGTTAGGGAGCCCACCAAGATGTCCGGAGTCCGAGTGACGTCACCTGCTATCAGTGCACCCGCTGACTTACAGATGAGGCAACGACGCAGGCGACTAGAATACCTACTCAAGTAAATTTAACAAATAAGGTATCAATAGAAAAAAAATGATTTTCTGTGGTAATATTCGACGTGACGCCATTTAGTAGAAATAACAAATATTTATTTTGTATACAGGGTACAAAATAAATATTTGTGTTTATGAAAATCCAATTGTGAATTCAAAAATCTTATGAAATAAAATTTAATTAGCTTTATGCAAATTAATACTGTTTACTGAACTAGTAGAGGAACTCTAATATTCTATGAATATACAATTTTAATCCAATGAGTAGTCTTAAAAACTTTGCGATTAATTCTATTTCATTCCCTAGATAATACAATTTTTATTTTACTGCCGGTAATGTTCATGTACAGTAGGCAACTAAAAGAAGTGTATAAAGATGTAGATTCTTATACTCCACATGTAGAGTTATTATAAATAGAATTAGGCGCTGAGTACCGAGAAATAGGCTCATCTTTATTATGTAATTGATAATTTCTTAGAAAACTGAAACCTGGTTTCAATTTTTGAAATTGATTTAAATAGCTATCAAATATAAGTAAAAATAAATAAAATAAATATCCATCACACCTTATCCCCGAAGGGGTGGCAGAGGCATATTATATGCCCACTTTTCACCGTGTGGATTCCTGTCCCACGTAATAGGTGGTGAGCCCATTGCCGTGTTGAAATAGACAGACGCAGGCTGTGGCTACCTGCTGTTGAAATTTTTAAGCCGCCTATAAGGCCTTCAACCAAGCTTAACGACTGCCATTTTACTGGCAACCGGGACCAACGGCTTAACGTGCCTTCCGAAGCACGGAAACGCTCGCAAATGTAAATGCCACAAAGTGGTCACCCATCCGACGACCAGCCATAGTGAAAGATGCGTACCTCTGTGATCGTTTACCGAACACTGAGACCGCGGGGCCACGAGCGCTTCATACCACTATAAGTAAATAAATGGTTATATTTAATAGTTCTAGTTAATTGTGAATTGCTTAAAATTTCATGCATTTCAAGTTAGATTTACTGATACTCATACTGTGTTAAACTAGTATAACAGTATATCGTTTTATTTTTATCCAACAATGGTAAAGTTAGCAAGAAGGCTAATGAACTTACCAGGATTATATTTGTAATATGGACACCCTAGCGCCTATAATATCTACTCAATCAATTATGACAAAATGGTTTAAATTGACGAGTTTGTCAGTGACTTTACTTAATATGGCATCCTCTAATGGAAACATTTCCAAAGATTTTCCCTTTGTAGAAAGTAAATATTTTTGTTTGGTATCAAAGGTATAAAAAATGTAAAAAATGTGTTTTCTATTATTTATTTATTTATCTATCACGCCTTATCCCCGAAGGGGTGGCAGAGGCATATTATATGCCCACTTTTCACCGTGTGCATTCCTGTCCCACGCAATAGGTGGTGAGCCCATTGCCGTATTGAAATAGACAGACGTAGGTTGTGGCTACCTGCTGTTAATAAGGCCCATAAGGCCTTCAACTTGACTTAACGACTGCCATGTTATTGGCAACCGGGACCAACTGCTTAACGTGCCTTCCGAAGCACGGAAACGCTCGCAAATATAAATGCCATAAAGTGGTCACCCATCCGTGACCAGCCATAGCGAAAGTTGCTTAACGCAGTGATCGTTTACAGAACACTAAGTCCGTATCGTAATCCGTAATTGTCTAATTTCAGAACCTACCTCTGTAGTAGGGGTTCAGTTCTTGTAATTCTATCTTATTATAAACTAAGCAAGTAAATCAATTGCCCCAAGTCAAGTGCTACCCAGTCACAAACTGAAACCTCTACAAAAAATGGGACAAACAAACTTGACAATGTGACGGGCACATATAATCCTATCAAATCTATTACAGTTGTCGAGGCAAGAGCCAATCACGACAGTTGACACGGATTTAACAGTATTCGTATATTTTCCGGTTCAGTTGCTTAATTCTTTTCTCTGCCATTGATAAGTTTAACTCGCCCTACAATGAAAATAACAACTAGGGTTCCCATACTTTTGTAGGTCTTGGCTTGATCTCTTTGCTTGCTGCAGACAATTTTATAATGAAGTTTTTGTAAGTACGGAAACTACTTGCACCTGAGGTTAGTAGTTTTGCTTATATGGTCTTTTTATCAGTCCTTGATTCAGTCATTTATCGTCATGATGTTACATGTAATTGTTTCACTTTTTATTTATATTTTCTTTATAAATGATAAAAAATATACGAGAAGGAACTCCAAAACATAAAAAAACTTGTGCGTTATGAAAACACGCAATAAGATATACGTCTTTAGTCTAATAAGATTTCATCCCATATATCACAACTCTTTCTTTTTGAATGATAAATTAATAAGAAGCATCAAAAGAATAAAATAACTACTTTAAATATAGTTATGAGTTGTCATGGTAACAGTTGTCAGCTAACTTCATAATGTAACAGTTAGCAGCTAACTTTAGGGTGTTGAATTTGAGTGTCGGTATGCTCGCCGCAAATCGTGAAAATTTACTCTGATCTGAAGATAATTATTACAAAAACCATATAATTAAAAACTCATTGATTTATTTAATTTAGGTTATTACATTTTTGTTTAATCTGTATAATATCTTTCGAAAGAAATTTGCAAGAGCCACTATATTCCATGGCCACCCTAAAATGATACAGGGTGTACATTCATCATGCAATACTCATCGGTAGTTGAATCAGCTCCCTATTTTACTATTTGTGTGATTTTATATCGAATTTGAGTCGTCTAGTTTAACATGTTAAGAGCGTTGTCAAATTCGACACGCATTTAGTGTACGATTTAAATGCTATTGTTGTAAATGGAGGGGAAAATCTTTATTGTTAAAATATGTCAGTAGCTAAAGCGTTGCTAAGTAATTTATTGCGTTCATAATAAGTCTCAAACAGCAATTATTAAAGTCATTGTGGTATTATTGAATGCTTGTAAAAGTAACTCAATATACATACCTTTTAAACTTATCAAAATAACAATAATGTTACAAATATTTTACTTTTTTTTTGTATTTACGTTTTTTATGTATTAGTTAGTTGTATCAATCAATCAAAAGTATGACCTTTTGATCAGCATTTTTTTTTTATGTGCGGAAGTCCACTCGGATGTCGTGCCGGACTCGAACCGGCTAAAACCACACAGTCCCCGCCTAACTGTCTACTGCCGGACGCCCCGGATAACTCCTCGAAAAGATGTCCCTTTCTTAGATGTAGCTCTCTCACAATTTAAAATTGGAAGGTTGTTTGCCTTTATGTAGGTATAATATATGCTGGCCAGATGGGTTAGTACAATACATATACGAATGTAGATGGCAAAAAGAGTTAGGGTAGAGCAAGACTTACATACGAAGACCACAGGAGCTGATTGTGCAAAATCATTGATCAATGTACTCTATTTTTCATCAACAATTAAAAAGAAACACTGGGATCTCTTACTCTAGTCTGATCCATTAAACGATAAACTTCACAAAGAGCATAGTGGTTTTGAGCATGGCTATTGTATTATGGCAGAGGAGGTTGCTTATCGACTATAAAATGTAAATCCAAACCATAAACAACATTGTCTTGTCACAGAATTCCTTTTCAAATATTGTAATGAATAGTGTTGCAACAATCCATCTCATTTTAGCGATAAGTCCGTAGTAGCAGTCAAAGTTTTCACACCGAGGTGGTGGATCATCGATCAAGAATATGAAGTATTTAGTCCGTGGTAGCTTAAAATGATTTTTATTTTTAGTTTAAAGCGAATAAAGGTAAACTATTATATTATATGAACAATAAGTAAATATATATTTGGAACACGTTTTTTTAAAGTAGCTCGTCTAATGACGCCTCCCTTCCATTGAAAAGTCAGCTATTAAAAGAGGCCCTCAAGTTGAGGGCATACTTATATACCTCTTCTTTAAGAGTCCGGGGTATGTAATTTGATTTTATAAAGAAAATTGTCATTCAATGTCTCTCTGAAGGACATTCTGTCTTAAAATTTGAAGTGAATTTTTAAGAATAAACTAAAGAGCAAGAAAAGTTGCTCGCTCGCGCCCGTGTTACTAACAGTCATGGATCTAATGTAAACTACGGATCTCGACTTATCACGGATGAAGCATAAAAATGCATGCAATAAAAAACAGGTTAAGCGGCCCTGGCACTTTCACTCAATGTATAATGGTGGCAAAATAAAATGGCTTTATTATCTGTGCGAGTAAAGATCTTGTAAGACAAATCACAGATTTAGAAGAGTAAGCAAGAGTAAGTACTCTTCTATATCTGTGAGACAAATAAATATATAATAATAAATTATTATGGCGACACAGTTTATAGTTTCACGCCATCATAGTGCAACACTCTCTGCATACTTTTTAAGTTCCGTAACTAGAGTTAAGCAATTTATGCCGCTTAATTAAAAAAACTTGCACTAGGTCCATAAGATAATGTATTAAGTATTGCACAACACTTTTTAATAAAAATGAAGCCGATATGACAACACCACGTGCCATCCGTCGACGGCTGTCAGCGAATGACATGTGAATGACAGCATGGCAGGGAGCCACGGGATAAAACGACATTGCATTGTCCGAATTTGTATGCATGAGAAACAACAGCGGTGTTGCGAGTAGGAGCGAAAAGAAACATGTTTATCCAATATTGTGATATCCCTATTGAAGTTTCGTTTTTAATTACGGATGATATATGTTTAGAAAATTGACTTATAGAAGGGTTCCTTTTACATTGGAATGAAGGATGTAAATTACTGACATAATACCGTCATTACATGAAAAAAAGTATGTGTTCCAGAACAATATATCTATCTTACATTCAACTTCAATCATTATAAGACGATGTTCAGTGCGCTCTATCAGTAAGTTATGAATATGACCTACAGTGACAGACGTTGATACCTAGAATTAGGCTCAAAGTCGCGCAGCGAACTATTGAGTCAGCTGTGCTTCATCATCATCATCCGAGCGTCTGTCCCAGTTGCGTCTCGCGACGAAAGGGGTCGGCTTTCCTACATTTTCTCCTCCACTTCGCACGGTCGTCGGCATCTACTGTAGTGAGACCATTGGCACGCATGTCATCCCTTACGACGTCAAGCCAGCACTTCTTGGGTCTTCCCCTCTTCTGTCGGTCTTCCTGCACCTCTTTATGCTGCTTATTCAGCAGCTTGTGGAAGTACGAGCGCCACCTCTCCTTTACCGCGAGGTCTTCGCATAGCAGGGTGCCGTCAGGATCTTTTACACAGCGGCACTTGGAGATATTCTGTGCCGCTTTGATCCTGGAGCGCGCCAACTTATAGATAAGCTTATGCCCCTCAGACGATTCCAACTTCTCATATAGAGGTTGTAAGTGGTGACCGTCTGGCCCTGGCTACAGCTCTCTCAGTGGCGCGCTTCGCAGCCTTGTATGCGTCGCAATCTTCAAGAGATCCTGACGCTTGCCTCTTTTTAAAGAGGGCTTTCTTCTCCCTAGTCTCCCTTTGGCCTGTGGCGTTCCACCACCAAGTTTCCTTGTCACATTTGCGTCCACCCTTAGACTCACCGAGCACCCCCTTCGCCGCTCCAAGGATAGCCGCCTGAATTCCGTCCCAGTAATCTTGAACCGGTTCGCCTTCCGTGTCGATGCTCTTGTCACCGACAGCTGAGACGGACTCCTGTGACCTAGTATCATCGAGCGACCACCATCTGATGCGGCGCTGGCATCGCTCGATGCGTTTGCTCGAAGTATGAAATCAATCAGAGTTGCGCGCCTCCCGCTTTTGTAGGTGATGAGATGTTCGGATTTCTTTTTGAAATACGTGTTCACAATGGCCAGATCGGTAGCCGCACAAGTTCTGAGGATAGTTTCTCCTTCAGTGTTGCGGGTGCCGTATCCAAATCCACCATGAACACGCTCAAACTCCTCACACCCCTCACCCACATGACCGTTTAGGTCGCCGCCCAAAACGATTCCCTGAGACAACGAAATGCTCCGAAGCACTCTCTCGAGTTGGCCCCAAAACGACATCTTATCGGCATCGCTACAACCGGCCTGTGGCGCGTAGGCACTTATTAGGTAGGTAATAATCGAGAAATCGATAAGCACCCTCACGATCATAAGCCGGTCGCTACAGCGTTTTACCTCCAAGATGCCGCTCTGCAGCCCCACGGCCACCCCGTTCTTCCCACCAGGCGCACCCGTGTAATACAGCTTGTAGCCTTTCTGAAAGCCAGTGCCAGAGCCTCATCCATTATTTAGCATGTGCACACTCTAGCACGTGAAGTTGACTTGGGCCCCAAAGATCTTGAAGGGGCCCCCGACACCCAGCTGTGCTTAGAGTCTACTAAAGGAATAAACCTCGAAATGAAGTTACCCGTCAGAGTTTTTTTGTACCACGTAACAGGTGGTAAGTCCATTGCTGTAAAATAGGTCGCAGAAAATAACTGTATGGACGAAACAAGCACCTATGTGCTACAGCAAAAATTGAAAAAGTTCTGCGGTCTAAAGATACATTTGATTGATAGTTGATTGACATGAGGTATTATAAAGGCAGGTAATCATGTGTAAAATTTCTTTCATCCTAGAGGAGTCTACAATAGTGTAAAGCAGATGTAACCTCGCCATTCAACCCCTCTTTTAATATTAAATCTAAACGCCTTGTCAGTAAGACGAAACTAGGTCGGGTCGGAATATTAAAACTTACTAGACTTTACATTGCCATACCTTTTAGTGGATTCATAATATATTATGAAAAATTTCGTTTGCAGTTGAGGTGGAATAAGGGCCTGGCAGGCAGTCCAGTAAAATCAAAGAGCCAACAGCTGTTTGAGTTATAGCAATGGCCCTTTGTGCCCTTAGTCAAAGATGACTTTTGGCCGTTTGCACTAAACTTAGGAGTATCATAACTTTACATCTATGGTTCTTATGATACTCCTAATAAAAGAATACATTGCACCAACACTAGGCGTATCTTAAATACGCTAAGTCGATGCCTAAAGTTATGACATCGATTATGCGACTCTTATCATCTAAGTATGCCCTAACTTCTAATGTCATTGTCACATTTGATTTCTTTTAGTTCTTTTCTCACTTATCTTAAGCAGGCAACGGAAATTCAATTCATACAGCCTCGTCATTAGTTTCACACCACCTACTTTTCACTGCAAGTTGCAGTGAAAAGTAGGTGGGTTGCAGTCTGTAACCTTCCTACTTTCCTATTCTCATGCACGTTTTTGAACTCTTGATGTCTAAGAATGCACCATTTTTAGGGTTCCATATCTCAAAAGGTAAAAAGGAACCGATTACTTTCTTGTCTGTCTGTCCGTCCGTGTGTCATCATCTAATTTCTCAGGAACAGGTGGACGCGGCCCTAGCAAGTTGAAATTTATACCAGGTACTGAGATCTAGCCCCTATTAGGTGCATAAAAATCAAAGTCCTGAGTAAACACGATAAAAAGATGGGCTTATATTGACATCTGAGTTGTATGGGCGCTCGTACAATTTGGAGGTCTAGCTTAAATGGTGCATACCTCAAATTACATACAAATTTTATTGTCGGTATAATGGGTAAGTTACGAAACCCTCTGCGCATGAGTTCGACTCGCGCTTGACCGGTTTTTTTTAATAAAAACACAAATTATACACAATTGTAATTTATTGGCATCAAAATCTCTTCCACATCACTGTCCACCAAAACCGTATTCAGAATTCTGGCAGTATTGCAACGTTAAATCGCAATGCTTGTACAATTATACATCTAATTAGAAAAATAATACAGGTACATAACATGTATCCATGTTTTCAATGAGATAGAACAATTTTATAAATTCGCCGACCATGACCGCTGTTTGTAAAATACTTCTTTATTTTTCCTCTTCTTCTTGGACTTCTTGGCTTGAGCCAGTACTAGATTTAAATAATTAAAATCTTCCTTGTTATTTATATTTCGTTTTCTAGTCCTTAATCAGAATCTTCTTCATTTAAAGCTACATTCTGTGTATAGTAGCATTTTCATGTATAGGTTTGTTTGTTTACGAGTACTTGTTGTTTGTAACTTTGCTGGAGCTATACATATATGGATGTTAGAAAAAACGACATTCTACTGACTTCTCCAATTGCACACCACTTTTGCACATTGTCGAAGCTTTTATGTTTAATATTCCACTATTTTTACATATAAACACTCGTAAATATTTAAAATGTATTCCAGCTGTATGTAGATTATGGAAAGAAACAGAAAAATGGTGTTCCGCTTACTTATCCAAATGCACAACACTTGTACACGTTGTCCAAGCTTTTATGTTTAAGAATTCTTGATACTAGGCCCATTTTTACACATAAACACACGAAAATACATTCGTTTAGATAAAATAATATCTTTTGCAGTTAAAATGCAGAAAAATTGTGTATTTTGTTGACAGATGTTGACAGTGTTAGGTAGCAACAGACTAACAATACATAGATAAATCTTCAATTTCATTCACTTAGCTATGAACCAGAAAGTTAAGAATATCTTAAGATAATAACATTAGTGCATGTCAACATAGGCTATGCTTTGACTATACCTTGAATTTTACCTTTATATACTATAATGACATTTATGTACGTCATTATTTTTTTTGAATGTTGCATGTGTGCAACCATCGTGCCTTACTTAGTCGATATAGTTTATGAATCAAATCACTCTGTACTCAACTAATAGGAAAGGTTTAATAAATACTATTCTATTAATACTAAAATAATGTTAGAAATATTTCTTAACAATCATTTTTGCTCTTGGACGAGAATATTCTCTCGTTGAAGACCATGGCGCTAGCCATATCTTCTTCGCGCCCGATCGTTATACGTATATCTATTCATACCATTGTTGTTTGAGTGTCGCTGTTTGGTTATATGTTTGTTGTTTTATGTAAAACATGCAAAATACTGCACCGAGTATTTTGAGTGCAGTTATACCTCCAAGAAAATAAGAACGCCAGGTTGCTTTGAGCGTCAGATAGTGGTATAAAACTAATTCGATACGTTATTAGGTGACAAACCAAACAAGCGCCATTGTGCTCAAAACACTATAAAAATTTTGGGGATTGGTGTTTACACTGTTAATGTAGTAAAAGATTTAAAGAGAATGTGATGCTGACTTCAATGATCTGGACATAGGCTGTCTGACAAGTTTGACGAGTTTACATTTTCTGCCATTCAACGCAAAGTGCACAGTTTTTAAACGTCGTTTGTAAACGTGTAGTCAGAGTGAAATCCGATTTGTTGTTGATCCAGAGCGTACCTTTTTTTCAGGTGTGTCGCAGACAAACAACGTGGGAAGTGCCCAAGCGCGGATCCACTATAGTGGGTACGATGGGTATCCCCACAAACCAAATTGACACCACACTTTAACGGTAATTAGACCATTAAATTGTGGTGTCCCATGTAAAGTGTTTGACTGATGATGTTATTATCTACACAAAACTTTGACGATATGCCCAGATCTTCCTTACATTCTCACTAATAGGATACAGTACTACCACTCCTAAGCTTAGAATTCGTGTGGTAGCATAAACTTGGCCAAGCGTTTTTAATTGTTAGGAAATAAAAATACTAAAAAAAGTAAAGTTGAAACTATAAAGCACTTTCTTGACTGTGGAATGAGGCTGTGCCCAACACTTTTTTTGAGGGTTGGGTTTGCGCTTGGAAGCGCCTCAAGCAAGCAGTAAGGAAGGAGTTTTTTTTGGAGACATTCCACATGAACGAAGTCACGTATCTAAACACATATATACGCAACATCGTAATAAATATGCATGACTTAAATTTCTCATTCAATACTCCATGAATTTGCATAGATACAATTTCAAACTAATCAACTAAACTCCTAATATTTTTGGTAACGACACTATCTTTTAATTGCGATAAAACGGCAACACTCCAAATGTCATTCTAGTCTATAAAGGAAAAAATCAGAGTATAAAGAGTTTCATAGTTAGGATTGACTTAAATTGTGTTTGGTGCAAACGGCCATTTATTTTAGATATTTACATGAAATCTAAATTGTGCTTCTACTAAGTATGTCATTGTACATATGGAAAATATGCGTAAATTATCAAAAATATTAAAATATAAAGAGTTTCGTCTTCATAGGAATAAGGCCGCAAGCAAGCATAGCAACCTATCTGAACTATGAATATATATACAACAAGCTCACCCGGCGGACTTCGTATCGCCTATTAATTTATATATTTTATGCTTAGTTAGTAGCCAAGTTATATTACATTAGTTAATCATGATAATGAGAGATAAATACCCATAAAAGCAGCTTCACTTTAAAAATTAACACCTCTCTACATCTCCAATAATATTGAGATCCTCGGTGTTGAGATCTCGTCTGACGTCCGATACCGTAGTCATTTACAGGAAAAGGTAAAAAGTATTATCAAAAAAGCTCGGAGTAGCCAACAGGTTGCGCTTGCAGTAAAGTACTGCTTTACTGCGTTGCAACCATTGCCTCTCTAAAGTCCAAAGGTATCCGTCAAAATGAAGGGACCAAGGTTCGTATAAGTGACCAAAGAGATCGATACTCATACTACAGCAATTAAATATGACAGACAAATTTTTCATCGCACCGATTAATATTTGACAACCAAGTAACTCTATTTTTAAATTTCTAAACAAAAAACAAAAGAGACTCAAATAACATCAAAATTTTACAGGAAGAACTTTTTGTATTGAAAAAATAATGTCATATTTATTTTTTGCTTTATTTATTGTGTTTATTTCTAACCGTTTAAACCTAGCCTGAATCTTTATCAACATTTCAAGACCAAAATTAGCCAATTCGGTCCGGCCATACTCGAATTTTAGCGAGAGTAACGAACATCAATTCATTTTTGTATATAAGACTAGCTGACCTGCCCGGCTTCGTCCGTGACATACTTCCGACCATTTAATCCCGTCGCTTATTACTTTTCCAAAAATGTATGAAAGTTTCCCCAATTTGTTAACATTTATAATTACTGCTCTACTGTGTAGTGGCGTGATGATATATAGCTAAGAACCTTCCCCGATAAATGGGCTATCCAATACAAAAATAATTTTTCAAATCGGTCAAGCCGTTCACGCGTGATGGCGTGTATTATTTCCAAGGGAAATAGGAATTCATTTTTATATAGGTATATATAGATGAAGTCCTAGTTGTGTTGCTACCTGTAAAAACTAGGTGTACTTGTCGTACTGGAAGTCTAAATGGAGCGAAGCGTTTTGCCGTTTTTGGAGTTCTTTTGTCGATGTCTATTTTCCTTTCGGTGATTATTCCTCCATGGTATGTCCGAATTTTTCTAGACCATCTATGGCTAGATATCGTATTATGGGTCAAATTTTATCAAAAACTGTTGAGTGGTTTGGGAGGAGTTCGAGGACAAAGCGAAAATCCAAATCGGGTAACGTTCACTTCGTTCGCTTCGCTCCAATAATCAAACCTTTTTATTTAAAAATCCTATACAATTGTCGTATAGGAATACCATGGCAGAGAAGTAATTTTACAACACAAGTGCAAAGAAAGTATCGTACTTACAGTGACCATTGAAAACTCTGTGGTGAATGGTGCGACGATATTTACTAGCCGTGACTTCGTAGACGTTACCTATACTATTATTATAACGAGAAAAGATTTGTGTATATTTATAACCAACTAGCTAATACCCGCGGCTCCACTTGCGGGGTGAAGATTTGCTGTACCAGCTTCCTACAAGAACATGTTGCCGGAAACCGGGAATTTTACACATAATTTTAAATATCAAGCGTTACGTAACATAGTGTAATGAATTTACGATACTAGGAGTTACAAGAGGAGCCCGCCGCCAGGTAGGGTAGTAGAGATTGTGTGGTTTTACATTCTGACATTCGAGGGAATTAGACATACATTGAAAAAGTCTATTGACTTTTCGACGTTACAATCGGATGACGGATCGGTCGATCCATTCATTTGATGCTTATTTAAAAACCGATTTATATTCCATTTCTTATACGCTGCTTGTAAATTATTATATTTCTTATATTAAGATGGTTCCGGCTAAATTATATCTCTGCAATGTAGTATGCAGTAAGTAGCGTCCGAATCAAACGTAATATACGAATTAATCAGATGTGAATCTCGAGCGTATACGGATTTTGTCGCTAGTATAGAGGTTTATTCAGAACACAGAGTGGCGAGGGACGGCCTATTTAATTACAAAGCTAGATGCAGTCACTGATGCGTTCATGTGTGAGGTATTGAACCAACTTAGTCCATTTATGTCGATGTCCCTCGGTGTGTGTATTATTTACAATGAATTATGTAACAGTTGATTCGAATCAATGAATTAGGTCGTTTCTCGTCATTTTCCTGAATTGGTCAGTTTACCTAATTCGTCAGTTGTCATATTTGCCAGTTTTCAAGATTTCGTTAACTGGTCAGTTTCTTTAACTCATCAAGTGTTTATTCGTTAGTTTCCCCAACAAGTGAGTTTACAGAATTCATCACTACTTGGAAGCGCTTGTGATGACTCAGTGTTCTGTATACGATCACTGCGTTAAGCAACTTTCGCTATGGCTGGTCACGGATGAGTGTTTACTTTGTGGCATTTACATTTGCGAGGGTTTCCGTGCTTCGGAAGGCACGTTAAGTCGTTGGTCCCGGTTGCCAGTAACATGGCAGTCGTTAAGCCCAGTTAAAGGCCACAACCTGCGCCTGTCCATTTCAACACGGCAATGGGCTCACCACCTGTTACGTGGAACAAAAGTGCATACGCTGAAATGTGGGCGCAAAGTATCCTCTGTCTACCCCTTCGGGGATAAAAGCGTGACAATATATGTCACTACTTAAAGGTTTAATTTACTATTAAAATAATTTTAATTTATTATATTCAGTTTGGAAACAAAGAATTCTGCTTTTGAAATGACTATAAATCTATTACCTATCATAAGTGATATATTCAAAGTGGAAGAAGCGAAAGTTGTATGCCAGGATTGTAACAAGTGGAAAGCCATAGTCTCTGCCTACCCCGATGGGAGACAGGCGTGACGATATGTATGTATGTATGTTTGTATGGGAAGGGCGTAAGGATTTGAATTAAATTAAAAACCTTCATATTTCCACTTTCGATACTCTGCATCGATCATTGAGTCATATGTAAATAATAAATAAAAATAAATAAATATCCATCACGCCTTATCCCCGAAGGGGTGGCAGAGGCATATTATATGCCCACTTTTCACCGTGTGGATTCCTGATTTAAAAAAAATGAAACAACAATCAAAACGACCCATTGCCAGCGCAGCTCGTGTAAAGAACAAAATGTATACATACTTATCACAGTTGATTCAGCTATAAAAATGAAAACGAGTCATGTGGAACAGGAGATGTCAATAATTATGACAATACATTTATCTGATTTTATTACAGATCGGTTACGTGTGGAAATCCTCATGGATGCTATGCCGGACTCTTACCGACTAAAACCACACGGTGCCCTTCCATTTGTCTATGGCCAGGAGTCCCGGGTAAGCCCTCGGGGAGGATAGCCCCCAGAGCTCCCAGCAGACGTTATCCGCAAACGCGGTATCTAACATTATAAGGATTAGTAACATTACATCAATATTGTTCATCTTTTAATAACATTATTATTAGGTATTAACATTATTATAAGGCATTTACGATCGCCATTTGTGGCCATCTCTCGTGAACTGCTCTGTACCATTGGTAGTACAGACATCATCTAGTCCGATAGTAGCTTTGATTGTATATGTATTTGTGAATTATGATGACTGATTTTGATATCGTTTTCGTTTTTTAGAAAGTTACATGATCAGAATGGTTCTTGTAATATATCTACAGCTTATCAAAACGTGTCAATCAGCACAACATTGATTTGTCGAGATATGCTTGAATTCTCGCACCTACATCAATTCACGAAAAGTTTCATTACTGAGCAACAAAAAATTGCCTGTAAAATATTGGGTTGTACGATATGTGCGCCGATTGTGTATTTTTTAGTGTAGAATTAAGAGATTTAGTTAGTGGTTATGTATGTGAGTACCGCGCTGAGGTCCCGGGTTCGATTCCCAAGTCGGAATAAATATTTGTGTGTTATCCATAAGAGTTTGTTTCGGAGTTTGGGCATTTCCTATGTATAATATGTATTTATTTAGAAATAAATGAGTATATTTATCGGTGGGCTAGATAGCGAAGTGTAAAAAGTGTCCTACAATATTTATTCATATTAATAGTAACATCGTAAGATATGTTAATCTATTCAGGATGGGTGTGGTCTCTTCGAAATTGATAATTAAAACTTAAAAAAAGAGGCTTCTCATCTTCTCTGGAATATTCGTCCTAGGAGTTCCTTGCGGCGCCCAGCTACACATTAAACCAGGAATGTGTGATTTTCGTCGGTTTGAGGTTTGAGTCCGGAATGACAACTGTGGGAATTTCCAGACGTAAAAACAAATGTGACTCTTTTTTCACCTCACTCTCTCTACTGTCTATTCTTTTCCTCGCCAATGACCTTACACATGTATCGATTTGCGGTAGGTCGTTAGACATTCGTGTAGGTGTTGCGTGACTACAACTATTAGGTCAAATGTATTTCACGCGACTGCCCCAGTTTTACTTTTCGCTGTCACTTATTTCATTTTTATTAGGCACATAAATGTGAGTTGCTAATAAATAATTATATTTTATAACCAGCAGATGTCAAAATTTTGTATGCATGAATGTCCCCGTTATTTAATAGGTTTGGCGAGCTTTGCACTGTTAAAAAATCTGGCTTTTTTTAAACTTTTCTGTTTTATTGCTTACTAGTTGACGCCCGCGGCTTCGCCCGCGTAGAGAAGTTTTCCCGTTCCCGTTTACCATAGGAACTGGTTCCCGGGATAAAAAGTAGCCTATGTGTTATTCTGATGTATAAGCTATATTATTGTAAAGTTTCATTAAAATCCATTCGGTAGTTTTCACGTGAAAGAGTAACAAATATCCATACAAACTTTCACGTTTATTTATAATTATTTAGACTAAGTATTCCAATAAAACAAGGAATTAAAAAATCGGGCCACCAATTTTGGAGTTACATGTATTCGAAAAAACCCGAATTTGTTTTATATATAAAGATAATAGTGTCTTAAGTTACTGTAATATAAGATATATACCAGTGAAAGTCCCGTGAAATTCGGTGAAGTTGTTGTGGTTTGATTAACTGGAATAGACAGAATACAGATATATAGACAAAACAAATTTTAATTGTTTGTTTGATGTTAGTGCCTACTATACATTTAAATGAAATTAGCAAAACGCTGATATTAAAACATCACACTCAGTTTTTTATCTCTATTTCGTATGAAGAGCGCCAAAGTTATGTGGAAAGTCAACTCTAATAATATAAAGAGGTCAAGCTCAAAGTTAGCTAATTGGATTATCTGAATTTCCATTACCTACTTAGTTCTGTTAAGAGAACCTAGACATTTCCTAACAAACTCGAAATTAATTAAGCCCGCCATCGTAGAAAATGTGGGCATAAAACTTTAAAATAAGTAAATTCCATAATATTTTAAATATTTAGTGTTATGTCATTTTTCATTTTTAGGGGATATTTTGTTTTATGAGGTTGTTTGTTGTCTCTATGTGTGTTTCTTTCCTTATTGCCTACGTTTTGTATAAACACAACTCTCATGAAATAAGGAGAGTATCGAGAGTATATATCGAAGCGCTCGTGGCCCCGCGGTCTCAGTGTTCTGTAAACGATCACTGAGTTACGCAACTTTCACAATGGCTGGTCCTCGGATGGGTGACCACTTTGTGGCATTTACATTTGCGAGCGTTTCCGTGCTTCGGAAGGCACGTTAAGCCGTTGGTCCCGGTTGCCAGTAAAATGGCAGTCGTTAACCCTGGTTGAATGCCTTACGGGCGGCTTGAAAAATTTCAACAGCAGGTAGTCACATCCTGCGTCTGTCTATTTCAACACGGCAATGGGCTCACCACCTATTACGTGGGACAGGAATCAACACGGTGAAAAGTGGGCATATAATATGCCTCTGCCACCCCTTCGGGGATAAGGCGTGATGGATATTTACTTTTATTTTTATTTTTACAATCGGTAATGTTCAAAATAGGATGATTGGGTTAAGTGGTTTTCCACTACTTAGTTCTAACTAACTAACTAACTAACTATCTTCACGCTGTATCCCTGACGGGGTAGTCAGAGAGGACAGATCGCCAGGCTTCGCGATCCATACATACTTCTTTCGCTTCTTCGAGATTCATCAATCGCTTCATACACGCACGTCTGGGTATCCGAGTACTTTTGACCTTTCCGTTTTTGAGCAATCTGCTCACGTGGTCTTCATATGTAAGTCTCGGCCTACCCTGACTCCTTCTACCCTCTACTTTTGAACAATATATATTCTTCGTCAATCGTTCCTCACTCATTCGTTGGACGTGTTAACTACTTAGTTGACTACTTAGTTCTGTTAAGAGAAATAAAAGTATTTAGGAAATTAGTCCTTTTTCATGCTGTTAGGCATTTCACGAATTTGGCATTATTCAACTAAGCCGTAGGATACCTACTACATACCTATACGTTTCCTAACGAGTTCCAAATTAATTAAGTGCGTCATAATACAAAATTAGTTCAAAAAAAAATTATTGAATAAATTCATTCGTATTACAAATATTACATTTATTTTATTTTATTTATTATATTATAAATATTATAAACTAGTTGTCGCCCGCGGCTTTACACGCGTGGTGAAGTTTTCTCGTTCCCGTTTCCCACAGCAAATTGTTCCCGGGATAAAGTGTAGCCTATGTGTTATTCTGATCTTTGTAAACCTGTATCTTTGTAAAGTTTCATCAAAATCCATTAAGTAGATTTTCTGTGAAAGAGTAACAAACATCCACCCATACTTACAAACTTTGGCGTTTATGATATTAGTAGGATGTAAAATTTTTGAAAGGTTTGTTACTCTTTCACTTAAAAACTGAATGGATTTTTATGAAACTTTGCAGTAATTCCTTTAACTTAAACATCAAAATAGGATAAAACCTACTCTTTATCCCAGGAACAAGTTCTTGTATGAAACGAGAACGCAAAAACTTCATCACGGGGAGAGAGACGCGGGTATTAACTAGTAAACAATTAAATTTACTATTGTGATATAATCCACGCTTGGATTGCATATTGTATTTGTGAATGAGCCATAATATCCTGGCTGAGGGATTTTGGTTTGGACAACAGAATTGCTATAGGTTGTTCGTATCCGGCGACAGTAGTAGACACGGGTGGGTCAGAGATGTCATTCTCACACTGTATACACAATTGTGCCCAGAACCGAAAGATTCCGCAAGTCTTTCTTGTGTCGCACCATAAAAGCATAGAACTCGCACGTGCTTCCCTCGTGTTACAATCTCGGGTCCTTTAAAAGAAGCGTGAAAAGGCATATTTATGAGCCATCATGATGAGATCGGTGCCCTTGTGCGTTGAGATAGCAGCCCCAATCACGGGTCATCGTCTTTGCTTACCAACAGGCGGGCGTCGCCATTGATGTGCCTCATAAATTGCAATAAATTTAAAATCAATCACAATACAAAATGTGGATGAAAGGAAAATCAGAGCCGCGCAGGCGCATTTGTGAAATGTAGAAAGTTTTCATTTAAAAGTTGTAATTAGAACTCCTGTAGATTTTACGATAGCAATACGTATTAACAAAGTTTTGCTGTTAAAACAAAACTAGTTGTTTAAGCAAAACTTTGTTGCGTGTTAAGTTATGTACTTATATTTCGCCAGAAACAAGAATTTATTATAGTGTTAAATACTTTACTAGCCCAGTATTTCATAAAACCTAGTAGTTAATATTAATGTAATGTGATTTTAGTTTTATTTACGATAATAATCTGACTAGTAGATATATTTTTTAAACTACTGAGATGGTAGACAAACACACGACGCACAAGATCAAGCATTCGATTCTACACTCAGTAGTTTAGAAGTAGAGAAACAGTCTGATTTTTGTGTTTCGCAAATGTTTGTTTCGAAGTTGGGTGTTTCCTGTGTATACTAAGTATGTATTTAGAAATATATAAGTATATTTATCAGTTGTCTAGATCATATAGCACAAACTTATAGTAGCTTATTATTGGGCTAGACGACTCTGTGTAATCCCACAATGTTTTTATCGAAACAGCTATGTGCTCACCACCTATTACGTGCGACACGAATACACGGGGTGAAAAGTGGGCGTATAATATAATAAATAAATAAATAATTATTTTATAAATATTTATTTTATAGATTTTTTATTTAGGTTACAGAACCCTATGGATCACAAATCGTATGATAATAGGTGCAATTCTATACATTCGTAACGTGTAAATTTGCTGAGTTGCCTTACGACTCCTTGAGACGTAAAGAAGTGGATTAATTCGTCAGTTTCGAGTAAGTCTCGTAGGTGTAGTTGGTAACGCATCTGGTTCGATAAACCAGAAGACGCTAAGTCCAGTCTAAAAATTATTCATTTTAAATTTAGAATAAAGTTATCGAACTAATTGCTTTTCAAAATTGTTTCTAAAGCCTATGGATGTTTGCAAGACCAGAATTGTTATTATTAGTATTGCCGTGTTACGGAAAATAGCAAGTTGTAGCTAAGTGCAATTGATATTCTCAAGTTGAAGGCCTTATGAGTGCATTAGGTCTTCAACTTACCAAGAATTATATCTGTTACTGGCAGCCGGGGCTAGCAGTTTAACATAGCTCCGAAGCACTGAAAAGGTAGTAAATGTAAATGCCTGTAGCTCATCTCAAGAATAATCGTGGCGTAAGATACTTAAAACAGTAATCATTTACAGAACACTAAGCAAACAGGGCAACGAGTGCTTCTCGAATATTTCCAGGCATCTGTAAAATCCTACTAATATTATAAACGCGAAAGTTTGTTATAACGAATGTTTGTTATTCTTTCATGTAAAAACTACTGAATGGATTTTGATGAAACTCTACAATAGTATAGCTTATACATCAGAATAACCCATAGGCTACTTTTTACCTCGATAACAAGTTACGAACTGGAACGCGAAAACTTCTCTACGTGGGCGATGCCGCGGGCGTTAACTAGTCACGAAATATAACTGAAACGGGAAAAATGTCTAGTAATTTATTTGTCGCAAGGACTGCTTACTCCCTCACTGGCGTCCTAATAGAGTTGAAGGGAATAATAATACCGCGCGCTAAGTTTACGTCCTATTTTTGTCCTATTTTTTAATTACTAGACAATTTTCCTGTTTCAGTTATATTACGAGACTAGTTAACGTTAAAGTTACACGGTACGAATATATAGAATTGCGCTATAATCATTCGATTTGTGTTCCATGGGCTTCTGTAATCTAAATAAAAAATGAATGTAATAAATATTATAATTTATCCATTAATCAATCCTCTGCTACTCCTTCGGGGATAAGGCATATTATAAACCAACTTTCCACCGAGTTTAAAAAAATTGTGGGTCTATTTTTTACACACAGTCATCTAGCCCAAAAGCAAGCTACTATAAGCTTGTGGTATGTGATCTAAACAACTGAGAAACATACCTTTATATTTCTAAATACATACTTAGTATACACAGGAAACACCCAACACACAAAAATCAGGCCGTTTCTCACTAGAGAACTCACGTGTGTTTGTCTACCATCTCATTAGTATAAAATGTATATATCTACTTTATGGTAGTCAGATTATTAACATAAATAAAACTAAAATTCCATTACACTACTGTTAACTACTAGGTTTTATGAAATACTGCACCAGTAAAGTATTTTCATTTCAATAAATACTTATTTTAGCGAAATATAACTACATAACTTAACACGCAACTAAGTTTTGCTTAAACTGCTAATAAAGTTGAAAGTAATAATATAGCCGCGCGTAAGTTTACGTCCGGTTATAGGCAAATGTCGCATACGCGGCCCATCAGGGGCCGAGTCTGCTATTTAATCGTGTCTAAATAGAATCGAAATCGTCGCTTAATAGAAAGTCACCGGTACAATTTTGACAATATTTCGTAGTCTACTATGGCCGATAGTCAGTTGCATTTTTGATAGTCTACTAACATTTTGACATCTAAAACCAGCGATTCTGGTTCTATTCTACGGCTTGTAAATAGTAGTCTCGGCCCCCAGCTGCCTTCCATTGAACTGTAGTAATTGGTGTAATCGTATGAGTGAACGGTAACGCCCCTAATACGCTTGGTCAGAATGAAATATATAAAATAGCGCAGTGACAATAATTTTTTGCTCTGTGGTCGCAAATCTTTTCATAAACCTTCTTTGTAAACGAACATGTTATTTACATCCAGAGTCAAAACTACAGACGATTGGTCATATTTGATATTTATGCGGCGAGAGCAAATGGGCAAACTGGTAGGGGTCGACCTCGGCGTACATATGCCAATCAAATTGAAGATCTTTTGGCAAAAGATCAGGTCAAGAGTACCCTTAACCGGCGAGCTTGTATGAACACTTATGAAAATTGAAGAAGCGAAAGTTGTATGCTAGAATCGTAGCAAGTGGAGAGCCTACACCGATGGGAGACAGGCGTGATAATATGTATGTATGTATGATTGGTCTTATGAAATCGTAGGTATAACCGTTATTCGATTAATAAACTGCAATGATGAATTATATTCAGATAGTATTAATTTATGCATCATACACATTTAAGTATAACGGGCCCTACCTAGATCTCCGAAGCTCAAGCAACATCACCAGATAGCGGCGAACTGTTGCTGACTAACGGACGAAGCATTGACTCAAGTGCCCTTACGAAGTTGGGCATCTAGGCAGCAATCCTTCCAACAATACTAAAAATCAAAATCCATACAATAGTTGTTCCTAGCAGCCAAATAAATAAGCTCTAAATACAGGTAGGATTTTTAAGCTAATGCGAAAACCCTTTTATGAAGAAGATAGAGCATAAGACGCATTTAATCATTAATACTTGAACGATTTCCGTGTCTAGACTTTTAGTTGCCTTATGCTTTCTAGACTCCATTGTTGTAATATCGTGTCGAGGAATGGACGACGCATAGCCTTAAGTATTAGAATAGACTAATATACACTCCCGGACACCTAAATCGAGCCACCATGATTTTTTTGGTTTTAAGTACTGTAACTTATAAAAGATGTATGTAGAAGGAAAATGTTTTGATGCAGTTTTGGAGCTGGTATACTCATCATTCATTTAAAGTGCCACTGTTTTAAATTTGAACTACAGTTTATTAAAAAAGTCGAGTTACGTTGAAACAAGTCCATACTTGTTTTTTTAAAAAAAAATAGTCGATTTTTAAATAAAGACATGTTTTACATGAAATGTTTATTTAGTAACTTGTATTACCTCCCAGTGCATTTATGACAGCTCTCATACGGTTTGGCATAGAATTAATCAATGTCGTTATGACATGTTGAGGAATGTCCTCCCATTCTTCCAAAATTACATTTTTGAGCCTCTGCATGGTTTGCGGGGCAGGATGATGAGCTCGAACACGCCTCTTCAGCTCATCTCATAGATGCTCTATAGGATTCATATCAGGACTTCGCGCTGGCCATCTCATAACAGTGATACCAATGTCATTTAAATACTCCCTGACGATTCCCGCAGTATGGGCCCTTGCATTATCATGCATTAAAACGAAATCTTGGCCAATAAATCCAGCATATGGAATCACGTGGTTCTCTAAACATTGGCGAATGTATCTATTGCCATCTAGGGACGGCAGTTGTGGTCCCGTCACTACCTCTAGCTCAGTTTTGCCTTCCATAGAGCTTCCTCCCCAGACTGTCCATGGTCCTCCACCATAACTCACTTTCTAGTCAATACACCATTGCGCGAAACGCTCGTTCTGTCTTCGGTACACCTTACTCCTTCCGTCATTACCGTATAGCATTATCTTGGACTCATCTGTGAAGAGAACCTGGCTCCATTGATGTCGAGTCCATTTTAGATGTTCACGCGCAAACTCTAGACGGGCTATTCGGTGTGCTCGTGTCAATTTGGGTCCATTGGCTGTCTTATGGGGCTATAAACCACGTTAATTGAGTCGCCTTCTAACGGTCGGAGCACTTACAGCCACTCCGTGAAAGTCCCTGAGCTGTTCTTGTATCTGAACAGAGTTAAAAAAAATAAAAGTTTAGGCGTCGATTTCGTAAGCTAGTAGTGACAATGTATTGATCTTGTCTCGCCGTTGTCACTCGGTAACGAGGTCCTCCTGTTCGCCGAACGAAGCCGCCAGTCTCCAGGTATCGGTGGTACACTCTTTGAACAGCGGAACGACTTATGTGAAGTTGTGAACTCACATCTCGCTGACTTAGCCCAGATTGAAGAAGTGCTACAGCTTGCGCGGCTACTTCAGGTGAAGTATCCATATTTTTTTAGCTAAAAACGGTTCAAATTATAGAAAAATAACTAAACTAAACTTTGGTTAACAACAATTGCGAAAATTCAAACCAAATCGACATTAAATTGCTTCAAAAGCAACTTTCACCAGTCATAATTTTTTCAAATCAGTGACCAAGCTTGGCTTTTGTTATTTATTTTAAATTCTAAAATTCAATTTTGGAATAATACATACGGGAAAGACGATGAAATATGCCAGCATTAAAAATGCATAAAAACTTTTTTGTTATATTGTATATTTTTTTGTATTTTAGGCCCGGGAATGTAAGGTGGCTCGATTCAAGAGTCCGGGAGTGTATTATGGGCTCTGCTTCTATGCATTTTTAATAGTGACATGCATAAAATAAAAAGAATTTTTTAAAATCACGGTTGTGGTTCGCGATTATGAAACATATCAACACGACTTGGTTAAATTCTAGATAATATTATTATTAGCTTGTGAGGTTCTTTTCTGTGGATCTACTAAACCGATTTTAAAAATTCTTTCACTCTCATGCTTAAAAACCTTTTTTTTTTCCTTACGTGCTTAAAACTTTAAGAAACATGTTCCTGTTAGAAACGGGCACGGGGAATCTCCATCACGCGTCCGAAGCTGCGAGTTTTAGTTATTAATAGTTTGGAATACCGAATAAACATTCTATTTTCGACCAATTTCAATTCTCCCTTACCTGTCGAAAGTTCTTGAGCATATTGTTCATGGGCAGCTTTCCTCCTTTCTTTCTACGAACAATTTCCTTAGCTCTTTCTAATCTGGCCTTCGCGCTGGGCACAGCACAGACTTTACTCTTATTAAAGTTACAGACAGCATTCGTTTGGCCATAGAAGGGAAATGACTAACATTGTTAGACTTCAGTAGTGCCTTCATCTCTTTCGATTTTGACGAAATTAAGATTATGAAGGCTATCAATATATCTTCATCATCCATATCTTGGTTTGATTCTTATCTTCGGGGGTGATCGCAATGTATAAAATTAGATCAGAAGTTATCGGATTGGTGTCAAATAGCTGCGGGCATGCCTCTGCAGCTGTACCATCATTTCTCTGTAACTGATGTAACTGGCATAGCCGACATGAACCAGGATTTGGACCGTACAACTGAGTGGGCCAGGTCATTCGGATTATTTGTTTAATTCAAACGTCAAAGCAAACGTTTGCGGATCAAGCATTTTTTTTGTTTTATCCGGAATTTGAACTACAAAACCCAGCAATTGCAGTCGCATACATGATCTTCTATATCTTCCTCAATTTAATATGTATTTATTTAACCATGAAGCGCTTGTGGCCCCGCTGACTCAGTGTTCTTGGATGGGTGTTCTAGGTGGTTCTTGGATTGGTGACCACTTTGTGGAATTTACATTTGCGAGCATTTCCGTGCTTCGTGCTTCGTCCGTTAAGCCGTTGGTCCCGGTTGCCAGTTAAAAGGCAGTCGTTAAGCCTGGTTGAAGGCCTTATGGGCGGCTTTTCAACACGGCAATGAGCTGTTACTAATTTAATGGGCACCACCTGTTACGTGGGACAAATATGCACACGGTAAAATGTGGGCGTATAGTTTGCCTCTGCCTACCCCTTCGGGGATAAAGGCGTGTCAATATGTATGTATGTTATGTTGTGTCCAGATTGATTTTTGTAATTGATATAAAATTAACTTCCCGATGAAATATATACTTGAAATTTGGAGCATAACTCATAATTAGATGCACGAAAATAAGAAAAAAGAAGAACAATAAAAAGGAAGAGATAAAGATTAAGAAAACGGAAAAGTCCAAAAGAAAAGAAAAAAAACAAGAAGAATAATTTCGTTCACTATTTTATACTTTAAAACATAGTACATTAAGAATGTACATGGATTTCTAGCACATACCTAATGTCAGATTTTATATTAAGTACTGTGATGGAGAGAGAAAGAAACTATTTTCTCTTCCTTACTATTAAAAGAAGTAAAGTAAACATTCATTTAGTAAAATGATTTTCCCTATTAAGGTGATTAAAACCCTTGTAAATGGCTTGGTGAGGCGCCGGTACGAGTATATAGCCCTACATAGCAAAGATAAGGTAATGGCTTAAAGATTAGTTTAGTTACAAAGAAGATTTTCTCATTACCGAAGTTATCGTTGGACGGAATATTATCAATGAAAATAACGTTTATTTTGTTAATGGTATTGCATCTTACATATATAAGTGAGTGTTGTTTTATGTAACACAAAGACAATATAAATGTAAAATTTAGGGAGGCATTTTACGAATCGCCATTTAATTCAAATTAAGCTAATTTAAGCTTGAGCTACGGGATTTACCCAAAACGTTTTGAAAATTCAATATAGCCTTTGTTACTCACCAAGAATGTAGCTTTCTAATGGTAAAATAATTTTTAAAATTTGCCCAGTCGTGCCCAGTTTCTAGCTCAGAAACGACTGGGCAGATTTTTTTATTTTTTTATTTATTCATTACAAATGAACTTACAAATCTTTGCTCTTTATAATATTAGTATAGATATACATAAAACATACAAATTATGTTTCATTGGGACCAGAGTTTTGAGAAAACTTTTTTTTACAATATAAATATGATGAAGAATACGAACGAACATAAACTAAAGTTAGATTAGTTCGAATTATCGTAACCCGATGACTAAACATAAAAAAAACCGGATATGTGCGAATTCTTATAAAACTAAGCGTAAGTTGGGGTTAACTGTTTACTAAAGGGTCAGCCTAGCGTAATCGAAACTTCATTAACTATAACAAACAGTATCGGAGTAGTCTTATGCTAGTAATTATTGGTTTTATATAAAATATACTAACATTACTTGTATCTCACGAAGGTACAGTCACCACCAGAGTGGTTTAAGTCTCTTGGATAGTCAAATGTCTAATTTACAGTTCCATAACTCTATATTTAGTAACTGTGATAATCAATACGTTCGGCAGTGACTTATGCCCCTATACTGCATAGGATTTGATTGATTTAACTGCATTAAACACATTGTTCTAAACACCTGAACTGTATATGTATAATATGTAAACTGTCTGAACCCTGCTAAAAACATTGCTACGTTGGTGAATAAAGTCTGTCAACGGCCCTGGGGCTATCCTTCTGAAGGTTCACTCGGGTCTCCTGGCCATAGGCAGATGGAAGGGTACCGTGTTAGTCCACCGTGTGTTTAGCCGGTAGGAGTCCGGCATACATCCATGTAGATTTACACCTAAAAAAATAAATAAATGATGTGATATAAAATGAAATGCACTTATTTATTAAATTTTACAGCGTGCCGATAGTTATTTGATTTTAAGTTACGTAAATGATAATTAATTTGTGCCCATTACATTATTTTTCCAATCTGTTGCTGTCTGTACTAATGTGTCATAGTCATAAGTAACACACTCGAATATGAAAATAGAAGAAACAACGATGTGAATTGCGTGGATCACGTCTACCCGCGTCCTGCCTGCGTGTCACGAACAAATGAAATGTGAATAATAGACTGCAACACGCTGTGGGAATTGAAAATCGCGAACTACTGCAGCTAAACCGAATTTGGAACAATTGTTTTTAAATGTCACTACGGAATTTTGTTATTTTGTCGCTTGTCTCTTCTCTCTAGGCTATTTTTGCATTTTCTGTTGTTGTCTCGTCCGTAGCTTACTTTTAATTTCGTGTGTTTGTTTGCGATTTTAGAATGTACTTATTGTGAATGTTTGTACATCAGCGAAAAATGCAAATCAACAAAAGAAACGTCCCTGTTCAAAACTAACGGTTTATTAATTTTTTTTTAAAGTTCTATCTTATAGCATTGTCTCTTCTAAGTTTTGATGACAATTTCAGTATCTAGCTCATCGGGAAGTTTTTTTTAAACCAATAGGTATAAAATTTTACGCGGTCAGACATATAGCATTAAAATATTTTAATATGTAAGAATACTTTGACATTATATTATGATTTTAAAACTTAAATGGTCATTACTAAACAAATTATTACTATATATAGAATATTTATGGTTGAGTTTCCGATATTTCGGCATTGTTGCAAGCGCCGTACTGAAAGGCTGCGAGCTAGTAGTCCTAACTTTTAGAGGCAGTTACAAACACTGGATTTAGTAACACAATCCCCAAACTTTCATGTCAACCTAGGATGGTTAAAGAAGCCAATTAAAAACCAATTAAAGTTAACTATCCCGCCTTATTCCCGAAGGGATGGCAGTGACATATTATATGCCCACTTTTCACCATGTGTATTCCTGTCCCACGTAATAGGTGGTGACCACTGGCCGTGTTGAAATAGACAAACGCAGGTTGTGGCTACCTGTCATTGAAATTTTCAAGCTGCCCGTAAGACCTTCAACTTGACTTAACGACTGCCATGTTACTGGCAACCGGGACCAACGGCTTAGCGTGCCTTCCGATGCATGGAACCGCTCGCAAATGTAAATACCACAAAGTGGTCACCCATCCGTGACCTTCATACATATAGATACTTTATACATACATACGTACATACTCATAAACATGCTTTTTTCCCCGAAAGTGTAGTCAAAGGTATTTATAATAACCTCTCAAATTCAACACTGTATTCCGTTCCACGTATGAAGTGGTGAGCCTATTGTCATCTGTAAGGCTACAAAATTTTATTACTCTACAAACGATTTCTAACCAACAACATTAAAAATATATTTCGATGTATTACAAAATTGTAAAAGGTATAACTTTTTTATTTTCAATATAATGCTATCGTAATATAACATCGAGTCAAAATTGTATGATTAAGGGAATGCAATAAGATTTATTTGTACACTAGGCTGGCTTTGTTATCACAAAGCTATTTGTTAATGTAAGGAAATTCAAGTTGGGGACGGAAACGTTTTTGCGACAATAGCGGGATTGGCCTTGAAACGAACGAACGGAAAAAAGTTTTATATTTTGTGACTTAAACATTTGGTGACTTTATAGTTTCTAAGTTAGGTTACTTTGGCACGTGATGAGCATTTACATAAGAACTCGACTAAAATTAAGTATATTCATAGGAAAAGTTCAGTTTGAAAGCAGCTTAAAAGTATTCATGACCAGAAAAGAGAAGACTTTATTCTATTCATTTTAGTATATTTTCAGTTGCTTCCAATACCTATCTAGGTTGGTCTGGATTCTAGAGCAGCTAGAATTTATTATTTACTGTCAACAATATTGGGGGTGACTGCCGTTTGACCTCCTAACCCTGTAATACAGGCGACTGGGTCAGAGTCTCCTCTATTGGTCATAGGGGGCACCACGAGTAGAAGAGATTGATTTGAGCTGAAAATCTATACACCAGAAAATCTATACACAGTCCTGAAAAGTGTAGCTTTTAAGAAGTATATAAGTCTTATAAGTAAGACAAACCTAGGAAACGCTATTAACTCGAAAATACAGAAGCTTATTTTGATAAGTGTGAACGAATTACAAGAAGTGTAATTGTGAACGAATTACATGATTATAAATCTAATACCAACTTCATATTAACACATATTCATTGAAATAATAAAATATTAGATTAAGTATACTTAGAAAGATCTCTCAGTGTTCTGTAACGATTCGCAACGGTCAGTCTTTAGATGGGTGACCATTTGTGGTGGTTTGATTTTCGAAGGTTCTGAAGGTGGGTTAACGGTTACCATCTTACAGGTAAAACAACTTTTAGTATTCCTACTTAGGGGCGGTTTGGAAAACTTCCATAGCAGGGGCCAGAATTTGAGCCTATCCATTTCAACACGACAATAGACTCGCTATTACATAAGATAAAACACAAGTAGTGAAATGTGGGCGTAAGGTATGCCAAAGGCATACCATACACCCCACTACACTGCCGAGGAAGAGTTGCAAAGACATATGTAGAAACAACCGTTTCTTGTTGGTCTCTGTCAAGAATTACTAGGTTAGGTTAGACCTATGAATAATAATTACCTTTGAATAAGTAAGTAAAAAAATACAACACAAGTCAGTTTCTCTCTCAAATCATTCGACAATCGCAGAAACCTTTACGTATTCGCGGGAGTTCCACAGACTGCATTAGGCCAACGTTATGAGTTGGAAAATGCGACACTTACAGAGGAACTCTCCCTTATATTTATGACGCGGTTGATTTATTGTTGACTCCCTCAGACAATTTTTATTCTTTGTCTAGAGGGCGACGACCCTGTGAGTCAGAGTACGGTAGATAACTTCTACCTACAAAGCGTATCTTTTTGTGCGAACAGATTAATTGATAGACAGTTTGATGCGTCAGGGAAAATAATTGGAAAGTTTGTTTTTGCTGATTACGTAAGTTAATTTGCCTACAAATATTCTACATACATAGTTATGATCACGCCATTATTCCGAAGGGGTAGGCAGATGCATAATATACGCACAAATTTCACGATTTGTATTTTTGTTCCATCAATAAGTTGTGAGCCTATTGCAGTATACGACTGCCTCGGTGGCGCAGTAGTAGTGTATTCGACTACCGCGACTGAGGTCGATTCCCGGGTTAAAAAATAATTGTGTGATCCACAAATGTTTGTTTCGAAGTGTGAGTGTTTCCTATGTATAATATGTATGTATTTAGAAATATATACATATATGTATGTTTATCAGTCTTCTAGATCCCATAACACAAGCTTATATTAGCTTCTTTGGGCAAGACGGCGCTGTGTAAAAAATTGTCCCATAACATTTAAAAAAAACGTATTGAAATGGACAGGCGCAGGTTGAGGCTACCTATTGTTGAAAATTTTCAAGCCGCATGATAAGGTTTATAGCTTGGTTTAACTACTACCATGTTACAGTCAGCCGAGATCAAGAGCTTAACGTGCCTTCTGAAGTAAGGATATGTTCATACATGAAACTGCCACCAACAGTCACCTATTCTGGGTGATATAGCCTGCCTCTGTATATTTCAACAAGACAATAGTTTCACCTCTTATTACGTAGTGAAATAAGGGCGTACAGCCTCTTACTGTACTTTTATTTGGCTTACAACGTGTTTAACTTGGCTTAACGACTTTGAGGCTACTGACAGCCGGGAACAATGGCTTAATGAAAAAATATTTTTCGGGATATGAGGGAACACGGACACGATTAATTCATGGTCTTCTTACTTTCTGCAAATACAAGATCCCTTCTAGGATAATGGTGTGACTACTATGTAAGTATTATCAAATCTAGAAATTCACAGTATAATTATAAGAAGTAATTGTTGACGCTGACGCGGATTTTCACTGCTGTTAACACTACGACTCAATCTACTAGAAGTTACTCTTCGATTGTATCGAGTCATACACTCCACCAATCATACGCCTAACTACATACCTACGTCACCTATTTGAAATATACAGACATCCAATAACTACATATTTCAGTTACACACAAACATTGCACCTTGCAGACAGCACCCAAGTTACTGTATCCTTCTACCTTTTGCAAAATATATGAATTTTCAACGACACAAATTAATTTTTTTTTCATCGCTAATAATATTAAATATTATGGGTATTATTTTTACACTACGCCGTCTAGCCAAAAGTAATGTAATATAAGCTTGTGTTATGGGATCCAGACGACTGATAAATACACTTATATATTTCTAAAAACATTCATATTATTCATAGGTAACAGCCAAACTCCAAAACAAACATATGTGGATCACACAAACATTTTTTCCGACCCGGGAATCGGACCCGGGACCTCAGTCGCGTACATTACCACTGCGCCACGGAGGCAGTCAAAAATAAACATACAAGTTATATCTATCGACGTAATGTTCACAATAACCCATTAAATTTAGTAGGGTTCAGTGCGTCCTACGATAAGCTTCTCTAATACTAGCAACCTCTGTAAGCTACTACGCCCAAAATAGAATATCAGTGTAAATTTCGCGATGTAATCACTGGTGTGTACATTTTCCGGATAAATCATAGAAATATTTGTATATCCTAGTTTCGCTATTTATACATACATACATATTGTCACAACTTTATCCCGGAAGGGCTAGGCAGAGGCATACTATACGCCCACATTTCACCGTATGAATATTTTGTCCCACGTAATAGGTTGTGAGCCCATTGCCGTGTTGAAATGGACAGCTGCGGGCTGTGGTGACCTGCTGTTAAAATTTTTCTAGCCGCCCATACGGCTAGAACTGGGCTTAACGACTGCCATTTTACTGGCAACCGGGACCAACGGCTTAACGTGCATTCCAAGCACAGAAACGGAGGAATTACAAACAGATACTTTAATTTATAGATTATATTAATGTAAATAATTAAGAATGTAAGTAATTATGAATTTTACAATGACCTTTCATAAGTACCAACATTGTATAGAAGCATTAAAACACATCTCATAAAAATTTTAAGAGTGACCGGATCCACCGCTAAAGTCACTGTAACTTCACTTGGGTAAGAATTTTCCGCTACATATGTAAATAATACGATCCATTATGATATAATTTTATGACAAAGGCATAAACCTGGCTCCGTAACCATAAAAATAAAGTTCGTAATAAAATTGTATTAAAGCTGAAGAGTGTCTCAAGAAATTCATATTTCACCCCTTTGAACAAAATTATGTGAAGAAAACTTGCTCTGATCATAATATGTAGATATTTAGCACTGACGCCTTTGTTCGAAGAACAATTAGATCTAGTTAGAAATAGATGCCTACTTATATTGAGTCTATTATAGTTCTTTTAAAGGAAAGATTTGTTGGCTTTTAGGATTATTGAAAAACGATCGCGTATAGTAAAAAATGTAATTAGTAATCGAAAATTTTACGCAAAACACAACAAATTCAAATCCTGAACCATCCCAAAAACATGCCTATTTTTCGGGTGGTTCAGGGTTTAAAATTAATTATTATTGATTTATCTATGTTGTTATTGCTGAAAATCTTTCTATGTTGTTATTCCTGAAAAAAGCTCGACCATTAGTCTAAGTTGAAAAATATCCATGCAAATTTTTTGAAGCCAAAATTTAAGTAAACTCTTACTACAGCTACACCATTGAATGTAGTCCAGATTGTTGCAAAATATCGGTATCTTATTGCTAAAAACACAGTAGATGGAAGTAAGCACATATTATAAAACAAAGTCGTTTTTCGCTGTCTGTCCCTATGTATGCTTAGATCTTTAAAACTACGCAATGAATTTCGATGCAGTTTTTTTTTATAGTTGGACTGATTCTCATAGAAGGTGTTTATGTATAATTTGTTAAGTTTTTGCATACATTAACTTAATTATAACGATATATGTTGGGGGTGTCGGAAAAAATGAGCCGTCTGTGAGCATTTAACGAAAACACTGCCTAAACCCCTTGAGATATAACAAAATAATGTATTGTGGAATTGTGTATCTAATATAGGTCTACAAAAAAGTACGCGATGGTATATGTCTATCTCTTAAGGATAACATACTATATCCATTATTATACTTTCAAAATCAGTAATTATAAAGCAATAGTTTGAAGGCTATTTACATATATATATTATAAGTCCTTATCATTTTTAATATGTTAGTTGGCTTCAGCATTTTATGAAGATTATTTTGGCCCTTTACACCTTTCAAATTAAATGCATTTCTTTGGAGATATGTCGAAATCAAAAAAAAAATGCAAAGAAATTAATTTCGTGTAACCAAATTCGACCGGGCCATGCGAGCGTAGGTACTTTGAGAGCGGAGGAGTAGGTAATCAAGTAATTTGGAAAATGTTTATACATTTTTGTGAAATTAGTAAACGACGGGATTAAATGGGTGTCACGGGGTATGTCACGGGCGAAGCCGGGCGGGACAGCTAGTTCTTAACTAAAAGCTTAACTAACTTCACGATGTATCCCTGATGGGGCAGTCAGAGAGGACAGATCGCCAGGCTTCGCGATCTATGCATGCTTCTTTCGCTTCCTGGAGATTTATTAATCGCTTCATACATGCACGTCTGGGTATTCAAGTACTTTTCCTTTCTGTTTTGAGCAATCCGCATGTATAGGTACTTTCATGCATCTTTCACCAAACCCAGGTTTTTCCACTGAAAAGAAACGTTGGTACTAGTACTGCGGTATGTTGCGAGTCGCATGATTCTTACCCTACTTAAACATCGGTAAAATATTTGCTGAAAAATTTGCTTATGAAATAAAAAGTTTCATCAATCTGTAAACTAAAACTTTTTCAAACTCTACGTAACATGTATTTTGTTGGCCACAAGTGTGGATTAGATACAGAAATGTTTTCTGCAAATTCCCGTACGTGACCTATATTCCATATTTTAGAATTCGATCAATATTTTATATCCGTTTACCAAGTTCACACTACCAAGTAAACGCTATCTTCCCTTAATTTCATGCTTGATCAGCGTATCTTATTGGTAAATTTAGATTTTGTTATAATGTAGATATACCTTAACGATATCGGGATAAAGTAGTTGGAGTGGAAGTAATCTGTCGGGACGCGATGTGGGGCGGATTTGTGTTACCCTCTCGATGTTGATGTGTCGCTGTGAGCTGTCATGGTAACGACGACTGACGTGCACTCACCGTGAGTCTTAAATGACAGTATGTACCTAACTTTATGGTGGAAAATTAGATTATTGGATAATAAATGTTTTTCTTTTACCTTGGAACAAATTCGTTTACTTGTCACGTGTATTTTATTATGAAGTTTCACGCTTCTCTTTGATTATTTCTTAGATCTTCTTATTACATGACAAAATGTGTTCTTTATTAAGGATGCGTTTATTGAATGTGACGTAATCATAATGCGCATAGAAATAATTCTCGTGACGTTGTTGTCATTCAGTTATTGATCGGTCATTCGCTTCTGTCAACGGTTTCACATTGGCTTACCGTACCTGAGGGTGAGTAGTTTTTGAAGTGAAACTTCTATATCGACGTTGAGAGAAATTTTATACCTGTAAAAAAATCGTCACGTTTTTCGGTTACGCGCCATTTTGTTTTGAAGTGAAAATTCTTTATTATAAGTGAAACTTCTTTGTCGACTTATGAGTTAAATATTACAGCTGTAAAAAAAATGTCGTAAAGAAGTTTCATTTCTTACCTGTGTACTCTAGTATAAACACTTTTTTTTAAACAAATAGCCTGTGGCCTACCGGCTGGAATGTGTAACGTTCCTTGTATTGTCCTCCTTGTATAATCCATAATCTCATTGTATGGCGTGATAAAACTCCTTTTACGATAGGTTGAAATTTCAAAATATGTTGGAATTTTAAGATATGTTGGAACTGAATCAACTAAAATGCACAAACAGACTTGATAATGCCTCGTGTGTAGGCGAAACACGTGTCAACATCGTACGTCATTCTAAAAAAAGCGGAATATTGCAAAAATTACATTTAAAAACTAAAAAATTAAGTTTTTTAAAATGGTTTTCCGCCATGTAACGCCTGATTCATGCGGTGTTATTTTATATCTGCAGTTAGTTCTTTTTTAAATTATTTTTTATTACAATAGAACGGGTTAACAATTGATAAATTTTGTGCATAATGCACGAAGAAATGCACGAAGTGCCAAAAGTCAAGGTAAATTTGGTAACCCTTTTTATCCAACTGTTACTTAAATATTCAGTACTACTATAGAGTAATTATTTGAGTTCCATATCCAATTGGAGGTATTACAATTGGATCTCAAATTTTTACTCGGTGTGGTCTATCCTAGATGCAGTCCAGTACGTCCGTGACACAACAGTAAATCTAAAAGGGAGAGTACTTACTGGCACATGATATGAGTGAATTACTAAAATGCTGAGTTGATGAGCTCATTTCCTAAACACCTGCAATATTTTAAATAACACCACTTGTACTATTCCATAACATTTACTTGATAAACCTAACCGGTTTCGCCTTACGGCATTCTCAACGGAACACAAAATCAATTTTATCAAGTAAATGTTGTGGAATAGCACAAGTGTTGTTATTTAAAATGTGTAGCAAGTTCCACCAAATGCCATCAATCAACAGTATAAATTATCTGCAATATATTTTTCAAAAGAGGACATATAAAGTTTTTGAGATTCCCACAAGGTTAACAGTCCATACAACATTTTAAAAGCTCATAGATTATGCTGACCACATTCAATTAAGCTGTGTGCCTGTTGCCACTTTAGTGGTATGAAATCATCCACGTGACATCCTGCTTCTATTACTGCCAACAGACTGACAACAGACTGCTCTGTACACGCTGGGAATTCTGTGACATGTTGACCACTGTCATAGGAGCAACCCGAGTAGTAAGTGCTGTAACTCCCGACGGCTGAAGGTCAACAGTCGCAGCGTACGTCAAAATATTGCAGCGCTACTTCGCTCATGCTAGAACTCCATACAAAGCCGTGGACTGCACGATTCTAGTATAGATATTTACGTAACCGTCATATTAAAAAAAAATCTACAAGAAATTATTAACCCCTGACGCAAAAACTTAAATTAAATAATGTTATAAGTTTGTGCCGTGAATAGGACGCTATCTTTCAATACATTGGAATTACTTACAGCGAAATATTGAAGTTGATCACCACATATTAAGCAATTTTAACCAACATGATTATTTAATCGTAAATGAATGTACTGTGTTATGTAACCTAATTAACATTTTATATAAAGGCTCTTTGTTGACTGGAATTTTGATAACTGTATTATAAAAGATTGCTGAGATAATCAAATAAGAAATGGAATGTAAATACTAGTGGCCCTGAGAGAGCAGTAGATCTCCATAAATAATTAACACTGTCACACATTGGAGTGAATTTACTCCAAAATGGATAGATTCAAAAGGTTGTTTCTCTGTTGAACTATAGAAATCCAGAACGCTCTGCCACCTCATTTTATTTTATTTTTTCTTACAATCCCATGTTCTTCAAACGGAGTGTGAAAAGGCATCATTGGGCCGCCAACTTATAGGACGCTGTCAGTAGTCATGTAGACTATCAGAGTGGCCCTCATTTCGCTAGATATCGCCATAACTTTTTATCAGGCGAGCGGCGACATTTTGACTAACTAAATTTTGGCCCTTTATACCCGTAGCGAAAGCCAGCGATTCATACAGCATCATTTTGTTATTTATATGAGCAAGCTTAATGCCACGAGGCACACCAGATGTCCGTAGGCTAAGCAGCTTTCAAGTTGGGATCATGAGATAGTGCTTATTGGGGGAGACCATTCCAATGAACAGATGCTACTCTATTAGATTTCGAATATCTACCTGTAAACATTTACGGTTTGTTCTGTGAGATGTGCTTCTGATATCTTCCTTTATAGTTTCAGTCATTCAAATGTGTCGTGACGGTTCATGGAAATAATCAGAATTGTATAATTCTGTGCAATGCTATAAATGCGTATATACCTATATAGCATTTTGATCAATAAAATAAATAAAAGTTCATTTTATTAAAAACTTGAGACTTTTAATCTAAATGATTTGACATCATTATTGTCTGGATAGTTTTGCTTATGGATTGTGCATAGGTTACTTCATGTCTTAGAATCACCTTTCATTTCCATTGGAAACGTGGATAACATTCATAAATAATATTCCCCAGGTATGGAGCAACGGACGTTCTCTAGTATAGGTGGAATTTTATCCACTTTGGGTTTAGAAGAGTCTGCATTTATTTGGATTACCATTAAAACGCTAATGAATTCTCGGTTAAAGTAGAGTGGAACTGACTATACAAGCACAATGCTTTCTCATATTTCCCTGAAGTACATAACTGATAGAACGGAGCTCACGCTAAACTGATCTTGTCCACTGAAACTGGCAATCCTACCACCAACACACTATTAATGATAGGCGCATAAGATATCTGATCATGAGGTGCCGAGATTATATCCTACTAATATTTTAAACGTAAAAGTTTGTAAGTATGGATGTTTGTTACTCTTGCATGCAAAATCTACTTGTTATATCTTGTTGAGACTTTACAATAATATTGCTTACACATCAGAATAACACATAGGCTACTTTTTATCCCAGGAACAAGTTCTTTTGGGAAACGGGAACGGGAAAACTTCACCAAGTGTGCAGAGCCGCGGGCGTCAACTAGTTAGGATATATTAGTCAATTTTAAGTAATGTTTATATGGTAATAGTTTATATAAACAATTTCCTTACAAATAATAAACCTTTGAAGAATTAATAGACTCCCACGAGACCAAATTACCCCTTTGCTTATTAACTAAGTATTTGAATAAAACAATGTCTATTCGTCTCAAATAGCTACGTTAATACCAAATATAGGAGTGCCATTGATATAGCAGTTATCGATATTAAACGTATTTATTCCATTTAAAAGAGCACTTTATCGTAGGGGTGTGTTTTAATTCTATTTGTACAGTCATAACAGGGGCCAGTCTGATCCCCTTTCAATTAATTTATCCGAATAACCCGAGGCCTACTTTTTACTCTATTTCCATATCGAATTGATGGAAAATACAAGTCGTGTGTTGTGGTAAACGGGCCGTCATTCCCGGTAGGTATTGTATTGCATATAAATATGAGTTTTGTAGAGGTTTATGCGTTTTTTGTTTTAAAATCAATCACTTTCAAGGAGGTTTAATACTTTATGTCAGCCCCGCCGGGTCCTGATAAGAGGGGAAGACCCAAGAACGCTTAACGTCGTAAAGGATGACATGCGTGCCAATGGTCTCACTACAGGGGATGCCGACAACCGTGCGAAGTGGAGGAGACAAAGTAGGAAAGCAGACCCCAGGCGTTGCGAGACGTAACTGATGATGACTCATGATGATGATCTTGTAGAATCAACTGTATTTTTGGGGATCACTTTAGATAGCAAACTGCAGTGGAATGCCCAAATAACGTGTCTTGCAGGTAAACTCAGCTCGGCAGCCTTTGCCGTTAGTAAAGTCAGGCAGCTTACTGATGTGGCAAATGCCAGGCTGGTATACTTTAGTTATTTTCATAGTGTCATGTCTTACGGCATTTTGCTGTGGGGCAAAGCAGCTGATTTACAAGTAATTTTTGTACTCCAGAAGAGAGCTATACGTGCAATATATAAATTGAGTGCTAGAGTGTCTCTTAGAGTAAAATTTGAAGAAATTGGCATTTTAACGGTTGCATCACAGTATATATTTGCAAATATTATGTTAGTTAAACAGAACATACATTTATACAATAGACACAGTGACATAAATTCGATAAATACTAAAAATAAGCATAAATTAATTGGAACGCATCATCGTTTACAAAAGGTTCACGACTCTTTTGCAGGAATTGGCGTACTAATAAAATTCCTATATATATATGCCTATATAATAAAATTCCTTTAAACATTATGAACCTGCCGTTACATAAATTTAAGGCGGAAATTAAGACGCACCTCTTGAAAAAGGCCTATTACACAACTAATGATTATTTGAACGATAAAAATAAATGGAAATGAGTTGCTTGCTCTTCGCTTGAGCTATTTAGGATTCGAATGAATCTTGTGATATGTCTTGAATCTGCATATATATGTTGTATTTTTACATCTCTACATTATTAATAATTTGAAAAGTCTGACAACTAAAGGTTTCTAAATTGGCTGCGTTTAGTCCCGGTATTAACTAATATACAATGTAATTTGAGTTTGTTATTGTGTGAGCACCATGTAGACTTATTTATTTCTTTGAAATTGACATGATAGTTGCTGTGCAGTTTTTGAGTATGTCATGCTCGCCTAAGTGTCCTGGCAGTGGTGGCGTATGTATCGGGTCGCCTTATTCCCTATAATACGGTTGAGTAGGGCGATGGCTGATATAATGCGTCATACCCGTGAACGGGTGCCGTCTGTTGGGACTGGTCAGCTCATAGCTGTTATAGCAATTATTACAAATAATCTTCTTTATATTTAAGGTAAACTTAAGTTTAGTCGACTGTTCTCACATAAATCCAAAGGAACAATGTAAGTGTAATTTTATGTTGTAAGCCATTCCTACATTTTAAAATGGCATCCATTGACTTTCTTGCCAGATTCTTCTTCTTCAAGGGTAGGCTGCCCTTAGAACCGGCAACTATAATCGCTCTAATTTTGATATGATTTAAACACAACATTGATTTTGTTTTTTTGTTTGTATAAATTCATTACTATATAATTGGTCAAATATCATGTTAATCAAACTAATGTAATTACTGGCGTTTAGAAAAGAGTGGCCATGAGTTTTATTGCCAGGTTCTTCCTCAGGCTCTACCTATTGATTTGCGAATCTGGCAGTAAATGTAAACGTAGATGCAATATTCTTGACGTTCATAAGTGTTACTTTGTGACCTAAATGAATAAAGATTTATTATTATCTCTCTCTTCTTCACGGGTATCTTCTATTTTTTTTTTCTTGTGAAGATACCCGGTCTTTTGGCAGGCTTACATGGGGACATATTGGTCCAACACGCAGAGGCCCTTTGAGAATTTTAATCTAATAGGAAATGGGACCCCCACTACAGGCAATCCACGCCCGCCTTATGTAGAAACGTAGAACGGTAATGGACCATCTCCAATGGGAGTTAAACTATTGTACAATATGGGGTACTATTGGGCTATTGAGTTGGAGGTTAAACGAACTGAGTGATTAGAACTATGGATGAAGACGGCGTCTGCCATTTTAATATATTAAAATCAAAATACTGGCAGACGGTAACTTGCCAACTCACTAGATGGGCCCCCTATACAATCACCGTAGGCATGATAAGCCTGTTTATTATTATTATTATTATGTCTCTTCTTTTCTCGCCACAAGCTGCCCTGCTGTTATTATTATTATTATCTTACAAAAGCTACCTAGATTTGGAGCTGGAGTTCACTTTTTTTTTGACTGCTAGTAGTGGCTATTGCGTGAATTTTGAAAGCTTACTGACCTCCCAATTCCGAAAGAACACCTTTGTCATTGCCTGGTTAACTGCTTGCAGGTGACGTCCCTTGGGCTCCATGGATCTTGGCGGTCATAAATTGTTTTATTTTTATTTTTTTTTTTCATACCACTGAGGTGGCAGACAAACATACCTGATGGAAAGTGGTCAATTTAGTCTATGTTTTTGTGTTGGATTGTTCATTTATCGAGGAAGGCTATATAGGCTATATATCATCAGGCTTTCACCCTGGAGCGCTTTTTAAGGTAGAAGCATGATGATATATAGCAGTCGGGATTAAATAGGTTCGGAGTTTATTAGTTGACCGCGCTAATCTAAGGCACTACTGGTTCGAATAAAAAAAATATTTTTGTGTTTAATAGCGCATTTGTCGAGGAAGGCTATAGGCTATATATCATCACGCTATTACTCTGGAAAGCAGAGCAGTAAGCATAAATGTAAACAAATCGGAATAACTTTTATACATTATTTAAAAAGGATAAACTACGTGATAAAAACATGCGACGAGAGTTCGAACTATGTCACGGGCAAAGCCGCGGTGGTCAGCTAGTTCTATTATAAAGCGGATCGAAATCTGGCACTCATAAACTACATCACTGTCTCTTCGACTTCTACCTTTTACTTCGGTATATCAATATACTTACAATATTATTTTATTAGTTGACTAAAGTACTTACTTAATGTTTTTTTGTTTGGAACCCTCGAGCATCCAATATGTTATATTACTTTTCAATTCATAATATTACAGTGATGCGAATGTGTGATGATGTGAAGTGATTAAGAATCTAAAATTGTACCAATGTACTTACGCTCTAAATTGCAGTTTTTGATGAATAGATCTTCGGAGCCCAAGCTACTTCTTTTACGGTACACCTAGGAGCTGGAGGGGCCTGGAGTCTGCAATTGATAAGCCGTAGAATAAAACCAGAATCGCTGTTTTAGCTGTAAAATGTTAGTAGACTATCAAAAATGTCAATGGTGCTAAATCTGTTGTTGAGACCACTAAACTAAATTTCTCTAAAATTTCCTTATTTTTATTAAGAGATTGCCGTTGTAACGTGAAAAATGTACATAGACAGTCGAATGTAAATACATGCCGACTAACTTGGTGATTGAACTGCCTATGTACATATTTCACGTTACAACGTTTTACACGTTTTCACGTTTCAAACGGTTACTAAAATTAATAAAAGTCCCACTAAAATTAGACTTTTCACTAAAATTAGAATTAATTTTAATGAAAACGTCTAAATTTTGTGTGACGTTAAATTTGTATCTGATGTCACTAAAATTCATTTTATGTGATAAATTTCAACAAAATGTGAAAATTGTACATAATATATACAGTTCAATCACTAAGTTAGTCGGCATCTAAATACATGTTTTGTTGAATTTTATCACATAAAAGAAATTTTAGTGATGTCAAATACAAATTTAGTGCTGTTTATGATATCCCCAAGTTTAGTTCGACATAATAACAGAATAGCATTTGACAATCTCTCAATAAAAATAAGAAAATTTTAGAGAAATTTAGTTTAGTGGTTTTAACAACAGAATTAGCACCACTGACTAGCGGCCACTGGCGCGGTACGTAAAACCAAACCTGTCAAAAATGTACCGTTGGCTTTCTATTCACGCTGTATCCCTGACGGGGTAGCCTGAGGGGGTTCCATTGAGCGACGATTTCAATTATATTTCGACACGATTGAAATAGCAGCCTCGGCCCCGTGCTGACTAACGGATGAAGCAACATCTCAGAGGTTGGGAGGTCAGTCAACAGTCGTTCCCAACAAAGTCGAGAATTAAAAGCCAAATAAAAGTAAATTGAATGCTGTGGAGATGCGATCACTTCGAAAATTATGCGGCGTAACTTTGGCCGACCGAATACATAACGAAGTGATACGCAATATGGCAGGTTTGAATGAAAGTGTCAGCGTTAAGCTGGAAAAGGGTGTGCTCCGTTGGTTTGGACACGTCCAACGAATGAGTGAGGAACGATTGACGAAGAATATATATTGTTCAAAAGTAGAGGGTAGAAGGAGTCAGGGTAGGCCGAGACTTACATATGAAGACCACGTGAGCAGATTGCTCAAAAACGGAAAGGTCAAAAGTACTCGGATACCCAGACGTGCGTGTATAAAGCGATTGATGAATCTCGAAGAAGCGAAAGAAGTATGCATGGATCGCGAAGCCTGGCGATCTGTCCTCTCTGACTACCCCCGTCAGGGATACAGCGTGAAGATAGTTAGTTAGTTTAGTTAATAAAAAGAAGCTGCTCCGAGCATCCAACTAAAAGCAGACCACAGGCTCCAATCTAAGATATAGACGGGAGTAACTGGGAATTCACTTAGAAAAGGTAAGTCAATAATATAACAAAATAAATAAAAGTCCAAACATGTACTTACGCGCAGTAAAGCAAATTTTACGTAAGGAAATCAAATTAGCTGCGTCTTTTCACCGACTCCCTTTCCTCGCATCCAGACCGCTCCATTTTAATTACATCGAATTAGTTCTCTCTTCTCTTGCATTACAATGGAATCTAAATCCACTTGAAAATAATTCAACGACCTGAGGCGTGCTGTAGAAACATTGTTAAACTAGCGCTACTTTGGAACTGCAATTTTATTCTGGTAAAGTAGGTTTTAAAAACATCTGGCGGCGTAATAATTTTAAAAAGTATTTTAATAATATTACGCCGCCTTGTCTAAATCAAGCTATGGGATCTAGACAATTGATAAACATACAATATAATTTTCAATACATACATAATTTGTGTGATACACATCATCATCATCATCCGAGCGTATGTCCCAGTTGCGTCTTGCGACGCCCGGGGTCCACTTTCCTACATTTTCTCCTCCACTTCGCACGGTCGTCGGCATCCCCTGTAGTCAGACGCATGTCATCCCTTACGACGTCAAGCCAGCACCTCTTGGGTCTTCCCCTCTTACCGGGACCCGGCGAGGCTGACATGGCCAGACATTTGTTACCTACGTAGCCCGGCGGTTGCCGCAAGACGTGACCATACCAACGAAGGCGACACTCTTGCAACTTGTCTACAAAGTCACGGACGTGAAGGCTGCCGCGGATGCGAGAGTTCCTCACGCGGTCCATCCGCGTGACTCCACACATCCACCGCAGCATCTTCATTTCCGTGACACGCTTGTGTCGCTCCAATATCGGCCACGTCTCACTGCCATGTAAAAGGACAGGTCTAATAATGGTTTTGTAGACCTGTCCCTTCAACCGGATAGGCATTTTAGGGTCACAAATGACACCGGTCATCTCCCGCCATTTGGCCCACGCGGCAGCAATGCGTGACTTGACATCGCAATCGATGTCACTGGACGTGTGAAAAACAGATCCCAGGTATTTAACCTGCTCCGTGCGCTCGACCAAATCACCGCCTATGCGGACGGATGTAGGATCTGTCGAGTTTAGTGCCAAGTACTCGGTCTTCGCCACATTTAGTTTCAGACCGCCGTTCTCAAGCGTCTCGTACCACGCCTTTACACGTCGCACCAATCTGCCCCTGTCCGCGTCTGCCAGCGCAATATCGTCAGCATACATGAGCAACCATGGAGGCTGCTCATGCGAGTTCCTGATGCTGTCCGACAATTCGTCTAATATTACACTGAACAGAAGCGGACTAAGGACCGAACCCTGGTGTACCCCGACGGTGATGGGGAAGGGTAAAATGATACACATATACATAGAAAATACCCAAACTCACATTTGTGGATCCCACAAAATATATTTGTTCCAAGCCGGGATTCGAACTCCAGACTCAGCATTGGTTTTATTTTTTCATTTTTAACAATGATTGCCCTACTTACGGCACAGAGGCGTTCAAAATAATTGATTCAAGTGCCCAGATTACGTAGAAACTAATGCTAATGCTAGCGACCATGAATGAGAGAGGTCCAACGCCTGACAATCCTTACAATACCAAACATAAAAAGCCATCATAGCTTCTAACAGGCAATAAAATCGGACTTCGACTTCAAAAAAATAAATTCAGATAGCCTTTGGTAGCAATTGAGAAGACGCTACGATGAAAAACGAGTAAAGTATAGCTGGAAGTAACTTTTAATGAGTGGATAAGATAAATAAGGTAATTTCACCACACAAGAGAATAATTATCGTGTTAGTTGTGTATTGTAAAAACTAAGCGAAGCGTATCTTTCGATGTATAGGGGAGTTTCTATGGAGCTTGTTACTGAGGGATGACAAATTTATTGCTACTTATATGACGTCATGGAGATTTTCTGAAATAGATTACTATCTTATAATTAAAGATGAGAGACAAAATTTTATGGAACGACACGATAGGCAAAAGAAATACCAGTCCAATAAGAGATGTATAGGGATTTGCTAAACTATCTCTTATTGGACGTCTTATTGCACTTTACACAGAACGAGCAAAACTCCCATGGTAGTTAGAGTCTCTAGGACAATAGGGAGATTAAATGGAGACTAAAATAATTTCAGAAGCAGATTGTATATCGTGTCAATATTTGAGCTCAATCGATGCAGAACTTTTAGAGTTTTTACATTTTAACCACCTTACAATTTTTGAAGTGAAAACTTATTTCAGCGCGGTATGCCTACCCCTTCGGGAATAAAGGCGTGAGAACATGTATGTATGTCTATGTTAAATCTCTAGACTCATAAATAAATAAATTAATAAATTTAGTTTTCACTTCTGTCGGCACTCTCGGAGTGCAACCAGTAATATTTTATTATTTTTTTATATGTGTAGAATATAATACTTGAACTTGCAATTTTGGTTAGCTGGCCGCTTGTTTTAGAGGTTTGAGGCACTACGAAACCGAATGTCATGTATTCAATTTCAACCCACGATAAAGCTCTTTAAGCAAGTTGATTTGTTTCGTGTGATTTCAAATAATGTATTTCTTTTAATATGAAGAACTCGTGCCCCGCGGTCTTAATGTTCTGTAAACGATTACTGAGTTACGCAAATTTCACTATGGCTGGTCCTCTGATGGGTGACCACTTTGTGGCATTTACATTTGCGAGCGTTTCCGTGCTTCTGAAGGCATGTTAAGCCGTTGGTCCCGGTTGCCATTAAATGGCAGTCGTTAAGCCTGATTGAAGCCCTTTGGGCGGCTTGAAAAAGTTCAACAGCAGGTAGCCACAACCTGCGTCTGTCTATTTCAACACAGCAATGGGCTCACTACCTATTACGTGGGACAGGAATCCACACTTTGAAAAGTGGGCATATAATATGCCTCAGCCACCCCTTCGGGGATAAGGTGTGATGGATATTTCGATATATATTTATTTTTAAAATATATAAGCATGTTTATCAGTGGTTTAGGTAAAAGAAAATAGCACATGCTGATGTTTAGGCCAGAAGTTAATGTATAAAAAAACATGAAGATATTAAATTACTCATTACAATTATTCATTTACTTGTTAACTAATAATTTTATCTATAGCTTTTTTCACATAAAAACTATTTCACTTTACTAAAATATCGGTTAATGGACTTTCTCTTTCTTATCCACGATCAGTCGCTCTAATTTACTTTTTTCCCGAATAAATGTACCTACACATTTCTACAATTGACTTTCACCGATTTCTCCTAAATTGCACAAGCCATTGATAAAACCCACATTAACGATTACGTTTTTGTCACTCACTTCATGGTGTATAAGTGAAAATTTTAATCGAAGTAATATAATACTATAGTGGTTTATATCTATAACGTTTATACAAATATAATACAAAAATACAAATGAAAAGTCAATATTTTCTTGAACAAAATCCAATTACAATAAATTTAGGATAATTTTGTGATTTTAAAGTGATTTACTCTCCTTGTAAGCTAATAATGCTTGTAGTAGAAGTGACCACTCTTTCATATAATATAGATCAAGTTAAAAATACACGTTGCCACATTTGTATTTCATGAAATGTGTATTTAAAATTCTGATTCAATATGTGTTTGTGTCTGAATGTGTGCGCTTGGGCATGTAATATATATTATCGTGTATATGATTATGTGTATTACTAAAGTATAATAATGTGAGATGGTGGCTACAAAGGTTGGCTTTTATTTCTAAAATAGCCATTAAAGAGGTTGTATATTTCACGTTCCAAACTGATGGATAAATTTTAAGGGGCTGTTTTATTAAGTTTAAAACAATCAGTTTATAAAGAGTCGGCAGCGCGAGTGCTGCACCCCTGGTGTTGCAAACGTCCATAGGCTACGGTGACCACTTTCCATCAGGTGGGCCGTACGCTTGTCTGTCACGTCAAAAAAAAAAACGCCGACAAAAATATTTTTACGGTATTAATTACGATTATGTTGCATACCTTTTTGTCGCCTAACCTTTCGCCTGGGTTCAACCGGCCGTGGTCACAGGTTATTTATTTATTTAAAAGCTAATATGACTGAGTTTGAACTATGCATTTTATGTAATTTGGTGTAGACTCGTCTACTCGTGACCACGGCTATTGCAATATAGCCGAAACGTCGAGAGTTGAAAACATTACTCGAAAAAGACCCAAATAACAAAAAATGCAGAATAAGTCGTGTGTGTTTAAAAACATTATGGGTTTGAACTATGTTTATGATGGATACATTTTTAAAGCATAAAATAGTATGCTAACTATCATATAAATATTTATTAAAGTATAAAGGCAATAATATTTAAAAAATAGATGTGAAATTTAGCATAATAATTGCTTTAAAAATTTAGCCATAGATTTAGTGTAGTCCATCGCATCAATGTTTAAAAATGGTTGTAACACTTTTCATAGATATCAGAGTAGCTCGATTGATGGCTCTGGTCACACTCTAAGGCCCACTTGCGTGAATGCTGGGGTTAAATAAATAATTATAGAGTTAGATAACTCGGAATTAAGTAAATAACTTTTTAACCCTAATCATGTCTTGCACCATAGAAAAATATCATCGGGTTAACTAACCCAGGGTTTTATGTCACTCTATGTCATCCAACCAAACATTAATGATTGAACAAAGAATGAAACAGGTATGTCTATCTCTTTTACACTACAGTTTGCCACATAAGACTTTTTCTTACACGAATGAATGTAACGCAGTGCATTTTATTTTTATTGTATTATGTGTGCGCGGCGTGTCATTTTGAGGAGTCCGTGTCACGCATGTGTCACGTGCCACTTCATTGTCTGTCAGCTGCTAAACCAACGTTTGACGAATTAACCCTCAGAAATCGGTGAGTTAAAATTTTAGCGATATAACCCTAGGTGTACCCTTAACTCGGGGTGATGCGAGACAATGAATGATTTAATTCGGGATTAGTCCATACCTCCGAGTTATACACAGTAACCCAAGATCGTGCAAGTGGGCCAACGACGATTAAAATAAAGTGAAGAATTTCAACTTGTTTCGGTACGTAAAAAATTAACAGTGTGAGGAAACATAGGTACAATGGTAGGTAGTGCTTATTTCTATAAGATGATCTGCTCATTTACTGATATTTGTGAATGTGTTCGAGTGAATTACGCTGTTTTCCTTCTCTTCGCCATTCATTCGCCGTAAACAGGTGTACCACTTGCAGATGAGGCTGTCTTAGACTTCATAGATTTCGGTAGAGATGGGACACCGCACCTTTGTTGATATAGTAAATAATACATTTAAACAATGAAATGGTTTAAATGTCTGAATTTGTGGCGCGGTGGGAGTGTATCCGACTGCTATGTAAGAGGTCGTGGGTTCGATTCCCACCCAGGATAAGAATTTGTAAGATGAGCGCGATGGTTTATTCTGTGTGGTGTTAATTATTTAAAATATGTATGTGGTTAGAAATATATAAGTATTGATACATTTTTAAAGCAATTATTTTGCTAAATTTCACATAAATTTTATAAAGTGGAAAAAGACAATTCGATTCGAGACAGAGATTGAAGAGTATGACCAGAAGTATCGAGTTGTTTATTAGCTCGATAGATGGCTCTGGTCATACTCTTTAAATGACGGTTAAAATATGGTGGAGAATTTCAACTTGATTTGATACGGTTCGGGTAGTTCAGGTGGCTAGAACATTGCCCTGGTCAGACAAAGGTCACAGGTTCAATCCCTGTCTCGAATCGAATTGTCTTTATCCACTTTTAAAAAAAAAAATATATATGGGAATTATAAGTATAAAGACTGCCTCTGTGGCGCGGTGGGAGTGCATCCGACTGCTACGCAAGAGGTCGTGGGTTCGATTCCCACCCAGGATAAGACTTTGTGTGATGAGCACGATGGTTTATTCTGTGTCTGGGTGTTATTTATCTATAATATGTACGTATTTAGAAATATATAAGAATTTTTTTAACAGTTATCTGGTTACTATAGTACAAGCTTTGCTTAGTTTGAAATCAGATGGCGTTGTATGAGTTGTCCCAACGATATTTATTTATTATTAATGAAATGGTTTTCATTTCAATTTGATAGCTCAAGTCAAATAAAAAAAGAATTCCTCGCATTTCATCCAAATGTGTGAAATTCGTAAGCAGCATATAAATATTAGATATGGACAAACAAGCTACTCGCGATACAAATCAATAATAATAAAGCAAAACATATTGATTTGTGTAATCACTTTTATGGCTAGAGAAAGAAGCGAATAATTTGATTATTATGTCGTGGTAGTATTTTTAATAGTCATAAAAGTCATAAGAAAACATTTTAGCAAGAACCATTTTTTATGCTGTCAGAAATCAATTCTGAATGCATAGTAGTAGGGTATTGATTTTTAAGATTATTCCGCAAGCTACTACTTACTTAAGTTTTGTAAGTACCTTCCATTTCAAGATTAATGTCAGTTTTCAAGTCATATTTAAAAAAAAAATTAATGATACAAAGACGCATAACACTAACAAGTTAGTGACAATATCTTAAATTTTCACAAAGCATATATATAAATTGGCAAATTAGCTAACTGAATTTGTCAATTCAAACTATACATTCCCAAAATAAAATTGTAAAAGACATAACATAACATTTACGTATACAAATTAATAGTTTGCAATATCTAAAATAGTCTTAATCTTTTCATTTTATGTTTTTCGGGTCTTTTTCGCGTAATATTTTAACTTTTTCTCACCTCTCGACGTTTCGGCTATATTGCAATAGCCGTGGTCACGAGTAGACTGGGGAAAGCGGCGGGCGTCATCATCTTGTACGTTCTTCAGATACCCACATCTTATTCACAAACAGTCATTAGGGCCGCGACACACTTCACTCACGACGTCCGAACGTCCATTAGGCGGTTTGTCTCGACACTTGCACTTTTTGACTACTGGATTCCAAGTGGAGGAAAGCTTGTATCCACCTTCGCGGTTGAAATTGTGATGCTTCTTAATTTCAACCGCCTCACGAACAATCCGAGGGTAGTAACGGCGTTCAGTGGAAAGAACTTCTGGTGCATGTAATTCCATCCAGTGATTTGAACCCGATAGCTGAAGAACGTACAAGATGATGACGCCCGCCGCTTTCCCCAGTCTACTCGTGACCACGGCTATTGCAATATAGCCGAAACGTCGAGAGGTGAGAAAAAGTTAAAATATTACGCGAAAAAGACCCGAAAAACATAAAATGAATAGTATAAGTCGTGTGAGTTTAAAAACAGTCTTAATCTTTGTCTGACTGATAGGTAGTATTTTTATGAAATGTTCAAAAAACATTATATTTATTTTTATAGACTACCTTGCAATGGTAGTGTATGCGAATACCGCGCCTTATGTCCCGGGTTCGATTCCCGAGTAGGAACAAATATTTGTGTGATCCATAAATGTTTATTTCTAAGTTTGTGTGTTTTCATGTATAATATGTATGTACGAGTATTTTGAAATATATATAAGTACGTTAATCAGTTATCTAGATCCCATAACACAAGCTTATATTAGCTAAACATGGCGGAGACGGCGCTTTTTAAAAAATATATCCCACAGTATTTATTATTATTTATTATAGACTAATTTCACGCCTTAACCTCCTAGGGCCATTGCCGAATAAGAAATCTCTCTTTTCTCTCTATAATATAATCGCTGCAAAGATTTCAGCGATTTGTATACCACCCTTCAACACGATCGTGACTCAATACACGACTTGGTACTCTAGCAGTACCAGCCCGACGACCATACATTATTCATGTGGCAGCATGTAATCAGTCACAGGTGCCGATGTATCGAAACTGTGTGGCATACGAATTTTCGTCTCTATATTTTTTATCTTAGAAGTAGTGATACTTGCGCAACTGGGATATTGTTGGGAAGAATTCTAAGGTTTGTCCTCTTCGACTATTAGTTTACATACATACTTACATATTGTCACGTCTTTATCCCCGAAGGGGTAGACAGAGGCATACTATACGCCCCCACAATTCACAGTATGCATTTTTGTCCCACGTAACAGGTGGTGAGCCCATTGCTGTGTTGAAATGGATAAGCGCAGGTTGTGGCCACCAGCTATTGAAATTTTGGAAGCCGTCCATAGGGCCTTCAACTGAGATAGTGGTTACTATTAGTTTAGGAAAAGATAATGTACAGGAAAGTTTTTATGGAACTCATACTTGCAAACTAGCAACGTTAATTTTTAGGTTATTCTTCTAAGGCCCACTTGCGCGATCTTGTGTTAGCGTGTATAACTCGGAGGTATGGATTAACCCCGAGTTAAATCATTAATTTGTCTCGCATGACCCCGAGTTAAGGGTATACCTAGGGTTAAATCGCTAAAATTTTAACTCACCGATTTCTGAGGGTTAATTTTTCAAACGTTGGGTTAGCAGCTGACAGACAATGAAGTGGCACGTGACACATGCGTGACACGGACTCCTCAAAATGACACGGCGCGCACACATAATACGATAAAAATAAAATGCACTCGGCTGTCATGTTACATTCATTCGTGTAAGAAAAAGTCTTATGTGGCCAACTGTAGTGTAAACGAGATAGACATACCTGTTTCATTCTTTGTTCAATCATTAATGTTTGGTTGGATGACATAGAGTGACATAAAACACTGGGTTAATTAACCCGATGATATGTTTCTATGGTGCAAGACATGATTAGGGTTAAAAAGTTATTTACTTAATTCCGAGTTATCTAACTCTATAATTATTTATTTAACCCCAGCATTCACGCAAGTGGGCCTAAGTTTCACTTATTTCATTTATTTTTGTTAGTGAGCTCTAAGAACTCATTGTATATTCAAAGATAATCGTTTTCTCCCGACTTTGATACGGTAACAGCAAAGTTTCAGAGACAGTTGATGATGATTAAATAATTTTATATCATGCACCATTGTATTACTATAATGAATTCTTTTGATTATTTAATTAATTATAAATAATTGTTGTTCTTAAAGTGATAAAAATAATATAAATAATGAATATGGTTTGGATTTTGTAACTTTTTTATTCTTTCTTTTTATTCAATATGAGAAAGAAAATATTCATTAAAATTTTCAATGGTTTTATATAATATATTAAATGTAATTAGTTTTAAGTGGAACATTATATACCATATAATTTTAGATTGAGTGTAAAATAATCATATTTTGCATTGGAATATAAATAATGAATGTAAAGATAGTAAGTAAGGGTCTCCGCTTGAATGCAAGTAAAACTAAGGTTCTAGTATTTGAAAGAGGTGACGTAAGAACTAAATGCGAGATTAGAGTAAACCAGGAACGTTTAGAGCAAGTGAATGAAATTGTGTATTTAGGAAGTATGTTTAGCGCGGATGGAAGATGTGATTCGGATGTAGAACGGCGAGTAGCTGCCGGAAACAAAGTTAACGGTGCTTTGTCCCAGTTAGTAAAGCGACAAAGCATCGTAAAAGAAGCACGACTGGCGATTCATAACGCAGTGCTAGTGCCAACTTTGCTTTACGGTAGTGAAACCTGGGTATGTCAGCAGATGCATGAAAGTAAATTGAATGCTGTGGAGATGCGATCACTTCGAAAATTGTGCGGCGTTACCTTGCCCGACCGAATACGTAACGAAGTGATACGCAATATGGCAGGTTTGAATGAAAGTGTCAGCGTTAAGCTGGAAAAAGGCGTGCTCCGTTGGTTTGGACACGTCCAACGAATGAGTGAGGAACGATTGACGAAGAATATATATTGTTCAAAAGTAGAGGGTAGAAGGAGTCAGGGAAGGCCGAGACTTACATATGAAGACCACGTGAGCAGATTGCTCAAAAACGGAAAGGTCAAAGTACTCGGATACCCAGACGTGCGTGTATGAAGCGATTGATGAATCTCGAAGAAGCGAAAGAAGTATGCATGGATCGCGAAGCCTGGCGATCTGTCCTCTCTGACTACCCCGTCAGGGATACAGCGTGAAGATAGTTAAGTTTTTTTTTTAAATGTAGAGATTGTTAATTTTCCAAATATAAAATGTTATTTTATAAAATTCAAAAATAATAATAAAGTATCAATTAAAAATAATGCATTTATGATTAATTTGCGTCACAAAAAAAGTTAACTCCGGAGATTGGAGCACGGCATGCGGCAGTTGGAAATTTACAAACACCCGCTCGTTCATAGCCATGGAGCACATGGGTATAGCCTTCCCTGTGAACAAGGAGGCATGCAATAGTAAGCGACGCTAGGTTTAGGCTCTACCATGAGATAGGACGTTGAGTTACGCGCGACGCTACGAATAGTTCCAAGTGCGACCGTTTGAACAGCGTGTCGCCCGCGTCGTTTCACCAGTACTGCCGTGCGTTTGTAGAGGGTGGACGTACGCAACTCTCAAATCGATTTACTCTTCACATCACGAAACAAGTTTATATTTCAACTTGTTGGAAATTACTCTTGAATTCTTTACACATCACAATGGACTCAAGTGTTCATATGAAAATAACTATTTTCAATGTAATTTTTTAATTTTTGCGTGTGGAATTTGTGGTCTTTACTTTATCTTGTTAGAAAGACACAGTTTATAAAGGTGTGACAAAAACGCGAGTGAAATTTAGTTATTGTTATAGACAATCGTTGAGCAGTTTGAATTTTGTTCCGCTTGTATTGTTTATAAGGACGCAAACTCTTTGCGTGTTAAAAAGGGACAAGATGAGTTTTAATCGAGCAAGAGCGACAGGTGTGGTGGCTTTGGCGGTTCTGTTGGCAACTATAACAGGTAACTTAACGTATTCAAAACTTTATTTTTGTTGTTTTTATTATATTACAAGTACCGGGATGGGTTTAAATCACCTGTTAAGTTCGAGAATCACTGTATTATGTATATTTTTTTAATCTTGGTCTTGTAGTTATCTATCATTGTTGATGATGTTTATCAACTTTAGTTTCTTATGTTGGTAGCAATGATTACATGTGTGATTCATTCATTCATTTGGATTTTAGGTTATGTTTTGATGAAAACTTATTTAGCTGTTGCTGTTATGTTTTGTACCAACTTACAAGTCCACACATTCTCATGTCTTTGTTAAACTACACAAAAATTATATTATTGACCCTTTTAAAAATTTAACTCTACAAAAAAATATGATAGGTAGAGATTACCTTTTGTAAATATTAATATCAATTAAGCTACAAGGTTTATAATAATAGTATTACTTCAGTAGAAACAGTGACGGCAGTTATGAAATTTAGGTAGGTAATTGGCAATAAGTATAAAACAAATAAATACCGATTTGGTTATAACAATTAACCATTATACGCTTGATTGAATAAAGAAAGAAGATCATTCACCTACATTCATGTGGAAACCAATTAGAAATTTTCGCTAATTGTTGAACGTGACCATTAACGACAGCAAGCGAAGACCTAGTTGTGAAAAAGCCGTTGATAGACCGTTATTCGAAAGACAGGTAGCATGGCGGATGCCCTCATTAAAAAAATAAACCTGATTTTTTATAGGACTAATTCTACCCATACTTGCACATCTGTAATTAATCTTTCGAAGGACTAACAGCAGTGAGTCACGCACGATACAAAGTTACTAGATATGACATTCGGTGATAATTGTGAGCCAAAAAGTCTTATGACTCGTAACGAATTTAATCAAATGTAAATTGGAGTTGTTTAAATTATTTGTGTCTATAGTTTACCATGGTTGAAAGAAACAAGAAGATGAAAATTGTATTCACCTTTTGTATCTGGATTTTAAATATGCATTCTGAATATTGTCCAGTCTCAATATTTATACGAATCACAATTTTTGATAAAAAAAAATGTTCATTAAAGTGCAAATCCAAAGAAACTTTCCTAATGAAATAACATCTAGGACATCAAAATTAAATTAAATTTGCCTCCTACGAATTTTGTAAATCAATTTATACGAGTATGTGTCAACTTAACTAATGATCAAATTTCACAATTTACGATACAACGTATTGATTTGCTAAATGAATCGCGATACCGGCGTTGTCATCATTCGTATCAATAACCCAGGTTATTGACCAACGTCAAAACGTGACATCAGAGTTACCTTGGTTATCGTAAATAAGAAGTCTCAAATCAGTGCAGATTTATTTTTCAGGGTCTTTATTTGTTCTATAACTTATTGTAATCTATTTGCATACACGTAATCTTATAGTTTTACAGACTGTATTGCCTTTTTGAAACATGCACAGGAGGTAAAACTTATTTAACTTACATTGCTAAGATGGAAAAAACACTATACTCACTTGATGATCGGTACTAGTAATTTCGTAATATGTATGTATAACCATGTATTATACTAGTTGTATGATTTTAACGCGATACCGCCGTTGCCATCTTTCGTATCAATAACCCTGGAACAACGTGAGAACGTGACGTGAGAGCTACCTTGGTTATCGTAAATAAGAAGTCTGACATCACGACCAGTACTTTCGAATATATATAATCACACAACTGGTATTTATTTAAAAGCATTATATTTGAGAGATAAATAATCTTTCAAATAAGATGCTGTATAATCTGTTGCATAAGTAAATGTAGACATCGCAAAATGGCCAATAAAGCTCACTTAAGGGATGTCATGTATTGCTAATATTTACTCGTACTTGCTGTAGTTATGGCAACTAAGTACTCCTCCTCTCCTTATCAACACATCAAGTACAATTCATACAGATTCAAAGCATCTGCCGTGTCATTACCCTTAGTCATTTAAGCCTGTTAACGCAGCGAGACCGCCGTAATGGCAAGTTGACGGCGCTTTCCTCGGTCGTGACCATTTGTAATTATGACTAGCAATAACAAACGTAAATATTACTTGATGTTTCTATTACCATTAAACTTCCTTTGTAACAAATCTTGGGGTAACGATTGATAGTACGTTACGTAAAGATTTGTTGTTTCCCTTATAACATCCGTCTGAATATTTCTGTCTTTGCTCGACATTTGTAGTAAACCGCCCATAACTTCCTTTGAAACTTTTAGTAAATACACACTAAATAACTATTTATCTTTATATAAGGACTTGAGAATGTTCACAACTTCGACCGCAAGAAGGTTGGTTACTGCGCAGATGTGTTTCCCGTGAGAATAACAAGATTTTCTGCGATATACGTTGCCTACTCTCCAGACCTACAATTATATTCATTTTCAGAATCACGCCAATCTACTTCCTTACGTCGAGAAAGGACATACAAACACCTTTTACCCATTTAGAATATTAGTATGGGTTCTCTCTTCTGACGTAAAATATAAATCGAGATAGTAAATATCCCGTCAGAGATAAAGCGTGAAGATAGTTATTTAGTTAGAGATAGGTAATTTAGCATTCCTCATTGCTCTGAAATAGCACTGAGGGTATCAAAGTTATTAAGATATATCTGAAATATATCTGGTGAACTGCGTACATCCCACTGACTTTTAAATCAAAATCACGAGTCTTGATGTTTATAATTTAATTCCACCATTCATCACCACTTTAGTATTGAAACAAACAAATAAATAAGGACAAAACTAGTTTTGAAAATTTGGGAATCCAATGGAAACGCTCGGCTATTGTGAGTTATTTCTATAACTGAGCTTAAATAACAAGAATCGAGTAATAAATTGTTAATGACGTTCATCTGGAATTTAAATGTACAATAGAAACTAGTTTCGTTACACGAACTGCGTCTACTTAGAAATTATAATAATCTTCTTATGCATTAACTCCATCAGCATCATGTCACGTAACACAAGATAATGAAATGTTCTTTTCACATATTATGTGATTCATCACGTGACCCTTTTCACGTCCACTTACAGTTATACTGCCACTAACATGTAAGTTAGATACTGTGTTACTGTGTTTTATTTATAACCTCATCATAATTCTACTTAAAGTATTCATTAAAGGAGGTTTTGTTTTTATCATACGGTTCAGCATAATTTTCAGTGCTATTTATATTAAATTTGCATTACCTTAGACTTGAGTTAAATACGATCAAGTTATAAAAATATGAGGATCTTTTCCTATTAAGTATAAAAAATTGCATACTATAAATTTCTTTCTACTTTATATTATAATCTTACAATCTTTTATTTTTCCTATTACTTCTATGTTTTATACAAAAAATAATATAATGTGGATTTTAATGTATGTGGAATTTTGCGTGCTGTACTGTGGTTTTGTACAGGATACGGTTTTTTTTTTCATAAAGAATAAATTTATTCATTGGATTAACGTCTGCACTATAATAAAATATAATGCTCATTTGGATGATGAATAAATATTGTATTTATCATCTGACGTGTCTCTGATACACTTTTTAATTCGGTATTTTTTTACATTTTTGCCTACAAATTTAATCTCTCTATAATTTTTTTGTTTTTTAATATTGGTCATACATACATATATTGGCTCCCTATTCTCCAGCGAGTATGGTTTAGACATACTATACGCCCAAATTTCACCAGTAGTAGTTATACCCATATAATAGAATGTGGGGCTATTGCCACGTTGATATGAAATGGGCGGGTTGAGGCTACCTGCTGAACAACGCCTTAATTTGTCTTCTAAATAGAAAAACAACATTAACAGTTACCCATCTCAAGATCAGACGTATCAGAAGGATCTTAAAACAGTGATAGTTTAGTAACTTAAGTTAACTGAGCGAGCGAGTTAACCGAACGATTTCAAATTATATTGATTAGGTATCGATAATAAATAAATAGATACAATCCTAAGAAGAAAGAAACTACTAAAAATAAACCTTACGGTACCGTACTGTACGGTAATTATAAACCCAAATCCACACAACTCGTCATTAACTAAACAACCAAAATATTACTACAGCCTAGTCAGACGATGCTACGTTACTCAGTTTAGCTCGTCAATTGATAAGCGTTATCTAATCACTAACAGGTGCTACTGCCCTATCAGGGACACATTCAGTACAAACGGTCCAGATAATGCTATGCAAAAAGAAATATTTGTGATATTTTGATTCCTTGTCAGTAATTGTTGTGTTTGATTATTGATTAGATGTTTCGTGTGTTTGTTAGGCTATTTTTTTTTCCAAATTTGCTGTGTAGTCAATAACGAAGAAACTGTTTCTTTATTAACAATTTTTGCTGGAGAAAATGCCACCGAATGGTAGGATAAAAATATAAAACTAAGCAATTCGAATTCTACACAAGAATAGTCAAAAATAATTCTAAAATAAACATAATCTCTTAATTCTAGCGTAGGTACAACTTAAATTCTATATTGCAACAAATCAATGTTTAGATTGATTTGTTGCAATATAGAATTTAAGTTGTACCTACGTTATGGACATGAAAACGATTAGTATTCAGTTTTTGAACACACATTAAAAATAAATGGTTATGATGTAAAACTAAAGTGGGTAATAGTATTACTCTGAGAAAACTAATGAAGACGTATTTAAAACATTGTCTTCTTAAATATTTGTTACTCTGACAGTTCAAGGATGAAAGTATAATACTCGTACTATTATGTACATTCCTAATAATTTTAGTGCTTTTAAATAACATTGTTAAATGTAAATACAATTTATTCCTTTAATCAATATATCAAAGTTATTAACAATCATTCTGGTCTAGTAAATATAACCCGAGACTTTACAATATAATGTCAGGTTTCTGCAGTCTAGGTCATCTTCTATTTTCCAGGATATGAATTTCCGTTTCCCTAGGCATCGTCGAATCACTTTCGTATTGTCGTTGAATCATTTATAAAACCAGTAAGTAGTCTAGACCGGTTCACCCGCCGCGCGACGCCACATTGGTTTCAACAGTTTTCGCATTGCTACCTTACTCAGACATTTCTTTTGATACGTTTCTTGTGAGTATTCTGTATATTTATTTGTAATTATAATAGGTATTCGACGAATGTCTTAGTTGAACACATTTATTTTAATATAGAATAATGTTCTTATGTAAAATAATAGTTTGCTATCATTCTTAATAATATATTAATGTCATATAACTTCTTTACTTCAATCTTTTTTTCTTCTTATAACCTGTCTAGTCTGTGTCTTTTATCACTGGCACCGTACTTTGGAACAGTAATATCAACATTAATCATGGCAGATTTTGATCATCTACTGATTTTTTAAATTTTATATTTAATTATCAAAAGCTAAATCACAATTGCAGTGGCAGAATAATTTGCAACATATATCTATCTATACTTATATTTTTGTTACTTATGTTTTTGGGTCTAACTTAACCGAATCCAAATAGGTACTTTAACGGATACGGAATCACAGTTAGTCTGTTAATCGAAACAGTATCCAATTTTCTTATTGTTAAAAGAAAGTATCCAACTGTGATGTACGATGAAATTTCATATTGTATTTCGTTCTTTTGTATTAAATTATTTAATACACAATAAAATACCATTCAAATTTATTACTTCTTATTATTTATGAAATTTTATTGTACTATTGGGATTGTTTACAAAATAACAAAATATCATAAATATTATTTTATTCGGTTGGATCAACGGATCAAATAATAAAAGCCTTTTCGTGTACACATTTAAATAACACATCATAAGCCATGGTCCGCGGTGACCCATTATTTTTTATTTTTCTGTTAAGGCGTGAGAACAGTATGTACTCTACAAAGTTTCGTCATAATTGGAAGTATAAAAGATATAAACCATCAAAAAATATGAATACTATAGGTATTACAGCGATAATTGTAATTTCCATATTAAAGCAAGAGGTTGAATGTTAGCTTGTGGTGTACGAACAAAAAGTTAATTACAAACCGTTAACAACTTACTGTTACAAAGAGTTAACAATTAGTTCTGCCTTGACTGTAAGCATTCCAAATTCGTTAAACTGTGTAAGTTGGACTACAAAAGTTAGCATCAAATAGGTCAGTTGTAAGTCTAAATGCTAAGCTTTTTCAATTTAACAAAAGGTCGCACTGACTGATGAACTGGTGTTCCAAGTGCAAATTAATATATTTCTGAACTACTTTTAATTACTTGACAAGTGTTGCCGCCACATTCTATAAAAACATCTTACCTGCTTCACTTCCTATGTTAAAAATTACAATAAGAATAGTTATGCTTTCTCGAGAACCTTAGTCACTGTTTCTGTAACTGCAGGGACATTAAAAGCGTATTTGATGGTTTTAAATAAAGGACCACTTGACATTTCAATAGACTTGAGGATTTAGCATGTAAAAAAAGGTATGTAACTCGAAATTCTTCTATACCTGTTCATACGGCATCTTTTATCTAATATTAGTTCCTTATTATTCAGCAAGTACATACATACATACATCCTTACACGCCTTTATCCCCGAAGGGGTAGGCAGAGGCGTACTATACGCCCACGTTTCACCGTATGCTTTGCTTTTTGTCCCACGTAACAGGTGGTGAGCCCATTGCCGTGTTGAAATGGACAGGAGCAGGTTGTGGCGACCTGCTGTTGAAATTTTTCAAGCCGCCCATAAGGCATTCAACTGGCTTAACGACTGCCATGTTACTGGCAACCGGGACCAACGGCTTAACGTGCCTTCCGAAACACGGAAACGCTCGCAAATATAAATGCCACAAAGTGGTCACCCATCCGTGGACCAGCCATAGTGAAAGTTGCTTAACGCAGTGATCGTTTACAGAACACTACGTCCACGGGGCCACGAGCGCTTTAGCAAGTGAAGCTTTTAATAAAGAAATAATGTCCTTAATATATTACTTGTTAATAATTCTAATATATTACTAATCTATTGTATGTATTCTATGAGATAATTAATATTCTATTGGATAAATTGATATTATTGTTTATAATATCTGACTTTTCTGTAGGCCTCATATTAATCATGTTGATATATTAAGAAAATTAACGAGAGAATCGATGCTATAATAGCCGATTTATTTGAATATCGGTTTATTTGAATATCGAACATACTAAATAGAAGAAAACAGACTTGAATTTTGCATTAAATTTTGGATGAAATACAAAAGCCATTGGTTTACCGTCACAAAACAAATATTTATAATAAGTTTCGTTTATTTAATAAAGTATTTGTTACATTGTCATGGGGACAACATTACGAACAGTTAAGACAAGTAGATGAATAGAAGGAATATTATTTGTTTATTACTGCTACTTAAGTAATTCACTGAAGGCGAGTGGGCACGAATCATGCCATGATCATAAAGATGTCACATGCAATGTTATGACTTCGTAAATTGTTTGGAATGGCCAGCACGGGCTTATGGATATAAAACTCTCGTTGTGTAATTTGAACTCAGAAATGTCGTTTATATTAGTAGTTGTTACCACTTCCATAGATTGATATCTTCACGAGATGGCTGCGATTACTTATGTATATAAGTCATTGTGACGACACTACGACTTTTGATAGAAGAAATAGAATAGCTTGAACTTTGACCTGGATTTTGGTTATTGAAACATATGTGTCTTCAAAACTAGAGTTTAGTTTAGCTACTACGAATCGAAATATAATAACCAACATTGTAAGTACGTTACGCAATCAAAGTATTATCAAAGAGAGTGTACTTTAAAAGCATTAATTCTACAGTAATTTTTGTAATACAAAACCTTGATCTTATTTTTCAATTTCAACACTAACATACGTAAATACTAAAACAAGAAAAAGAGCTAAACTGAGCAAACGCTGTCTCTATACCACTATACTAGCGGCACGCTATGATGGCTGTTTTGACATATTACAATAGTGATGATATTTTACTTGTTTTACATAAGTACTTTGTTTTCTACCATAGTATAAATACCCTCTAACCTCTCTAATGTGGTCGACTATTCACATATTTCTACAAATAAAATGTCATTAAAATTATTACAAAACTTCATGAAAGGACAAATGGCCGTCATAGCGTGCCGCTAGTATAGCTACAATCAATAATCATTAAAACTAGAAGTGATCTAGCGAAAGTTAAGCGACAAATACTTTGTCGATTTGGGTATTTCCTATGTATAACATGAATGTATTTAGAAATATAGAATATATTTGCAGAGCCTGTGGCCCCGCTGACTCTGTGTTCTGTAAAGGTTCACTGTGTTAAGCAACTTTCGCTATAACTGGTCCTTGGATGGGTAACCACTTTGTGGCATTTACATTTATGGGGGTTTCCGTGCTTCGGAAGGTACGGTAAGCCGTTGGTCCCGGTTGCCAGCAAAATAGCAGTCGTTAAGCCCAGTTGAAGGCTTTATGGGCGGCTTGAAAAATTCAGATAGCGGGTCGCCACAGCCTGGGGCTGTCCATTTTAACACGGCAATGGGCTCACTGTCTGTTACATGGGGCAAAAATGCATACGGTGAAATGTGGTGTGCCTCTGCTTATAGTGTGCCTCTGCCTACCCCTTCGGGAATACAGGCGTGACAATATGTATGTATGTATGTAGAAATATATACCATAAGCATACCACAAGCTTATATTAGCTTACTTTGAGCTAGATTTATTATTTAGGTATTTATTTTATAGAATTATAGGTTTTAGTCTTTAGTGAATGTCTAGCGCGTGTATGTTAAAAGATTTCAAAGAAAACCAACGGGTTTGCTACACAATGTGTGTTAAACAGACTGTGTCCGAGTGTCCGGAGCAGTCTGGACCGGAATAACGACCGCCGCGCCGCCCGTGGACCTTGACGGGGTTGCATATTTACTTGATGCGTGGTGTACAAGTTTTTGTACGCGGACCATTAAAATTGCACTGTGATTTTTTCCCGCAGTTGATTCGTGTATACAATTTATTGTATTCGAAGTTGAAGTATTGGTTTGTGTTATGAATACTGATTTTGGTTCTATAAATGCATGGTATGTTTACGAAACATTTCTTTTAGGTTACATTAAAGCATTCACGTTTTATACAAGGGATAACACATAACTTGAAAAAAAAAAAGGTGTACAACTTTGAATTTGAGGCATAAACCCATTGAACAAAGAAGGAGCTAATCTATATTATAGGTGATTAAATATTCGCAAAACATTTGACAACAAACTAAATAAGTAAGTCAAACGGATGTTAGGTATATACTGATGTGAGATACCTAAATATATTAGATTTATTAGGGACTATATATTAGCAACATATTGGCCCTGTTGAATTGGCAATCCAATCCAATTAATTAGTAGGTTGCGTGAAATGTAATTCCGGCTGATTTGAACGTAATCAATTACTTTGTGACAGTGCTTTATTTTCACCTTAAAATATCACACGCAGTGTCTAATTATATCCGGTAGGTATGCATTTATATTGCCGTAACAGTATACAACTAAATAAATTGATAAAAAATACCTCATCGACTTTGTATAATATCTTTTAAATTTACATAATTCAATTTTTAGAATACTCTATGCTAAAAAAAGATTCTAGATAATTAGTCTTTAGATCTTTACGCATGAAAGATACATAAATATCATCACATCTATCTCCCATCGGGGTAGGCAGAGGCTATGGCTTTCCACTTGCTACGATTCTGGCATACAATTTCGCTTCTTCTACTTTCATAAGTGCTTTCATACACGCTCACCGGTTAAGGGTACTCTTGACCTGGCCTTTTCCCAACATATCTTCGATTTTATTGGCATACATATGCCGAGGTCGGCCCCTACTAGTTTGCCCATTCACTCTCGCTACATAAATCTGCTTCGTCAGTCTATTTTTATCCATTCTCTCCACGTGTCCGAACCATCTAAGCATCCTTTTTCTATCTTAGTCACTACATCTTCTGTCATACTACATCAACATAACATTCAACATATTGTCACGCCTTTATCCCCGAAGGGGTAGGCAGAGGCATATTTAACGCCCACGTTTCACCGTATGCATTTCTGTCCCACGTAACAGGTGGTGAGCCCATTGCCGTGTTGAAATGGACAGGCGCTGGCTGCATCGACCGGCAGTTCAAATTTTTTAAGCCGCGCATAGGGCCTCTAACTTCGCTTGACGACTGCCATTTTATTGGCAACCGGGACCAATGGCTTAACGTGCCTTCCGAAGCACGGAACTGGGGTGGGTCTAAAGGACCGAATAAATTTAATTATAAAATGTGTCTATTTTAGATGTTAAATTTGGAAGAAATTTTGAACCCGTTGCCTTTTTTGTGAGGTGGTAACAAAAAGGCTAAAAGGTCTTATGTGCTAGACACTCATTAGCACGACCAATTAAAGTCCTGGTAGTCTCGGACTGATCCTACATATCGTATGATCATACTTCTATTATCGCGCTGTTACTTTCTTTGTCCATCAACTGAAATATACAACCAACCAAAATATACATACGAGTACCTACACCAACTATAGGTCAGTCGATAAATTTTCATGTCAGTACTAAGTATACAGATTAAAATGTAAAAAAAAAATGCTTTATTTTGTAGCGAGTTCTTGTGAATTCAATAAGCATCACTTGATTGGAAAAGGAAAAAAGCTTAACTTGTTGTTGTTTAGTTAAGCTGGAAAAGGGCGTGCTCCGTTGGTTTGGACACGTCCAACGAATGAGTGAGGAACGATTGAGAAAGAATACATATTGTTCAAAAAATATATATATTGTTCAAAAGTAGAGGGTAGAAGGAGTCAGGGAAGGCCGAGACTTACATATGAAGACCACGTGAGCAAATTGCTCAAAAACGGAAAGGTCAAAAGTACTCGGATACCCAGACGTGCGTGTATGAAGCGAATCTCGAAGAAGCGAAAGAAGTATGCATGGATCGCGAAGCCTGGCGATCTGTCCTCTCTGACTACCCCGTCAGGGATACAGCGTGAAGATAGTTAGTTAGTTTTTATCACCTGTTTGTAAGCCAAACCTACCAAGAAACTGCCACAGCTAGCGGTAGTAGCTTTACGAATAGTTTAATCAGGTTACTAAATCTCTTTGTTAATCCCTAGTTACATCCAAACTTCCACAACTATTACTAAAATAACTTTGACTATTTTTGCTTTGTTAGATGTAAACTGTCAATTTACTCCCCAGAGAGCAGTTACAATTCTCAATACAATTAATCCTAAAAACGGAGTATTCCAATGTGATGTCATGTCCTATCTCGGCAAACGAAACTTGTCCAGTCATTGAGCGTATTTATTTAGTTTAAGCACATCGTTCTCAATTAAGCGAGTCCAGATTCAAACTGGCAATTAGGTGGAATTACCATTCGTCTGTGAATAGACATATTGATTACATAAAATATATTATACATTTTAAAGTGGATGTAATGCTAAATTAACTAAGTAATTTACAAATGAACGACAATTTTTTTACTGTTACCCCTACACTACACAGCTCTCTAACAAGTGTTAATTATATTAAAGATTTCAGAGACACAAGTGTAATTGTTGCAATCTTTATCTCGTTACTTGATTCAATAGAACGTCAATAGGCTAACTGCCTGTTACGTGGGACAAAAATGCATACGGTGAAATGTGGACGTATAGTATGCCTCTGCCTACCTCTTCGGGGATAAAGGCGTGACAATATGTCTGCATATGTCTTGACTCAATAGAAAATATATGAGGAATAAGAATATATGAAAAACTACCAGTAAAGATAATATTTATCTTTAATGGTAATTTTTTTATAACTAGTCCACTCATCATGGTGGAGACAATGCTAAGAACTAAAAATTCCATAAAAATCAGGTCAGTCGTTCTTGAGATATAAACAGCGTAACTAAAGACCACATTGTTTTAGGTACAACAAAACACGTAAGATACTACAATACTCTAGTGATTTTATGTAAAATAGTTCAAGAAAACCTGTGAAAAATATAACCTTCATGAATGTTTACATAAATTTCAACTGAAAACATGTAGTTTTAGTAAACACCAAATTGTTTTGGCTATAGTTATTTTATCTATATGTATGCATATAGATAAAATTTAAGTGTCGGTTTGAAATTGCAAATTAAGAGCTTTTCAGTAAATGCTCTCACTAAATATTAATTTAATTTTTTTTGTCTGTCTGTTTGTTCCGGTTAATGTCTGAAACGGCTGAACCAATTTTCACTGTCAGATAGCATATGAGATGTTGTAAGGAGTAACTCAGGCTATATTTTATCTCCATATTCTCACGGCAACGGGAAACGCTAGTTTTTATTAAAATTATATAATTAATTGACTGCAATTAGAATTCGACCTGACCCTGAATTGTTGCTGGATAAGTTAGGGCCGTATTCTAAAACGTTTATCAACACTCAAGAAACATTTGAGAGTAGATTTAATAAGGCAAAATCTAGTTTCAAGCGTTGATCTAGTATTGAGAAACACGTTCTGAAATACGGACCTATGATAAGATAATCATTTAAATTACTTCGTCTTCGTAATCGTAAAAATAAAAGGTCACTTATCAATAAAGAAGGAAATTTTGTAAATCTAAACAGGGTATAATATTTTTTTTGGATTTTCAATGAATGATAGTATCTATACTGTACCTAGCGCTTGTGTGTGTATGTATGTGCGCGCGTGTGTATGCATATATGTATTTATGCACACATGCATGTAGGTATGTTAATATATGTGGATGCTTATGTGTATACCTACTAAGAAATGTAATATATATTTTTACTCTTTTACTTTTGTGTTGCACCAATAAACGATTCTTTCTCTCTTTCTTTTATATATATATATAAACACATCAAGATGTTGATGATATTCAAATCAAAACTGCGCACCTATTTCATAGAATTGAACCTGTATCTACACGAATAGAATACGGACTTGCTTTGTTGTCAATTAACCGGTTGTCGTAGGAGTAGTTACTGATTTACCGGGCAGACTGTTCTACCCGATGTTAAAATATGTTTCCACTGGATACATTATGTATACAAAGGATATAAGTATACACGGCCACTTTTTAAGTATTTATGTTCAAAGAATCTTTTATAATAAAAGATTCTTGGTATTTGCTATGGTTATTACACGAATGTAATTGTGTAACCATATGAAAGCCTCATAAAATATTTAAAGACTAAGCAAACATCACTCACAAACTTAAACCTAACATGTAACTTCACTTACTGTTTATCGTACATTTGGGATCAAAAGCACAAACAGCATACATCTGCTGAAATATTAGTAAAGACGAGCAAAGCTTTGCTGCTCTGCGCTGTTTGCACATCAGCGTAATAGATGATAAGGATAAATTGGCGTTTCAAAGATATTCAACTCTAGTTACTGTCACTAACAAATTGTGCTAACGGCGTGAACCTCGGGCGGTAGTTTCAGATGCAAAATGAGTTTGATCATACTATCCACTTTGATAAATTGGTTGTGATTTGAATACCACAAGAATTTCATGGTGAAAGAAGTTTAGTATTTCCTCTGATACTAATAAAAATGATTTTCTGAAAAACATAAATTAATATACAGTGGCCCTGTATATTTATATCCTTTGCCCACTGTACATATAATACAATGCATTGTACATGTGTTTATAAATTTATAACATGCACTCTACGCAGTGGTAGAGGATGTGAATGTCGTTGCTAATGGTTCAAATTCCTGGTCGGAACAAATGTTTGTGTGCATACATACATACATATTGTCACGCCTTTATCTCCGAAGGTGTAGGCAGAGGCATAAACGCCCACATTTCACCGTATGCATTTTTGTCCCACGTAACAGGTGGTGAGCCCTTTGCCGTGTTGAAATAGACAGGCGCAGGCTGTGGCGACCTGCTGTTGAATTTTTTTAAGCCGCCCCTAAGGCTTTCAACTTGGCTTAACGACTGCCATTCCACTGGCAACCGGGACCAACGGCTTAACGTGCATTCCGAAGCACGGAACTGGGGTGGGTCTAAAGGGCCGAATAAAAAATAAAATAAAATGTGTCTATTTTTTAGTTGTTAAATTTGGAAGAAATTTTGAACCCGTCGCCTTTTTAGTGAGGTGGTAACAAAAAGGTTAAAAGGTCTTATGTGCTAGACACTAATTAAGACGGCCAATTAAAGTCCTGGTAGTCTCGGACTAATGTTTGTGTGATCCGTAAATATTTTATTCATAGATATTTTTATATAGGCACGTTAAGCCGTTGGTCCCGGTTGCCAGTAAAATGGCAGTCGTTAAGCCTGGTTGAATGCCTTATGGGCGGCTTGAAAAATTTCAACAGCAGGTAGTTACATCCTGCGTCTGTCTATTTCAACACGGCAATGGGCTCACCACCTATTACGTGGGACAGGAATCCACACGGTGAAAAGTGGGCATATAATATGCCTCTGCCACCCCGTCGGGGATAAGGCGTGATGGATATTTATTTTATTTTAATTTAGAAATATCTCTGAACACACCATATTCCTAGTTTCTTTATCAAATGTCTAGAAATCTTAACACAAGCATATAATTACCTTAATTTGGAAGATTGAGCCGTGCAAAATTAATTTATATTTTTTTTTTATTATAGCCAATGAAGTAATTAGATCTTCGTCATCATTGCAATGTATGGGCCAAAAATTTTCCGTACACGAGGTACTAGCGCAGTCGCGAAACAACAAGAGAAATGCAATGATTTGCATTTTATTTCCCACACACAAACATCAATGCGATTCTCGTTACCGTTTCTCACTATTGTGATATCGTATAATTGTAGATGGTAAGGATTCCACATAAACAGCCTTATCTATAACAGATCTTTGATATCACTAACAGTTATATTTCTCTTACTTAAAAGACAATGTCTCCGTACTCACGTCTTAATTATTCACACCTCGTAAGAGTTATACGTGCTAATTACTATCTTCTGTCGAGTTTCAAAATGGCTGTCATGGTGATATACACGCGCTAAAAATGAAAGTCTTGCGTGATAAGTCAATTAAAGTGTGGTAACGCTCCAGTTTTTGGTAGATATTTATGAAGTTTTCACTATTTCTCTATTGTAAGGTCAAATTAAGCGGAATTTGTAATAAGAATAGTTGAAATGTTTAGCTACATTCATGCTCCATTTCAATGCCAGAGATATCTTAATCTGACGTAAAATCAAACGGTATGACTGCGTAAGATTTTAAAAAGAAGACACATTCAAGGCTGAACAATTAGGTAAAACAAAAGGTTTCGCAAAGGCATACGATTACACAAGTATTATATCGCATGGATCAGTTCATACGAAACTATTGCCTATTTGTCTTAAGACATGAGCTTAGTAACAGTTCACTTATGTGACTTAGTTGTTTATTAACAAGTCTATTTAGACGGAATGTTGCCACTGCATGACTAAGATGGTCGTCCTTGGCCACAACGGCGTCGTGGCACCCGTAACCGAGACGATTATGTACATAAATTATCCAAAATAATTTGCGAGGATCGTAGCAAGTAGAAAACCGTCTTTGCATATGGGTAAATATTATGTATATACGCGATTTATTAATTTATTTTATTATAAACAAAAAACAACACACTGAAAACAAATGAAACAACTAAAAACTGAAAACGAAAACGAAACACTGAAAACCGTCTCTGCATATGGGTAAATATTATGTATTTACGCGTTTTATTCCTTTATTTTATTATATCACTTTATTTATTGGTGAAAACCTCGTAAATTGGTTCGGAATATTTTGTATTTGTCATTTTTAGTTCTGACAGTCAGATGTGGACGAATTTACAATAATTGTTGACAATATTACAATTTGGGAATGGAAAAATGATTTGAAAATCTTTAAGCGGATATAGAATTTTAGCCCAGGTTATTATTAATCCAAACGTAACCTCAAAATAATAATTAATGAATCTATTTCTGTAGCTGCACTGCTTTCTAGCAGTTCTCGTGCAAGTATAATAGCCGAAATAGTAAATAGAAGTTTGCTCGATGTGTATGGTGCCATGACAACTTTGATACGTCTAAGTTCGTCAGGATATTCAGGATATAGACGGCAAGCGATGTCACAACTTTGCGTGAGTTACTGTCTTATGCAAATTGATGTTAGAACTAGGTAATATTGGAATAGATTGAGTTGGAAATTAATGGTGGAGCTGGATGGATTAAATTATACGAAATATTCTATATAAATGCTAAGAGTATTTTTTGTTTGTTCTGTGGTTATAAATAGAAAATGTGAGATGATTATTTGTTCGAATAAGCTGACTAAAAGATTAAACGACGATTAAACCTGTATTCAACGATAAGGTAACATTATTAACGAACGAATATGGTAAAGAAGAGACTTTATTTCCAAACGATCAAACTTTTCTTTTTTGTGTTTTTCGCCTCTACAGGTCGTATTTTTAAAACTTAGCATGATTATCCGTTGATTGTAGGTACGGATATTTTTGTCGTCGGCAAATTTTTGATTGCAGGAAAATGGCAGAAAAAAGGAATGAAGTTTGCTGTAGCTTCATTTATCAGTCAAATGTTTTTGGAAGTACACAATACTTGACAAATTGTCGTTTTACGAGTACATGCATATAGACGGCACTTTTTGATTTATATACAAGCTATAGTTTGATAACTCTACAGGTATTTTTCTTATCTACAAGACCTGGTTAACTTATTTTAAAGTAATTTCAGTATTATAATTAATTTGCGCGAAGTCGTTTGATAACCTTTTGATGTGAAAATACACAAACTGCAGTGGTTTAGAACAATATCCAAAATAATTATTAAACTCACGTCTAATAAAAATCCACGGCTTCCGATCCACGTAGAGTATCAAAGCAATTGAGAAAACACTAAAACGAAGAAGGAACAAACAAGTAAGCAATTTGACAAATACTGACCGTAATTTTTTTTTTTCCTTATCATCCATAACATATTAATGATTCTATCTTTATGCGGCTATTTTGGATCATGAGTGGAATGATAACGCAACCAATAGGTAGAACATAAATACAGGAAGAAGGGTCCGCTCTTAATGCGAGATATTAAACGCTCGGTCTTGATAATTCGATATAAGTGGTCGGTTTGATCATAATGCTCTTGATGGCATGTGTTTGAATGGATACTTTGGGTTCTATCCAAGATTTGTTTGAGCTTTAGATTTTACTTCATACAACAAATAACTTGTAATCGTGAATACCTCAACTTATTTGAAGTGAAATTAAAGACCAAAATTTTTGAATTAAAAAAATATATATGAATCGTTGCACTTTAAATACAATTAAAATTTAACTAAAATATCCCGAAAAAAGAGTAGTAGGTAAACAAATATTATAAATATGAATATGTCGAATATAATGGAAATAGATGAGCATTCAAAGAACAACATTAAATAATGTTTAAAATTTGCAGATACAACTGCCACTTAATCCCAAATTAAAATAATTAATCTTAAAATGAACACACACCGTCGAATGGCTGGGCCGACCGTCATAAGGTTGATAGATACAAATATTTATTATTAGATGTGCCTTTGCCATCTTCGCCAGTGACATACCTCCGTCACAACTCTAATCCTTATAAGTTTTCAGATTTTCTTACAAGTTAACGTAGTAGAATTTTGGAAAATCCTGGAACACTTTTTTATTTTTGATCAGATGCAGGTATATAAAATTACGTGGTGCGATCTTTAAAAATCAAGAATATCCCATATAAACTTAAAACCTTTACTTATTTATATCCTTCATTGGTAAAATGTTGCATAATCGTGAACATGAGTTTATTTTTTATTTGTAAGCAATAATAGGTATACGTAATTTCAATTTTCTAACTTTGAAAATGACTAACTTTCATACGATCGTTTATTCCTTATTTTACCCTCCTACCTAGGTGTGAAATTAAAAAAAAAACATTTCTTAATGTGTGCTTACATTTTACGGGTAGCTTACTCTTAAAAAATTCAAGTTCCTAGATATTAAAGGTTTCGACTGAGCATTGATATTATTATAGATATGGAATTGATAAAGACGTGACTCTGTGTAATTAAGTGACAAAATACGGGTGACCATAATTCTGCACTGAGAACTTCGTGAAATTATATTAATTTTCAAAAATTTAGGAACCATTCTGTTTTTAAAATTCATAATCAAAACAACATTCTGTTACTTACGTATTCATTAACAACGAACGAATTATCACCGAAAACGTGCAAAGAGGCGAGGCCCGACCTTGAACCGGTTTACTGTTCACTGATCTTCTTACCTAAGCTTTGAGTTCCATCTACCGTGAGTAATGTGAAATCCTTTTAATATATTTCTTGCTTCGTGAAACCTTATGTGGATAGCGAATGCGTGGATTGATATACATTTGGCATTTTTTTATTTACTTACCCATGCTTTTACGTACGTAAGTTTATGGCGGGCGCACAAATAGGTTACCTCTGCTGATATTTCAAATATTAAAATTGTTTCATTCTCGATTCCATTCATATGCTGGAAATCTTCACGTATGTTGATGGCAGTATTTCAGGCAGAATAATGTATAGCAAATTGAAGAGCATTAGAGCTAATATGGCTTCTACGTGTTTAGGACAACCGCTTAGTGACGTTTCTTGCATTGTGAATGTTCTAATAATATTAAGAGGAAATGGTAGGTACGTGACCAAACATCTTATGATGAAAAATAGTGTACATTCTGGTTACGTATTAAATAAATTTTCTGAATCTCAAATTTGGAGAAACATTGTCCCAATATTTCAATCACCCACTGCAATTTAATAGAGAATATATTAGAAGGAGTATGGTCAGCAAAATAAACATACTATTTATAATTTTGAACCATGATACTAAATTTTTTCACAAATATACCGTCAAGCTTGCGTTTATGGTATACTATCATTGTAAATTATTAAAGTTTATAACTATGAGTTCGCGAAACACCAAACTTTGATTCAGATGAAAACTAAAAATAATAACATTCTTTACTATATAACTCTTTGAACTACATAGCTGCATGCGGTTCATTCATAAACCTAGATTTTTTATAGGCGTGAAATATATCAAGACTTAACAAGTCGAAACTAAAATTTAACCATACAAAACATATCATCGACAGCATAATAATAAATTTGTATGTTCAATAAACCTCCACACACAAACCTCATTTCTCACATTCATCAGACTATGCAAGTACACCATCGTGGTCAAATGTTTATTTTATTAGCATTTTCAGTTCTATTGCTAGTCTGAAACTGGATAGAGTTTACGATTGTGATTTTACAGAATGTTACGTTGGCCTCATGCCAGCTGATAGGCACTCGACCCAGCTTAGCCCGATGCTTAATGTCCGGGTAATGACCCAACATTTCTAGCAGGTTCAAGAACTTGCATCAAGTAGTCATAAGCACTTTATATCTTAGTCTGTTGTAAGTATTTATGATGATATAAGATTATAACTTTGTTGAGTGTTGTACTACACTGAGCTAGCTAAGTAGAATCGTATGTATCTATTTAGCAATGCAATTTAGAAAAAAGCTTAAATATGTTTTTATCAGCAAAAAGTTGTATGAATATACTTTGTGTACCAATGAAAGAATCTAATACAATATTCTGCTATTTTAAACGAGTTAACTATAATATATACTATAAAAGTACGAAGTGTGATTTTTTATGATCTTGAAATTTCTTTTAATATTCTAAGTAATATAAAAAATAAATAAATATCCATCACGCCTTATCCCCGAAGGGGTGGCAGAGGCATATTATATGCCCACTTTTCACCGTGTGGATTCCTGTCCCACGTAATAGGTGGTGAGCCCATTGCCGTGTTGAAATAGACAGACGCAGGTTGTGGCTACCTGCTGTTGAAATTTTTTTTTTAAGCCGCCTATAAGGCTTTCAACCAGGCTTAACGACTGCCATTTTACTGGCAACCGGGACCAACGGCTTAACGTGCCTTCCGAAGCAATATAATTTACGGTTTATTTTTACACCGATTCTGTAAGTAACACTATATTTCTAGTTACAGAATCGTTACATAACCACTTGAATTTGGGATATTATATATCTGTAATATGACTGGAAGCGCTCGTGGCCCCGTGGACTCAGTGTTCTGTAAACGATCACTGCGAAAAGCAACTACTATGGCTGGTCCTCGGATGGGTGACCATTTTGTGGAATTTACATTTGCGAGCGTTTCCGTGCTTCGGAAGGCACGTTAAGCCGTTGGTCCCGGTTGCCAGTAACATGGCAGTCGTTAAGCCCAGTTAAAGGTTTGAAAACTTTCAACAGCAGGTAGCCACAAACTGCCTCTGTCTAATTCAACACAGCAATGGGCTCACCACCTATTACGTGGGACAGAAATACACTTGATGAAACTTGGGCCTATAATATGTCTCTGCCACCCCTTCGGGGATAAGGCGTGATAGATAAATAATAATATGACTCAACTTATCAATTGATATATTATGTATCTAAGTATATCTATAGTCTTCATCTCATAAAATTATTGACTGTCTTCATATACATTTCACTGTACTAGTAGTAGCAACGAGGATGTATCATATACTTCATTACTAAACAAACAATGGTACATCCAAACGAATGTCAACAATGTTATGGAAGGTAAACGAATCAGATATTGTTTGCCATTTGAACTCAGAGAGCTAGTACGTGTTTGGGAGGTGCCTGTAATTAGTCTTGTCACAAAAGAGGTTAGACACCATGGTAAGAGGGTTGTCGGCTTTTATTAAAATTAATGGAAGTCTTGTCTTTGTCGTGTATTAAAATTAATGTGTCCAATTTATTCGTAACGCAACTCGACCAGGGATCAAATTGCGAATAATATTATAATTTAAAAAAGAAATATGTTTTATTTTTCTTCTTGTACTCAGCATTAGATATATCATTAAATGGGATTAAGTTGTATCAAAAATTTTAATTGTATTATCGTATTTATATGCCAATTAAAACTCGACAAATCCCACATCCGTCCGCATAGGCGGTGATTTGGTCGAGCGCACGGACCAGGTTAAATACCTGGGATCTGTTTTTCACACGTCCAGTGACATCGATTGCGATGTCAAGTCACGCATTGCTGCCGCGTGGGCCAAATGGCGGGAGATGACCGGTGAAATGGATGATCCGGTTGAAGGGACAGGTCTACAAAACCATTATTAGACCTGTTCTTTTACATGGCAGTGAGACGTAGCCGATATTGGAGCGACCCAAGCAGGAGCTGCGTGTCACGAAAATGAAGATGCTGCGGTGGATGTGTGGAGTCACGCGGATGGACCGCGTGAGGAACTGTCGCATCCGCGGCAGCCTTCACGTCCGTCACATTGCAGACAAGTTGCAAGAGTGTCGCCTTCGTTGGTATGGTCACGTCTTGCGGCAACCGCCGGGCTACGTAGGTAACAAATATCTGGCCATGTCAGCCCCGCCGGGTCCCGGTAAGAGGGGAAGACCCAAGAAGTGCTGGCTTGACGTCGTAAGGGATGACATGCGTGCCAATGGTCTCACTACAGAGGATGCCGACGACCGTGCGAAGTGGAGGAGAAAATGTAGGAAAGCGGACCCCGGGCGTCGCGAGACGCAACTGGGACTGACGCTTGGATGATGATGATGATGCCAATTTAAATATGTACTGCCATGTTTGAGCCTTAGACACATTGAGCTGGATTTAAATGCGATCTGATCACTATTAGTAAAAGTTTTATGTGATTATCCTGCTCAATGTGAGTTATTAAGGCTTAATATAAATAAATGTATACATAGATCTGTATTTAAACATAACATTATATTTGAAAAATGTAATGTGAAATACGTATACAATACCTAATTTTCGAAGATAACAATGGAATAGAGCTGGAAAGAAACATCAAGAAATAAGATTCAATTAAAAATGTAAATAACGTATAAATGTTCATTCAGATCTGATAACATTCACATTTTATTTTTTGTGTTTATTCGTATTAAACATAGTGAAAATTTGCTTGAAGTATCTTTATATACAAAAAAATAAGAGAAAATGAATAAATTAAATAACGTGACGTCTACATCAAAGGCAAGTAATGCAGGCTGTATATTTTGTACTCTAACCTAAGCAAAAAGAGAAAGTATAATTTAAATACTTTATAAAAAACAGTATTCATTAAAAATAACGCAAGTTTATTATGATTTTTGCAATTTCGTCACGACAGCGAAATTTAAAATAGATTTTTCATCACATCTTCGCTATGATTACAAATCTTGAACGATATTGCAATTGTTAGGCAGGGTTTTCTTTAGCAAGAGCTCAATCTAGTTAGTCGAGTTGGTCGCTATTATGAGATCTTTTAACTAGCAATGAAGTAGAAAGTTTATAATTCTTTCAAATTTTACAAAAAAAACCAACAAACGAAGAAGATTATTGCAATACCTTCTTTTAGTACTTACTATATCCATTTCGAGCGCTTTTAGTAGATACCACTGACTAGACCCTAAATGATATCTTAAAATGTTCGGATTAATTTGTATCTGAATAATTATGTATTGAGTAAGTGCAGACAGTATACAAATTACTCGCTATTTTTAGTATATATCTTTTCAAGCAACTACTTAAAGAAATCTTTCTTGTGTTTGTAAAAATAATAAAATTGTATCATCTTTACAAAAAACTACTGTACCTATAATCATATGTTATATTTTCATTTCCTTATTTTTTTATTTTTTTAACAGCTTATGTACGCACATATACATTACAAAAAGACTTAAATAGGAAAAAGAGTACAATGGCACTGCTTATTTCTAGAATCTAGTGTTTATACATACTTTACAAAATAATACATTCATACAAAGAAATACATACATACCTACAAACATACAAATACATATATACATACATGTAAATAGTTGTGCATCGTAGCAGTAAAATACACATACGTGACATTGCCATATGAAAAATAAGTTTAAGTTTCCTTCTTCATTTTGATGTATTTCCAGGTGCTACTAAACCCTACCTGGACTTGGAGTCTTTAGACCATTTTAATTCGGCTGCATTGCATCTAATGTGTTATCTTCTCAGTATCGAGGTTATTATTATCTATAGTTTAAGTGACGTTGAGCATAATAGTATAACATTTAATAGCTTTATTGACTGCTATAAAATTTTCATGATCCTATAAGTTGTCCCCGACGTTAAAAACTTAATAAAAACTCATGTACCCCAACTTTACTACGTTTAATACATTTTTAAATGCAACAGAGATGTGTTTAATGTGTCATCAAGCAGAAGATTACGAGTCTTCAACGAGATGCTATTAAGGATATCCCGAGTATGAATCAGCTACTGAAAATAACGAGCAGTAAAAACTTTCCCCATTTTTTTTGTAAATTAGATATTGTACTTGTCACATATACCAAATAAAAAACCTACTTAAGTTGTTTATTACATACCAATTAGTATTTTCCTTCACACTATATTCACATTAGTGTTACCGCACGAGTGTGTAATTTTAAAATTAATATACTGTGGTTGCTCTATAAAATTGCCGAAATTGAAATAGCGATTTTCAACACCTTATGATTTTAAATATCTTAATTGCCCCCATTTTAAATGGTGGTGCAACTTCGACCCAAAATCGTTCTTTTTCTAATTTGATCCAAATTTTTTTTCCCATTTTGCAAAAGAACTATGAGCCGTTGTAGTGCTCTATATTTATTCAAAGGTCTTAGCGAGATTGGAAAAGGGTCAAAAGAGCTACTTCTACTTTTCATTATTTATGATTTTTGTGTTACAAAAATGAGGTTTATGGTTTCGTAGAATACGCCCTTGTAAAAAAGGTAAAACCTTTTTTGCTAGCAGTATCTATTTGATTTCATAACGTACAGTATCGATAGTAAAACTATAACATGCATATAGTACTTATTGTTATTGGAGGAAGCCGTTGTCAAATTAAACTTCGTGGTCTCTTGAAAACAATCGCATTCCCGTAACTTTTCACACGTCTCTCCTTTGAGTAGGGTTACCAGTATCAGATTAAAAAGCCGGACGAAGATGAACGTTTGGGAAAAACGTCTTGACGTAAACATGTAAGAATGTGACGATTTTATTTGGTTGAATACGTTTAAAGAATCTGCTGCTTTTGTTAAATTTACGCTTATTCTTTTTTAAAGGATCATTTTTGATTTTTTTATCCCACATGGAAGTTAAATACTCGTAGCTGAGGTTGGTACCCAAATAGTTTTTTTTTTATATTGGGTTTATAATATGGAATTTATCCAACATATATCTATGCTATAATGAACCTCAAGAAAGCAAATGTATGAATGGATTGTATAGCCTGGCGATTTGTCCTATATGACTATCCAGTCAGGAATACAGAGTGAAAATAATTAAGTTTAGATATATCTGTGCTTGGTGAACATTGAACAAATACAAAAATTTATCCAATTAAATTTTCTATACTACTCGGGACTTCACTCGTAATAATATTCTACTTACACTCACCGACTTTATCCGATCAAATTGTGAAAGTTGGTGTTTACAATCCTGAGTCATTCGGTAATAAGAGTGTCGTTTGGTTTTGGGCAACATTTATTGATGTTAACGCGTAACGCATCCGGCGGGGCCGCATGATGTATCACATTACTTCTGAATAAACAAAGGGGACAATTAAGGTTTCGAACTTCACAGAGGAAGTGAAATGTTGATTAAAGTACATTAGCTGGAATCAGCTGTCCCTTTATGATGTTATTTGAATAATGGGAACGGTAAAGTGCCACTAGCCTAACGTTAGCAATGTGTGTGACTGTGGATTAAAACCTATTAGCAAAGTTTCTGGAATCATATTGCTAAACCGTTTTTCACTGCCACTGAGGTGGCAGACAAGCATACGGCCCACCTAATCGAAAGTGGTCATGGACGTTTGCAACATCAGAGGTACAGCATTCTCGCTGCCGACTCTGTAAAAACCTTCAAAGACCCCTTTGGAAAAACTTTTCAAAGAATAAAGGATCTATCGGACCTACTACTCCAAGAACTACATTAGCATTATTCATGGTCTACTTTAAGTGCAAAATATTTTACCAGTTGGTAGGTTTATCATAATATAAAAGTATCTCCGTGACAGGAGAATTATTACAATAATTTTAAAACAATAAAACAGAAATATTTCCTTTTTAAATATTTCTACATTTTGGCTAATAAAACAAAGCAAAATGCGGATGACAGTACGAGCACTCGTAGTAGCGTTGTCTTGTTCGTGACTAACGAACTGTGGGCGTGTTTCGGCAGACTCACCGCAGAATTTCGTGGAAATTTTCATCAGTTACCCACCAAAGCTAATATTTCTTCTATCCATCATACTGTAGGATCATCTCAACTCACAAATTAACGGAGACATTCTGTTAATTGGCATAATTAATGAATGCGACACGACCGCATTCCGTAGTCAGCTATTGTAGTCAAAACGATTCTGTTTCATTACTGGAAACTGCAGGCTTCAAACTCGATTGTTTTTTTGTTATATAGAGCATAAATTTATTACTGGAGGTCATGGAGATCATTGTCAAAAACAAGGTCACTAACCTTGCACTGGATATTTAAACATTTGAAAATGACATAGTAGCAAAATTTAACTGTGCCTTAGCAGAGGTATTGCCATAGCAGAGGCAGGCCCCGGGTAGGGCACGTTGCACTGTGTCTGTGCACACGTTTTCTCACTAGTGTGGACCACAACGTCCCCCAATAATTCGGAGTTAATGGACCCCCAGCGGCCATGCCTTCGAGGTCCTGGGGATATCCTCCACGGGAATAACCGGGTCATCGAGCACACAGGCGCATAGAAGACATCGTGCGGTTTAGTCGGTACGAGTCCGACATACCCACCTCGCCGTTACCTCACGGCGATGTAAAGGCCATGAGGAATACGACAGTTATACTTGTTAGGCTAGATAGGCCTTTAAAAATGTTTAATGAGGTTGAGTGTAAGATCACCGGGACCCAAGCTTCCTTACCTGCTAGTGGCAGTTACTGACTAACAGATGAGGCGGCGGCGAAAGTGCCCTTAAATGGTTAGGAGGTGAGGCGGCAGTCACTCTCTACGATGCCTAAAATCAAAAGCCTAATGATAGGTACTTTTAGCAGCCAAATAAAAGTGCTCGTGGGTTCGCAGACTCAATGTTCTGTAAACAATCACTGCGTTAAGCTACTTTTGCCACGGCTGGTCACGGATGGGTGACCACTTTGTGGCATTTACATTTGTGAGCGTTTCTGTGCTTCGGAAGACAGCCCGGTTGCTAGTAACATGGCAGTCGTTAAGTCATATTAAAGGCCTTATGTGCAGCTTAAGAAATTTTAAAAGCATATAGTCACAACCTGCGTCTGTCAATTTCAACACAACAATAGGCTAACCACCTATTACATGGGATACGAATACACATATTGAAAAGTTGGCATATAATATGCCTCTGCCACCCCTTCAGGGGTAAGGCGTGATAGATAAATAAAAAAATAAAAGTGGACCTCAGATTGCAAACCCTGGTAAAACACGAGCCTTTTGCCATGATGAATCAGACAGGGGCAGACTGTTTCTACGTAGTGTTGAATTTTTTTAAACCGGCCATAATGCCACAATAGCTTAACGCAATGATTGTTTACCTCTTCAGTAAAAGTCAAAAGTACTCGGATACCCAGACGAGAGTGTATGAAGCGATTGATGAATCTGCAAGAAGCGATAGAAGTATGCATGGATCGTGAAGCCTCGTGATCTGTTATCTCTGACTACCCTGTCAAAGATATAGCGTGAAAATAGTTAGGTAGTTAGTCTTAAGTAAAGAGGTAGGTATAGTGTCTACTACACGCGCGCGACGAAAATGCAGCCAAAAAATATACACTAGTTCGGGTATGTCGGTCAATCCGCCCGCCAATGACCATATTGAGTCATCGCGACGCAATACGGTCATTGGCGCACAAGTGACGCACCATACGGTCATTGGCGCACACGTGACGCACACAAACGCAACGGTGTACGTAATATACTCGCGCTTACCCAATGAGTGGCAGCAACTTTGACGACACGCGTTGTACTGGACGCGGTATCTGGGTGTTTATATAATCTAAGCTCATGTCATATAAAATATTAATATCTATTAATTACGTTGTAAATAAAACCCAGTAATTAAATTGGAGTAATAGAATAAACAGTCCTTTTAATAATTTAGATACAAATAGATCAGCAGCTTCAATAAAGCTTTATAAACTATATGGATATGGATCGACAAACATGAAATATAATGCTGACGGTAAATCCTCTGAATAACTAACCCACTAACCTACTTCTCACAAAAACGGTTGTAAAGAGATAAACATTTTAAAATGTTGATAATGTCTGAACCAGGTGCAAGGACAATGAGCTTACTGAGGAACGTGATAAAGGCAGTTTCTGGATCTAATTAGAATTTTAATTAAGATAAACTAATGAACTTTCTTCACGCTGTAGGTATCGCTGACCACCTGACGGTCAGGCAGAACAGATTGCTAGGTTTCGCGATATTTGCATAATTCTTTTACATCCTGCCATTCGTCCTGCAGATTGATTAATCGATCCATACATGCATGTCTGGGTATCCGGGTACGTTTGACCGTTCTTTTTTTGAGCTCAAAAAATTTCGCTCAATAAATATTCATATTCAACACTCATTAGTTGGACGTGACCAAATGAACGGACCACACGATTTACGGACAGTTTAATGCTGACACTTTGAGTTTAAACTGCCATATTGCTTACGTATACGTATTCGGTCGGTCAAAGTTACGCCGGACAATATTCTAAGTGATTGCATCTCCACAGTGCGGCGTTCAATGAACTAAGATAAAGATGGTAATTATAATAAATTAAACTAGCTCTATTTCGCAAACCTGCTCGCGTAGACTACTGACCATGGTCTCATGACCTTCAGGAACTAGTGTAGAAATATACAGTATGTAAATGTGCATTTCAATAGGTATTATATTAAAAACAATACAATTTTATTCAGAGCCGTTCTGTTGTTGTCGATCCTCAGAAAATTCTGAATACATAACACTAATATCAAGACAGATGCCGATTGTGTAATGCACTGTGAAAGCTAAAGTAATATTGCAATAATATTGTTTCAAAGATGGTCGTAAATCCCCAGTGCCGTTGTTATATGAGCCTCTGTAATTCCATTGTTGCTTAAAAAAAAGCATTTAATTTGAAAAATAACCACAAATTCTCTACGTAAATGTCATTAGTTAGAGTATAAAAAAGTTGATTATTTCAGAAATAATCGGTATTGAAATAACTTTACAATGTAAATGTCAAAAAAGTGACTGTTGCTAACATAAAATTTGTTCATTCATTAAGATCAATATTCAGTAATAACCAATGACCTTAAACTTCTAAGCACAAAGTCTTTGTAATAACATAGCAACGTGAATGAAAGCAAATATTATTTCGCGTGAAGTCCCGAGTAGTATATAAAGTATAAATATCAGCAAATATCCATGTACACATGGCATAAACTTATGTATCAAAAAATAGCATAATTTTGTTTTTAATTAAATTGGAACCTTATCACTTTAAACGTTTAAAAATTGACGGTTATCTACAATAAAGAGAGGGGAGTTATGAACCGCTCGCCAGCTGTTAGTTCATTGTCAAAAAATGCAAAACGTTGCAATTATCATACAACAGGTTTCGTTTCGGAAGTAACAGACCATTTTCTTACATTCTCAGAAATAATCTAAAACTAAAAGGCTTTTTCAAATACTCAGTTCTTTCTTGAAAACTTGTTTGTTTAATAAAGACTATGGTCTCGTGTGCTAGTAAGTATTATTTTTATGAAATTATTTTGAAATTGCAAAGACAATTTACTTTCCAATTGCGTTAAATAACTTTAGTAAGTTCATATTCAAATAGTCACGTCTTTTCCTCGAAGCGGTAGGTAGAAAAATACTAAGCATCCACATTTCACCAGTCTTATTTGATCCTACGTAATAGATGCTGAGCATATTGTCGTGTGCAAATAAATTTTATGTCCTACTCAGGACTTCACGCAAACAATTTTATACTTACATTCACCGACGTTTCGAGCGCGTTGCAGACTATTATAGTAGATTATCTTAGATTATTATAATAATGTATATATATTGATATATATATATATATATATATATATATATATATATATATATATATATATTGATATATATTAATATTTGTTTTTTTTTGTGATGGTGATGGCAGCCGGAGCAATGGCCAACCAAATAACAATATATTTTAAATTTAAAAATTATTAAACTTCTTTAGAACTCACAAATCAGTGATGGTAATTATATACTTATCTTCTGAATTACGTCCAACATTGATTTTCTTTTTTTATATTTGTATTTCATGAGAGTTCTCTCTTAGCAAGAGGAACGAGTCTAAATACAGGATATACTTTGTGCAAAATAGGTACGCGAAAATTGTATGGATAAATGTTAAAAAGCTAATAAAAAGTGCATGTTGCATTTATTTAAGTAGGTATGTGATTATATTCAAAACTTTAATTCATAAGCTTTTTATAGTCGGCAATAAAATTAAATAGTATTCTTTTCCAAAATCTGCGTACCCACCTAGTTTTTGTTTGTTGACATGGGGAATGCTTTTAGGCCCCGTCATACCGGCTGCGGGGGCAAAATGAACGGTGGGTGATACTCCCGTCCCATCCACCCACTAAACTGCGCAAATAGTTGTGGAAATCAAATAAATTACTTAGTGCTACTATCTCACACTTGGCAACTCTCAGACTACACAATATTATACAAACATTTTACAATTTTATTTTTTAAACTACGTCTACTGATCAAAAGTGGTTACCGCAGCCTATGGACCGTAACAGCACAGGTGTTACAGCCGCACTACTGATCCTATTACCATATTGAACCAAAAAACAATTGAAATTTGATAAATATCATCTAACATAAATTACCTAAATATCTAAAGTAATATTTCTAACAAACAGATTTTCGCTAATGAGACTGGGTTCATTATACCCACGTAGTTAAAAGACTGTACGAAATTTATTTTGAAACTCGTAACTTAACCCGTAAGAATAAATACGACACGCCTCCGAGAATGTATTCCTGCGGCATACCAATTTGTGTGTATACCTAATGCTATACGAAAAGGAAATTCGTAAATTTAGTTTATTTGGCATACTTGTAAATAACAGTAACAGTAATTTGGTTTATTTCTCAGTGTGAAGTCAGTCGAATAAAATTGAAGGTTTCTTGGGTTAACTGGGGCTCTGAAGAAAGGGCTTTGTAATTAAGAAAGATGCATGCTTAGATAATTACACATATTTGTGGCATCAAGGTATGTTACCTTATTCATAAACAAAATGGCAAGCTTGCAAACAAAATTAAATTTATACCAAAAATGAAGTATAATTTTAACAAAATATAAAACACAGGTATTAACGCGATGACAAGCTGACTCTGTTTGTGACCATAGCTAGTGTAGATGATTATACTCCTACTACAATTTTTTTACTTTTATTTACATCATGCAACGCGAATAGATAGACTAGAATGAAGCGCTCGTGGCCCCGCGGTCTCAGTGTTCGGTAAACGATCACTGAGGTACGCAACTTTCACTATGGCTGGTCGTCGGATGGGTGACCACTTTGTGGCATTTACATTTGCGAGCATTTCCGTGCTTCGGAAGGCACGTTAAGCCGTTGGTCCCGGTTGCCAGTAAAATGGCAGTCGTTAAGCCTGGTTGAAAGCCTTATAGGCGGCTTAAAAAATTTCAACAGCAGGTAGCCACAACCTGCGTCTGTCTATTTCAACACGGCAATGGGCTCACCACCTATTACGTGGGACAGGAATCCACACGGTGAAAAGTGGGCATATAATATGCCTCTGCCACCCCTTCGGGGATAAGGCGTGATGGATATTTATTTATTTTATTTATTATAAAACCACACGGTGCCCTTCCATTTGTCTATGGCCAACCCATTATACTACCATAGTAAAATATAAATTACATAACAATAACATAAAATGGTACCTTATTTGAGGTGTTTCCTAGTGTGTTAGGCTAGACCTCCAAATTGTATCAGCGCACTCAGAGGTCTATGCTAATTGGTGTTACTAAGTACGTACAGTACACCCCTCAATTGTCAACATTTTCTATTTTTTTCAATATTTCCTTTATATCGAAGCGCTCGTGGCCCCGCGGTCTCAGTGTTCTGTAAACGATCACTGAGTTACGCAACTTTCACTATGGCTGGTCCTCGGATGGTTGACTTTGTGGCATTTACATTTGCGAGCGCTTCCGTGCTTCGGAAGGCACGTTAAGCCGTTGGTCCCGGTTGCCAGGAAAATGGCAGTCGTTAAGCCTGGGCCGCTTGAAAAATTTCAACAGCAGGTAGTCACAACCTGCGTCTGTCTATTTCTACACGGCAATGAAAAGTGGGCATATAATATGCTTCTGCCACCAATTCGGGGATAAGGCGTGATGGATATTTATTTATATTTTATATTTATATTTATTTATTTCCTTTATATGTGCTGTAAGACTTTAGCTTTTTGTCAAATTTCGTGATTCTAGATTAATGGAAACTACCATATTAGATTTTCGACCCAAAATCTCCGGTTGAAAGCAAGGTCTTATAGCCCAAGTAAAGGGAAAATTCCGAATAATAAAAAGTAGATGAACATTAAGGTGAATTCTGGTGCTTACAAGCTTTTGCGAAAATTGAAATTTTCCAATATCTGTTTATCTTGTTTAATCAGGGCCTTGTTTTATAAAATTGTATGAAATACACCAAATAGCAACTATAGACCTCAGTATCGGGTATAAATTTTAACTTGCTAGGTTCACTCGTCCCTGAGATAATCGATGGTGACACACGCACAGATAGACCGACAAGTAAGTGATCTTATAAAGGTTCCTTTTTTACCTTTTTAAGTACGGAACCCTATTTAGTCTTATCGTAAAGTACAAGTTTATTTTATTGTACAAGAATATTACCATTGTATTGTGTCAAAGACCCAACACAGTAAGTTTGTATGACGCGTGCTGATTTTTTATGCTTCTCTTGTACTCGTTTCGACTTATTTAACCTTTTGTCGGAGTTGAGGTTACTCGGGATAAAGCGTTTAAATAGGGAGCCCTCCCGTGTTGATGGAAGATACGCCGTACAATTGAAATGTTATAGGTCTCTTTTGTTGTCGTTTTGTTGTGACAGCTTCTTAATATGTATGGGTAACATTTTGGTATATTTGTGAATATATTTGTAAATTATTGTGTAAGTTTTGATTTTGCTTTACACCGTCTTAGGGTAAATGTACGGTACTGTGTTACGGTACTTTTGTAATTTTATCTATAATAATCAATCTAGGCACGTCCGCCTGCACATTCTTAGATCAACAATCAAATCTGCTTACTAGATAGAGTCTACTGCTGGAGATATTCTCTCACAATTTAATTTTAGGATTGACTTCATCTGCTAGCGGTACACCTGCTGTCTAACAGACAAGAGTTGACGCAGGCTCTCCAATAATGACGAATATCAAAAGCCAAAAGAACTCCTAGCAACCAATAAAAATAACGAAAGATACACAGTAGTGGTAAAATGAAATTCTAAATCTTCTTACCCTATACGTAAACAAAAATTTGTAACTTGTATCAATTTATGTGATAAATGGAACTATTGAAGCGAACTATGGATAATGGAATTATTGTAGCGCTCGTGGCCCCGCGGTCTCAGTGTTCTGTAAACGATCACTGAGTTACGCAACTTTCACTATGGCTGGTCCTCGGATGGGTGACCACTTTGTAGCATTTACATTAGCGAGCGTTTTCGTGCTCCGGAAGGCACGTTAAGCCGTTGGTCCCGGTTGCCAGTAAAATGGCAGTCGTTAAGCCTGGTTGAAGGCCTTGAAAATTTCAACAGCAGGTAGCCACAACCTGCCTCTGTCTATTTCAAAACGGCAATGGGCTCACCACCTATTACGTGGGACAGGAATCCACACGGTGAAAAGTGGGCATATTATAAGCCTCTGCCACCCCTTCGGGGATAAGGCGTGATGGATATTTTATAAATGGCACCGTCATTTAACCACAAATCCATTTCTAAATATGAATAAAGTCATTTACCATCCCTTCAAAATGCACGGAGTTCACGCCTGTTCCACTCACTGTTGCTTAAGTCGGCCGCATAATTGCTTTACAAAGAAAAATAAACAAAAGAAACTAGGAACAATGACGAGCTTGACGTATAGCTCGTCTCGGGAGCGATCGTTATTGTTTTGGCCCCTTTGTAGAGATGTCGAATTTTGATGCCAATGACCTCAAGTTTATATTTTTTTAAACTAGAATATGCTAAAACTACCTACATAAACATATGAATCCTGACTATACATACTGCTCAATATGCAATCGTACAATACAATCAAAATGCATTCATAGAAAATTTGGTCATGATATATTCGGTCACCAACCTCTTTGCTCATAATGTCGAAACTAACTATGGACATTACCACACACGTGACAGTAATAAATGACGTTACTAAACAGATTGTGTCATACATGTCCGATCACTATAAACTCTCACCATGAATTATGTGCATCCAATTTATGTGCTTTGTTTTGTTTCCTCTTGTTCAATCTTAATCCATATTCAATCAAACCCACTGAGCAGTGAAGTTCGATAATCTCAACTACCCTACTCTACATTATATGAAAGAAGTACTTGTAGCTAAGAATATCGTGATTGTAATCCGATCGAATTTCAAGTGCATCTTGAGATCTGGAACATTTTGTAATTTGAGATAGCATCGGGATGCATTATGTTACAGTAAGAGCCGTTATAAAGAGATTGATTCCATATTACTTTTATTGTGCTATCAGTTTGATTTTTATTTTAGTATAGGTACTTACTTATATAGGATGTTCAAATATATAATTAAGCATTCTGTCACATTGTCATTTATTTGACACCTTTTAATTACACCAAAATTCTGACTATAATTTTTATTAACATAATATCTACTCAGGCATTGAATCCTGAAATCTTGATCAGTTGTAGGACCTTTTTGGCACAATACCAACTAGCTAAATATAAACTTTTGGTATGGGATTCTAGACAACTGAAAAACCAAGTTATTTATTTCTAAATACCCATTAAACGATGGAAACACCGAAACACACAATTGCGTATTACACAAATATTTATTTCGACCCGTGAATCGAACCCCAGGCCTCAACGCAGCAGTCGCATACTTTACCCCTTACGCCATCGAGGCAGTAAGTTGCAATTAACAAAACAGTAATTTTAAGGTATTCATTATTTCCATATACGAGTATATATTCTGCAAATACCTTTGTTTAAAATGCCTTGTATAGCTTAGCTACAATAGTTCTGACGGTGTATAAAATTTACAGCCTTTTATCCTTACTAGCTTTGTCTATTTTTAACTCAGGTATCTTTCACAAACATGCAAACTCGAACCACGTAATATAAATCCTACACGGTTTAAAAAAATAATAAAAAAGCTCTATGATATTTCTCGCGTAAGTTTTCCAACCTTTTTTAATAAATCTCTCTGTATGAATAAGTGGAATTGTTACAAAATTTAAAAGTAGGATTCTCTCCTGGAAATAGCATTATGGTATCAACACTTATAATCTCCTGTTTAAAAATTGAATACCATTTGAACTGTTCTTGACTTTAGTAAAGTGCCATATATTAAGTTCGTATAGTATGTGAATATTGAGAGATTTGTCCCATGTGATGGAATTCGTGAACGTGGGGGTTCGTTCAATGACCGCGTCGACCCAAAAACTACCCAACAATTGGGCTGCGATGCGGAACCAAGTAGTTGAAGGATATGTGAGATTGTTGATTGCAAGTAATGTCTCTACGAGTTACTTCTTAACAATCGACGTGGTCGATCAAAAATCCTACTAATTTTATACATAAGTGTGAAAGTATTTTGGATATTTGTAACTTTACAGTAATATAGTTTAAGCATCATCCCGGAAACAAGTTCTGGACGCGCTAGTATTTTATTTTACGGACCTATGTAAAGTGACCATGCATTATTTAATAATAAGATTGCATCCTAATGCGTGTGGTGGATAGAACTTAGTATTTCGTCATTCGTTTACTACACACATCATCATTACTAATAGAAGTATTATAATATTACTAGTCGACGACCCGTTTCGTTAAAATTGATCCAGCCGTTTCAGAGATTAACCTGAAAAAGCAGTTAGGTACCTATTTTCAAAAAAATGTTTTTTTTAAATATATACCGTATAATACTTTCATACGCATTTAGTAATAAACTGTTAGTTTTTAATTAAAAAATAGATACTTTCATTTCATTTATCTGTATAGATATTATCTGTGCTAATAGTGACTAGTCAGTTTTAGTTCCATACATACATATTGCCTGGTCTTTATCCCCGAAGGGGTAGGCAGATATAGATACACCCACATTTTACTGTATGATTTTTTGTCCCACGTAATAGGTGGTGACCCCATTGCTGTGTAATATTGTTCCAGTCTTGTTTTAACTCTTTTTTAAATTAAAAATTGTATTAAATATTTTCTCACAGTAAAACAAAAACACGAGGAATTTTACAAGACTATTATGTCTAATATCTATTTAGAATGTTAATGAACTTCGTAATTTTTGTGTAGCCTTAATTAATTAAATTTAAACTTTTGTTTTACTACTGGAACCTGAGCATTTTACGAAAGAGGGGATTTAAACATTTCCATGAAACGAATTCAAGTGCTCTCACTTTGGCTTTAAATGCTTCTTTTCAATGAGGTGGGTACAGAAGCGAGGGATGACTGGCTGCGGTCCAAAGTGCTTTGTATTTTATCGCTTCAAAACGCCCCTCTGCAACTTTAGGTAGAGACGAACGATACGGTCAAGTGCTTCGGAATTTTTTGTTTGTCTGTTTCGGAATATTTTTAAACTTTTAAATGTATAAAAGATTATAAATTTTAAGGTACGTTATTTTGAGACACATGTCTGAGGTTCTTTGAGGTGTTACAAGACTCCAAGACTTGGATTTAGGAGTGATGTGATAATATTTCTACTTATTCATTGAGGTAAACACATTTTGGTTTATTATTTCGTTTGAGGCTTACATACTAGTATTGCCGGTATAGTAACTATTTATTTAACTAATTAGCATAAGTTATTAGCTGAAACTGGCAAGAGACAAACGAGCCACCCATATCATATTATATATGAAAATAAAGATAGACTACAACATATTCTTATACCTACCAATCTAGCACAAAAAAAATTTAAAACTTATTTAGTTTTGGAGGAGTTAGATAATATTAAAGAATTATGAACTTTATACAATCCTTTATACACAATTGATGTCTTTCAAGGTAAAAATATTCCACAAGAAAGTGAACATGCTATAACAATTTATACAAATACAAATTTATTTGGTGTGGTAATATATATAAAATACTAAAATATTGCATTTTCCAGCAAATATTAACAGTTAATTAATAATATTAAAATGTATATGGGATTAAATAAAATAAATTATTATCATTATTATTAATTTCTGTTTGAAAATCTAAGTACGATTTAGTAGTAACTGATACAAGCAAGCCAGGCCGACTATACGAGTATAATACACGCGTTTCTTCACACTTCGGTTTCGGACTTGTCACGGGTAACTCTAACTGATAGTTACCCGGGACGCCCGACAATAGACAGATAGGAACGAGTTCGAGTCGCGAATAACATCCGATGGAATTTTCACACGTTATAAAAAGGATGACCAAATTTAGCAAGTGCCATTAGACTTTGAAAAATATAAAAAAAAAATTTGCCTAGTAATGTTTATCTCATTTTGTAATAAATTGTCGTAAAATATATAATCCTAAAAAAAATTAGAGTAGTTCTTTCATCAAGCTTCCCTTTTAAGCATGACCAGGACTTATTTTACATGTTTATTTTTTTTTCATATACACGCATATTACATTTCATTTATATCCTACTTCATATTCCGTAATTCACCAAATCGTTTCTCATAACGTTTAACCTTAACAGTAAATTATAAAGTAAAATAGAAGTTACCGCCATTATGCCTAAGCACGCGGAACTTTATGACTGTTTAAATGCAGCTTAGATGTTTACGTGCTTTTTGTAAGATGGATATATGTACGATGCTGGCATTCTTTATCTATTTAAACTGTTGTCTATTAAACCAAGGTTCATGTAGAGCCTTATATATTATACCTTGAACCTTTAAAATAAACATCTTTAGTGCTATTATGATGTAAATTCACGGATGCATGTAGTCCATAGGCTACGGAGACCACTTTCCATCACGTGGGCCGTATGCTTGTCTGCCACCTAAGTGGTATAAAAAAATTCATATTTACTTCTATCTTATTTCAATAGAGTGTAAATTATGAATGTTATAAAATTATTTATACCCATGATATTATGTAATTTTATACCCAAAAGCTATATCAACGGAATTTACACTTACACTTTATTTGAATAGTTTTTCAAAAAAATTAAGAATACAGAACGCAAACGAAATAATTCAACATCTTAACTAAGATATTTTAACAATATGAAACACTATTGCGAAAACTATTTTATTGTGGTATCAAAGACTCTTCACTGGACCTTGTTGCCTCCTACCTAAACGATCGAATACAACATGTTAATGTCAATGGAATTAGCTCCTCTGGAGCATCTGTAGCTATGGGCGTACCGCAGGGATCAATTCTAGAATTGATCCCTGCGGTACGCCTATAGCTTTCGTTTCTATTTTTTATTTATATTAACGATCTTCCATTCTATATACAGAACTTGTGCGACATTATTCTATTTGCTGATGATACGTTACTTATTTTTAAAGTTGATCGCACGCTTACTGATTTTTACGGCGTAAATAGTTCACTTGACCAAGTTGTAGATTGGTTTACGACCAATAATTTGCTACTAAACGCTAAGAAGACAAAATGTATCAGATTCAGCATGCCTAATGTCAGGAATTACGGTACAAATATAACATTGAACGGTGATACCCTTAATCTTGTAGAATCAACTGTATTTTTGGGGATCACTTTAGATAGCAAACTGCAGTGGAACGCCCAAATAACGTGTCTTGCAGGTAAACTCAGCTCGGCAGCGTTTGCCGTAGGAAAAGTCAGGCAGCTCACTGATCTGGAAACTGCCAGGCTAGTATACTTTAGTTATTTTCATAGTGTCATGTCTTACGGCATTTTGCTGTGGGGCAAAGCAGCTGATATACAAGTAATTTTTGTACTCCAGAAGAGAGCTATACGTGCAATATATAAATTGAGTGCTAGAGTGTCTCTTAGAGAGAAATTTAAAGAAATTGGCATTTTAAAGGTTGCATCATAGTATATATTTGCAAATATCATGTTAGTTAAACAGAACATACATTTATACAATAGACATAGTGACATACATTCGATAAATACTAGAAATAAACATAAATTAATTGGAATGCAGCACCGTTTACAAAAGGTTCACGACTCTTTTGCAGGAATTAGCGTACGCCTATATAATAAAATTCCTTTAGACATTATGGACCTGCCGTTACATAAATTTAAGGCGGAAATTAAGACGCACCTCTTGAAAAGGGCTTATTACACACTTAATGATTATTTAAATGATAAAAATAAATGGAAATGAGTTGCTTGCTCTTCGCTCGAGCTATTTAGGATTCGAATGAATCTTGTGTTATATTGTAATTGTCTTGAATCTGCATATATGTTGTATTTTTACATTTCTACATTGTGAATAATTTGAAACGTCAGACAACTAAAGGTTTACAACAAATTGGCTGCGTTTAGTTCCGGTAATAACTAATATACAAAGATGTAATTTGAGTTTGTTATTGTATGAGCACCATGTAGACTTATTTATTATTTTGAAATTGACATGATAGTTGCTGTGCAGTTTTTGGGTATGTCATGCTCGCCTAAGTGTCCTGGTAGTGGTGGCGTATGTATCGGGTCGCCTTATTCCCTATAATACGGTTCAGTAGGGCGGTGGCTGAAATATACGTCATACCCGTGAACGGGTGCCGTCTGTTGGGACTGGTCAGCTCATAGCTGTTATAGCAATTATTACAAATAATATTATTTAAATTTAAGGCAAACTAAGTTTAGTCGACTGTTCTCACATAAATCCAAAGGAACAATGTAAGTGTAATTTTAATGTTGTAAGCCACACTTAAATTTTAAAAGAGCATCCATTGACTTTCTTGCTAGATTCTTCTTAAAGTGTAGGCTGCCTTTAGAACTGGCAACTAAAATAGCTCTAATTTTGATATGATTTTAAACACAACATTGATTTTGATTTTGTTTTGTATAAATTCATTACTATATAATTGGTCAAACATCATGTCATCATCAAACTAATGTAATTACTGGCGGTTAGAAAAAAGTGGCCATGAGTTTTATTGCCAGGTTCTTCCTTAGGCTCTACCTATTGCTTTGCGAATTTGGCAGTAAATGTAAATGTAGAAGCAATAATCTTGACGTTCATAAGTGTTACTTTGTGACCTACATTTACATTATTTCATTTCATTTCATTTCATTCAAAAAGCGACACAAAACATCATCACCTTTAACCGGATATTATTTTTTGTCTTCGTTTTCTTATTTAAATATAAAGCTTATGTTGTCACTGAGATAGGTGAGTAAGTATTAAAATAATTTCGAATAAAACTCAATATTTCGAATTCTATCTATTAATTGAAAAGTTATAACTGCATTTTATTAAATTATTTCCTTTTCATTTACATATATAAATACAATATACTTATATATTCATTTTTAAATATTTTTCATTTTCAATTTTTTAATCTTCACAGTATTTATAAAAACAACTTATTTTAATAATTTTGAAGTTAAGCTTCGTGAAATATTGAAGGCTCAAATCTTTCGAACTTTATGCGAAGTTAACTCGTAAAATATTTAATTTGACCCAAATGTTGATTTAGGGGCGATCGGGGTAAATTTTCAGAAGAGAATTGGGTATTTATCTTTTACGGATATGAAGTAAATAAACTTGAAGCGGATCTCATTTGATTCAAAATATTTTAAAGAAGATATTTAAAAATATTGGTAAAATTCTGATTGTTCAACCTCCTCGCTTTTAACAATTTCATAGCTCTTTCGTGGCCATCGCAGAGCAAGAAATCAATGACAGCTCGCACTCTATTGCAGACACCTTACTTAATATATTTCATCAGGGGACGCCTATTTTTACAAATGATTACACTAATTACTACAGATGAATGACAGATAACTGATAAGCCGCGTATACGATTTTCGCCTACAACCGGACGTAAAAGTGGCACGCAATATTATTATTAGTTTCGTCTCTATTAGTGGGCGAGCGAGAAAGAACGAGACACACTCCTTGCTCTGTGATGGCCATGATACTAGAACCGCTAGCCATCAATCAACAGTGTAAAGAGGCCAAAATTATGGTATTTCGAAAAATCTGTAGCTAATTTTATAAAGAACTCTAAAAATATGTGTGATTCCGTTAGAGTTTATACATACGCGTTTTTATAAAATAATGTATATCAATTTTTATAAATCTGTCCTGTTAATTTTTGTATATCTGTCCCACATACTAGGCGCTGAGCGCTTTGCCGTGTAAGAATAGACTGACGCAGATTGATGGTTACCTGCTGTTGATTGTTGATTTTTTAGGTCGTCCAAAAGGCCGTCAACTTGATATTACGACTGCCATGTTACTGGCAACCGGGCCTAAAGGCTTAACGTGCCCTCCGAAGCACGGAAACGTTCGCAAATGTAAATGTCACAAAGTGGACCCATCCGTTACCAGTCATAGCGAGAGTTGCTTATCAGTGATCGTTTACAGAACACTGAGTTGGCGGGGCCACGAGCGCTTATACATACGAGTATTTATAATACGAAGTAAAACAAAATAATTAACTAAAATAATTTAATGTGCATTCATAATTCATTTCTATTTAAATTGTCTATTTTAAGTACCATTAAGTATCAATTGGAGCATTGAATCTATATACCCGCCAGTGCGGTCATAAATTAATACAATTTAAGGTTCCAGGAAAGAATTATGTCCACGTCATTCCCAGTGTAAAAGCTTGTTAAGTTCTATTATACTTACTCTTAACTTCGGTATTAATTAATTAAAGTTAGTGTTGGTTGTGTAACTATTGTAACTGGTTACTTTGGTTCAGTTATAGGAAGTTATGATATTAATTAATTGAATGAGAATTTTAAATAACGAATACGGGCTAATGTAAACAATGTTAAGTGTGGGAGATGGTTTAATTTATTTGTTTATTTATTGAATGCAGACTAGAAAAGGGTTATTGATCTTACATATTGACGTACTTAAGCATGATGTAGCGACATAAGCCATTTGTCCTGTTTATACGAATTCTATGGTTATGTTATTTGTATTCCTAGGCAAATAGTGCCTAATCGGTTAAATGAGGTCCTATATTATTCAACCAAAAGACGCAATACTGGACTTATGAGTAGGTTAGTAAACACTAGCAAACCTCGCAAAGATATAGGGCCGTATTCCAGAACGATTCTTAAAACTCAATTGACACCGCGACGCTTCAGGCTAGTTTTTGCCTTATAAATACTACTCTCAAGTGTTTCTTGAATATTGATAAACGTTCTGGAATACGGCCTATAGTCTACTATCAATTTAACAGTGTGTTAAATTACAAATTTATTCTTGTTACCGTATTCTTAACAAACAAGAAATGGGATTTATAAGAATTAATCCCATTTTTTGTTTGACTGGTTGAATTTTGTTATTGGTTTCAAACAAACTTCCCGAAGATCTGGATGACAATATATGAAATTGCGTGTCTTCAATTTATTAAAAAGATACATGATGTTTTATTAGCTTATAGTTTGTTTGCAGCATGGGCAGTATGTATATTTATGTATTATTCTGTCCAGCAATGCATAGTTATATGAAGGGATAGAGTCAGTATAATTATATGACTTGAATCAAATTAATCTATCGCAGTCCAATGCCAGAAGCAGCTTTCTCCTAATCATTTAGCGAGAACGAAATTAAATGAAAATGATATTTTCATGTAGGTCACAAAGTAACACTTAACGTCACGATTATTGTTCTACATTTACATTTACCGCCAGAGAAATATCTGGCAATAAAACTCATGGCCACGTTTTTGATTTCAATAATTGGCCTTACTGTACCACGCTGGCCAGACGATCGAGTAAATACTGGGTTTTGTTTTGAGTTCGCCTTCTCTTTGCTTCGATTTTGTCCTTTTTACCAGGTGAGGCTGGCTTTGGCCTTGATGATCTCGGTAGGGACCAAAGGAAATAAAAAACAAACAAAATCACATTAACTTTTTTTTCAGTTAGATATACCTATGCCAACTCATTTAATTCACACAGACCCGTATATTTTCCTACATTCCTAAATATTATTACCTTCAGGCAGCGTTATAATAACGTATGTTAATTTTATTTTCAGGTATGTAGTCCGGCCTTGTTACCCTGTTTCACGGTAATGTACTTAATATTTTAGGACCACTGTTTTATTTATTTACATTTTAACTTTCTGTGTAAAATTTAAACTTATAATTCAATCACTTTACATTACGACAGTCCTGTTACTTTTGATTATGTCGGTTATTAACCATAACGAACCGTTATAACTTTGTTTAAACCATTCATATTAAGAAAGCAAGAAGAATTAGAGTTGTTTTCTCATCTTCATCTGAGCGTTGTCCCAGTTGCGTCTCGCGACACTCGGGGTCCGCTACGCTTTTTGTTGCTCACTCTATTACATGCATTCCTTTTATTTTATTTTTCTTTCTAGTATCGTTAATTACTTCTTAAAATATAATGATAGTAGTAATTCTTAGAACATTATTTTTAAATTCCCGAAATACCTTTGTCTTTTGTGAATATTTTGTTACCAAAAGAAACGAATCTTAGCTGTAGATTAAGAGCTCTTTTGTAAACACGCTATATCATTAAAAGTTAAGCCTAACGGACTAAGTTTAAGAGATTTTAACAGTCTTTTGATAATCCTATCCAGAGCTAAATTTATTATAAAAAGTTTTGCTTTACTGGGCCATTATCAACTCTATATAATTTTCTGATAATATCTTACAACAACAAGATGTTTCTTTTGTTGTTTATATAAGATATTTGATTGGAGTGAACTAATAGATATGTGTTTTGTAACTGAGATTGTATAAAAATAGTCATTTTCTTTCACACAAGAGTACATGGATAAGATCTCAGTTTTATAAGTAAGTTGCGTTTTTAAATGTATAACCACCCTTTTATACAGTTTTCACATCTGTCATGAACTATGTAAATACATAAGGTATCATTACGTATATGAGGCATGTTATATAATTTAAAACTTGTTAAAATATTTAATAAATTCTGTAAACTAAATTAACGTAATTACTAGTGATTGGAAAAGAGTTATCGTGTGTTTTTATTACCAGGTACTGTTATCACAGGCTCAACCTATTGCCTTTCGGACAGTAAATATCGAAGCAATATATTGATAAAGAGTAATGTATAATATGTATGTATTTAGAAATATATAAGTATGAGTTGTCTAGATCCCATGCCACAAGCTTATATTAGCTAACTTCGGGCTAGATGGCGCTGTGTTAAAAGTTTGCCACATTATTGATTTATTTATTTATTTTATACTTATTAATGATAAGTATTACTTTGTGACCTATATGAATAATAATTGATTTCATTGATAAAAAATTAACTACCATTATGTAAAAGCAAAATGTCCTCAATGGAGGCCACTGTAATAAATTTTGACGTGATAACAGTTTAGTGAGATACCACAGATGTCAAATATGAAATCTGATGTATATAGTGATTGCTTTTAAGAGTTTTTTTTACTTGAAAGTAAAATTTAATATCGGATCGTCAAACCATGTGTACAATAAACAATATCCCTATCAAAATCTATGTGTAGAAACCTATGTACTAAAACACCATTGAAAACAAGACAAAGCCATATAAGATGCTACAAAAACTCCATTAGCCAGCTACTTTTGTTTACTAGTCACACTTAACGGCAAACAAAGGCGTCTGACAAAGACAATATGACAGGATCTTTCTTTAATATAGATTGCGATACTTATATTTGATACGTGAAAAATAATATTATTATATCTTTAGATACTTTTATTAAAGCCAGGTATTGAAACCATTAATCTTTTTTGAATGCCAAATGTTTAATAAAATAAAGATTGTTTTTTATATTATTTATTTGGGTACCCAAAAATCTGAATTTGTATCATTGATTTGTTTGACTGCCTCTGTGGCGCGGTGGGAGTGCATCCGACTGCTACGCAAGAGGTCGTGGGTTCGATTCCCACCCAGGATAAAACTTTGTGTGATGAGCACGATGGTTTATTCTGTGTCTGGGTGTTATTTATCTATAATATGTATGTATTTAGAAATATATAAGTATGTTTATCAGTTATCTAGATCCCATAACACAAGCTAATATTAGCTTACTTTGGGCTAGATGGCGCTGTGTAAAAGTGTCCCACAATATTTATTAAAAAAAAAAAAAAATTGACCTGACTCTCTTATTTAGTATTACTTAAAAGTTCTACGGAGTATTATATGTTTATGGTAAATGCAGTAGACGAGTCATGTAAGAATGATTTTCTCTCAACCATATAAAAATTGTGTGGCTTCGAGTGGAGAGCTTTTGTGGTTATTTTAATGGCTTCTTTTAAGTAGATTAATTGCACTACGTTAAACATTCTGGAATGTAAGCTAATAAGTTAACTATGATATTTGAACATTTTGTTTACTAATTTTGTGGAATAGCAACGAAACAAAAGTTTTGTAAGTGGATTACAAAATCAAAAAACTGACAAGGGTTTCGTCAAACTGTTATTTGATAAGTAAATGGAATCTTTCTAATATTATAAACGCGAAAGTTTGTAAGTATGGTTGTTTGATACTCCATCACGCAAAATCTTCGAAATGGATTTTGATGAAACTTTACAATAATATGGCTCACACATCAGAATAACACGTATGTTATTTTTTATCACGGGAATAAGTTTCTGTGGAAAACGGGAATGGGAAAACTTCACCACTCGTGCACTGTTAACGCCCGCGGCTTCTGCGGTGCTAAGTGACTTATAATTTAATTTCCACCATACTTATTGACAGAAAGTACCGTGTATTTAACTTAGAACTATACCTGATGGCACCGGTCAACTCTTGTTCTATTTCAGACTAGTTGTGTAATGGAAGTACTTAGGTCACGTTATCGTTCTCCCGTGACCATTATTCCACCTTGCTCACAGAATCTGGGTAACTCAGTCATTGGTTGTTACCAATAACATGATTCAAGTATTTTAAAATTACTGACATTGTTTAAAATGAGTAATCATACTCATATTTAAACAACATTCAAAGCTTCCTCTCTATAGCCAAGAAATTGCATGCAGCGGAAAAATTGTTTCTCGAACGCTTTTCGTAGTCCTCTTTTCGAGCAAATACCATTTAGGTAAAGTACTCGATATTCTTACCTAGAAATGTTTCATATTGTAGAGAAACAGATACAGTTGGTTAACAATGTATATTAAACATTCAAACTTTAATGATTTCTAATAAACAATTATATTCCTCTGGGGTAACCGAGATATATAACCTAGATTGAGTTCAGTTTCTTGCTCAAACTGCGTAGAACTTTTATCCAGGATCCGTGCTTGCAAGGAATATATTTATATAGTTATGAATTATGCACAAGACGAAATGTAACACGGTTGTGGTACTGTGGCCGGGGTCGATAACCTATCTGAACGAAATGACAATATAAAAGTCATCGCAATAGCAACTCCGTGAATACGCGGGTCCGTCGCATTGTATTTTATGAATAGAAAATTATTCTAGTTTAGTGTCAGTAGTATGGTGTAATATTTTTCTTTTATGTAACTGCCAGGCACCAGATAAATTTTACATAATATTTTTACTTCCACAGAAAATATGCGGTGAGTGACAAAAAGGATCATAGCAACACAATTTACGGCTTACAATATCGTGCACTAAAAGCATTATCACGTCAAACGTACAGCTTGGAAAGTAAAACTGTATGAAATGAATCAATCAAAAACTGCAATCAATAAAAACCGAATGTAAACCCGTAAGTGATCTAGGGATCCGACTATCATAGACAGTGCAGACTTGGAATTCTTAGCCGCGTCGCCGTCGTGACAAATTGCTCTCGTATCGCTTTTCATCGAATACTTTCTATTCGAGTGAAATGTTTCCGCTGAATTATATTTTTCTGTGTAACTATGACGAATATGCGGGAATGATTCATTTATATGTTATGAACAAATAGTTTTAAATTTTAAGAACTTAAATTCACGACATATTTAATTTTCAATTTACTGGACTAGGTCAACCGTGAATCTAACTCGGCTATGCAGCGTTCGTAAAGATTTGGAATTCGTTTGAAATAACACAATGTTTTTGACTGACGAGTATAACGCGTATGATTGACATGCTAGATGCAAAGAGGAAATCCGAAGGCCAACTAGAGACACCAACATAGCTGAAAAAAATTAAGTTGTATCTGCTGAATAATTATAAAGAGGGAACCTTGAAACAAAACCCTTAACAATTCGTTTGGCCAGACTGATACTGTGAGGTCCAACCTTCTCCAAAAACAAAATAGCACGCAATAAGTGAAAACGTCTAGCAGTGCAGTGCGATAGTGTGAACCGTTTCCGCCGCCTGAAACTTCGATTGAGGGACACATTACTCTTAGAACTGATAGCCAACGGGGTTAAGAAGAGGTTTTCGAGTAGGAGCGTCGTACCGAAAAATGCCAATGTGGGTAGAGTTAGCGTTAGGACTGATGACCTCATAAAAGTCGCAGAAGCCTGCTTCAGAGGACGTTGTCACCACAATGCCTCCTGAAGGCAGCATAATCAACACATTCGGTACTAATTTTGTGTTATTATTGTACTCTTGGTGGAATTGAGTACTTTACAAGAACATGAAAATTGCGTGCATTAAACTTTATGCCTTATGGTTTTATGTTATACAGCATTTTGTCCCATGTCGAATATTAGATCCGCATTATCATGAAATGCATTCGCATAACGAGTGTATTTCATGATAATGCGGATCTAATATTCAAACAAAAATCAGTAAAACAGTTATTGCAGTCGTTAAATTGAATAAAAATCGTATTCAATGTAATTGTTAAGGTGAAACAACTCGGCCTTATATGTTTCGAAAATATTTACGGTTTATTAGAAACATGCTATAGGTACACGCGATACTAATAAAAAATTTATTGTATCGTATTAGAATTTTGTTTTACGGTTCATTTTAAATTCGCTCGTTCCATTTTATGTTATACTTATACGACATGAAAATATTCACTCACCACTCCGGTATGATCACATAAAAGCAAATTTAAGTTGCATGATTCACAAAAACACCGTCGGCAATCTCGAGCCCCTTCAATAAGCATTCACTTAGCCAATTTATGTTTTGCTAAGCCGTTCAAACACGCCCAAGCCTTTTAGCGTTTCGCACCCATCTTCCCTAATCCAATTCAAATACTGACCACATCATTAATTCTCTACAATATAGCACCCTCAAAAAGCATCGTCTTCGATACTTCACCGAGAACTATTTATGTTTCTCGCGGTGTAACAAAGGCGCGGCCCATAAATAAAGGTCTCCCTACACTTGTGCCCCTTGGGATACCGCCTTACTGCCTTTGATACGGTCCCTTTTCTTATTTTGATGCGGTCTAATGTAACAGACTCCTCTGTGTATTACGCTTTGTATGCACTTCATAAATCATTACCTGTTCACGGGTATGAAGTATGAGTGGCAGCTTGTCTACAATATTTCCGTAATACGATATTTGCACGTTTTAGAAAATATTTTAGAAACGCTATCGGTTTTTGCAGAGCACGATGGTATGTTCTGGGTGTCATTTCTAAATATTAATTCTGTACGCATTTTGATATAAATAATTATATTAATTAGTTGTCTAGGTTCTATTAATAATTACTTAAAAGCAGACGCCCTGATTTTGTTCTTTTGACATATTTTTTCTAAAATAATAATACAAATATTTGAAAGAAACTTAAAAATAATTTAATACTTAAAATTAGTATTCAAATATTGAAGAACTAACTTCGGAAGAACTGGACAAGTCTTGTCATTAATTAAACTTTTGAAACTGCTAAATTATGTTTGTTAGTTGTTGTTTCCAAGTCGACAAGTCGTTATCATATGCCTGATACACTAAAAGAAGTAATTTAACTTTAATTTGACTGCCGCTGTGGCGCGGTGGGAGTGCATCCGACTGCTACGCAAGAGGTCGTGGGTTCGATTCCCACCCAGGATAAAACTTTGTGTGATGAGCACGATGGTTTATTCTGTGTCTGGGTGTTATTTATCTATAATATGTATGTATTTAGAAATATATTTATTTATATTTGTTTAGAAATATATAAGTATGTGTATCAGTTATCTGGTTACATAGTACAAGCTCTGCTTAGTTTGGAATCAGATGGCGTTGTGTGAGTTGTCCTAACAATATTATTATTATTATTTATTGCAGTATCAACGTTTCAATACCTGTGCATCAGATTTAGAGTTAATTTATAGTTTCTGAAATATATGAAGGTTATACGATGTATTATGCACAGTAGATATACTTGATACAACTTGATACGTTTGGCAATTAATTCTATCAATTCTACATCGAATGCTTTATAGTTAAGTTTTTTTCCAAACACTAATTTGATCTAAAGTAATAAATATGTAAAGGTAAGGTAACATCAAAGTAGTTGTGCACTTAACCTGAACGAATCAGCATTTATTTAATCAAGAAAAAAAAATAAGCAAAAAAAATTCACTGAAACGTAGAAGTAATTTCATAACAGCCAACATATAAACTCAATGAAGTGATGGTCGTATACCTATAGTATATAGTACTGCATATATATATATAGTATATATATATAGTACTGCAATGCATAGCTTTTGTATAACAAAAGTCGAAAACAATGTTGTTTGTCGCAGTAAATATACTCGTAACTATGCGTATAAATTAAACTTTACTTCATTCGCCACTTTAATAAATAGTGCAACTTGCAAAAACTTTGCCTAATGTATTATGTTGGCGAGTCAATACAAATTACACAATCGTTTAACTTTATTTCGTTGTTGACGTTTTTATATATTTTTATTAGAAAAATTAAGTCGTTGTTGCTGATGATAAAATTTATATTTGTTTATGAAACATTTGTCAAAATTTTAAAACTGAATAATTAATAAGTATGTTAGAAACCAATACTTTAAGGAAACTGGTGAAACATGACTAGCCACCACCACCACCAAAACACTCAACTATAATACATTCTTACTCATATATTGAGAGTTCTTAACTATAATATATTCTTACTCATATATCGAAAGTTTCGGCTGGTGTTTTCTGGGAAAACTTTAAATAAGCAATTTTACTCGCATCCGCTCAGCTCAATTACTTCACAAACTTTTGTACCAAACTGAAATTAATATTAATTTTGTAGTGGCTTCAGCATGAAGAACTTTGTGGCTGGGTAAGTGGTTATGAATAATGTGCGTAATAATATAATTACTCAAGAGTAAGTAAGATAATTAGAGACGTTTTCTAAGCTGGTTTCAACTCGGTAAGGACATGACTTCATACTGAGTTCTTTCATGACTAAACTGGTAAAAATTTTCGACCAATCAGAATTTAAAAAATATCGAAATCAAAACCTGACACTTCCAAATGCAATAAAAAAATATATTTTTGTGTTTGATAGCCCATTTATCGAGGAAGGCTATATATCATCACGCTACTACCCTGGGCAGCGGAGCAGTAGTCATAAATGCCGCGAAACCGGCGAAATTTTATGCATTATTGTAGAATTTATAAGCGACGGGATTAAATAAATGCGACGGGAGTTCGAAGTATTTCACAGGCGAAGCTGTGGGAACCATCTAGTTACTCATAGTAAAGTTAAAAGTTGTTGTAACGAGAAGAAAATGTTCAAAAAATTGATAAATTTCTTAGTTCATGGTTTGCTTTTAATATGATATCTATCAATTTTAATTTATATCAAATTAAAACTTCAGAATTGCCCAACCTTTAAAAGAGCCATTATAAATTTATGTAGAATTTTAAATTTTAACGAGTTAAGTTCCAGATGTTGTTCACAGTTCCGTCTTTCTGAGGTTTACTTCTAAATCGATTTTTAACTTAAGTTTCCAATCTAGGCAGTTTGAAATCTTCTAAATACCTATGTAGGTATCACTACATATTATAAAACAAAGTCGCTTTTCGCTGTCTGTCCCTATGTATGCTTAAATCTTTAAAACTACGCAACGGATTACGATACGGTTTTTTTTAATAGTTAGAGTGATTCTCATAGAAAGTTTTTATGTATAATTTGTTAAGTTTTTTGTATATATTGACCAAATTATAACGATATTTGTTGGGGCTGTCGGAAAAAATAAGCCGTCTGGGAGCTTTCAACAAAAACGCTGCCTAAACCCTTTGAGATATAACAAAATTATGTATGGTGCAATTGTGTATCTAATAAAGGTCTACAAAAAAGCCCCCAACGACATATGTCTATCTCTTAAGAATAACATACTATATCCATTTTAATACTTTAAATAAACAGCAATTATTAAGCGATAATTTGAAGGCTATTTACACAAATATGCTATTAATCCTTATCATTTTTACTACGTAAGTTGGATTCAGCATTTCATGAAGATTATTTTGTCCCTTAACATCTTGCAAATTAAATGAATATCTTACGAGTTATCGCAAATTCAAAATTAGGCGCAAAGAAATTACTTACTACTCTAGTACCTAGGTACTGGAGAGCGGAGAAGTAATCAATGAATTTGGAAAATGTTCATACATTATTGTGAATGTGAAATTATTAAACAACGGGATTAAATGGGTGTCACGGGGTTCGAAGTATGTCACGGGCGAAGCCGGGCGGGACAGCTAGTCTACTATAAAACTTACTTTTACTAAAATCATATAACCAATTAATACCTATTATATCAATATTTTATCTTATTCAAATACTAAACAAAATTAGTTTGTTGTAAATTCGCTAGAAGTCGCAATGGCTCTCCATCAGGCAGTTATTTAAAAAACGGCGACGTCGGCAAGGAACTAAAAAAAACAAGTTATTTCTTAAATAGCAATAAGTATTAAAAAGTCGTTGAAATTACAAAGAATAGACCTTCACTATCCATTTATTACCACAAATAGTAAACCTCTTTTCACAACTTAACAAGCCATTAATAATACTGCATTCTGCCAGTGAATATTTTAGTATTTCTTGTACACCAGGAAGAAGGACACTTTGGCACCTCGTACATATCATACAGTCTACATTATTAAAGGGAACCAGACCACCCTGTGGCGTTGTCTGTCGTCACTACCCGCCATTTCATGCTATTCTGAACGCGTACACGGCTCAACTCATTTTTAATTTATGATGCTCCGGTTGATTTTTAAATCATACATTTGAAATTAAATGTTAACTGACTTTTCATTTTGTTTGTTAGTTTAATTAAGGCCAGCTCAAAATCAACCTTTAAAGATTACAATAGTGTTTTTTTTTGTTTTTAAGCTTTATGACTTTTAGTTGATCTTGCAGGATCTTGACTCTGCTCATAATAATTTATAGGGGATCTGTGAATCGTAAAATTACACAGATCTTGCTCGTATAGGTTTTTACACCAAGGTACAGCTACGCTTTCAGGTTCCTTTTAGGAACTCATAAGCCAAATCAATAAAAAGCAAAGTAATTACGCAATGATTTAAAAAACCAAAGATTTAAATGTACGACGCCAATAAAAGTTATTTAAAGGCAAAAAGTGTACCGTGTTTTTATTTATTCACAAGCTTTTGCGACATATGGTAGCAATTTTGTGGCCCACTTGACTCGTTTTTGAACATGTGGCAAAATTCTACCTGTGATATGTCTAAATTTGTAGTTACTTTCTTATCTTCTATTACCATAACTCTTGATCATGTCTGATAACTAATTTTCTGATATTAAATTGGGCTTGTATAAAATACCACTGCAGATTTTGTAAGTATCAACCACCACTGCTTTTATTGCTCATTGACTTAGATTGATTTCAAATACTACCAATGAAATGTTTGCAGCCATTAGCCCTCTTTGTAAATAGTTTCTATACGTCATTTACTTTGTTTGCACAATTAGCGTCCCCTCTTGCAAGTATATCTAAATGTTGATGTATCAGCACGTTCTGTCCTGCACAGATCACTATGTTCTTTGTTACTAATAGTTTTGTTAAGATATTTAGCGCAACAGCGCTATGCGCAGCTGATTACTTTAGCGTTGGCATATTGTGTTGAGAAGAATTGATTGAACAACTTTTCTTGCCATAAAGTCTGTACTTTTTTGTAAATCACTATTTCTTGTTCAAGCTGTCGACTGGCACAGCCTTTGTGCCGTGTTACCATAAAATTCAGGAAATTATATCGTAAATCAGGCATTTACTGACTTGGAGCTGACTTGTCGAGCAGGTAAGTTCCGCGAATTTCACTAACAATAAGCTGTTAATCCTTATTCGAAGGAATTTGACACGTCGGCATCGAATCATGGAACCGTCATTTTGAATTCGCTTCGATTAGGCACGTTTTTGCCCATTCTACGTAGAGCACGCTTGCTCCCCAATGTTTGTTATTGTAACGAATGCCCAAACACAACGTTTGTTTTGGCTGGAAAGAACAAAGACCTTTAGTTTTTTCTTGACGTAAGGAACTTTTAAAAATTCCTTGAAGTTTTACCGTGTGAGTACTTACAAGCTTAACGTGAATTATTTTAACATAACACTTGAAATTTATATGCACTTTTGATGTCTCGCTTATGAAAAGTTGTCTAAAATAAGATATGTTCAGTATCTTTGTATCTGTATATGTATCTTTGTTTTCGTCTAAAATACAGAAGATGATAAAATAGTTTTTTGCTGCTATAAATCAGCTACTCACAATTTTTTATGATTGCAAGAAATTGAAAAGGTCTCATATTTTATGCTAGGTGTGCTACGTCTTCTAGAAATGTGGACACAGACAACACATTCCACTCTTAACGGCATTTTTTAAGTTTTCATCTTGTTTCAAAAATACGTTTAAATATTTCACAGCTAATAGAGCGTGCCAAAACAGGATAAACAAATTTGGAACTGTTACCGTAGATAGAGAATGGAATTTCCTCTCCATGCTGGGGTGTTTGTGGATTGTCAAAACTTTTGATTTATGTGCATTTTGATGGTTCTTTGCGGTTTGATAGTAAACATTTCAAGTAATATTTAGTTTTAAATTGCGTAAATATCGAAAAACCTTGCGAAGTTGACTTCTTTTTAATTCCTTATTAATTATCTTCTTCACCTTAGTGTGTTGAGGAAGCGACTGCCGTCTAATCTCCCAATACCGCTTTTTTTATTCACTGAGGTGGCAGACATGCGCACGACCCACCTGATGGAAAGTGGTCACCGTAGCCTATGGACGTTTACAACACCAGAAGTGCAGCACTCGCGCTGCCGACCCTTTATAAACCTTCTAAGACTCCTTTTGAAGATTTGAAGAATCCCATACTGTAGATGTAGTACTTGCAGTTGAAGTGCACTTAAATTTTAGGGGTCCAAGCCCCCTATAATTTTGGTGCAGCCCCTTACACTCTTACTTTTCCTTTCAGTATTCTACTCTTTACTACTATGCATACTCTTTTCGTTACCTGCAGATTCATTCATCGTTTTATACGTGTCTGGGAATCCGAATACTTTTGACCTTTCCGTTTTTGAGTAATCTGCTCACGTGGTCTTCATGTGTAAGTCTCGGTTTACCTGACACCTTCTACCCTCTACTTTGGCGTAGTATAATATTCTTCGTCAATCGTCGTTCCTCACTACATGAATTGGAAAATAAATATAATGTTTACATTATATTTATTTTCCTATTTGCATCCATAAACGTTCTTTACAAGTTTCGTATATTCTACTTTGATATTTATTTTTTTATTCTAGCAATAATATTTAACACTTAATACACAAAGAAGTCAATATAAAAGTGACACGAATTAAAAAACTAAAGTTTCTACTGCACACATTCTAATTATGTTTAGATGATCGTAATAAACATTTAGATAAAAAAAAGCAGTATCCCAACATTTTATTAAATTATTTCGTCACTAATTATCGGTTCGTGAAACCTTACTAGTGTTTCTATTGTGAGATTGACCTTTGTGAGGTTTCACAATGTTGCCAGTATTGCTTTATTCCTTTTATTTAATAAATTTTACGAGTTGTATGAATAATTGAAATGTTTATTTCATTGTCTGTATATGAGTTATTAACTCACATTGTTTTTGATATTTCAAATGTTTTAATGTCGTTTTTATCGACATTATTTTGAGTAAAAAGTTCTGTATTTAGATTATTCCTGTTAAAATTATCAAATTATAGTTCGACTATAGTGTAATTGCTAGAGTACTGTAATTATAAGTTTTAATGTAATATCAGATATGAAATATTTCAGATTTTTTAAAAATATTTGACTCATCAAAATGGCATCGCCCGCCTTATGGTAAGCAAATACGACGACCCCCGATTTAAGGCCACTATCTCAACCAGCAGACCCTCATTTTTACAGCCCAGAAATATGCCTTTTCACGATTCTTCTAAAGGATCTAGGATTGTAAGAGGAGGGAAACACGTGTGCCGGATGAGAGTTCCATGCTTTTATGGTGCAACATAAGAAAGACCTACGAAATCTTTCGGGTGCTGGGCCCGATTGTTTCCAGTGTAAGGATGACATCCCTGCTCCGCCCGTGTTGTTCGGGAACGGAAGGGGGAGGGTGGGATCAAGGTGGTAGATGTGGTAAAATGCAGAGATTCGTCTAATATTAATTGATTGAATTTAAAAATGCTGCTCAAAGTCTCTGATATTATCACATCAGTATTTAAGTGTTTAACATTATGCAATATGTTATGCATTGTGTTTCAGCTGTGCGTTATATGAGCTGATTGTAGTGTAGTATATGACTAATGTAAGTTATGAAATAGTAGCTAATGCTCGCAGTTTCGCCCGCGATGTTATGTTTTTTCCATAGCGTATAGTAGACTATCCTTAGAAGATAGATATGCCTCTGCGGATTTTTCAATAGGTCTATAAAAAGAAAGAATATCGATGTTTAGTTTTATTTCTCAATCGGTTTTATTTTTCCCACATCTTGAACAATATTTTTTATACCACTGAGGTGCAAGACAAACATACGGCCCACCTGATGGGTAGGGTCGCCTATGGTGGTAGCCTATGAACGTTTGCAATACTACATTTATTTGGTGATAATGATAATTCGTGCAGTATTTCGAAGTTGATTGCGAGCAGTCAGACAGAAATTGTGGACGGCTTTATAATAAGTAAAAATGTTGAAAACAATAAATCTTTAATAATTACATTGTATCGTGGTCTCTTCTGACTCTCACTCGAAATTGAAATACCGCTCAGTGTAATGTCTTAATAATGTTGTACCCATTAAAATAACCATGACAGATTTACTCAAAAGCGAAACTAAACTTTAAGATACAAATCTTTCTGAGTACATATTTTACAAAAGATCAAAGATAAGCACCAAGACCTTTCACTACAGTTAGTTTGATACACTTTCTCTAAAAAATCTATTTGTTGCGATCGGCGGGGCTCCGCAAGACAATGAAAGGGTAGCTTTTGTTGATTACTGCCGAAGAATGCCAAAACATGGCAAACTTGATTCTAATCTTGATAACCAGACTTTGCAAATACCTGTATAGAAAGTGAAGTCTTTTGTTTCAATAAAGATTAACAAAATAGATTAGGTAAACTCTTAATAAGACTAAAATGTTAAGAAATTTTATTTTGGAAAAGTAAAATTTCAAGTCCAAAAGAAGCAATGGAATAACATCAATTTTTAAATGGCGATAGTTGTGTTGTGATTTATGATAGTGGGCAGTGGCCATCTTTTATAAACTGTTTTCACACAAACACATGTTTTTGGTTTGAAAAATTTATTCGCAAGCGGAGTGAGCAGAAATACTCCATCAATTATCCCAATACTAAAATTGTACGATCATTTCCAATCTAAAGATTTAAGAAGAACGAATTGCTGTTTTTATGATGAATGTTATAATTAAAAAGGAACTTTATAACTTTATTAAATTAAAACAAATTTTAAACTATAATCATACCTTTCATAGATACATATTGTCTTTTTCCTTTATCCCCAAAGGCATTATATACGCCCATATTTCACGGTATTCATTTTGTCCCACGTAACATGTGGTGAGCCCATTGCCGTGTTGAATGGACTGTTGAAATGGACAGGCGCAGGTTGTAGCGACTGCCATTTTACTGGAAACCAGGACCAAGGTGCATTTCACGGCCACAAAGTGGTCACCCGTCCAAGGAACAGCAATAGCGAAACTTGCTTAACGCAGTGATTGTTTACGATTAGCAGGGCCACGAACCTTTCCTGTGTTGATAAATAAATCCATTAAAATATGAAAATAAATGAATTTGACGTAGTTGAATTGAACATTACCAGGTTTTCTAATCTGATCTAGGCTACACACTAATATCTAACGGTAAACGACCTGATTCTAGTTACAACAAGTAATAACAAAGCCCGACCTTTCCAACAACAGAGGAAATTGCATCACTCAAATCCTATTTCAATGCTATCCGTACGTCAAATTTACATACCACCTCACTGGCTGTCTAGTTCATTTGACTGGACACAGATAGCTATGCAATCTCATTCTACGAAAAAAAGATTATTTACTCTACATCTGAAGTCCGGAATCTGGGATCCGATTAAGATTGGCGTGCGATTGGGTAACATCGTTTATCAAAGTTAATTGATCTTTCGAAGAAAGGTTTGCTCTAAATAGTGCAGCATTTAGTCAGAACTTGAATCTATTGTTTGTTTGATCTGGTTCAATCTAAGAGAAAATGTAAATTCTACACAATTAAAAAAATAAATTACATAATGATAGAAAGTTTAATGCTAATAATTTACAAAAGCCTTCAATGAATCTTAAATAACTAATAGAAAGTTTATACACTTACTGTTGAATCTATAACATTAAGCGTAAACAAAATCCTAGTTTACCGTTCTATAAATTAAAATATCGTACACTTTTTATAACCTCTGAACAAAAAATAACCTCAACGTGTCAAATTACCTTTATGTTTATTAAAGCTCTCTCAACTGAGTCCCATATTTCGACTTGACAACTTCATAACAGTTTAATTTAACGCATATTAGCTACACGATGAATATTATTGCTCTTGACCGCTGCCGCAGATGAAACTATAACAAAAAACATAATGTGTTTTTCTATTAAGTTCATCTTGGGTGGTAGTGACAAAACTGGAGTGGTTTTCCATAACAGGTCTTCCTGTCGTTACCCTGTCCATGCTTTATAGTCTTTCCTGCCAGTCCCCTCTCGTGTATCACCCTCGCGGTGACACATGCAGAATTTTGATGGGAAGCAGACAAATGAGCAATAAATCAACGACTGTAAGTTAAGATTTGTTTATAATGTTTTTGTTGAGGGTTATCGGTTTGAATGCATAAGATATTTTGTTTGTTTTTGTTTCATCAGTGGCTTTTCAACGTTTCAGATATGAATGATATGAAATGATAAGTGAATTGTTGATAAATTATTTCTTCTGTTATACAATGTTCATGATTCCGACGCTGCATAATATAGAATTTTAGTCATCTTAATGACGATTAATATAAGACTGAATAAAAATATAATTAAGAATCTATTTTATTTATCAGCGTACGTTTTTTTTTTATTTTCGTTAGGAAATCCTAATGGATGCTATGCCGGACTCCTACCGACTAAAACCAAAAGTTACCCTTCTATCTGTCTAAGGCCAGGAGACCCGGGTGAGCCCTCGGAAGGATAGCCCCAGGGCTCCCGACAGACCTTGTCCGCTACCGCAGGCTTCTTCAGGGGGGGTTCGGGTGTGCATCCTGCCTCTTTGGGGGGTTCGAGTGTTATCTCGCTTCTTTGGGGGGTTCGGGTTATATACCACTTCCTTGAGGGAGTGAACTACGTGAGTGTAACCCTAACGCTACGCTACCTTCCCTGGCCTGCTTCTGTAAACACGGCGAGCAGCTCGCCCTCCGTACTCAGGCCCCCGGTCACGGAGGCCGGTAGTCTTGGGCAAAGACAAGTCTGCGGCGCCCTCGTCGCAGACTGCGGAACTCGGGAGAGAGAGTTCTTTCTCGCTCTTTCTCCGCCGCCTCTTTTGCAAACATGTCTTGCTCGCAAAAAGTATCGGCGTACGTTAACCTATTTTATATATTACATAATATTTACTTTATTTAAATTAAATAAACATGAATATTCATTCAGTCGACGCTCATGTTTCACGCAGTTTGTTAAAGCCTTCATCGGTTTTAATTAATTACTATGCAAATATGCAAAATAAATCCAATATGAACGCATACGCGCTTTTGGTGTTATTTACAAGCATTCGTAAGAAATATGCGTAAATAACAATATAGGTAACGTGAGGGTTCCGGACATGGTGATCTATATGCAAATATTATACTCCGCTTATTATATTTTCCGGACGGGGTGCAGTAAGCCGGTGAAAATATAGCTCGCGATGCTCCATCAAAATTTATTGAGGGCTCGGTGTGAACTTGGTTTTATAACACATTTACACCGCCGCTCCGGTGTGTGCTTTATGAAAAACATGTTTTGCTAGGGCTGTCCCAATTTGTTTAAATTGATTGATGGTGGACCCGTTTGTTTAGATACCTAATATTAAAAACATATTAATGTGTTATTCTTTCAATAAGTAATATTTTATAATTATTGTGTATCGTTATTTTAATAGTCAGGTTAACTAAGAGCAGTCTTGTGAGATGGCACATTCTGCTAGTAGTAGCCTGCTTAATTTTAAATGAAGTAAGTTTGAACTAGGCAAAGCATGACGCTTATCAAAATGTTTTGAAAGTGGTTTTCATAAAGAAACTGCGCTCCATGATGCTTTAGAAATATTTGTTAATGGAGTGAATAAAAAAATTAAAAAATTAAATAAAATTATACTATGTAACGGTTTTAAGAATTAGGTAATTTTTAATGCCATTATTATAATGACTAAGTAATCAGTCTAAAGGAAAGGGTGGGATTAGGTAAATAAGCTCTTCCTCGCCATGGTACATACGGTAAAACTGAGCCCAGAAAGATATTATTCTACACTGCGCCATCAAGCGGCTCAAGGCTCTAATATAATATTTTATGCTCTAATATAATATAATGTTTTATGCCTAAAGGTTCTCAATCCAGAATAATATACTTAGTTTGTTATTTAATCTAAAACGATTTAAATTAAATGGATTACAGATTCCTAAGTAAGCAATAAACCTAACTCTACTTCAGATTCCAAAAGGTATTTAATTTGTTTGCCCGTATTCCACTTATGAAGCAAATGTTCCACATCAAAGATTTCTTGATGTGGTTGCGGACGTAATACTTTACAATTCACTACTTAAATTAACATAGGGTTCTTAGATTTGCAGAAATACTTATTCATATCATGAGTTCCTAATAAAGCAAGTATCGTTTAATTAAAATTATGTTTGTCCAAATAAACTTTGAATTTCAGATTTAATAAAATTAATGTTTACAGCCTCAAGACTTTTCTAAAGTCAATAGAACCAATAGTCTTTTGAGGGTCGTAGCATTACAACCTACAACCGCCACAAAATTTCTTATGCTTAGCATAGAAATTTCGTAATACCGGTGATTTAGTTTTATATTCAATGCTTCACTTTTTCAACTGTTTAAAGATTTAAATAATTTATTATGGTTTCGTCAGTCAGATACCTTTTCTATTCTAAATTTAATTCAGGTTGCGTCAGAAACCCTTGTTTTGGAGCCTAGGGTATGCTTAATCAAGACCCGCTGTTGTTTCTCTTTACATGTATTAGCTCATATCAAAGACTAGTGTGCATTTTGAATAAATTTTCTTTTGGAATTTGTATTACCCAATAATTTAGACATGTAATGATAAACGTGCGCTATTTCTTAAATTCTCCCCAATCCACCCCTCCGGGACTTCCTTTTTCATTTGTGGCATTACTTAAGACGTATTGTCCTGAAATGAGACGTGGAAAGAAAATACAAATGGCTTCTTTTATTGAGTTTTAGCCAAGTTGTGTAGTATAATTGCATGAAACGTGCGTTTTACGATAGCTAAATGGAGCTTTGTAATTAAAATAAACTGCACCATCCTTTGGCTCGAGGTTTATTATTTAAACTCCTAATGTGTTTCATTAGAGGGTTGAGGTACAGTCATAATGTCATAAATGTGTCTTTTGTGTTGTTTGTGTAAATTTCTGTTTATATATTTAACTTAAAAATAAAATATATTTTGCACAGCGACATCAGTAGACAGATGAAAAACATACTTTTAAATACACACATAACAAGCACAGAGTACATTCAAAATCTGCATTTGCGGATTATATTATATAAGTGCCGAGGCGGGAAGAACTCGTGACCTGAGGATTAGGTAGTCGAATTCAATACCCTTTAAAGTAGCGTCAATATCAATGAAATTGAATCAAATATGAGAGAAACATTAGAAAATAATTTCTACGGAACTTAAATATTTTTATTATGGTTGACAAATTGTTTAAGTGTTTGTTTTAAAATATATACTGTATTGTGTGGGATATGGTGTTTTAAATTTGTTCTCTATCTGCTATCTATGTGATCCGGCTAATCTCTGAAACACCTGATCGGCTTTTAATGGGACTAGGGCAGATAGCTGATGACATTTTATCTCCGTATCTCTACGATAACGGGCACTATGCGGGTGAAACAACGAGGCGTCCGCTAGTTTATATAACATCTAAAACCATTTGAAAGTTTCTTTCGGGTTTCTTTCATGGGTGCTAATGTCTTACTAGTTGTTATGTGGTTTAAGTATTGAATTGTACTTAAAAGTTTGTAGAATTGATTTAGTTTCACTTACTGAATCTAAATTATATTAATTCTCTTCTGTGTTATTACTTAGGTATTCTGAACGGAAAACCGCCAATAATACCTACCTACCTCCTGTCTCCGAATCTGATTAAATATTCCAAATATTTCTTCTTTGATTCAGTGAGGGACGCGATAGTCTAAAAATATTTTCGGTAAATTTTTCCTATCAATTTTGCCGATGTATTTGGTAAAGTATTTATTTTCAGATTCCTATAATCTCAGTTTTATTTCTGTGGCCGGACCTTAAAACATTGGCGAATCAACGTATAATATCAAAATTTTATGTTATATAAATTATTTGATATTTTTTGTAAATATACTGTTTTATGTACGAGTTGATGTTAAGCTTGGAATTTTGAAAATTGCCCAAGTAACACAAATACAGAAGAATACAGAATTATTAAAGAAAAAATAAATGTGAATTCCTCTTCCGTTTTGTAAAAATTGGTAAGTTTTCCAGTTGGTAAAAATTGCTTAATATTTACCAACTTCAAACTGTAAGTACTACAGTTCGTAGGAAAAAAAACGCATTATGATGAAATGTGGGTGTACTGCTACCCTTTCGGGATTAAAAGTATGACTATAAAAAAAGTTTATGCTATGGGTCATACGGCGTTATAATATTTTAAGGTCGACGTTGTGTGTAGTTGCGATCATCATCACCCAAGCATTGATCCCGATTTCATACGAAATCCCGGCTTTATTTTCCACTTTGCACGATCTTCAGCATTTATTGTAGTGCACCCAAATACGGCATGATTTCCTTCACTATGTGAAACTACGAATTTTTATAGTGCCTTTTCTGCTCTGACCTAATGGAGGCGGTGTTGCCAGATTTGTTCTCTCTCGTATACTCCCTATCTTTTGAAGCTGGGATCCACTATTATTTGACTGCTAGGAGCAGCTGTTGTTTGGCTCTTGATCTCCGGCATTGTTGGGAGCGACTGCCGTCTGTTCTCCCAACTTCTGATGGTTAGAACTTGGTGGTCTTTTCAAATTTTGACTATAACAATAACAATATACAATATAACAAGCGCTCGTGGCCTAGCGGTCTCAGTGTTCTGTAAACGATCACTGAGTTACGCAACTTTCACTATGGCTGGTCCTCGGATGGGTGACCACTTTGTGGCATTTTATATTTGCGAGCGTTTCCGTGCTTCGGAAGGCACGTTAAGCCGTTGGTCCCGGTTGCCAGTAAAATGGCAGTCGTTAAGCCTGGTTGAAGGCCTTATGGGCGGCTTGAAAACTTCAACAGCAGGTAGCCACAACTTGCGTCTGTCTATTTCAACACGGCAATGGGCTCACCACCTATTACGTGGGACAGGAATCCACACGGTGAAAAGTGGGCATATAATATGCCTCTGCCACCCCTTCGGGGATAAGGCGTGATGGATATTTATTTACATATATTTTATTGGGCTTTTTGAACATTTTTATCAAAATATTGTATTATTAATGTACTTGGATACCCAGCGATTATTGAATCTGCAGAAAGCCAAAGAAGTATACATGGATCGCGAAGCCTGGCGATTTTCCCGCCCTGACTACCCTTTCAGGGATTCAGCGTGAAGATAGTTAGTTAGTTTAGTTAATATTACGAATGTTTAAAACTATCAGTCAAAGACATATCGGTGTTTTAAAATGCATGCAATAAACAATACTGGAGAGTGGAGTTAAATTGATTTCTTTATTTTATACGGCTTTATTGTTACGATATCGATTCAATTCAGATTTGTGGCGGTCTTCAGAAACTGTGTTGTAGCTACAGCGTTTGTTAAATATTATATTCTGTATCGAAATATCAAATTCTTTATTGATTATATATACCTATATATACTCAATGGCGCTATTAACTATATAACTATTTAGTTATCGTGCTAACAATTTTTTCCGTAGATATAAGCTTGTATTTTGTTTGATAAAGAGCGTTAAACCAGATAAACGATTTTTGAAAAATGAAATAGTAATTAACACGCTTTTTTATACTAATATTATAAAGCTGAGGAGTTTGTTTGTATGTTTTGTTGAACGCGCTTGATTACCTCACACTAATTTTAGGAACAACTTCTAGTCGAATTTGAATAAAATCTGATCGGGGATGACTATAGGCTATATATCATCACGCTACTATTCCGGAGAGTGGAGCAGTAGTCATAAATGTCGACAAATCGGGCAATATTTTATTCATTATTTTAGAATTTTTATATAACGGGATTAAATCGGTGCGGGAGTTCGAAGTATGTCATTTATAATTTTTGTAATATAGAACATACATATGGTACCTCATCGAAATCTGAAACATTATTCGAGTATTTTAATACTGTATTGTTGCCTCTATATGTTATAATGTGTTATTTTTTGTATTTTATCCGTTATCTGCATGTGTAAATAAAAACAGAACAAAAATTAAATATGACATAAACTACAATAATTTGCTAAATATAATAACAATTTGGCAATCCTACAACGTTACACAAATTGTGTTGTTTATATCAATCATCATCATCATCATATCAAAATAAAATATGTATCCAATTTTTATTGGTGATTAACAAAAATACTAAACCAAACTCAACTTCAGCTTCCAACAAACAGCTCACCGTAGCTCCCTCTTGCGATGAACTTATCTAAACTACCCCCAAATAAATCAAGTAGAAAATTGAAATCCCAACATCCCCTGTACTGCTGAATTCACAACTAACTTTGATTACATTGTATCATCTACCACTTTAAAACTGAACCACAAAATTTAGAACATGTATTTTTTTCAATTTGTAGTTTGCGAGCAAAGTTTTATTTTGTACATCGTAATTTACTGTAAAGTTTAATCCAACTAATATTATAAACGTGATAGTTTGTTAGTATGGATGGATGTTTGTTACTCTTTCACGCAAAATCTACTGAATGGATTTTGATGAAATTTTACAATACTATAGCTTATACATCAGAATAACACATAGGCTACCTTTTATCCCGGCAACAAGTTCCTGTGGGAAACGGGTACAGGAATTCTTTTCGTGTACCTACTGTAAAGCACAATGAATATCACGGGCTAAACGATCTACATACATACGACATTAGATACGATGTATCTTACGATTCACGTATTGCGTAATATCAAACGATTAATGATTTGATTGGTGAAATATGGTTTAAAATATTCTTTGCCCATCCCCTTGAAAATGTAAGCCATGAGGATATGTTGTCGACTTCTGTAGCTTGAAACTTTGCGTCTCTATATCCTAGTTACACCGGCTTAATGTTGGTACATTCATTTATTTAAGTTACACTTGGATAAAAAGCAAAACTTTTGCGAAACAACAAATGCACGCTATAGTTTATACGTACCAAGAGACTTGTAGTTGGTTTCAAGCAATTTATTGTTTAAAGAAAATAGAGAGAATCGTAAATCAGTGTACTCAACTATTGTGTATTGACACACATAGTTCCTACTGGCCATACAATGGCAATACAAGTACACTACCCGAACAAAAGTACGTCTGCATTTCCATTATACGTTTACACACAATTCTGTACAGAGATAGCATCGTTGCTTCGTTTATCTATCTCTACGTGTCGATATAAAATAGAATTGCTATGTTTCTATCACGATACAATCGCATAAAAGGCCAAGCGGGTTGATTCTGCGACTTCTTTAGATGAAATTTAGATAAGATTTCGTCCTCACGCAGCGTGCCTACGGTAAGTAATTGGCTGGGGAAGGCTAGGGAAGGCTAGGGGCAGACTTATCGATACTCGTCAATCGCAATAAAATTCTGCAAATCGTTCGTCGTATGTGATCAGTTATTTGCGCTCACCGATTTATAGATATTGCAGTAATGACTGAGCGCATTGGTTATTGCTATTCTGGATAAGTGCTTTATAGTAAATGCATTTCATCTCGTGAAGTTATTTTTCATGGTTTAATAAAACTTTGATACGGGTGATTAAACTAATTGCAAGAAATAAAAATAAGGTGTACAACTATCGGAGAGACATATTGTAAATTGTTTGTAATAGGCGTACTGCAAAACTGTACTAGAGAGTGTACTGTAGAGTTCTGCAAAATTCATTAGTATTCAGTAACTCAATTAAAACATACATCAAAGTATCCTGATTGACACTTAAATCGACGACGAAAAATAAAACATGTCACAAATACGATTAGCTGTCAAACATCAAACAACAAACTAACCATTAAAATCAGTTCACACGTGGCAGAGATATCGATTAATGTATCTTTCTTATCTGGATATAGATAAATTTGGAACGTGTGGCTTGAATTAAAAAAAAAGTTGAATGAACCAATAAATTCTTATAATTCAATTTCAACCAGAATACAATAAGAAGAATTTCATTACAAATTCAATAATAGAATATTATTCAATACAGGTCCATAGTCTCTATTAAGGCGCTTTGACTTTCTCATCGCAACTTGCTGAGATTAATGTAATTGAATTGTAATAATGTTAATTAACTTTAGAACTTTATTACGCTTTGATAATTTCAATTATGAATTTCATTCTTATTCCGATCTTTTTTGTTCTAGGTATGAACCACCGAAGATGAAGATTAATCTTAAAAGGCTACAGGTAAAAAATCGTGGGTACCATTGACGTCAGCTTTGCCTTCAAATCTCAAGTGGACACAATTCAGATAAGATTTACTCCGCACACGTGGCATTGAACTCTGCAAGCTTACGATAAAAGTTCTCGCGATATTTTTAACTTGCTACTGAATGCAGTGTATGTAAAGTTAATAATGCCATGTTTTTTTTATATTTAATACATATTCTTTATTTACAATAAAAGTTAAGTTGGAGTTATGTAACTTTAACATATTTTAAAACTTGACAAGTAAGACTTTTTACAACATCGCCATTCAAAAATATTGCCCGTAAAAGACTCCACAGTTGAATTCCTGTGATTAATAGACCAAGCTTGGTTTTGTCTTTTAGGTATATACTTTGTAGTCGGAACATGTAATGTTATATTATATTTACTACCACGATAGTAATATTTTCCACTCTTTGTGTCGTTTACAGCGGAGAAAACAGTTTACAGCGATATGTAACTGCGGGTGCTGCTCACTAAAACAGTTAATAATAAAAAATATTAGGTCTTTATTAAATTCGAAGTTGAAATTCCCATGTAAATCATATAAGCTGGAATGGGTACGTTCAACCGGCGCATTTTAATCATATGGTATGCATTCACTCGTGAAAAGCAATCTTTCTTTCAAACTGCCGACGACAATGTGAAAGTATGGCGTATATTAAAAGCATTACGTCATACACTTTAGGTTGGAACTATATGAAAAATAGTCCTCTAAATTACTCGTGTGAAGTGCTGAAAGTAATGATTTACAAGTATGATATGATTTTTGTGTATTCTACAAGTGATATTAAGTAATAAAAAAAATAATCTTAATCTTTTAGTAAAGTTTAAGAATTACTCTGCATTACTCTGCAGAACGGTGAGTAGCTGCCGAAAAAAGATAACAGTGCTCTGTAAAACGACAGATGATCATAAAAAAAGACTCGAAAAAATAAAACGAATAAGTGAAGAACGATTGACAAAGAATATGTTTTGTATGAAATTAGAGGGTAGAAGGAATTAGAATATGATGGAGGGTATTCAAGCACTTTTGACCTATCCGATTTTGAGCATGAGACGAACATGTATGAAAATTAATAAATCTGCAAGAAACGAATAAAGTATCCATTGATCGAAAAGCTTGTAGATCTGTCCTTCCTGACTACCCAGTCAAGGATTAAGAGTGAAAATCGTTAGTTCATAAAATACGCATTACCAAAATATCTATGGTATTACCTACATAGTCTGTTAAGTTTGCCGAAATTTTGGGCAGTATGTTTTTATTTTAATTATTTTTGTTTATCAATTATATAAAAAAACAATGCCACTTTTCGTTGTAATTTTATAACTCAAGAACGGGCTCACCTATCCAAACAAAATGTTTAGGCTTTGTTCGGACTATTTAGTAGATGGTTTATGTTTGCCCAAAATCGGTCGATTGGTTCTTTATTTATCACATTTTTGGTGACGCTAACGAAGTTGCGCGGGTCAGCTAGTAGCTCATAAAAATAGTGTTTATAAATTTTCAATAATAACATTTGTACTATTTCACAACATTTACTTGATAAACCTAACCGGTTTCGCCTCACGGCATTCTCAAAGGCACACATTATGACAATTACCGGTTAGGTTTATCAAGTAAATGTTGTGGAATAGTACAAGTGTTAGTATTGGAAATGTGTAGCAAGTTCCACCAAGTGCCATCAATCAACAGTATAAATTAGTGTTTATAAACCTCATTCTCAAATCTTCTTACTCCTTAGGTACTTACACCTTACTCAAACCTGTCTCAGATATAGATATATGAAAACGATTGTAATTATTTCAATAAAAACGTTAAATGAAATAATGGAACAAGTAATATAATAACAATCTGCCACGCGTCTTTACACATCCGTAAAATTTAAGTATTTAATACGATATTACGAAATCTTACATCTGCGGGTTTCTCACAGCCGTCGTCATTGTAAATAAGTACGTACATCTTATATCTATAGTCGCAACACGTGTTACTAGTGTGTTATGAAAAAACAATATAACAGTTTTAATGGCCGCTCATATATCGTGCCCAAAGAAATGTGCGACATTTTTGTCGATGACGAGTTATAGCTCGTATACTTTATGAGTTTTTGAGTTTCCTCATCTAATTTGTGGAGTGTCAATCGTCGAGCTTTTTAAGTACTGATAAAGAAAGCAGTATTGATGTATACAGCTACGTCAAGTCACTCAAATATTTGAATTTACTATACTGAATGTTTCTAATGAATTTCTGTACCTTTTGTACGCTATATTAAATATTTCACTTATTAAGAAGTATAATTATTTATTTATCTATCACGCCTTATCCCCGAAGGGGTGGCAGAGGCATACATATTGTGTGCCCACTTTTCACCATGTGTATTCCTGTCCCACGTAATAGGTGGTGAGCCCATTGCCGTGTTGAAATGGACAGGCGCAGGCTTTGGTGACCTGAAGTTTTTAAGCCGCCCATAAGGCCTTCAACTTGGCTTAACGACTGCCAATTTATTGGCAACCGGGACCAACGGCTTAACGTGCCTTCCAGCATGAACATTAGCACTGAACTGGGGTGGGTCTAAAGGGCCGTATAAATTTAATAAAATGTGTCTATTTTAGACGTTAAATTTGGAAGAAATGTTGAACCCCTAGCCTTTTTAGTGAGGTGGTAACAAAAAGGCTAAAAGGTCTTATGTGCTAGACACTAATTAGCACGACCAATTAAAGTCCTGGTAGTCTCGGACTAAATTAAAACTCTATTAAGAAGTACTGTGTGATATCACTTGAGAAAAAGTTATTTACTAATGTAATGATATTTTGCGAATAAAATTCAGACTTAATAAATGTACTCTACCGCTTTGCTCATGACATACCTAAATTGCATACATACCTGCCCGACCAGTATTAAGGTATTTAAAGTATGTAATCGCTACTTTCATTTCCAATCCCAATAATACATTCAATTACTGTGTATTTGTTTTTCTTTCATATGCAGTTTTATTTAAGATGCCTACCAGAAACGTAAACAAAGAAACATAATGTGTTTCAATCATTCTCTTCACACATTTAAGGGCTTCATCAACAGGTTCTTGTTACTATAATGACGTAATAAGATTTGAAAATAGAACGATAAGTTCTTTGTTTGAAAAAATCGTTAGTGAACTTCCTTGGCCGAACACATTTGTATGTTGTAGTAATACATCAGAGCCAAAAACTAGGTTTATGTGCATTAATATTAGGGGTGTACAAATTAAATTTTATGACCCGTCAAGAGAGTCCTTTGTCTCGAATTCTTTTGACGTCGTCTCTTGTAATAAAATTATATTGACCTGTAGCTGCTTTTACTTTTTAGTTATTCATTGTGTTTTATTAATATCAAATTATATTTTTGAGACGATGTCATCTTATTAGTAAAAAAGTATGTAGGTAAATCATAAATCGTGATTGTCAAATTATAACTGGGTCCAGAAATTATGCGTGATGTACTGTGTTACTGAGAACTTTCCAAATTTTGCTAATGTAATAAGATAAGAAATAGAATGGAACAATATAAAAGTATGTGACCAACAGAGTTGAACATTATTACCTGAATAATAATTTCAAATCCGTTAACGTTAGTAAATTATGGGACTAACCGGTGGCTATAATTTGGTATTAGAACTTTTACTTCTACGGTAAATGGCTGAGTGGATTGAAAGGAAATTTATAAAATTACTGTCTTTAAGTTATTATCTGTAACATTTTCTATCAATGCAGTAACTTGTTATGTGAGGCACTTACACTTATATCGGTATTACAGTCATTTTTTTGTAGCTTGATCGAAAATTTTCTTATCTACATAGGTTTGTGAGGGGCAACACATCTAGCCCCACGAGGACAGCCTCATCTTAGGGCATTCCCTTAGCCGGGTCGCAGCGAATAGCCCTCAGGCCTATCCTGCAACCCGGTTGGGAAGAAGACAGAGCACCGCGGGGCTTAGTGGGTAGGACGGCCCCCAAAGGGCCGGGAGTACCACACACCATTCCTGCTGCCCCTGCCCTAGGAATGACGGCGCATAAACGCATACCCTGCAACAAAAAAACCTACATAGGTTTAAAGAATTTATTCTCAAAAAAGATGTAAAGCAACTTACATGAGAATATAAATGAAACAATTAGAAAAAAATCGGTAACTAAGATTCAAAGAATATACATTCATATTTGGCGGTTAGCAATGTTTCTGGTAGCAATGTCTAACTTAGTAATGCGAGTGTTTACATCTAAGAGATATTCCTTTCATGCCTTAAATCTGTTTTTGTGTTTTTTGTGTAAATTCCTTTACGTACAGGAATTCATGAATGTATTTTAGAACCACTTTAATGCCTCTGATTAAATTGAAACGTGCCGTAATAGTTTGTGTGAGCCATTCTCAAATCATTGAAGCAAATTAAAGCTTTAGCTGTGAGGAATGTATAAAATAAAATCCCGTTACTTTATATACAAGGGTGCTTTTACAAATTCAAATCATATCAAAATCTGTTTTCTATGTTTGTAAAACTATTATTGTTAATACTTTTACGTGGTAACATGTTAACATTAAAATTGAATTAGAATTTGATCATTTGAAATGTACCCAAATATTTCATTAAATTCAGAACGGTACTAACAGCAATTATTTTTGTTACGAGTAAATACGAAAAAAGCTGTAAAGAGCTTTAATTTACTTAATTAATCAATTGTATACAATAAAACCAATTCGGGTAACAATCAATAAACTCATAGGCAATGATTTTAAATTAATGGTGAAAAGCTTGAATTTACCGTTTTTTTTAATCCAAATACACGGAATAACTAAATAGAATCGCACAAGACTTCTCATTCAATTTCTCATTTCGATAAGGTTTAGGAGATTCTTTAGTTTTGTTTTTTTCTTTTCTTTTTGAAATACATTAATAAGAGTAGTATCAATAAATGTATATGGTTCAGTTACGCGGCAGGGGGCGCTTTGAGGCTCCCCGGGGAGCCTGACTCATTCGGGGTTGGAGAACTTTGTTAATGCACTTTACGTCACATATTTTTATTTGGCTATTTGAAAACATTTCGAGTGGAATAATAGTTTATTGGAATATTCTTTTCGTTCTCTACTTGTACGTATATTTTAATGTAAGTAGGTACACAAGTTATGTGTAATAATAACTACCCTAGTTAATATAGTAGGCTCTCTTTTCAACTTAGCATGTTGCCAGTGGCTTGTTGATTGAGGTCCGCTTTTATTTTCTGTTACGGTGTTAATGGTAGATTTCAGATTGTTGCCTTTGCAGCTATTGCCGTTTCACTTCCAAAAGATACTTTTTTTTTTAATATCAAAGTTGCCATAACATCTAAATATATTATGCATAAATTATGAAATCTCTAAACCGTGAAATTAAAATCATTAGTGAAAAAGAAAATAAATATAAGAATTTCACCACCGTAAAACGGCCTAAGCTTCACCTCTCCAGAAAGCTTAATTAAGTTTCAGAAACGACTGCTTTTTCCTTAAGTTCTTACTTTGAGTTGATCTTTTTATTTCAGAAGTTGTTTAATGATCTTATCATTTACTGTCAGACATGAACTGAAATCTTTTAAATTTTTATGAGATCTGTAATTAAGCGATTGAAATAGGATGACTTAATACACAATTATTTGATTGTTCTATTTCTCACAAGTCGTACTTTACCTCTCTCGCACTTTTCTTCACTTTTCTCGTTACACTGTGAACTAAATCAATTTAATTGGTTCACAATGTAATAAGTTACAACAGAAATCATTACATTTAGACCCACATAATTCTTAATTTCATTTCATTTCAATTACCTAAAGTCATCTAATAATTATTTTAACTTCAGATTAATAAAGCATTCAGGTCGCTAATGGACCTTGCGTGTTTTAATAGTGGCTTTAGTGGCTTTAATTGTTATAACAGAATATTGGCAAAAGCCAAAATCACTACGTGATAGTAAACTAAGAATGAGTTAATTTAATTGTAATAGTCCGGGGCTAGATATAATTAACTGCAAACTGGTAATAAGTAATGTGTACTGTTCTTCCTGCGAATTAGAATAAAAATGGCAGTGTGGAATTAAACTTTGGTTGAAATGAAACTCTGTAAAATTTATTCCTGGACAGAAATAATATGTTGCAACTAATTTTGTACCTGAATGAAAAGTAATGAAGTAAAAAAAGTTATGTTACATACATAATGTGAGTATATAGTTACGTCTTCTTCAAACATACATTTCACAAGTTGCATTTAGATCCACGTAATATGAAATGAGTCTATTGCAGTGTTAAAACGAATAAACGGCAGGTTGTGATGGCTACCTACTGATGAACATTTTTAAGCCACCCATAACTCCTCAAACTTGATTGAACGAAACCAAAAACAGCATGGGAATGTTCGTAAATTGATATTCCACAAACGATCACCCATCTTAGGACTGATCATAGAGTAAGGCTTTTTAAGTGAACGTTTACAGTAGGTACACTGAAATTGCCATGAGGGCTAAAAGCTCTTCAATGTTATGTTGCAACAATTTTTAAATGAAATCACTAGAAATGTAGCCCATCCTGTACGACATCAAGATTTAATCTTTTATGGGAATATATTTCTGTACTTTCGGGGGTCGTGTTGTCTTCTAATATTATACAAGCATAAAGGTATATACTGTCCTGCTATGAAAGGTGACTTTTCAACATTTTGGTAAAATTTGATTCATAATATGGGTCACTACTTATATTGCCAGTTGACAAATATATCTATTATGTTTTTATTACATTTCATGAGCGGAAAATCCCGTCGAATATCTAGTTGGAAATACATTCCAATTCTTAAAAATGACTTTCTGAAGCGTATCGTCGGAAATCAGATCCTTTTCAGAACACAGTTATTTCCGTACATTGACATATTATTGAAGAGTTCTTTGAATTGCAAATAGGCCGGTCCTCAGGCTCCATTGAAATGTCAATTTGTTTTCTATTGGGGTGGCTGGTGTAGTAACCTCAAGACATATCGCCTTACTATTGTATGTTTTGGACGACGAGAGGCGGATCCCACACTTTCGTTTGCGTGTGTTTGTTGGGATGTGTGCTGACAATATTCGTGACTGACATATGTATTAGAAAATATCATGTGCGTCAACCCTTAAATTTATTCAAAGATGTAAATGCATAGATACGAAATACTATTATTTAAATATAATATGAAAAATACTAGGTAAGACGCTCGTGGCCCCGCTGACTCAGAGTTCTGGAAACGATCACTGCTTTAAGCAACTTTCACTATAGCTGGTTTTTAGATGGGTTACCACTTTGTGACATTTATATTTGCGAGCGTTTCCGTGCTTCGGAAGGCACGTTAAGCCTTTGGTCCCGGTTTCCAGTAAAATGGTTAAACCCAGTTGAAGGCCTTATGGGCGGCTTGAAAAATATCAACAGCAGGTTGCCACAGCTTGCACCTGTCCATTTCAATACGGCAATGGACTCACCACCTATTACGTGGCCAAAAATGCATACGGGGAAATGTGGGCGTATAGTACGCTTTTGCCTAATCCTTCGGGGATAAAGGCGTGACAATAGGTATGTATGAAAAATAACTGATTGGTTTATTAATCTAATAGAAATTGTTGTCTTTACCAGCAACTAATCGGTTATTTTTCATTTAATTTATACTGTTGATTGATGGCACTTGGTGGAACTTGCTACACATTTTCACACAATATGACAACATCATATTGTGTGCCTTTGAGAATGCCGTGAGGCGAAACCGGTAAGGTTTATCAAGTCAATATTGTGGAATAGTACATGTGTTATTATTGAAAAAAAAAAAAAAAAAAATTTTTTTTCATTTGTTTAATAATCTGTGCACACATTTTATTACAATACTATAATAGTACATTATCGTAATGTACTATTATAGTATTGTAATACAGTGCGTTATTGTGGGTATAACGCACGAGGCGGTTTTTAAGTCCGAGCCATAGGTGAGGGCGTAAAGAAGCCGAGTTAGTTTTAACAATATACGCACGTATATCGTAAGACGTGTTCAACTAACTTGCGAGGAAACAGAATAAAAAATCAATTAAAATAATTTCCACTCAAGTAATATGCCGCACATAGGTACCTATAACACACATAACAAAACACAAACATGTTGTTGCAAACAAAAAGATCTGGCTATATTTGTTTTTCTTTTCGTTTTTTAAAGTCACACAAAACTTATTACAAACTGAATCAAACATTATCCCTCTCGAAATTCGAATTTGTTGAGTGCACTAGAAATTTTAAAAATTCTTATTTCAATGGCAAAAAATAATCGGTCGATTCTGCGGTATCCCCATATCCGGTTTTTATTAGTGGCGGGTATCGAGTGGCTTCCGAGGGCCTTTGTGATCGATTTGGTCGGAACGCCCATTGTGAGCAAGATGTCACCCGCTTTTGTTACTGAATAGCTGTTGAACATTTACCACAATGAGCCAAGCTTTACTGCAAGCTGTACTGATTTGTTTGACTATTTTGGACATTTTATATAGGCTGCTTTTGTGAATGGCACCATCGTTTAAAGGTTTTGTTTTACGGTGAGTATTATTGAGAGATTTTGGCGTAATAGAACAGTAAATTTGGAATAGTCAAGCAATTATATTTATAAATATTATATTGAAATATAATATTCTTCAGATTTTTTTGGTTTGGGGTTTATGAATATACATAATAATATCTATAACCACCCCACCGATAAATAGTGAATAAAATTTTTCATGAGTGCCACTGCTACTAGAGTTTAGGGGTTATCTTTGTCCAGTCGTACCTGAACACCATAGTGGTATGGTGGGTACTGTGGTATTCGTCTTCATATTACGAATGGAGGAGGAGGGTACGATGTCAACGTGCTGGCTGGGTATAACGATAACTATTAGATCCAACTTTTGGACTGAGAGACCCACACAAATTCTGCAGCCAGCAGAAAGAAAGTAAAGAGCCCAAAAGGCCGCATTACGAAATTCATATTTCCGATATGATCAATGATCATGCTCTAGTGGGGTTAAATCTAAGGAGAGATGCAGTCGTAAAAAATGGGCCAGTGACTGATTACGAACCTAATGAATCTAAAATGTGTTGGTTGTTGTAAAATTGGAATGGAAAGTCAACTAAGTAGATAATTATCGAACAACTTTAATCTCGGCTAGTAAAGTTGCACTAGAAAGTCAATTAAGTGGATAGGCATCGAACAATTTAATTGTGTTACGACTATTTATACATAAAACGAGGATTCTTTATCCACTCCACGTTTTATGTATCAATCCAATAAAATCTATTTAGAACTATTTAATGAAAATTAAGCAGATTGATCTTTTATTGCTCACACTCATTGTCTTGAACGGTATTTTAAAGAAGGCATTTCAAATAACGTAAGAATTCGAACGATGCCCTTTCTAGCTTCAATAGTCGAAGCTTTAAATTGACGAGAATTCCTGGATTTAACGAATCTTATCGCCTCCTAATGATTGTATTAAACCTTAAAAGCACGTCGTGAAGTGTTTCGACACGTATGTGTACAGACAATAAAACAATGAAGTGTAATGGTCGTCGTATAGCAGCAATGCGTTCGTGTGAAAATACCTGACTAGCATACATTAAAATTATTTCACAGTAAGCCACAGTATGTTTATTGATATAACAAGATAAATTATGTAGATGTGAATGTGTATATTTGTTATTTTTTCATGTTTTTGAGTGAAATCCATACTGTATATTATTAGATAGCGCTTACTACTTTATCCACTCAAAATAATAAATTCGAACTCGAAAAAATAATACATACTATCAAATTCTGTAAATATCTTTTCCATGAAATATTTTGATACAGATGCGTCTCAAAGGTTATACAAAAAGTATTTGATGCAGTATAATATCATCTTCTCCTTTATTTTGAGGGTTTTTTTCAGTTGTTTCCTAACTTTACTTGGCAAGAAGTAACTATTGTTTGACTTTTAATTTTCGGTATTATTGGAAGCGACTGCCGCCTTACCTCCCAACCGCGTAGATACGCCAATGACTTTGACTCGTCCGTTAGTCAGCAGATGCATCGCTTGCAGTTGAAGTCGCATGGGCCCTAGATATCTTGTTGAGGCCCCTTACACCCGTGATGCATTTCATCTGATTTGAATGGACTTTCAGAAAAGTCTAAAATTACAGACAGTAATGGAAAAATTATACTTACCAATGAATTTGAAATTATAAAAAGATTTGTACAATAATCTTTGAAATCAAAGTCAATTTCACCTTATAGATTAACGATGATTTAGCACTGGTATGCATAGAGTAGTAGTGGTTCAAGTCGTAAAGCAATACCATATTATCTGTTAATAGCAATAACTTAGTTTCCGGTGTTTAAAGAAGCATGCAACCAGGACTTAACAAATGAAAACAAACATGATAAAATCTGACAGATGGTACTGTAATTCTTAGAAATTTATTTGTTCTATTGAATAAATCAAGTTGAATCTAGATTGTTTTAGTATTTCATAAAAGTAGAATAGTTTAAATAAACACAATTGGACAGAGCTTTAGTATCCCTGCCAGTAATACAAACACAATTCTCCGTCTAAAAGCATTGTAAACAAGTTAACAAGATACGAATTTAAGCGCTCGATTTTATATCTTGATAGAAAAGAAATCTATTTTAATATTATTTAAACTTAGGTTGACCGTAGTTTGGTTCAAGGTTTTTAAATAAAATAAAATAAAAATAAATATCCATCACGCCTTATCCCCGAAGGGGTGGCAGAGGCATATTATATGCCCACTTTTCACCGTGTGGATTCCTGTCCCACGTAATAGGTGGTGAGGCCATTGCCGTGTTGAAATAGACAGACGCAGGCTGTGGCTACCTGCTGAATTTTTTTAAGCCGCCTATAAGGCCTTCAACCAGGCTTAACGACTGCCATTTTACTGGCAACCGGGACCAACGGCTTAACGTGCCTTCCGAAGCACGGAAACGCTCGCAAATGTAAATGCCACAAAGTGGTCACCCATCCGACGACCAGCCATAGTGAAAGTTGCGTACCTCAGTGATCGTTTACCGAACACTGCGACCGCGGACAGACAGTTTTTTAAGATATCTAATACTTCTTTATGACCTAATAATTATATCTTATCTCGTATTTTTTTGCTAAAAAGACTACTATATACAAGGTCATTTGTAAAACACCAGCAACTTACTAGGACTAGGTAGCTAATAGCATAGAAAAATGTTCTATGAACTTTTTTATTTTTGAAGTTATTTTTTTTTCTATTTTTGCTTTAATTTCATGTACTGATTGAATTGTAGTACTACACAACTCGTAAAAATCACAGGGGGTGGGGGTAAGCCGATGATACCTCCTTTGACCTTGACCTTTTTCAACCGCATTGATGAACGCAAGTCCGTCGTTCATCGAAGTATGCAGTACGTTACGCGAGGAAAAAGAGACGCAGCTCGACGGTTCAATGTATGATAGTACTCGTTTCGTAACGATTTGCCAAAAGTGGTAGAACAAACGTTGTTGATTGTGACCCTGGCTATCCAACCCTAGCTGGTTGTTGGTGTTATACAAATGACCCTGTATATGCCAGAGTGAAATAGAGCACTGATTCCACCTGGTGAATGTGGAATCACCTAGAAAATGTTGTGTTGTAGATCATAGTTCTCTCTATGGTCAAGTGCGTGGAACTCGGCCGCGTTGTTTTTTTTGAGAAAGTCCATCATCATCCGAGCGTCTGTCCCAGTTGCGTCTCGCGACGCCCGGGGTCCGCTTTCCTACATTTTCTCCTCCACTTCGCACGCATTGGCACGCATGTCATCCCTTACGACGTCAAGCCAGCACTTCTTGGGTCTTCCCCTCTTACCGGGACCCGGCGGGGCTGACATGGCCAGACATTTGTTACCTACGTAGCCCGGCGGTTGCCGCAAGACGTGACCATACCAGAGAAGCAATTAGTGTTTTGTGAGAAAGTGATGTACGCAAAATGGAGAGAGGAATAGCACTCTTCCATAATGCAGATGTGCACTGGGTGCTGCAATCTCCGTTATCTATAAACGATGATCCTCTTAGCTAAAGCAGGCCCAAGATGGCGTCGCCATTGTTCCTGTTTATTCGTTACGCTTTTTTCTGTTCTGTGATTAGAACAGTGAAGCAAATACGTTTTACTATGAGTTTGCCTAGTGGTCAACACAATGAATATTAAAATATACAGTAAAGGTTAGAGTCAACGTATTACGCATTTTTATTTGAAAATAAAAAGGGTTTGATACGTATTTTGTTCTCGATGTTTTTACTACAAAAAGTAATACAACATGGTTGATTTAAAAGGTAAAATGGCTTCAAAAAGTCTTTGTAGAATATGTTGATATCAATTTGCAAATCCGTCGCTCAAAGTAAGTTTTTATTGACAAAGGAAGGGCCATTTCATTGTTGTCAGGAAAGAGTAAGAGATTTAGGATATTTTAAGATTGTCCCTTGCGATCCTCTAAGATACTTAGCCTAGCTTTGACCCATTTTAATTTAGTCACAGAGAAGTTTTTGAGTGTTTCACCCTCGTGCATTTACTAAATGTATCTTTTATTAAATTGATTATTATTTTATTATTCTGGAAGGCGCATTATGCCAGTTGCCAGTAACATGGCAGTCGTTAAAGTCAAGTTGAAAACCTTATGAGGGCTCGTGAAACTTCAACAGTAGGTCGCCACAATCCGCGCCTGTCTATTTTAACATGGCAATGGCTTCACCTCACCACCTATTACGTGGGCCAAAAATGCATACCGTATGCATGTGAGTGTAAAGTTGCCATCGTAACACATAAATAAATAAAGAGGTAAAATGTTTGTTGCCGGCACTTTTACGTAAATACCTGCTATATTTAGTGATGGATTGTTCCTTGTTTAATACCAAACTTGATTAAGTTAGGTGTAACTTAATAAATTATTTTATTAGTCCTAATTAGTCTTTACAAAAATTCACATAGAGCAATTTCTCTATATATCTATATTTTTGTAAAGACTTGTTTTACAGCTTTCCATCCGATTGACGAGGGTAACCCTATTACAGATTCAATGAAATTTATTTAAACGTCTCGTTAAGATTTCATCCAGAGCGCGGAGCCGAAGGAAATGTTTTTGTTGTTCATAGCAGCTTTGCAATTAATGATCCGCTTTTGAATAGCCTGATTGCATAGATAACATTTGCGTGATGAAAATAAATAAAAATCCCATGTCATCATCGAAGTAAACTATTAATTAAATCAGTATCTACATTAACGAGCAATAAGCGAGAAATAGGTCTATTAATTAAATCAGTATCTACATTAACGAGCTTCTTCAACTTTGAAAAAAAAAAATGTTATGTAGTTGTTTTATTCATAAAAAAATCTAAGCTCCACCAAACATAAAAGTATTTGCACAATAAATTTTACACAACCCATTTGCAAGGTTTTATGCATACAAAATTTGATAAGGCATTTCAATTTATATCTATATTTTTCCGCGTGGGGTCCTCTCTTCGGTCTTCACTATCCTATGCTAATAATATTTGAAAAAACTAAAGAATAAAATATTAAATAGTGGAATATTATAACTAGGGGGTGTCGAGTAGAACGAGGCTTACATACGAAGATGACGTGAGCAGATTGCTCAAAAACGGAAAGGTCAAAAGTATTCGGATACCCAGACGTGCTTGTATGAATCGATTTATGAAACTGCAGAAAGCGAAAGAAGCATGTTTGATTAGCGAAGCCTGGCGATATGTCCTCCTTAACTACCATATCAAGAATACAGTTCAAATGTTATAATTGTCAAATTTTTTTATCCGTTTTTATACTATTGAGGTGACAGATAAGGTCCATCTAAAGAGGTTACCGCAGACTATGGAGGTTTGTAATATCTGAGGGTTCGCAATGCTGATATTATAATAGTATTGAAACGAACAAGGGCACGTTTTGACTATACACTGTTGATTTTTTTTTAATCGCCCATCTTGATTCTGACTTGGCTCAACGACTACCATTTACTGACATGCACTGGCAACTAGAACAACAATTAACGTCGCTTGCAAAGCATCTCATAACTGTGTCAAACTTTCTGTCAAGATATTGCAATCATTTTATCCTATGTAATAAATTAGTCATCTAGTATTCCATATTATGCGTTTCTATCCATCCTTAATCTAAACAGAATCACAAGCTTGTAAAGGCAATGAACTTGTAGCTCTAATAGAATTGTTTACGTTGCCCACGGTGCTTGGGTGTGGGAAACATGCAGCTATTTTTGCAGTTCTTTACGCACGGCCGCTTATATTGCAGAATTATCCTTGCACTTTGTTCTTGTTAACATGTTCACTAGCACTAACCCGTGGGTTTAATCACAATTTCTGTTTGTTGCTATAAAAAGTAACAAATAAAAAACTTTGACGTCTTTCACACGTTGATACTTTTTTCTAGGAGCAAAAGCTTAGTATTATTAAGAACAAAGAAAAAAACGTATGTTTCCCAAGAAACTTGTGTAGCTGTCGAACGAAAAGTAATCGTTTTAAACAATGCGAATAAACCACCACTGTTTAGAGAAACGTTTTCTGTTTACACTCGCACAAGTCTGAAGCTGTATGTAGGTCAAAGAATTTTATGGCGACATAAAACGTTCAACAATCATTGACTCTGCCTGACTGATGGGTGTTTTCAAATGGCTTATGTTGATCTAGAAAAGAATATACATTGAATTTTAAATTTGAACAGTAGTTGTATCTACCGATTTTGTGAATTAGTTCCAATCATGGACGACACAGATTTATAGCTCATATTGAAACCAACTCCCTCTCTCCTCAGTTGGGAATTGAGGAGCATAAGCAAAACTCATTAGACCGATGAACTCAGTTCCGTGTGAACAGAGATAGTTTCGCTTGTTAAGTTTTGCTAATATAATAATATTCGCTAAGAAATTGTCATATCTAACCCTAATTTGAATTCAGATATATTTTAAAAACTCTACTTTTCAATGATGTTTCCCTATCATTAGCAATAGAACCAGAAGTTATTGGTAACATGTTAACTTGTTTATCAATCACGACTTATCCCTGAAGGGGTAGCAGAGGCATATTATACGCCCACTTTTCATCTTTTGTATTCCTGTTCCACGTAATAGGCGATGAGCCGATTGCCGTCTTAAAATAGACAGACGCAGCTTGTGTGTGTGATTACCTGCTATTGAAATGTTTTCAAGCCGTCCATAAGGCTTGGTTAAAACTTGGTTTAATTTGCCTTCCGAAGCTCGAAAACGAAATTGGGAACTTTTGCTACGAAATTCAATCCAGCAGATAAATATAAAAAATGTGAACACTTGGCATGGAAATAAAACTCATGAATAAGTGCGGAGTCATGACACGCAATATTACAATTCTATACCAAAATCGTGTTGTTCGATTTCTCCTAAATACTTATTTTCATATAAATTTTCACATATATCTACTTTCTTTAGAAATCATTCGTGTAACATTCTTTAACGTCTTGTCATTCATCTGTCTATTCTGTCTGATGTCCATAACGGATTAATGACGATATACCAAAGGTTGCTAATGGACCTCTACGTAAGTAATGAAGTAAATACAGTTAGTGATGATATTATAAGCTGATAATATATTTTTGTTGAAAGGCTCTGATGAATCTAATCTACCCATAACCTTTCTGGTCCCTTTCCACCTATCAAAAAGAGAGGAGAGAAATAATGGGACTACTATCAGTATTCAGAAAAACGTATGGTAATGTAAAACGATATAAATATAATGTATGCATTTAGCTCTTCACTTACTACAATTTGTATGCTAACTCGAAGTTTCCACTGAGCACTCCGTCAGTGATGCAGTTCCATATCCTCACTGCAGTCCTCTCAGTGCTGGCACTCCGGCGTTACCTCTCGGTATAACACGAAAACTTATCGTAACTCTCTTCACCGGTGTAAGTAGTAAAGTATATGTGACGTCAGGTAGGTATACCATCTGCGTAAGATAACCTTCACCCACAACTATATTAATTTATACTCCTCTGGCCAAGCTATCTACAGTCATCTTTAATGTAATAGGGAGGTGGAGCCTGGGCTCAGAAGCGCGGGCTGCGGACGCAAATTATCGCTCGTATGATGACAAATAAAACTTAAACTTTAACATAAATATCTTCACGCTGTATCACTGACAGGGTAGCCAGAGAGGATATAACGACAGGCTTTGCGATCAATGCATACTTCTTTCGCTTTAGGCAGATTCATTAATCACTTCATTAATGCACGTCTGGATATCCATGAATAAAACTGACTTAATAATACTACAAAATATTGTGCTCAAAATATATTTTCACTGAAAACAAATGCGATTAATATCATTCATGTTTCGTATTCCCAACAGTGCTGCTGCCAATATCTACAGTCACGTTCGAATAAATATTTTAATACCATGATATGTTCCATGCCAGTTAATGATATTGGAATAATAAAATTTATATAGTTTAAATTTTACAAGCTTTTCATTAGCTTACTTTGATTGACAATGCAATACATAATCTAGTAGTGAAAGCCATTTAATACCCACACGGTGTTTTTTTAAGTTTTCTTCCTTTGTGAGATTACAATTTTTAATCCCCGTCTCGAATCGAACTGTCTTTTCCACTTTATTAAAAAATTATTACAATTTTATATAAGCGTAGATTTATTTGCTTTTACGGAGTTTGAAGAAATCACCTCGTTACTCAATATGCGCTTGTATATGCTCAATAAGCATCCTAATATTTTTTTGTTTGGTTTTCTTACCTCAAAACTCCTTTTTTAATTATTGTTATTATTTAATATGTAATGATAGTATGTGTAGCGTTTGTAAGCTTATCGAAAGTTACATTTACTTTTCGTATTATCTACATCATTGTTAAATTTATTGTCTCTCTCTATAATTATACAGATGATAAAACGCAAGTTCTTACACAGTTTACTTTAAGCTACAGAATCGATGTTGCTACCAAGCGGTAAGTAATTCTTACAGTGTGGTAGCAACTTCGATTCTGTAGCTTAAATTCAAATACTCAAATTCATATTATAATATTGCTATCATACTAAGTTCATAGTTTACATAAGGAAAATTGACAAACAATGATACTATTACATCCACTGTTTGTGAATGTAACAATATCATTGTTTGTATGTATGTTTATATATGTATATCATATTTCATAAATAATTAATATTTATGTGTCTCACGCTTCACCTCCGAAACAGAATTATGTACGTTCCGAATCTTACTTCGACTAAGCTTGGATTATTACGCAAATTAATTACTTACTACATCGTCTTGATACTAAGTATTGTTAATAAAACGACAAAGTACAGCTTATTCTACTTCAAAATGAAAGCACACTTGAAAAAAAGTAAATAATTTGTTTGGAATCTACTCGTGGGGCAAGTGTAGGTAATAAAGGATGCCACAATAATCATTGAATCTACATTACTGGCTAACAAACCATGCAACGGCGAAAGCTCCCTTACATGGTTAGAAGGTAAAACGGCGATTACTCCCAACAAAAAATCGAAAATTCATACATTAACTGAGCTTAGCAGCAAAATAAAAGAACTACTAGTTTCATCCATCCAGATAAGAGATTGTTTCCTAGCACTAAAATCAACAGAAGAACCAATCAGCCATCATATTTCTCCTCAGGCTTTATCAGATGAGCGGTAGTCATAACGGTCCAAGTAAAATTAGGTATATCCAATGGTATGAAAAGTTAAATAAATGTTTCATAACGTAGTCTGGATAATTGAGGATTTTTTTTGCATTATTGCAAAATGAAACGAAAATTATGAGCTCAGTCGTGATCGTGACATTCTGTGCCAATCAATTTGTGTCGCACTCATTTCATTTGCTGGTTGATTAAGACTAATCTATTTAGAATCAGCTTGTCTGAGTATGCAATGCACAAAGTAATAGTTAGTTATTGAGACAGTGCAACGGTTGATTTGCGTGTTGCGTAAATTGCGATATTTATGGCAATTTTGATGGAGATGTTTTTGACTGATATAATTTGTACCTGAATTGCATTCATAAAGCAAGTAGATAATAAAACTGATATATACTATAACATGATCGCTAGAGGACTAGCAGTATCATATTTGGTCACTAGAACATGGATCAACACAACAATAGATCAGATTAGAAATCAGTTGGTAGATCAGTTAAACAAAAACGCCGTGCAAAATTTTAACCGACCCAAAATTTAAGTTATTATGCAAATAAACATGTACCTGATTCTTTAATGATTTTTAAAAAGGTTTTATTAAGCTTGACCCCATTTATATGATTCATATCTTGTGACAGGATCTTCTACCACTAAAATCTAAGTGCAAAGTTTCATTACAATTAATTTAGCAAGACCGATTGTTATGAAACTTTGCACTTAGTTCTTGAGTTCTCCTGGCTACCCCCGCATGGATCAATTAAGCCGTCTACGTCTAGCAGTGAAGCAGGTATAGACTTATTTGATTACTTTATTTGTGAAACAGTAATACTTACATTGTATGAACATGTACGTAAATATTTATTTATCATTTAATTTAATTAGTTTCCTAAAAAAAGAATGGTAGAATGGTTTGTCACAAAATTTAATCGCCAACACGTCGCACAGAATATGGCATGATATATCACCGGAAGTTTCAATTGCGATGCTAAAACCCTTCTGCTCAGATCATTATTATTAATGTATTTACTGTCTTTGTTTGTGGTTACGTATATCCTTTGCTTTGTTCTCAACTAGTTTGTGAACTTGTGAACCTAACCCATATTATGCTGGAAACTGCTAAATACAGTTTAAAACAACGCTCTTGATCATAATAAAGATCATATGATCTTCATTAAAGGTTTGTTACGTTGTGGGTTATATTAAAACTTATTATAGTTGTTAGTCTTACCCTATTCCCTCTATCTGACATATTTCAATCGTATGACGTAAAATAGACTATAATCTGAATCATATCTCTATTGCAGTTCTACCATAAGACTAGAAATAAACTCTAAAAGCATAATAAATTATGCAAATCGTGTGATTTTACGGACATCTTAGTTTAAACTTTTTTAATTTAGCGATTTAAAAAAATAGTTCCTATTTTTGGTATTTGAAATTAGAAATTCATTTTCTGCAGTTAAACTGGAATTAGAATTAACTTTGTTTGTCAAGATACAAAATCATTATTGTTTTATGCTTTGAATGTCTTATCATTTCAAGTGACTGGATAATATTTGTCATTCATCTTAAATATTGAAACACAACGTCCTATGTGCTATTTTTCTTTATTTTCAACCTGTCATTGTCTTCCGTTAATTACCACCATACAATCAACGAACGTCTCGGTTTACCCTAGGTCTCTAATATATGTGTGATCCGCAAAAATGTTTCTATCGGTGTGTAAAATTTATATTAGAAATATTGAATGAATATTTATTAGTTGTCAAGGTTTTAATTTTCCTTAATCTGGGGTAGAGAGGGTTGTATATAAATGTCCCAAAATTATTGTATTTATATTTTGCTCTTTAAAAACCATTTGAAAAAAAAAATACTTATCTTTTTTTTTGTCCGTTCAATTTAGCACGCCAAATTTATTTTAGAAAGCATTCATTCGCACTCTCGCAACTAGCTCTTATTTTACAGTTGACAAGTCTCTTTTTTTTCAATTTCACGTAACATTCAAATGAGTTCGAAAAATAACAATAAGCCTAATGTCGCTGAGTGCTTCGTCCCCTACTTCTGAATAATGGGACAACAAAACGACATTGGGAGAAGCTTTCCGTAAAATGATTCTTCTGTAGTTACGCTCCCCTTATTAAATGTAAATAGTTATTGATCCAATGATAAGGAAGCAGTAGTAATAAGCGAGTGTAGATAAGAGTAACGTTTTATTGAAAATGTCAACGGGAAATACTCACAAGGAAGCACTGCAAAATGTGCAAAAAACAGTCAGTTCAGTTCAGTGGTCTCTAAAGTGGCGGATCTACCTAAATGAAACGAAATCGGTTCAAATCAATTTTACCTACAAAACTTCCCAATACTTCCCCATATTATATCAACAATAAGATTGTTCCTTTTGAAAACAGCAAAATATCTCAGTGTGACACTTTATGCGAAGTTGCGCTGGAAATCTCATATTAAGAAATAGCGAAAGAGTTGGATATAAGATATAAAGACATGTATTGGTTGCTTGGAAAAACTCTAGCTAGTCAATATCCAACAAACTTCTTATCTACAAACAAGTACTCATGTCAGTGTGGACGTATGGTGTACAGCTATGGGGCTGCACGAACCGGACCAACAAAAACTAATAGAGAGATATCTATCTAATGCCTATACATCTTATATAGAGATATGTAAGATGTATAGGCATTAGCTCCCATAATAATATTCAAGGTGGTAAAGTAATAACATACCTAGGACCATATTCTGACAGTTCACCTAATAATTATTAAATCACTAGGTGACCCCCTCGGCTTCGCGCGTAACATATTTCGAACTCCCATCGCACCTTTATAATGTTTTCGCTTATAAATTCTACAATAATGTATAACATTTGCCCGCTTTTTCGACATTTATGATTACTGCTCCGCTGTCCAGGGTATTAGCGTGATGATATATAGCCTAGCCTTTCTGGATAAATGGGCTAACAAAAACAAAAGGAATTTTTCAAATCCGATTAGTATTTTCTGAGATTAGCGTGTTTAATCAAACTAACAAACAAAATCTTCAGCTTTATATATTACTCGTAGTATAGATTAAAAGTGTAATATAACGAAACTTATTTGTATCGAAAGATTAATTGTATCGAAAGCACCACGCGTTCAATACAAATAATCCTCATCGGAATGTGCTTTGTAAGAGGTTGAACTGGTTTTAACTTGGAGACAGTTTTGATTAAGCTTAGATACAGATAGATAAATGTCTATTATACCAGTAATACGTATTTATCTATATGTATCTAAGCTTATTATTTTATAACGCTATAAAATAAAATTAAAAGGTCGAGCACGGTTCAGCAAAGAAGTGGTAAATCTTTAGAACCATGCTAAAACATTCACCACCTCTTTGCTTAGCCGTCCCTCTTTTTATTATAACCTGAAATTGACCTATGCAGCTATGAGACGCCAATTATATCAATAAGCTCCTGGTATTACGAGCTAAGAATATGAGATATATAAGTGCTACATATTCTTTTCACAGAATATAGTATGTGACCTATAAAATATTTGCAATCAGATAGCTAGAGTAATAACAACGCATCATGTTAACGGAAGAGGATGTCTAAAAGTGTAGGTAGATCACAAAAACAACCGACAGTATAATCAGCTTTGTATAAACAAATGCATTTTAAAGTTATCTTTTCAACTTTATTGCCACTTACAAAGTCATATACGTTTAATGGCCGGTTTCAATATTTTATCTTCAGCTAAACATATGTAGATCGCTACCACAGATAAACGGTTGACTTTTAACTTTTGTGACAGATAATTCAATGTCGTAGGTAAATATTTCTATCTATCTTTGGTTATTGAAACCAAAATTTTCATCTATTGGTGCCGATCGTAACTATTTTGACATTATTTTAGACACTAGTTTAGTAGTTTAGTAATAGATAGATAGGTTATTGAAACCGGCCATTCATCTCTATTGGTAGTACTGTGTTTTTAAGCGCTCGTAGCCCTGCTATCTTAGTGTTCTGAATACGAGTACTGCAGTTCACTAAGGCTGGTCCTCGGATGGGTGACCGCTATGTGGCAATTCCATTTAGCGTATCCGTGCAACGGATGGCACAAATTTATAAGCGATAATCATCCTTACTATACTATATTATTCTATATTACCCCTTTTCCCCTCAATCGGTCGGTCTGGCTTATAAGGAAGAAGGGCGGACAAACAATTAAAACTTAATAGAAGATAAATTCTATTTCAGAGTAAATTCATAAATATTTGTTTTTTATACCACTGAGGTGGCAAATAAGCTTACGGCACACCTAATCAGTAGCGGTGACCGTAGCCCATGGACGTCTGCAATACCAGAGGTGCGGTAATCGCACTGCCGAACCTATAAAAAAATATTCAATTAACCCACAATATGTGGATTGATGAAGGATCTGAGTCACTATTACACTGCTTTTAGCAACTATACTAGACATAATATTGCATGTATTGCTAGTACGTAGTACTTAAGCATGCCTTGGATATTCCGCCGCAATCTGACAGCAGTTACATCGGTACATAGTACGATTTCATGTCTTACTAATTGAACATAAAATACAGTGGGAATGAAGTATCTCATGAATAAAACATGCCAAGTACATATTATGTAAAAAAGATATATTATTTATGAGATTCTTGCGTTGTTATAGTATAAACCATCCACTGCAAGAAAATGAATTGCATTTTTGATCGTTTCCATTCCATTGCACTTTTTGTCAGGGGGATGGTGTTGTGACTGATGATACCCATTAACTGTTATTTCACTGATTAATATTTGCATTTGCTACGCTTAAATTTTGTTTGCATATTTACAAAATTTATAGTGTTTTTAGAATTAGTACTTACTTCTGTTTTCCTAAATATTCATTAAGATATGACATGGCCCGCAAATATAATTTAAGTATAAAAAAAATATTTATGTAAAGTAGATATAGCATGGCAACGTTTATAGTTTACATGTATATTTAATAATGCCTCTTTTTTAGTGTGTAATTTTATTTTATTTTATAGGTTTTACTTTTACAGAAAACTTAAAGCTAGTATTACAGGGTCATTTGTAAAACACCAGCAACCTGCTAGGACCAGGTAGGTTACATCATAAAAACATGTTCTACGAATTCTGTTTTCGATTTTGGATTGTTTTTTGTATTTTTTGAAAAATGTTTGTTTTCAAAATTAACTTTAATTTAATGTACTGATTGAATTACAGTAATACACAACTCGTGTAAATCACAGGGGATGGGGATGGACCGGTCATAACTCCTTTGACCTTGACCTTTTTCAACCGCATTGATACGCGCACATCCATCGTTCATCGAAGCATGCAGTACGTGACGAAAAAGAGACCCAGGAGTTCTTTTAAGCGAATCCAAGAGCGAAAACCCATGACGAAGCTCGAAGTTTCAATGTACGATAGTACTCGCTGTGTAACGAATTGCCAAAAGTGATAGAACAAATGTTGTTGGTTATGACCTTGGCTATCCACTCCTAGCAGGTTGCTGGTGTTTTACAAATGACCCTGTACATACTAGCTGTAAGTTTTGACAAGCTCATCATTAAAACTGAAAGGCCAATTACAAGTTTTCACTTAAAGGTATAGAATATAATGATTAATTAAAGACAAAAACAGAAAAGAACATTAACAATCATTCCGTAACTAATATTATTCCGTAGTTTTTAGTAAAATCTAAATGATTTTATTGCAGACTTTACAAGATTTAGAGTTGAAAACCATTCCAGTTCTAGTACTTATTTTATAATATATTGGTTATAAAAAATATAGTTTGTAATATGTTGCAACTTTAATATTATCATTCCTTCATTTGTTTATAATATTTTAATTAGTATCATAATTTATATCACCCATCGTTTCTGAAATTTTATGGATCTTCCTAAACACATGTTCCAGAGACTCAGTAAAATACACATGTCATGTAACATATACACACATACGTACACTTTACTAACACTAGAGGACGCCGTCGGCAGCGCCCGCGTGGAGAATTTTCCCTAACCCATTTTCCATAGGAAACAATTCCTGGTGTAAATAATAGCGTATGTGTAAATACCGTAGGGTTTCAAATTACTCCAAGCCTTATTTTATCCAATTAGTCTAGCTGTTTGAGCGTGTAGAAAAGTAAAAATCAGAAACATTTATACATATAATAACACACACGTTTGCTTGTGTGTTATTATATGTATGTGAGTAGATGTATGTGAGTTTGAAGATTTTCAGCCTTTACAACATTAGTTAGTCCCGTATGCTTCATAAATATTTCATTTTCGAAGCATATTCATTAGTACAAAAAATAAATTTAAAACAAGTTTGGTTAGTACGAACGTCTTTAAAAACGTGGCCAATTCAAGCCTACCAATTTAAAATTACCTATCCAATAAAACAAACCGTTAAAATCTTCTTGCAGATTATCCACACCTCCTTAAGTGCACAATTTATTGTCCTCAACTTTTTGTAATCGCTGTGATCGTACCGAAAAATCCGACAATCATCGTTGGCTACCCAAACTTATGTCATTAAAAGCTTGAAAGATTACTTGTTTAGTTGCTTGGGGTAAAAATCCTCCCCGGAGTAGATTTATCTCATTAGTTTAATGGTGCGTCGGCGACCGCTAGACGTAGTAGAAAATTAAGTTCTCGATACTCGAAGTTTTCAATAGTATGAATACGGGTACATTTTTATTATTACCAATCTACTTGTATAAAGTTACTATTATAAATACTTGTATAAAATTTAAGCGCTCGTGGTCCTGCGGACTCAGTGTTCTGTAAACGATCACTGCGTTAAGCAACTCTCACTATGGCTGGTCACGGATCGGTGACCACTTTGTGGCATTTACATTTACGAGCGTTTCCGTGCTTCAAAATTTCAACAGCAGGTAGCCACAACCTGCGTCTGTCTATTTCAACACTAATCAACGTAATGGGTTCATCACCTCTTACGTGGGACAGGAATACAGATGGTGAAAAGTGGGCATATAATTTGCCTCTGCCTTTGGAGATAAGGCGTGATAGAGAAATACTTGTATAAATATTAATATCAAAGAATCTTAAATAAATAAATATCCATCACGCCTTATCCCCGAAGGGGTGGCAGAGGCATATTTTATGCCCAATTTTCACCGTGTGGATTCCCTGTCCCACGTAATAGGTGGTGAGCCCATTGTATTTTTCAAAGAATCTTGAACGATAATAATTAGTTATCGTTGCCTGTTTCCATATAAGATGTTTTTCTAGTAACTCTATGAACAACATTGACAGAAGTATGATGAACCAGATTACTCCTGGTAGTTTTAGTAACACTAACATTCTCCCTATATTTTATAGATTACGCTAAAGTTTTGGAGCGCTCTCGCTTTTTTTTTAAAGCACTCGTGGCCCCGCGGTCTCAGTGTTCGGTAAACGATCACTGAGGTACGCAACTTTCACTATGGCTGTTCGTCGGATGGGTGACCACTTTGTGGCATTTACATTTGCGAGCGTTTCCGTGCTTCGGAAGGCACGTTAAGCCTTTATTCCCGGTTGCCAGTAAATTGGCAGTCGTTAAGCCTGGTTGCAGGCCTTATAGGCGGCTTAAAAAAAATCAACAGCAGGTAGCCACAGCCTGCGTCTGTCTATTCTCAACACGGCAATGGGCTCACCACCTATTACGTGGGACAGGAATCCACACGGTGAAAAGTGGGCATATAATATGCCTCTGCCACCCCTTCGGGGATAAGGCGTGATGGATATTTATTTATATATTTATTTTCTAAAGTTTTGGTCAAAGAATTATCTCAATTGACCATTAATATACTCCTTTTCATTGATTCTTGCACTTCTATACAGATAATTACTGTTTGTAAATTTGAAAACTGTTTGTTATTCATAACTAATTACTTTTCACTAAATGCATACGGTACTATGTAAAACAATGTTGTTTGTTACTCCTAATCTCTGAAATGGCTGTACTGATTTTAACAGAACTTTCCTTTCACTTCAGATAGCTGATGTTATAAGGAGTACCTTGGATTAAATTTTAATTCCGTATTCCCACGGGAACGGATACTAAGCTGGTGAATCCACGAGCTTCCCTAATTTTAGATACAGTACTTGGAGTTACCACTTCACAGTCCAAGTTAAAACCAAAATACAAATAAACAAAAATAAAATTAATGTAGACTAGTATTAATGTTTAATTTGAGGCATTATATTTCACCAAGTTCGATTTAACCATAACTCATTTCATCTTATGTCAACACGATACATTTTAATTTGTGAGTCATTTTGTCTGCTACGACGTTAGTAAAGAAATGCATCTGTGGGGGACTCGTGAGCCTTATTGGAAAAGTTTTTAACTAGATTACGTTTGATTAGAGTGAGTGTTCGTGAACTGTCACTGGTTTATGGCTCGTAAGAGATGCAAGTTGATGGCTTATTCAGAGTTTGATTACTTACTTTATGATGTTGACTAAAGTAGTAGGGAGTTCAGCCACGTGATAATATTTTTTCGAACAAATATGTTAAAGTTCGCAAAACATAAAAAAGAAACAAATTTGTAGAAGTTTTGAATGGATAATGTTTTCGAGCCCAAACAGTTGTCGTATTTTTGTGACTTCGTCATATTTAGGATGATATACTACTCGTATATAGATTATTTTTATTTATAGCTTTTTATGATAAATAACCATTACTTGACGTTCTTATGAAGGCCTAATTGCCTATTAGCAATTTGTGAAAAAAGTAACGATTTCATTTTCTTTACGTATGTCATAACAAAATAAATAACAAAATAACTTGAAGAAATCGAACATCTTTCAAAATATCTTTTGAAAGTATCATGTATACTTCTAACTTTAATAATTGCGTATCAAAACAAACATATCCCATAGCGTATACCAAAACAATACCATAATTACATGTCAATCATCGTCGTAAAATAATACCCCGGATGTTATTATAAATAATATTTTCTTTTATAACCTTAATGAGCATTCATTTTGTTGTGTAAACAAAACGTTCGATGACTTCGATAAAATTTTGACTGCCCTCATAGCCTCTGAAGTCATTCATCATTGACTGCACATTGAGTAAGTCAAGTGTGACGTAGACACTTAAATGAGCCGTTAGCGCAAACTTTACAGTTTGTTGCTAACTGTAGAGCAACAGTTAGTATTACCTTTGTAGTGCAATTTTAAGTCAGTTGTAGCTTAATTACATATTATGTAGTGCTAATTTGGGTTAGTCATGTGAAGTGTTGTATGTTGTACTAATGTTGCTACCTTATGATGAAATAGGAGAAGAGAATAAAGAGGAAAACATGACGAAGGTGATCAATAAATTGGACAATACGACTTAAAAACGAAAGCGAAAATTTACTAGTGAAAATAATTATGTCAAATATTTTGCTGCTTTTCAATATGAGACAGATGATAGAAAAATTCTAGCATGAACTTCTGAAAATCGCAGTTGAAAGAAACTATTATTTTATTTTAAAGAAGAAAAAATGATAAACAGCTCGACTCAATGTGATAGAATTGAAACTCATTGTTAGTAAGGTGATACTATCATCGACTCAGGTAGGCACACTACTCTTTAAACCGAAATTCAACGTTATTCTGTTTAGGATCATTAAACCTATTTGCCCAGAATCTCTTAAAAATATAACTTTCAAAAATTATTTATTTTTCTTTTACAACCTATACTGATGGCCCATGAAACCCAGAATGTGCTTTATTAGTAAAAGTTAAGATATTTTTAGCTTGGCTGATGGGCAAAATATACTCAAATAAAACTTCATACTAAATTAAGTTATGAAATTAAAATCTTCTGAAAATAACTAAAATAGCAAAATCTATTCGAAATCCATATTCTCTCAAGGCATCCAGCAGTACGTTCCATTCCAAATAACAATAACAATAAAAGCAGTATATAATAGCAAACATTCCAAGTCCAAATAACAATAAAAGTCCTTAAGTCCACAGCACGTCTGCTAGTTTGTCTTAAAAAGCTCTAAGTGAAAAGCTAAAAATTCTAAAACTTTATAATAGGTTTTCGGGGCATAATTTTACTACCGATTCTCACACACATAGTTGCTACTTACTGAAATACATAAGCGTTTTACAGTTTTATAATTTAATACCTAATAATCTTTCTATCTTTTCCATCTATCTATCATCAATCTAGCTATCCCTTTTTAGTACACCTGTATCTACTATATTCCTTACTAACATCTCTCTCAGGCCTACTGTTAATGTTACACTCGTATTAAAAAAATACCCATCACTTTTAGTAGTTTTTGGTATTATTTCCAATTCCAATGCAATAACTTTACAAAGTTTAAAGAGGTAGTTTTGGCACGCCCATAGACTTAGTCATTCTAAGTTCTTCCTTTATATATAAATGTGGAAGTCTGTAGGCGTCGGTGTGTTACGACAAAAAATGAGAAAACCAACATCTAGTAATGGAATCCGATGATTGGTTAAATCTTATAAGTCGGACGGTCACGCAGAAACGATAATAAATTTGGCTGAAATTATAAGGGGGGTTGAGTCTATTATATAGTTCACACGCACACGTTCGATAATTTCCGCGCTAAGCGCTTTCCTTGCACCACAAACAAAACTAGCATCACAAAGGTAAATATTTTGTATGTGTTCACACCATTCTCTAAGTCTCACGGTTTCATAGATATTGCTCGCTGTGTTGGTACTTGCTTTAAAGTTGTGACTTTGCAGTCCAAATCAGATTTTGAAGGAGAAAAGTTTTATGTAAAATCTTGTAAGTTTTAGTATTAGTTGACTTATATTACAGTATATTAGTTGACAGGTAAAAGGCATTAATGTTACTATCTTAATTGTTATATTCTACCATCATGGCGTCTCTCGCGTTCTCCTTTCAGGTTTTGTTTACAAAAATTCTTTCTTGGTGAATTTTTTACATTATAATTTATAAGTATTATTTTACCCAAAATCGATCAAAATCGGCTCAGTGGCGTTGGCGGGTTGATAAGGAAATTGAAAGATTAGACAGACAAGATTGACTCTATTTAAAGATAGAATGAACTCCCTGTGAAATAATTGAAGAGGAATTACCTACACAACTACCATTTCTTAACCCACCATTAATCATGAAGTGCTCTCTCATGTTCTCACGTGTTCGGTAAACGATCACTGAGGTACGCAACTTTCACTATGGCTGGTCGTCGGATGGGTGACCACTTTGTGGCATTTACATTTGCGAGCGTTTCCGTGCTTCGGAAGGCACGTTAAGCCGTTGGTCCCGGTTGCCAGTAAAATGGCAGTCGTTAAGCCTGGTTGAAAGCCTTATAGCCGGCTTAAAAAATTTTCAACAGCAGGTAGCCACAACCTGCGTCTGTCTATTTCAACACGGCAATGGGCTCACCACCTATTACGTGGGACAGGAATCCACACGGTGAAAAGTGGGCATATAATATGCCTCTGCCACCCCTTCGGGGATAAGGCGTGATGGATATTTATTTTATTTATTTATTTTACCATTAATCAAATTTTGTTTATATTATACATTTTAAACCTTTCATTCATACACCTGATGATTCATGTTTAACGATCTGCGGTTTTGTTAACTAGTTTGATACCTAGTGCTACATATACAATTGGTACTTGTTTCAATATCAAAGGCCATATGTATTCAGTTTCTATTTCTGTGTTAATTGTAAATCGAGACAAATCAGTGTGGTTTAATTCAATACCCATCGGGTCAGGCTCGGGAATAACTGGGTATAATTTATTCACAGTGAATAATATATCATAAGTACTTACTTGCTTAGAAACTAATATGAATGTTTCAATGAAAATTATCATAATATAATCAATAAATCGGTAAAAATTAAGACTCGATTATTTTGAACATAATCGAGTCTTAATTAATTCTAAATCTGAAAATGTGCGATTGTGTAGTCAGATCTCCTTTTATTAGATCTCAGCATGTTTTTTATATTCCTCAAATGCTCTTTCTCCTGTAAAGTGGTGTGCACTAAAAACTTCTTGTTGACCACTTTGGTCTGCCCCTGCTAAGCCTTCAGCATCGAGTAATATTAATTCTTTGTATGTGTATTCTTTTGGACGGTGCGTCCTAAACCAACCTGTATATTATCACTACTTATTATTGCCAGCTATTTTATTGCCAGGTTCTTCCTCAGGCTCTACCCATTGCGTTGCGAATCTGGCAGTAAATGTAAATGTAGAAGCCATAATCTTAACGTTCATAAGTGTTACTTTGAAACCTACATGAATAAGGATTTTTATTTTCATATAAGTTTAAATGAAAATAAATATCTTCAATCGCAAACAAGCTAACATAAGCTTGGACTATGGGATAAAGATTACTTTAATATTTATATATTTTTTGATAGACAAACTTATTTATAAATACATCCATAAAAATGGAACCAGGCTCCAAATTCGGGTAGAGTTTGGAAGCAATTATCAATAGACGCAAATGAAGAATAAAATATATAAAAAAACCTTTAAGCACAAACTTTATCAATTATTTTTATGCTACAATTTGTAAGACCGGTCTACGTATAAGGAAGTATAAGAACATCAACATTAAACTTTGAAAACTCCTTAAAGTATTATGTCTTATAGTAGTTTATTTAACTGTAAAGTTTTAATTTATTGAATTGGAGACAGAGTTTGGAAGCAATTATCAATATAGTGTATTGATAATTGCTTCCAAACTACTATAAGACATAATACTTTAAGGATGAAGAATCGAATGTATAAAAATGATCTTTAAACACTAACCTCATTAAACATTTTTATGCTAGAATTCGTAACACCAGTCTAAGTATAAAAAAATACAAGAACATTAACATTAAACTCTGAAAGCTTCTCGAAGTATTATATCTTGACCACCGTCAGGTAAGACTAAACTAACTATCTTCACGCTGTATCCCTGACGGGGTAGTCAGAGAGGACAGATCGCCAGGCTTCGCGATCCATGCATACTTCTTTCGCTTCTTCGAGATTCATCAATCGCTTCATACACGCTCGTCTGGGTATCCGAGTACTTTTGACCTTTCCGTTTTTGAGCAATCTGCTCACGTGGTCCTTATATGTAAGTCTCGGCCTTCCCTGACTCCTTCTACCCTCTACTTTTGAACAATATATATTCTTCGTCAATCGTTCCTCACTCATTCGTTGGACGTGTCCAAACCAACGGAGCACGCCCTTTTCCAGCTTAACGCTGACACTTTCATTCAAACCTGCCATATTGCGTATCACTTCGTTACGTATTCGGTCGGCCAAGGTAACGCCGCACAATTTTCGAAGTGATCGCATCTCCACAGCATTCAATTTACTTTCATGCATCTGCTGACATACCCAGGTTTCACTACCGTAAAGCAAAGTTGGCACTAGCACTGCGTTATGAATCGCCATTCGTGCTTCTTTTACGATGCTTTGTCGCTTTACTAACTGGGACAAAGCACCGTTAACTTTGTTTCCGGCAGCTACTCGCCGTTCTACATCCGAATCACATCTTCCATCCGCGCTAAACATACTTCCCAAATACACAATTTCATTCACTTGCTCTAGACGTTCCTGGTTTACCCTAATCTCGCATTTAGTTCTTACGTCACCTCTTTCAAATACTAGAACCTTAGTTTTACTTGCATTCAAGCGGAGACCCTTACTTTCACACCCCTCTTTCATATTAGTGACTAATGCCCGTAGGTCGGCTTCTGATGAGGCCATGTGTACCGCATCATCAGCGTACAGCAATAGTTTACTGTAAAGTCACCCAAATTCACACCCATATTAAAATCTTTCAACTTCTGTAGGCAGCTGTCCAGATACACTATGAACAGCCAGGCGGACATGACACATCCCTGTTTGACGCCTGTACAGACATCAAAAAGAGGTGACACATCCCCCCCTACTCGCACGCAAGCCTTACAGTCCCTATAAAGCGACTGTATTGCCCGCAGTAGCGAGCCGTCCACACCATATCCTGGCAGCAAGTCCCACAGCGTTTCTCTCACAACGTTATCAAATGCTTTCTCTAGATCCACTTGATCCATGCAACCTCTTCCACGTCGGAATCCGCATTGAGCCTCCCATAAATACCTTTCAGACTTTTCTTGCATTCGTGCCGTTATAACCTTTGCATACACCTTACTAGCTAAGCTGACCAAGCTGATCGCCCTGTAGCTGGAGCAGTTTAGGCGCGAGCCTTTCCCTTTGTAAATAGGTACTACAACTGCTACTCGCCAGTCATCTGGGACCTCACCCGTCCGCCAGCACAAGTTGCATAACAGACATAGTGTGTCCCAGACACGCGACCCACCGTACTTGATCATCTCCGCAGTAACTCTGTCTTTTCCCGCAGCCTTACAACATTTCATACTTCTTATCGCTTGTTCTATTTCTTTTATACTAATGACTTCAATGACATCGGGATCCGGAGCATCGAAGTAAGCTCCACTTCCCGACGTGGCATCTCTGTCTTTTCTTGCATACATCTTTCCATAATATTCACTCCATCTCTGCAGGACGTCACTTTGATCTGTTAGGACGTCATTGTTAACACTAAGCACTTTATTCATACTGCAGATTGCCGAACAACTCCGGGTCTTGCCTACCTCTTTCCAGAAGAGCTTGGCATTATCCCGGAAATTGGACGACAACCTTTCATCCGCTTTCATTCTGCACCTTTCACGAGCTTCTTCTATCAGTGCCTTCGTGTTAACTTTCTGCAGCTTGTATCTCTCTTTCATATTAAAATCATTCCGCGAGGCTAAGTAATCTAGCCATGCTTTCTTCTTCATTCGAACTGCTTCTTTCACTTCCTCATTCCACCATGCATCACGCTTATTACTACTGCCTCTTTTCGTTTCTCCACACACTTCCACAGCGGCATTTATCATACTGTCCCTAAGGTTCTGCCATACACTTTCCACATTCTCACTGCTTACATTGACGTCGCCAAGCTTTTCGGCTACCCTTTCATTATATTTATCCCTAATGAATGCATCCTGCAGCTTCCAGCTTTTGATGCTATAAGTCGGCTCAGGTTCAGAACACTCGGTACGATGACGCCAACCCGCGAACAGACCCCTAATCCTAGTTATGACTAGGTAATGGTCTGATCCCAGCTCAGCGCCTCGATAAACCCTTGTGTCCATCACCTGTTTACGGAGCCGACTATCCATTAGGAATAGATCTATCATGCTTCTCTTTGACTTACATCTCCTCGTATACATATGAATATGTTTGTGGTTGAACATTGTGTTCGCCACAAACAAATCCTTTTCCTTACAAAATGCCAGTATTAGCTTGCCAGCGTCGTTCACCCTTTTATCCCCATACTTCCCGAGTACCGACTCAAAACCATCTCGAGCGGTACCCACCCATCCATTCAAGTCTCCACATACTATAAGTCTTTCATTTCCTTCTATCACATTTAGAGCTTCTCTCATACTCTCCCAGAAGTCCTCTAGCTCACTCGCGTTCGACGAAGATACTGGCGCGTAAGCAGCTACCAGGAAAATCTTCGACAAACCAAGTTTTACACGGATCCAGAGGATTCTAGGACCTACCAGTTTGTACTCATACATACCGGAGGCCAATCGCGAGGACAGCAAAATTCCAACCCCCCGACTGCAATGCTCGCTCTCTGGTACTCCAGACCAAAGCGCGAGCATCCCACCCGGGAGCTCCAAGACTTCGCTGCCCTTGCGCTTGGTCTCTGTCAAGCATACTGCATCTAACTTTCTCTCATTCATAACATCCATCAACTCATTAATCTTATCTGTCATTCCTCCCCTAACATTCCACGCAGCTACCCTGCACTCCGTCCTCCACTTCCCGCCGTGTCGGGCCGTGCGTGTAGGGTGGCGGTCCCCTACTACGCTCTGGCACACACTTTTCGCACCAGCGGGGACGAACTGGTGCGCGTCGCCTCGGGGGCACGCCCTAGCATCACTCGTCCTGGTGGCACTCGTGTTGGAGTAGAATTGCAGCCGTAGCTGGCAGGGATGGCGACGTGCACGCTTCTACTCTTCATCCCCTCAGGTAAGACTCGTAGTAGTTTATTTAACTGTAATCTTCGAATTTATTGGATTATCCAAGTTACTTGAACTTTTCGCTTGAATACATCGTAATTGAACAATACATTTACATTGACTATTGGAAGTCACCATTAACTTATTCACCAGACTATATATCCTGTGTAAAACTAATATAACACTGTCTATTTTAACACGGCAATGGGCTCACCACCTATTACGTGGGACAGGAATACACATGGTGAAAAGTGGGCATATAATATATATGCCTCTGGCACCCCTTCGGGGATAAGGCGTGATAGATAAATAATAATAATAATAAAACTAATATAGTTGACTATTTCCAACTGTTTCTTAAATAGGGGTATAAAGTTTTGCCTTAGAATGACATGTAGAGAAAAGAATATAATGAAAAGATAGTTCCTCTACTCAATATGTCAAGCTTGAACAACATCTTATCACAATCGATACATTTTTAAAGCTATTGCGATATGCTAACTTTTTCATGTATATTATTATAAAAATGAAAAAAAAAAAAAAACAAATTGAAGTGCTCGTAGCCCCTCTGACTCAGTGTTCTGTAAAAGATCGCTGAGTTACGCAACTTTCACTATGGCTGGTCCTCGGATGGTCAAAAGCATTTACATTTGCGAGCGTTTCCGTGCATCGAAAGGCACGTTAAGCCTTGGCCCCGGTTGCCAGTAAAATGGCAGTCGTTAAGCCCTATTAAAGGCCTTATGGGCGGCTTGAAAATTATCAACAGCAGGTCACCACAGCCTGAGCCTGTCCATTTCAACACGGCAATGGTCTCACTACCTGTTACGTGGGACAAAAAAAATGCATATTGTGAAATGTAGACGTATAGTATGCTTCGGCTTACCCCTTCCGGGATAAAGAAGTGACAATATGTTATGTAAACGTTTTGAAAAAAATCAATTTGTTTCAGGATGGGCCTGGGACCCGTGACCTTTACTACTGAGCTACCAGAACAGTACCTAAATTATTTCTAAACAGTTTGCTCGTATTACATTTTATATTTCCCAACATCAGAAGCAGGCTCTCTTATTACCAACAGCATCCCGTCTACACTGCCCATAATTTTCGGTCTAAATATCACGCAGGTGCACTTTCCCCCATTAGTTGAGGATTATGTTACTGCTTTTATCTCTTTTTCTCTCATGCAAACTCTAAGGCTATTTCTTTCCCTCGAATGCTCACTGATGAAATAATCACTAGGAAAAAATGTGGTTCTTTTTTGTCTAAGAAGCCGTATTAATGATCAGATTGAGTTGCCGCTTACCCCTTTGAGTTGATAGTTGAAAAGGGTAGGCACTTAGTTTTTTTGTGTGTCGGGCTTTCACATTAAGTTTTGCAAGTTACTTTAGAAATTATAATTGACAAATATATACTTTTCGTAGTCTTCTCTTAACACACAACAACATAGTAAGAAGTATGCATTAAAGTTGATGTGTTATATTTGTTACTTGTGAACGCCCTGCGATTTCACTCACTTGGTTCGTGTTCTCCTGGGAATACTGGAATAAAATGGAGCCTAAGGTGTTCCTAATTACATCAGTTATCTGCCAGTGACAGTTACGTTAAAATTGGTCCATCCATTTCAAAGATGAACTAGAACAGATAGACAGACAAAAATAAAAAAAAGTTTTATGTTTATACCGTATATACTTTCATATGCATAATTTGGAATTACAAATTAACATTTCAAATTTCATGAACATATATGCTGCGAAAACAGCCTACTTTTTTAACTATACGTTTCCTTTTTGTGTCCACATAAGCATGTACCTACTTGTGGGTTCGTGAATCATCGTTTGTCCTCGTTATGATTATTAAGATGTCAGACAGATATGCATAAAAACGTTTGTATAATGCAGTTAAACGTCATGACCGCAGCTTCTATATGTTTTCATTTCTTTACCGACCATGAAAAGTCCAGGTTACAAGTTTACAAATATTGTGCTTAATAATATATAATAATATATAATATAATGTTATAAAGGCTCTGTTATGTAATACAGTTGGAATTACCTCTGACTCTCAAACTAGGTGTAGACCTGTATTTTGAGTCATCAGTGGTCTCTCGCTCTGATTACCTAACCATAAGCATTAAATTTAAAACAATAATATAATAAAACAATAATAAAAATAGTAAAAATAAATGGTAACTATGAATTGAATTTATAATTATTCAAAGTGAACATCGCTTAAAATGTCAAATAATTTAAATTGTCAATCACTCATTCGAGTCTAAGCAATGATAATTGAAGTATTTTATTTTTCCAAACTAATTAAATTAAAAATTTTAGCACAAATTCTGTCAATATTCGAATAATACTGTTAAATAAATTATTTACAAATTTTGTAAATAATTGACAGCTTTCCATTCGATGCGTAGAGTGCCCCTTCGAGAAAATTAACGTAACTACGAGTATCTTTATGTATATTTCAATGGATGTATGAGTGAAATTTACACAAAATTAACTAACCAACTAGCTATCTTCACGCTCTATCCCTGACGGGGTAGTCAGAAAGAAAATAACGAAAATTTACCAGAAATATTATTAAAATTTTTGGTGGTCCTAGTGGCCCCTACGAGCTTTGCACCACTTAAGAATCAGGTGTTAACCCATATCTTGTAATATTTCTGTTTTTTTTTCTTATTCTACCATTCGGTTATTACGGGGTAGGGACTAATCTAACTTATCAAGGAACATAAAAACCGGCCCGTCCGTTTTTGAGATATAAAAAAATAATGTATTTAACAAGATTTTGTTTTATGTATACCTATTAGATCAATTAGGTAGTATTTCAACGTTGAAAAAGATAAAATTTGGTATAACAGATTTAATAAGTATTGTATGTATACCTATTAGATCAATTAGGTAGTATTTCAACGTTGAAAAAGATAAAATTTGGTATAACAGATTTAATAAGTAAATGTATTTCGCAAATGAAGAAAAATAATGAATATGTTATAACTTACTAACAGAATAAAAAAGAACTTTGCTGAGTATAACTTTATTTGTCAGGTCTTTTGAGAACTGTCATCTTTGCTTGTATTACTTATCAACACGTTTGTATAGCTCAGTCATGTAGAAGGCAACTTTATCTTCTTTCCCTTTGACATTCAAAGCAGGGGGGCCAACATTTACGCCTTTTAATTTCAGAAGCTAAATTTTGACAGAGATAACACCCTTGTACAGCTTAATTAACTCTATTAGAATTTATTATTATGCTGCAGCAATGGGCGTTATTGTAAGCCGAACCCTTTATACTGATTACTGCGGGCAGACTTGTGATGGTCAAGAGCTTAAGTTGAACAAAAACTGCAATATGTTTCATATATTTTTTTTAGATTCTAATTTGTTAAGCCAAGTTGAAGAGGGTTATTCACCATCTTAACCCGAGAAGCGCTCGTGGCCCTGCGGTCTCAGTGTTCGGTGAACGATCACTGAGGTACGCAACTTTCACTATGGCTGGTCGTCGGATGGGTGACCACTTTGTGGCATTTACATTTGCGAGCGTTTCCGTGCTTCGGAAGGCACGTTAAGCCGTTGGTCCCGGTTGCCAGTAAAATGGCAGTCGTTAAGCCTGGTTGAAGGCCTTATTGGCGGCTTAAAACATTTCAACAGCAGGTAGCCACAACCTGCGTCTCTCTATTTCAACACGGCAATGGGCTCACCACCTATTACGTGGGACAGGAATCCACACGGTGAAAAGTGGGCATATAATATGCCTCTGCCACCCCTTCGGGGAAAAGGCGTGATGGATATTTATTTATTTTATTTTTATTTATTAACCCGAGAGGCTGGACACACGTGTGCTAAACTCCAAATTTGAATCACTTAATATTTCGTCATCTGGACACGATTTTTACGCTTGACCACATAGTACCTTTTAAGGTTTGAATTTTTTTAACCTGCTCCTTTTTCAACATAGACGATAGCGTGAGTCTAAAATACTTTTGGTGTTCGCAAACAATCGAATTTGATAGTTTACGGTGTGTTTGGAAGTACAAGTTGACGAAATAAGGATACAACACATTTGACATACCTTGAAAAAAAAAATGAATTATAAAAATAATCTTTTATGCTTGACAACTTTATGAGTAAAAACAATATAGGGTTATGTCATGAAAATAAAACTAATGAGCTGTTTTTACGTAAAATCAGTTCAAAACCTTCAATTAAATGTCATTGTTTTTTCGAAGGATTGCTAGTACACATTTATATTTAAATATTCCAATATAAGCTCCTATTGGAATGCTCTTAATTGAATTTATGAGTGGCTGTTACGGAAGCATCTTTTTAAAATTAAACTACCCGGAGTTATACGGTCCACTTCAACTAAAGTATTAATGGTTCTAAATTTAAAACGCGCTTCTAATATTAAGCGCATTGTCGTTGTAGTTGGTTTATTGCATCGAAATATGCTGTGATGTTTAGTAAAAGTGTAGTTAGCGATCATTCATTGCATTCAAGTTATATTAGGAAATTTCTTAGTCACCCCCTTACCGTATTTTATCAAGCAAGATTTCCTTTTGCCGATAACTGGAAGATTACTGCGAATAAAATATCGTACAAATATAATAGATATTATTGAAATTAAACATAAAACTTTTTGTTGTATTCCGTAGTTTCCAAATTTAAAAATACTTTGATTTAAAAAGTAGAAATGTTCCGAACAATAAAGTTTCAAGATAGATGTAATAATTACTTCATTAATAAGACTGGTGTTATGAGTTTTTTCATTAAAATATTATTTTTTTCTATTAGTAGATTAGGCAAATAGCTTTTATATAAATTGATGGGACTAGCAGTCAGTAAAATTCAATGTTGGTACTTGATATACTTACAGTGAGCAAAGATCTCCCCTAAGATCTTTGTAGATTCCGAGCGCATATTGCTTTCTTGATTGTTTAAATGCTCTTCCCCTTTTCCTTTTGCAACTGTTAATAAGTTTTTCATAGTTCTAAAGGCTTGAAACTTGAAAGTAGGTTGAATTATATTGTATAGTATTTTAGACAGAATATTAAACATGTTGTATTATCTCCCATATAATAAGTGGTGAGCTTGTAGACTAGTCTATACCTAAAAATAAAATTTAAGTGTCTGTATTTAATTCCAAATTAACAGCTTCTTATTAAATACATATGTAAAACGATACTTATATAAAGAAATATTTCTTTTGTTATTCTCTGTCTGTTTGTTTCGGATTACTTCTAAAACGGCTGGACCGCTTATAACGGAATTTTCTCAGCAATATATTAGATGTTAAAAAGAGTATCTTAGGCTACATTTTATGCCCGTATTCCCTCAGGATCGGGCATTAAGCTGGTTAAAACGCGTGGCATCCGATAGTCTATAAATCTAGAATATAAAATTTGTATAATTGGTAATATTTAACGTTCAGTAGTCAGTCCTCTGGTTCTACTTTATACGCTAGATACAAATTTACTTAAAACGATCACGTCCGCTCCATCACTAAAGGTCTAAGACAAAGCTAGTGATTTAATATGGGCGTGTAAGAAGACGATGTTTGCAAAGACTTCAGTGGCTGCCATTTGTCAGTACCTACTGCGGCTTCCACTTCAGCTTGTTCCCCTGGACAACTGAATTATTTAACCGTCATTTTGCATTCTGAGCACGTGGCAACTTTACTGAATACAGAAAAAAAATTTGGTTAACATTGCTTTATCAACTGTTCTACTATATGGTAAATTCCGAAATAGGAGTATTTTCAAATTGAATTATCAGGTTTTAATATGGAGTAACATTTAGTTTTCTAGACTGTCAGACGAATCGATCTTTGAGATTCAATAAACAATAGAATTCGTTTAGACATTTCGCCTAAATTGCTTAGCGAAAAGACCAAGATGGAAACGTAGCTGTTCTGTGCCTAGCTCTTAAGGGAATAACACGTGACTGTATGCATGTATGAAAATGTATAATATATTGTTTTAAAATTTTTTTCACATTATGAAGAATGCTAAGGATTGCAAGAAATTGAGAGACCGAAAAGGATAGCTTCATTGTGGTGTGCATTTTTTCTATGAGCAGATATTTGAATAGTTTTAGAGCTTCCCTAAATCCAGATTTTAAATAGAATTACTGACAACGGCTCTAACATTTTGCAAATTGTACATTTTATCGGCTTTCAAAGTTATCTACATCCATCCACAGCACAAATTTACATTACAAACAAATTTGTGGGATATTTAAAATCCATAACTTTCCGATTTTGTGTCAGAAAATGTGGAAATAAAAATAACTTAGTTTCTTTTTTTTTCAGGTAAATAAGGCTGCATTGACGTCAGTACCTAACAGCAATCAATTAATCACTTAATCCTGGTACGTGATATGCATATAAGACGAGTGATTATTCTTACATTTCACGAAGTAAATTGTTGGGTAAATATAGTGACTTCTCTGGGCACCCTTTTAAATAAGCCGAGTGCTATCAAGTGAGATTTAGAAGATAATGTAAACAGATGGTAACCCTTTGTTATTTTGCGTCGGATTTGCGATACATCGAGTAACAAAGTGAATTTAGACTTCTAAGCATTAATATAATAAGATATTTGTAATACACTAAAGGAGGCAAAGACTCTCATAAGTATAGTTACACAGTTTGTTTAGCTGATGATCGAGACCTGTCCAAATTTTTAGGATTTTTTTAAATAACCTCTTATGAAACTGTACTTTACTTTTCTGCCTTTTTTCTGCCTGGCGCAGTAGTAGTGTATGCGATTGCCACGCTGAGGTCCCGGGTTCGGTCCTTAGGTCGGAACAAATATTTTTGTGATCCACAAATGTTGGTTTCGGAGTTTGGGTGTTTCCTATGTATAATCTGTATGTATTTAGAAACATATAAGTATGTATATCAGTTATCTAAGTCCCATAGTACCTATAGCTTAGTTTGGGCTAGACGGCGCTGCATAATAAGTGTCCCAAAATATTTTTATTTTTGTTATTTTATTTATTTCTTTAGAACTATTAGACCTAATGCAGAAAAGGTTTTTTTTTTTGTTTTTTGCTTTCGTGGGGAATGCATTTACGCACCGTCATCCCTGCTGCCCCCGCAGCAACGGTTTGTGGGGCTCCCGGCCCGTGAGAGAGGGCCGTCCTACCCACTAAACCCCGCGGTGTTCCGCCTCACCTTAAAACCGACTCGCAGGGTAGGCCTGAGGTTAAATCACTGCGAGCCGGCAAGGGGCACCCCAGAACGGAGGGGTCCGTCTCGGGGCGGTCGATAAGTGACCACCCCGGAGCTCCCTAAGGAGCTGAAGAACTAGCCCGCACCACCACCGCTCTCGAGCGCTCCTCTGTAAGCAGAGGAGGTGAGAGCGGCCGGTACGGGCGTGCGCAAAAAGTGGGCACCCCCTGGAACACAGAAAGGGTGCCCGTCACCAAGTGGACAGTTGGGCGGAGTCCCCCGACCTTCCGCCTACGGCCAGACACTATTCGGGGGCGCGCATGTATTGAGCACGACGACGCCCCCGAACCGGACGGCGGGGGGGGGAGCGTCTGTCCCATACGCTCCCGCACCCGCAACTCCTCTCGTTTCGCCGCCATCACCTCGCTAGCAAACGAGGCGACGGCGGCCCAACACTGTTGGCTGCCGACCATGGCTTGCACCACAGCCGGCAGCGACAAATCAACACCGACAAGGCCCGTGAGGGCGATACGCGGCCCGTCCCACGCCGTGCACACGGCGAGTGCAATAAATGTTACGACGGCAAAAGCAGCAGTTTTAGAATGAAAACGTAATAATTAAGTACAAAATTCACCATTCTTGTTGCTATCACTTAAACCTTAAATTTATTTAGAGTACCTACCTTTTCTACTATTTACGACCTCCTTAATAGTAAATTATTACACCCTCGACAATGTAAATGCAACTACAAATATTGTTAAGGGTAAAAGGTTGACCTTTTCGATCACATTACCTGCAATATTTCTGGCAATCAGTACTTACCCCTGGCGAAACACTAATATAACGCCGATAAATTACTGTAATAGCGCCCTGGGGCTAGTATGGAATGAAAGTAACCTAAAATATAAATCTAACTTAGCGATATGCTAATATACATTTTAATTATTTATTTTTATTTGTTTTATGATGAACGATGACAAAGAAGATATATTGTGCAAAAATAGGGTGTAGAACGAGTCAAGGTAGGCCGAGACTTACATATGAAAACCACGCAAGCAGATTGCCCAAAATCGGAAAATTGAAAAGTACTCGGATACCCAGGCTTGCTTATGAAGTGTGTATGAAGCGATTGATGTATCTGCAGGAAGCGAAAGAAGTATGCCTGGATCGTGAAGCCTGGCGATCTGTCCTCTCTGACTACCCCGTCAGGGATATAGCGCGAAGATAGTTAGTTAGTTAATATATGTTTAACTCTAAATGTTCATAAAATTCTAAAATTTAGAAAATAATGTAGTATTGTGACTCTTACAGCTATAATTCCTGATAGGCCCGTAAATACCATCGGCTTAGCAAATTGCTTGTGTTAAGAAAGTGTTCATGTAACTAATCTTCACTACTCGGCTGCAGCAGTTTTTTAAGTAATTTTTAGTTGCGTTTAAACTCAAAAAAACGTTAAATACTGAGATAAAATTATGACTCTGACAGGCACGATTTATAATCGCCATTGACACATCCATCGTCATCGTCATCACTCGTCTCAATAATTTTATATATATAGTATTAAGTTGAGTTCATATATTTTATATCACCTACGTTTTCTTGTGGTTACAAGTGCTTTATAAAAGTATTTACCAAAATATATACACTAAATATTTACTTAATTAATATAATGAAAAATAATAATTAAAGATCTTAAATTTCGAACTGCTAAATTGAAAGTTTGAGAATTTGTGCTAATACTGTCAACGATACAGCGACGTCACATCCTTTAAACCACAAAAGGAAACAGGTGTTCAGCCGACAAGCCACAGATGCTATAATTTTTTGTTCGTAATTTTTAAATTTATTTCACATGTTCCTACTGCCTATGTGGCAGCAGTAATACTGAGTACAATTGCTTTTAATAAGATCTCAAATTTGATATCATGTATAATAAATTACATTATAGACATTCTTATGGATTATCTTAGATATCCAACGAAAGTGCCTTTTAGGGTACAAAATATTTTAGCAATCAACACAGGTCTTAGTGGCCTATGGTTTGTTTTTAACGTAACTGCGTGTTTTAATTTGAAATAAATAAATAAAAAAACAATGTACCTTACGCGATCGCCCAGATATTGGGTTAACCTAGGACGGCAAAAAAATGTACATAACATAATTTGCCAAGTGATTCTAAAAGAAAAACGAGAGGAGAGAGTCAGGATCATTCAGGATTCATCAATAATTTATTATAATAGTATTAAATAATTGTGAGTCATTAAAATAAATTCTAATGCACCAGATTAAGTTAAATATCAACTTGTAGGTGAGCTTCTCAGTGCGTAGATAATATTATTTTTACCAAGAACAGAATACTAGCAATTCGTTTGTGAACGATTACTATATCCATGGTATTGAGACATCTTGGATCTATGTAATACTCAAACCAGAACACAGACGTTGAAGGTTCATATCTATTTATCCAACACAAAAAGTACAGTAAGTACATAAACAAAACATAGGCCACGTACAGTCTCGTCACGTACTCTTGGCTGTAACGAGGTGGCGAGACAGAAGCGCCCCCGACGCATATTTTGTCCGTGACGCTGACGAACTTTTCGCTATATTGCATACTCAGCTCTGTTTATGTGGAGACCTACCGCATCATACATACATATCTAAATAAACAACAATGAATTGGAGAAGGATAAAATTTGTATGATATATTGTAATCCTTGAATCAATTTGACCGAAATTTTTTGAATCAATTTGACTGAATTTTTTTGAATCAATTTGACTTAAATTTTTTGAATCAATTTGACTGAAATTTTTTTAATCAATTTGACAGAAATTTTTTGAATCAATTTAGCTGAAATGGTATCTAATAGTTGGATGGATCATCATAATCAACTTTTTATAACTACTTAGTTCTTGTGGGAAAAGGCACGGTAAAACATTAATATACGGGTGTGGCCACAGGCTACAGCTAGTTATTCCATATTTTTAGCAGAACAAACAAAATAATTATTATTCATTTAGGTTACATAAAAACCATTCATCATAAAAGTGTATAACTTTATAATTTCACATTTACTGCCAGATTCGATTCCTTTGGTTGCAAGGTTTCAAATAACGGTAAAAAAAGTAACGTTACCATCTCTGGACTGTTGTTAACTTTAGTATAAAATTATCGTTATTAAATTTAACGTTATTTAATTAGGTCATACCGGTAGTCCTTACTAACGTCCATGGTAAACTAACCAAAACTAACGTTAGTTTAATGTCAATTTGGTATCGTTAACTTTATAAATGTATGAAGTGGGAATACAGTCATTGCGTTGGATAATCAATCATTGCTTTGGTTCGCTGCCGCTAATAATAACAAGTTGAGCGAATTTTGCACATACATATAATCCCGCCTTTATCCCCGAAGGGGATAAACAGAGGCATATTGTATTTTACCGTATGCAGTTTAGTTCCACGTATAGGAAGATGAGCCCATTGCCTTGTTGAAATTGACAAGCGCAGGATGTGGCAATCTGGTGTTGAAATGTTTTAAGCCGCTCATAAGACCATCAACTTGGTTATCAACTGCCATATTTCTGGCAACCGGAACCAACGGCCTAACGTGACTTTCGAAGCACGGGAACGCTCGCAAATGTAAATGCTACAAAATGGCCACCCATCTGAGGACCAGCCAGAGTGAAAGTTGCATAACGCAGTGATCGTTTACAGAACACTGAGGTAGCGAGGCCACGAACGCTTCCTTTAAGATAGCGAAAATTGTAAATGGTTTTTATATAAATTTGATGTTGGAAACTATGTATCTATAGTATACCTACCCTTTTTATGTAGTCATCCTTTAGAAAGGATTTTTCAAAATTTCAGCGTTAAGTATTTTAAGGAAATTTAGAAACATCAAATTAGGTACACGTATTTCTGGTTCAACTAAATGGACGTGTTTGCAGTTTCGCATAATTTTAATTTGAAGGGTAAACTAGGGGTTTAAAGTTTATATGGGAGATTCTTCATTTTCATAGATATACACTAAACTTCACATGATATTTTTATTCCACTGAGGTGGTAGTACCGCCCACCTGATGGAAAGTGGTCACCGTAGCCTATTGACGTTTGATACAACAGAGGTGCAACACTCGCGCTGCCGACCTTTTATAATACCTTCTAAGACCCCTTTTGAAGAACCCCATACTCTAGACATTCGGGAAAATCCAGGTATAGAGCTAATTCCCGTGGAAGTAGTATATCACGGGCAGAGCTGGGGGGTACTATCTATATTTTATAAAATAGGGGTTGTAAGTTTACATGAAAAATTCTTAGAGAATTTATAATTTTATAAAGTCATTAAAAAAAGAAATAAATTTTACATTAATCTCAGTAAAATAAATTATATTTACCTAAATTTTAACTAAGTACTTACTTACAAACATAAACTGGGGCCCTTTGGTAGGGTACATACCCATTAAACTAATAAATACGGAAATAGAGTGGTTTCGTAGTTACCTGAGTGGACGCCGTCAACGCGTATGTATTGAAGATGACATTTCTAGCTGATGCAATACAAGTGTAGGCGTACCTCAGGGTGGCGTGCTCTCACCCCTCCTCTTCGCAATTTTTATAAACTCTATCTCAAATCAACTACATTATTTCTACCACCTTTATGCAGACGATCTCCAAATTTACACACAGGCTCCCATAGATCAACTATCGGAAGCGGTGGATACTAGCAATGAGGATTTGTCTAGAATAACGTCATGGAGATCATATGGATTACAAGTCAATCCATCTATAACACAGATAATTGTAATAGGCAGTCCTAGTACAACGGCAAGAATAAATTGGTCACGAGGTCCACCGTTTGTTTTTGATGGTGCTACGATTGCTGTTAGTTATACGGTAAAAAAATTTGGTATAATCATTGATTCCAATTTATCATGGGGTCCACAACTCCAGGAGTTGAGTAGAAAGATTTTTGCCTCCGCAGGATCAATTAGAAGATTACAGCGTTTCCTTCCTAATGCTACAAAAATTGCGCTTGCAGGTCCTTGCTTCTTCCAATACTTGATTATGCAGATGCCAGTTACTTAGATCTCGCCGAGAACCAATTTGAGAAACTTGAGCGTCTTCAAAATGTTTGCATACGATTTATATTTGGCTTGCGCAAGAATGATCACGTTTCTCAGTTTCGAACACAGCTCAAATGGTTACCTATACGACTTCGCCGGAATACACATATTCTATCCTTATTATATAATATTCTGTTTAACCCCTCTACACCTTCCTATTTAAAAGAACGTTTTAAGTTCCTTCATGATACACATGACAGATGTTTGAGGTCATCGGAAAAGTGAAATTAAATATTCCACCGCATTCCACAAAATTTTTAGATCTTTCTTTTAGTGTTACAGCAGTTCGCTTGTGGAATAGGTTGCCACTTCAAATTAGACAAGTTGAGACGTTACAAAATTTTAAAACTAATATTAAAAATTATTACTTGACTAATAATTGTTAAAATCTTAAAATATTATAAAGATATTTAACACATATAAACGTATAAGTATTTTAATATACAGGGTGACTTTAAATAGGTGTAATTGTTTTAAGGGGGTAAGAGTACAGCCCATGGGATGTTCAAAAATGTGTGGAACACCTGGTCGAAATCTACTGGTTTCGGAAATACACGATACTTTAACTTTTTTAGGAAAATTACCAAAATTCAAGAGAAATCCTTAAAAATAAAAATAAATACTGGATGCATGGATTTTATTTTTATTTTATCTGATTACTGGATAAATTATCCATAAAATAAAAACATCAAATGTTATGAATCAGTTAAAATTTTAGAGTTATGAGAGCTAAAACTTGTAACAATAAAAAAAAATTGCTTTATCGAAATTTCAATTGATTTTAGTGAAAAATATCCACTCCGAACTGGTCGTACAAACGATGTCATTAAATTTCTTGTTTCCTTAGCTTTCTAAAAAGGTATAATAAGTGTACAAAATTCTAAGATAGCGCCCAACAAACTCAGTTATTGCCGAGTAGGTAATACGTAAACTGCACATTAATAACATTATTAGCACTTTACCATACTACCCTGCTAAGGTTTTTTCTTTAAGTGTCATTAATTTACCTCGTAACACGTCTCATTGATTTGCTTTAGTGGACTTTATGAATGCATTGTGTATTGTTGCCCATTTGGTTCTCCAAGCAAGTAAGGATGACTATGGTTAATTTTACTAAGAGTAGTATGACAAAAATATCTAATGTAGATGAAATAATACTCATACTGATACAAAATAATAATATTTAATAAGAAAAAACGCAAGTTATCTTTACAATTAAAATACTCAAGTTATTTACATAAAGAAATAACAAAAACACAGTAGGAAAAACACGTTTTATAACACTTGATTTAATTAAAACACCTTATTATTTTAAATCTTGCTCAAATTGACCTCCTTGGTTCCTAATACACGCCCGTAGTCGTTTTCTAAGATTGGACCTAGTAACAACTCCCGTAAGATCTTGCTGTATTTGATTAGCAGCTGCTATGATTCTGCTTTCAATTCTTCAACATTATTGACGGGAGTTATATACACTAATGTCTTCATGTGACCCCATAGGTAATAATCACAGGGGGTCAAATCTGGACACCTCGCTGGCCACGGCGTCGGGCCTCCTCTGCCAATCCAACGAAGTGGAAACGTTTCATCCAGCCATTGTCTAACACTAGCCCGGTAATGGGCTGGGCAGCCATCGTGCTGGAAGATCATTTCTTCCCGGTTAGTTACTGGAAAATCTTCCCGAACAGGAACATCTTCGAGAAGGTTGAATAAATGGTTTCGAAGAAAATCCTCGTAAGCTTCGCCATTTAAGTTGTTTGGTAAGAAATATGGCCCCACCAAGTATCTGTCAATAACGCCCATCCATACGTTTACAGAGAATCTTCTTTGATGAGCTCCTTCCTTGGACTTTCTTGGATTTTCTCCCCGTGTAGTCCAGTAGTGGAGATTGTGATAATTCGTTATGCCGTCTCGGTCAAACTTGGACTCATCCGTCCATAAGATTTTACTTAAAAACATTGCGTCTTCAGTGTCCATATGCTGCATGAAGCGACAGAAATCTACTCGTCTTGCAGGGTCTCCCTCCTCTAGCGCTTGAACAGGTGTGTAGTGGTATGGGTACTGTCGCGCTGCATGTAAAGTAAACCATACTTTGCATTGAGATAATCCCATTTGCCTGGCTACTATGCGTGTAGATGTAGTGGGATCTCTCGTAAAACGATCCAGTATTTCTTCTTCGTGCTCTGCATCCACTTGACGAGGTCTACCAGCATCGTGACGCCGCTCATGAACACTTCCACTTTCTCTAAGCCGTTGAAACGCCGCAGAAAAGACACGTACACTAGGTGCGCGACGATTTGGGAATCGGTGTATGTACTCCCTTCTGGCCGCTGCAGCATTACCGTCACAGAATCCGTACACAAACACAATGTCTGCGTACTCTTCGCTACTGTAGCTTGCCATTGAAATAAAGCAAAGAAACAGATGGATGAAATAACTAGTACGAATAATAGGTACGTCCGGCACGCGTAAGTATCTAAGTAGTACTAGACAGAGGTCGCGCAACTTGGGGCCCAAGCGCAAGGCAACGGCCAACCGTCAACAATTGCTATCTCACTCACACACGTTGTGCTATTTATCGATTCTCTCACTCTCGCATAGTGAAACCGTGAGAAAGGTTTTAAGAATTCCAGGTATCGGCTCGGCTTGCAATACATTAACAATAGGGATCATAACTACCTGCTCGGGACTAACTGAGTATGTTGGGCGCTATCTGAGAATTTTGTACACTTATTATACCTTTTTAGAAAGCTAAGGAAACAAGGAATTTAATGACATCGTTTGTACGACCAGTTCGGAGTGGATATTTTTCACTAAAATCAATTGAAATTTCGATAAAGCAAATTTTTTTTTTATTGTTACAAGTTTTAGCTCTCATAACTCTAAAATTTTAACTGATTCATAACATTTGATGTTTTTATTTTATGGATAATTTATCCAGCAATCAGATAAAATAAAAATAAAATCCATGCATCCAGTATTTATTTTTATTTTTAAGGATTTCTCTTGAATTTTGGTAATTTTCCTAAAAAAGTTAAAGTATCGTGTATTTCCGAAACCAGTAGATTTCGACCAGGTGTTCCACACATTTTTGAACATCCCATGGGTTGTACTCTTACCCCCTTAAAACAATTACACCTATTTAAAGTCACCCTGTATATATGTATTTCTATATTTGTATTTATGTATATAGTTCATAAATTTACATTAGTGTATTTTGACTAGTTCTTTATATTTATAAATGTTTGACTGCCTCTGAGGCGCGGTGGGAGTGCATCCGACTGCTACGCAAGAGGTCGTGGGTTCGATTCCCACCTAGGATAAAACTTTGTGTGATGAGCACGATGGTTTATTCTGTGTCTGGGTGTTATTTACCTATAATATGTATGTATTTAGAAATATATAAGTTATCTAGATCCCATAACTCAAGCTAATATTAGCTTACTTTGGGCTAGATGGCGCTGTGTGAAAATGTCCCACAATTTTTTTTTATATATATGTTTATATTACTTTCTACATAACATAATATAAATATATATATATATTTATATTATATTTTGTAGAAAGTAATTTATTGTATATAGGAATGTACCTCTATTATAAATTTGACGCCAACAACTACCAGTTCTAACTAGAAAACTAACGTTATTATTACACATTATAAATAAGTAAACGGGATTACTCACGTTTTTACGACCAGTAATAGACCAATATATTAATGGTAAACAATTGGTCTATTACTGGTCGTAAAAACGTGAGTAATCCCGTTTACTTATTTATAACTACCAGTTCGCTCCTACCAATATTCTTTTCCATCCAAAGGTCGCCAGGCAGAAATTACTTTAAGCGATAAGGCCGCCCATTGTACTGGTATTTTATATAACATTTCTAAATTGTAATACTACCTTGGCGGTAACTTACAATAAAGTATATAATAAATAAATGAATTAATTAATTTGGTTACTTATTTTATTTCGTATGATTAAAAAAAATAACCACGTGTTCCAGTATTCCAAACATTCTACCCTTAAGGATGTAAACTAGGGGTTCAAGTTTATATAGGCATGGGTCAAATGTGTGAGGTGCAACCAACGTATGTTCACAAGCGGAGTCGGGGAGCAAAGCAATTTTTGCATTAAAGTACATTTAAAATTATCAGCTGCAGTCAATTCACGATTCTTGAAAAAACATTGTCGGGCTATACAACAAAACAATAATTATTCAATACCGTTCTAGCAGTTTCTGAGATTAGCGCGTTAATCTAAATAAACGATGAAACAAACTCTTCAGCTTTATAATAATAGTATAGATCAAGAATTAATCACATTAGGATGGTCCACAATCCGTCTAGATCGTTTTTATATTATTCTTAAACTATAAACTAACTCATACGCGATAGTTCGCAGCGGCCCGCTATACCTCAATGGACTACGGCGAAATGAGTACTTGTTTGCTTGCGCATCCCGTACACGGTAATGGCAACACATTTGTACTTAGTCTGCACGTAGTGGCAACAGGTATAAAGCCTATGCAGGCGGTACGGGTACGCGGCTATAGGCCGCGCATCATAGGACGCGGAACGGCAACGTCTGCAGATATCGTTAAAATTTACTTCAAAACTAACGGTAATTCCTAACGTTAAATACGGTAATGTTAGATAGTAAAGTTAAACATTTTGTAAAGTTAGCTAGGTATCAATTCGAAATTAACGTTAGGTAACGTTAAGTTTTATGTTAATTGGTAACGTTATCAAGCCCTGTTTGGTTGACTAATCTCAGGATATGTTCCTGACATTAGTCAACCAAAGGAGATGTTTAATTTAATAAACGACGGCTTGATAAAGAAAACTAATTAATACGGGAGTGGGTGCCTCGTTGGTTCGAAGTACATATGTCATGGACAAAGCCGTGGGGCTCAGATTGTTAATAATATACTCGTATAAAATCGCGTGCGTAAGCTAATATTACATAGAGGATACTAAAATATTTAGATAGTGACAAACTTCAATAATTTACGCATGTAATTCGTATTCGATTGCCGAATGTGGACCAAGGCTAGAGTTGTTGCACCAATAAATGTTCATAAAATTTCATTTGCCATCTCTGCTTTATTGATGTATCTCTATACAAAAACTTTTGCGATGGTAGTAATTCTGTGTTAAGAACTTATTTGCAATAGAAACAATTTTGAAAAACAATTAGTATGCTAACTAAATGCGAAATTTAAATTTAAGGGGCTTTTTTTTTCTTGAGCTGCTTTCTCTCTTGTCTTGCGACCAGACGCTTTACCAAATACACTATTGAGACATACGCAAAACTGACGACTTAATCCACCTCTTTCTGTCGGCAAATCGTTTACAATAGTTACCTTAATAATAAGTTTTAATATTATTTAGTGTTAAATAATGGATCCAAAAACTTATGGACTGACGTCGTAGAGAGATATTTGTTGCCAATTTGTAGACAGGCTTCGAATAGAGGACTACAAATGCAACTGGGGTTACAAAAATCTCGATTTTAATGTCCTATACTCGTATTTATTTCATAAACCCGTGATAAATTCAAACTGCGTTCTACCAAAAACCAACTATACTTTGATATTATGAATAGGTACCTGTAATAAAACTGTGAAATGATGAATTCTGTAACAATATATTTTCCAAAAATCGACGAAAGTTAGTCAGTGATGATAAGTTTTAAACATAACATACGCTATCATGAAACCTAGTAACGTGTCATATTTTATTTATAAGGATGAAATACATATTTAAAACGGTCAGTATGGGCTACTCTGAAACTATAAGACATAGAAAGATCTCTTCTAAGGAACCATGTCACCGATTTTGATGAAAAGAAAAACTGCATTCATAGATTTAAAAGAAAACTTGTACTCGAGTCGGGAATCTAACCCGGAAATATCGAATAATAAAACTTGCATAATTTTTAAATGAATATCTATTGAGTAGATCTTTAACAGTAAATATTACTATGAAACATGATATCTAAAATGAATAATAGTAATTGTTTTTTTTTTAATTAATTTAACTCGTTTAACTAATGATTTTACTATTGGCTTTTGTATCTTCAGGTGGAAAATAAGACATAAAATTTAATTTATAGTACATATTTATGGTGACATAATAGCTTGTTTTATACACTTCGTCCCTAACATAACCTCACAAGAACTAGTCTAGTTGGATTCATCATCATCATCATCCGAGCGTCTGTCCCAGTTGCGTCTCGCGACGCCCGGGGTCCGCTTTCCTACATTTTCTCCTCCACTTCGCACGGTCGTCGGCATCCCCTGTGGTGAGACCATTGGCACGCATGTCATCCCTTACGACGTCAAGCCAGCACTTCTTGGGTCTTCCCCTCTTACCGGGACCCGGCGGGGCTGACATGGCCAGACATTTGTTACCTACGTAGCCCGGCGGTTGCCGCAAGACGTGACCATACCAACGAAGGCGACACTCTTGCAACTTGTCTGCAATGTCACGGACGTGAAGGCTGCCGCGGATGCGAGAGTTCCTCACGCGGTCCATCCGCGTGACTCCACACATCCACCGCAGCATCTTCATTTCCGTGACACGCAGCTCCTGCTTGTGTCGCTCCAATATCGGCCACGTCTCACTGCCATGTAAAAGGACAGGTCTAATAATGGTTTTGTAGACCTGTCCCTTCAACCGGATCGGCATTTTAGGGTCACAAATGACACCGGTCATCTCCCGCCATTTGGCCCACGCGGCAGCAATGCGTGACTTGACATCGCAATCGATGTCACTGGACGTGTGAAAAACAGATCCCAAGTATTTAACCTGGTCCGTGCGCTCGACCAAATCACCACCTATGCGGACGGATGTGGGATCTGTCGAGTTTAGTGCCAAGTACTCGGTCTTCGCCACATTTAGTTTCAGACCACCGTTCTCAAGCGTCTCCTTCCACGCCTTTACACGTCGCACCAATCTGCCCCTGTCCGCGTCTGCCAGCGCAATATCGTCAGCATACATGAGCAACCATGGAGGCTGCTCATGCGGGTTTCTGATGCTGTCCGACAATTCGTCTAATATTACACTGAACAGAAGCGGACTAAGGACAGAACCCTGGTGTACCCCGACGGTGATGGGGAAGGGTTTCGTGTCGCCAACAGCAGTCCGAACCATTGAGTCGGAGTCACAGTACATGTCCCGGATAGTGTCAATATAGACCTCTGGAACCCCTTTGGACCGCAGTGCCCACCAGATCATCGCACGAGGAACACAGTCGAAGGCCTTCTGCATATCTAGAAACAAACAGTGCAGAGGCGTGTTCTTCGACCTGTATTTCTCTGCGACAACCCTCAGGGCAAAAACAGGGTCCGTGGTCCCATGACCAGGGCGAAACCCATATTGACACTCCGAGAGAGTACACTCCTGCCGGATCCGAGAGTCTATAATCCTCTCGAAGATCTTCATGGTGTGGGACATCACCTTAATACCGCGGTAGCTCCCGCACTCCTGCACTGACCCCTTACCTTTGAAGACTGGAGTAATAATACTTAGTCTCCATTGGTTTGGGATCTGCCCGCTGAGGAGTATGCGGTTAAAAAGGTTTACTAAGATGCCCACACCGCGAGGACCCATCGCCTTCCAGGCTTCGATGGGGACTCCATCGGGTCCGACAGCTTTCCGATTCTTCATGCGGCGAAGCGCAGTCAGGACTTCTCCAGGCGTTACCGGTGGCACTAGTCCTTGATTCGGAGGGAGGTCCGGAGGCTGCACCTCTTTATGCTGCTTATTAAGCAGCTCGTGGAAGTACGAGCGCCATCTCTCCTTTACCGCGAGGTCTTCGCTTAACAGGTTGCCCTCAGGGTCTTTTGGGTTGGATTAAACAGGAGATATCGCGCGCGGGCTATTTAAAAGGGCTATTAGTACCAATTCATTTTTGGGTAAAGTTATGATTCAAAAAATCTCTAGCCATTTGACTATTGTGAGCCGGTGCTCCATCTTATTAAAAATATAAAAGCAGTGTATGTTATAAGGTGCAACACCGACCATAGATACAATTTTACGCACTTAAATGAAATGAATGCTGTACTGAAAAAGCGGACGATCAATTCGAACACCTACATTACGAAATTACATTAAATGATATGAAAAACAATGACTATTTTTCATTTTAGATATCATGTTTCATAGTAATATTTACTGCTTAACATCTACTCAACCGAAATTCATTCAAAAATAATGCAAGTTTTATTCTTCGATAATGCGGGTTCGATTCCCGACTCGAGTACTAGTTTTCCTGTAAATCTATGTATGCAGTTTTTCTTTTCATCAAAATCGGTGACATGGTTCCTTAGAAGAGATCTTTCTATGTCTTATAGTTTCAGAGTTGCCCATACTGACCGTTTTAAATAGCCAAACCTGTATATACATATTGTCACGCCTTTATCCCCGAAGGGGAAGGCAGAGGCATACTTTACGCCCACATTTCACCGTATGCATTTTTGTCCCACGAAACAGGTGTTGAGCCTATTGCCGTGTTGAAATGGACAGGCACAGGTTGTGGCAACCTGCTGTTAAAATTTTTCATGTCCGCCCATAAGTCATTCAACTGGGTTTAACGGCTGCCATGTTACTGACAACCAGGACCAATGGCTTAACATGCCTTCCGAAGCACGGAAAACGTTCGCAAATGTAAATGCCACAAAGTTATAATGATGAATAGGATAAAAAAAAATCTTGATTCTAAAAAAACCTCGCGAGCTAAACAAACGCGATTATTCCATAAATCCGTTGTGAACAGATTAAACGTAGATTTCTTAATAGCCGGTTTTATTTATGAAATAATATTAATAATATAACCTTAAGAATAATGTAATTTTTGCAATTGTCTATTTGTTTTGTTGGGCAATAGTATTCTCTACGTACCAAAGAATAATAACACTATAATCTATTCTAATATTATAAAGCTGAAGAGTTTATTTGTTTGATTGTTTGGTTGAACGCCATTATCTAGGAAGTCTTTATATCATCACGCTACTACCCTGAGGAGCGGAGCTGTACTTATAAATGTCAACAAATCGGGAAGCGCTCGTGGCCCCGCGGTCTCAGTGTTCGGTAAACGATCACTGAGGTCAGCAAATTTCACTATGGCTGGTCGTCGGATGGGTGACCACTTTGTGGCATTTACATTTGCGAGCGTTTCCATGCTTCGGAAGGCACGTTAAGCCGTTGGTCCTGGTTGCCAGTAAAATGGCAGTCGTTAAGCCTGGTTGAAGGCCTTATAGGCGGTTTAAAAATTTTCAACAGCAGGTAGCCACAACCTGCGTCTGTCTATTTCAACACGGCAATGAGCTCACCACCTATTACGTGGGACAGGAATCCACACGGTGAAAAGTGGGCATATAATATGCCTCTGCCACCCCTTCGGGGATAAGGCGTGATGGATATTTAATTTTATTTATTTTAACAAATCGGGCAAGTTTTTTGTAATTTTTTTGTAGAATATATAATTAAAAAGGATTTTCTTACAGGCAAAAATGCAAGGCCAGGTTAGGTCAAACTTATTATTTAGCCGCAGTACTGTCATAAAGAGAAGCTACATGACAACATCGTCATCAGAACAACCTAATAGGTATTCCACAGGTATGTTATGACAAAATACGCATTGCACAGTTACATGAAGCGAAATTAACATTTTAATCTAACCAGCCACTGTCGACATTTCATGAAATACCTAACCCAAATAGTCATGCATTCATAAACGTACGTTTAATCTTCAGGTAATTAATAGCTGAGGTAGTTACGGCTTCATGCACACCACACATAACGATGTATAGTGACGTCATTCCCCTGAGGTCTCATATGTTTCTGCGGCAGGTCTTAGACAGACAAGCGCAGGTGTATATTGTGTGAGTTAATTTGTCAAGAGAGATCACTGGTCGACTGGAGGGGTTGGGGCCAGTATGTTGGTGTTATTGTAAATGCACTATTCTGTTGTTTATTATACAAGATGATTTTAATCAAATTATGAAGCATATTTTCGGTTTTGTGTGTCTTCAGAAGACACACAAATTCAAAACTAATTAGAAAATTAGTTTTGAATTGTTTTCACTTCGTTTTCAATATCTTCTATTCTTAATCTAAATATGTGATTCTAAAACGCACCTCAAACACGAAAGTAATACCGATACTAAACACATTTTTATTATACTCTTTGTTTAATCAAATCGATTTTGAGCAATAAAAAAGCTAGTTTTACGTAATAATATTACTTATACAGGAGGATGATATCAGGAGCTTTATATGATCTTATACAAAGTAAACGTCTGTTAACCCCAAGATTTATTATTTCATTTTGGGTTTGGTATTAATGTCTTCAGTTGACCGTTGAGGCCGATTACCGGGTCCTTTGTTAGTGTGACTTTGGTTGAAAGAGATAAATTATATGTGAAGTAAATTTATTATAATTACCTATATGTGATATGTGTTCTATGCCACAAAATTTGTTATAAACATTATGTTATTAAACTTTATTTTAATGACTACTATATATTTTAATACTAACTAAATTATGCATGTTTCATCTTTGTTTTACTTGCAAATTGTAGCACTTATGCACGCATCATAAATTAAGTCATGATGAGTACAGATGTTTTGGAACTCAATCTAGAACCGAACCTTGTATTTTTTGTTTTGTAAATTGTATGTTATTGTTTTCTGTTCTGTGTACTACAGTAAATAAATAAATAATACAAAATAGGTGCAAATACCGATGTGCGATAGTCGTGATCTTAAGTGCTTTCCCAGTTGCACCAAATGCCAACTAGATAGATTGTATTTAGCTGCTGGATCAGCTTTCATTTGGCTTATCTCTTCCAACCCTGCATCGTTTGTCTCACCCGTTAGTTAGCAGGTGCACCACTAACAGATGAGGTCACTTAGTCACCGGAGATCTTGCAAATGTTATTTAATAAATGTTAAGGTGTGTAGTATAGATGAAGCTAAACCTATTCAAATTTATTTACTAGAATAATAAAAATAAAGATGTATTAAATCATTATAAACCTATGAGGAACAGCTTTCATGAAATTACAAAGTTGATTTACTCCTTCAAGACATCAACATGTAAGTATAATACTGCTTTTTAAATAAAAATAGTTTGGAAGGTCCCAGGTTTGATTCCCGGGTCGGAACAAATATTTATGTAATTATTTATTTATGTATTTAATTTATTTGGGTGTTGTGTAAAAACAGAGTATAGTTGCTCCTAGAAAAAAGGGCCCCAATTTCCCAATCGAGGTTTGGATAGGGAAAATGTCAAAATGAATAAAAAAAATATGCGTCATGAAAAAAGTTTCTTAACTTGCCATACTCGGATGGAATTTTGTAATTTAGTTTGAATGACATGCATAATCTGTTTGACATAATTTCAGATCAAACATAATTGTTTTGAAATTATGTCAAACAATCAAACACCCAAGATGTTTTTAAGAACTGCTACAATATGGGTATTAATTGAATAAAAGTACTTGCTTAAGAGTTACTCAAAAATAAAGTGACGTAACTCAACATCCAATATTTATTTATTTATTATTAAAAGTAAAAACATACAGAGAATATAAAATTAAATCCTGCAAAACTTTTGTAACAGTTTGACTGCAGGAAAGAGTCTCTATAATAGTTATATGTACGTTTTAATACTTGGTTCTTAGTTTTATATTAATATATATATTTTTATACATTCACAAATTTATAATTACTATAGCTAGTTAACACTTGTCTAACACTTGTATTCATCATATAATATTATTAAAGCCTACGAATAAGTAATGTAATTATAGCCAATATTATATAATGGACACAAATGTCAAACAAGTGTTTTTAACAAGTATTGCTTTAGGCTCTTTTTAAATTTTGCAGCATTTATTTCCGTGCGAATGTTCTCTGGCAAACTATTTAGTAGATATGGTAAACGTTTCTTGATTGTTCTATCTCCAAAGTAGTTTGAGACTCTGGGTACTTCCAGTTTGCCAGTTGACACCGACCTCGTACCGTAGTTGTGACTCAAATGCGCTATAGTATGTTCTTGGCTGCCACGATTGTTAATGGCCAAAAGGTACTTATGTTTTAAACTAATGGGTAAGATTTTGCAAATTTTGAAAAGTTGACGATAATCACCTTTGCATTTCATTCTGGTTTTATTATTTACTAATAGTTTTAAAAATCTGATTTGTAGTGATTCTAATTTATCAATATATGTTTTAAACGTAAGACCGTAAGAATCAAGTCCATAACTTAACACAGAGTCCACTAACGCGTAATATAAACATTTGAGTGTGCCTATGGGAACGTTATAACTCAGATGATAAAATTTTCCTAATAATATTGTAAGTTTATTAGAGTTATAATCTATATGCTGAGACCACGAAAAACTAACATCTACCTTTACACCTAGGTACGTAACACAATCAACTTTCTCAATAGGTAGACACTGACAATTGACTAGATTGTGATGGAAACATGAAAAACTATGTGTATACATTGGAGGTGGTTGTTCGGAAAGATTTGAATATATTCAACTATATTCAAATGTACACACATAGATTTGTATACACATTGATTCATTATATGTTATATGTATTATTCATAGCGAATGAATCAATAGAAATTTAGTCTTTGCTGAGTTTAGTACTATTCCATTATCGTGCGACCATTTTACCACGGCATCTATATCTTGTTGTACCAATCGACAATATGAATGACTACTAAAGATGCCAGACAGACATTTTTTAACTTTCTTACAATATAGGTATCAAACAAAAGCCCATTGCTGAGAATCAAGTGTTATTTAAATATAAGCTGTTTGTAAAAAAGAGACTTTTTGATGAGAATTTCTTTTATAAACCAATATAATTCGGCCTCTGTAGAGAGAATATTAATATTGGTAAGCGGATTTTAAGATGAATTCTGTCGGTACAGAGAATTACGACCAGGCTTAGTTTTATACCTAGTATAAGTACTGGGGATTTATTTATATGTTGAGTATGAGCATATTTTAATTTATTTCAGTTTTATTTTATCTCATAATCAAATATATTCTTAATGGCTGAATGTTATGATGAATAAATACCTGTCGGTGTTAAATACACAAACTAAGTTTTAAGCATGATTTTAGTAGTAGTTACATTGGACGTATCCGACCAAATCAACTCGGACCAGTAGTTTAGCACGTTTCTTTTTTTTTTGAGATTTGCGTGTTCAACCGCACAAAAAAAACTTATCAGCTTTATATATTAGTATAGAAGTATAGATAAAATAAGTATCATAAAGAACTCGAATGTTACGAACTCTCGAAAGCCACTTTTCGCTTCCAGTAGTCTTAACTTCGCTTAGATTTAGAAGGCTTTATAAGAACAAGGTAAAACAATAAAGTGACGATCAATTTTCACGCTACGTGTAAACGCGCCAAATTGACACGATTTCGTTGAGTGCGAGTGTAGTTCTTGTAAGACAAATAAACTGTGACACAGTTACAGATTGACGTAATAATAGTGCGACTCTCTGTTCATACTAGTTATAATTTAATAGGTACACAGTTTAAATAGGTACAGATAGGAAACTTTTGTCCATATAACCACTGGTACTAAGGTTTTAGGAAAACTTTCAGCCATTCTTCCTTACAGCTTAACTAGGCCTAGGTTTACCGTAGAACATACGTACTAACATTAATTTACAAAGACTGAAGAAGAAACTAGCATTCTATTATAAAATTAAAACTTATTGGAAAGTCATGTTGTTGGCTTGGTGGACCACGGGAAACACTTTGTCCCCGTGGGTGGACTACGGGTTTAGAGTTATTTGAACGATTCAGAGTATTTGAACAATAGGCTATCTATCAACCAGCTGATTGTATTGAGGCTAATTTGTCCTCTTACGGTCAACACATGAAATAATCGTAAAATGGGTGGGTGGGTGCAAAGAGGTCCTACTTCTGGTGCACCTGCAAGCGGTGCACCAGATGAATAGCAAACTTTTTTGCAAAGAGAAAGGAAAACTTAAAACCAACCCGTTTGTGTGGTACAGTAAGTTCAAATACCTTCTCGAGGCACAACATTCTGACAGGCCTACGTCCAGCAGATATCAATAGATTGATTTCATTGATTGAACCATAAAGTCAGTACTTATACCAGTTAAGCTTCCTTTATAAAGTAGTTTATATTATACAGTAACTACTATCGTTTTTTATGAGCTATCCGACAAATAGAACGATATCAATTACTATTGATGAAGCGCCGGATGATTGCAAATTGCAATATTAACATATTAATTACCTTCAATTTAATGAATGATTTGTGTGGACTTCCTTCACAATCAGTTCGACTGGTAGATAAGTAAATTAATTTAGATGAGATGATAAATTGATTAATAAATCATTTGGTTCGATGTTAGTATGAGAACTTTTTTATTAACTATTCACATGTAAGATGGTTAGTTGTTGAAGCAGCATTTCTTTTTAAATAACGGATATCAATCAGATAATTTTATTGGCGTATCATTACGAAATTTGCCTATACATACTCTCATATAATTTACATTCAAATTACTGCCTATTACAGCCTCTAAAGAGTAGAACGGAATTCAAAGTAGTTCAGGACAAATCGGAAGTATCGTATATGGACAAAACGTGGTTCATTATCAATTTAATAAGCACGTTGACATGCAGAATTGTACCGCTTACATAAAAGTAAATTAGAAAACTGACCATGATGAAGTTTTTATTATATATTTGAGATAGATTGTGGTAGAAGTACGAACTTAGTAATATGTTAATGTATAGAAAATATTGCAATGTACGTCCTTTGATATGTGGCGTAATGAATAGAATTTAGAGACATTATAAATAGCATTGTTAAAAAAAATTAGAAGCAACTTTGACTAGTCACTGACATGTAATAACTGTACTTCGTGGTGGTGGAATAATGTCTAATTCGGACGAATTATTCATAAAGGCTCCGCCGGCATAATATAGCTTCTCTTTCTCGTATCCTACAGGAACTTGTTACCGGGAATAAAAGTAGCTCTCGACTATCTCTGTACCAAAATACATTTAAATCGGTTCAGTAGATATGGCGTGAAAGCGCTACAGACAGACACAGTTACTATTATTACACAGACAGACACAGTTATATTAGGTATTTAAAATATTTGTAAGGATTACAAAGCGTATAAGTATATACTAGTAAAAAAGGTTCTGTAACTTGTTAACCAATAACATTAAATTAATTACTAAAGATAAATTAATTAAATTCTCATAAATACAAGCTACCGAATACATGAGGCGTTATTTTCTCTTGGTGAGCAAATTGAGGATTAATGAATGTTAGCAACGACATGGCTACGAACGTCGATGTTTACGCACCAAAATTTTGTTAAGTACGGAAACCGCTAGCTCTACATTATTATTGGACCCAGATTACGTGGGCTTTAAACTCATTAAGTTTTCTTTATATTATGTTGTGATTTTACGATACCTTAGGTATAACAAGGCTCCTGTTAAGTACAAAATAATTACAAGGGACATCTCGGTTGTGGCGTTTTTTGCCCAAATATGGCAGCCGCCTGATTGAAAAGTCATGGCGGGTGGTGGCCATAGATTGAGGGCTACTTTTACAGTTAAAATGACTGTTGACGTTCAAGATAATGGCCCTATGATATTCACACTCAGCTTGAAAAAACCCGGGGTTGTAAGAGGAAATTTTTATAATATTCGGCATTTGGGTAGTTGAAATACTTGCCGACTCTCCCAGAAAATGTATGTTAATATTTATAGAAAAGAAAAAAGTTGCATTAAACTAAAATACTGATTATATTCAAGCTAGAAGTTGCTGAGTTTATAAATCCACAACATCACAACACGAGAGTGGTGCCTTGTTTGAATAAATCCGAGCAAAAGCTCCCGAAGCCGTCGAAATGCACAGATGCGGTTCGTCTACGCACTAACTTAAACAAACATGGCAAGCTTCAATAATCTTTCCACACGAATTTATCCCTTCAGTGTTGAAACGTATGCACAAACATGCCCTCTGTTTGCAAAACTGTGATCCCTGCTGAAATTAGCTCATCTCACGGCCCCTGTGTTGCTCGCTGATTTACTGGTGTGTAACATGTTCTGCTAATTGGCATTTTTATTATTATGTTACAAATTTATCATAGCCTACTAAATTTGTATTTGAAATTCATTTAGAATGAGTCATGCCCGGTATGGCATTAAGTTACCTTTAATTTTTTTAACTGACAGCTATTTATACATGTCTATACTTCTACCAAACATAATGGCAGTTTTTGATAGATGCAAATTCTTTGTTCTTCTTTTCAATAAAAATGCACACGGTATAATGTGGGCGTATTATATGCCTCTGCCATCCCTTCGGGGATAAAGGTGTGATAGAGAAACATAAACTTCTGAAATTCGAATATTTGGTATTACTTGATATTGAATATAGACACAATACACTTACTTCATACATTAGGTTTGTTTGTGTAAGCACTCGACAGCTACATGAAAGAAATAACGTTAACGAAAATATTTAAAACTAACAAAAAGTGAGTAATTGGTGTTCACCTGACTTTTGCAGTTTAATAACTAGAACCTTGCAAGGAGGGGTGATCGTATAAAGCGGGGCTGCATTTGACGAGTGCCGTGAGCGACACCACGGAAAATTGGACGGGAAATATAATTGGAAATTATAAGGGTTCGCCACTTCCCTGCTAGTGCACCTATGGGTTGGAGCCCCTGGCAGATGACTTTTCTTACCTACTGCCCCTTGGCTTACTGAAATTGGAAAAAATAATTTAATCCAAACACGTTAACTACTTTTCGAATTTTACGTTGACCTCGGATTTCATAATTCTATCATAAACCGATAACAAATTGTTTAACTTAGAGTTTTACCGTAAAAAATGTAAGGAACAGTCTATTGCGCAAAACAGGTGCATTTTTATCTTTACGCTTCACCTCTTACCTCCTAAAAATGTTGTCAAAGATGCAGACGACCGACGGTGGTTAGGGTCTAAGAGATTTCTAGGGTACACTTTGTGGTTTTAGTCGATTTTTGTCTGACTTGCGCATCTCACGATTAGCTCCGGTGGAGTGAAACCCGAGGGTGGATACACACTTAAAAAAATATAGGCCCGCTTTTGTCCTAAACATGACTCAATTTTCTCCTACATTAACTGAATTTGACTGTGTTATTAAACATTTGTGGTTACTTTTTTAAAATGTAAACGGTAGTTACATATCAGGAGAATGTAATCAGATATACTCAGTATTCATAATTTTACGATGTGGTGATGTACATAGAACTTATAATCTTGTGTTATTAAAGATTTGTAAAATTTTCTTTTACTTTGTAGGCGAATAGGCGTCCCCGTTTCCATTATATTTTCATTTATACCTAATCCACACCTCATACACACTTTTGTTTTTCGGCAAGCGTAATGCTCATAAATCACAATGAGGTTCGCTGATCAAACAGCCTGATCACGTTTCGAATTACGAAGGCATGCCGACATTATCAATCTTTTCTTTTAAAATAAAGAATTTCGATAGCATCTATAAAATGTTTCTTGTTTATCTTACTCGTATTATAGATAGACCGGTACGTCTTTCAAGTGTAAGTAAAGACATTGCATATCACAACACATACTCACAGTCATGGTTTTGTATACACGTTATCATTATACAGCTAATAATATATGATAAATAATAATATATATATATATAATAATAAATAAAATATATAATAATATATATAATAATATATATAATAATATATATATGTCTATTTCAACACGGCAATGGGCTCACCACCTATTACGTGGGACAGGAATCCATACGGTGAAAAGTGGGCATATAATATGCCTCTGCCACCCCTTCGGGGATAAGGCGTGATGGATATTTTTTTTTTTTTTTTAATAATATAAAGTATATTTTCTATCATTCCACTCATGGTTTTTGACAGTCTCTTTATACATACTTCAACCTTCTATGAGTACGCGAAGTTACACAATTTCTTTCTTTTTTGTATTTATTGTATGTCAGAAACTTTCACGCTTGTTCGGTACTTGTGTGAAACTTTTATACTGTGGTTGAACAATAGTACAAAAGATCACATATGTCAGTGTGTGAATGCGTTACCATATCAGATGTAAAAAAACTTATTTACAAAACATGAAGTCACAGATTCTTAAATTGAATCTGTAATTGTGAAGAAACATCAAGTCAAATAAAATACTTTCTACATAGAATTATTTGAAAACTGTAATTTCAAACGCCTGATTTGTCTCACTGCACCAAAAAGAAAATTCTCCACATATATTGTCATAGCTTCAAATATCTCCACTATTCTTTTGCTTTTCATTGCATGTCTGGAATTTCAAACATTTCACATTTTTTTGGCCGGTCACTGTTGCCTATTTTTCGCTAGTGCGTATGTCGCATCGCATCACAGTGACTTTTTAATAGTTGTTTCATACGAGTAGAAACGATAACGATTGGTTGGTTTTGAAATAACATCTTATGTAAATAATATTAGTAATAAACAAAATTGCCCCTACTCCTTAGATTGTGAGAGTAAATTTAAAATTCAGAAACTTTGACTGTAATCTATACATTTTTGGTGTCGGTATGTACCAACTAAGGTGTTTTAAGTTCAAAATACGTTTACGTGAGATCTGTAAAATGGTTTTCTTTAGCGAGGAAATACTTCTTTCACCATGAAATTCTGTGGTATTCAAATCTAAACCAATTTATCAAAGTAGATAATATGATCACCGCTCGAGGTTCACGCCGTTAGCACAAATTGTTAGTGACAGTAACCAGAGTTGAATATCTTAGAAACGCCAATTTATGCTTATCATGGTGTGCTGATGTGCAAACAGCGCAAAACAGCAAAGCTTTGCTCGTCTTCTTGCTAATTTTTAGCAGATGTATGCTTTACACGTTTGTGCTTTTGATCCCAAATGTACGATAAACAGTAAGATAAGTTACATGTTAGGTTTAAGTTTGTGAGTGATGTTTGCTTAGTTTTTTACCGTATTTGATTTCTAATTTGCAGCAATTTGCTGCAGCATATAAAGCAAATGTGAATTATATCGAGTATCACTCGATATAATTCACATTTGCTTTTAACACCTATAATTACATTTTGGTTCTCATGACCGGCTGCATCTTACTTTTTGTGTTATGCTATAACTCTCCTACCAGTTTATATTATTACTCGCAAGTTATATAAACCATTTGGTTTTGCTGTAATATTACTAGTATTTGCATGTCCTAATTCCATATATCATAATGTTACTATACTAGAATATTTATTGAAAACTTGGCACTATTGCCAATGCAAATGTTTAGTTTTAAATCGGCAAACCATTTCACGCTACAGAAGAAGTAAGAGATTGGTTCATTGGAAATTTATAAATTATGTGAAAATTTTCGATATCCAATCAAAGTTTAAATTGCTTTTCTGAGGTTTAGTTATTCCAAGAATTTATGTTTTTCTTCGTTTGATTAGCGTATAACAACTTGACACATTTTATACATATTGTCAGGCCTCTATCTCCGAAGGGGTAGGCAGAGGCATGCTAAACTCCCACATTTCACTGAATACATTTTTGTCCCACGTAACTGGTGGTGAGTCCATTGCCGTGTTGAAATGGACAGGCGCAAGCTGTGGCGACCCGCTGTTAAAATTTTTCAAGCCGCCCATAAATCCTTCAACCAGGCTTAACGACTGCCATTTTAAAGGCAACCGGGACCAACGGCTTAACGTGCCTTCCAATGCACGGAAACGCTCGCAAATGTAAATTCCACAAAGTGGTCACCTGTCCATGGACCACCTATAGCGAATGTTGGTTAACGCAGTGATCGTTTACAAATCACTGAGTTAGCAGGGCTACATTTTATATGGCATAAAATTATAGTATATGTAAGGGGTTGGTGATTGACAAATATGGGAGGTGTGGTAGATAATTAATCCGGCTAGACGGGTAGTCGGGTGAGAGATGTAGAATACAAATTGGCGGTGACGCGACGTGCTACAGTTATTAATGCCCATGCTCGTTATAAATTTATAAGATACTTAAATTTTTAGTCGTGAAATAAATTTATGATGGTCTTCTAAGATTGTTGAGCATGAATTATCGGATATTAGAAATAAACTGTTGAGGCATGTATTTATTATTTTATGGACTTTAAGACGGCTTTAAGGCAACCAACAGTCAGTACTTTAGGATTATATATTATATTATTTCATAATTTAAATTAGTCAAATCCTAAAATCCCATTTGGTAATTTTATTGGGAAATCCTCGGCGATATGTCTATCTTTTCCTTTTCTTTTTTTTTATTGTAGAAAAGGGAATGTACTCGTAAATGTAATAATAATCTATTACTATAGAGAATCAGTTGAACAATATCAAATACAAAATAAATATCTGATGTAACTTTATAAATGTAGTTAAATTCTAAGAAAACGTTTACTGAAAATATAAACGTGGACCGCTACAAATAACATTAAATGGCAAAGCACGCCTTGAAAAGAAATTGGCATTTTTCTACGTGGAATTTCTCTTTGAAACTTTATAGATTGCGACCGCTCAGCCTCGTCTCAGTTTGTACTCCTGTACAAAATTTGTTTTATATGAAAAGATTGTTGAAGTTGCTGATGGCCCTCGCGTGTGTTTACTAAATTTCATGCAGCCGTTTGAAAACTAATGTTAGCTTTTTTATGACGTTGTTATATTCATCATCTAATTTTGACTCCTGATTGCATCGGATGCTTCCTTCGGAGCTTGGGATCCTATTTCCTACATTCTCTTCTCAAAGTCTTATCATTCTACTTGAGCCACTCGTATATCTGCCCTCGTTAATTAAAAAAGAAAAAATCTTCCAAGCGTTAGTCCTCGTACTAAGAAACAACGATTGCAGCCGAAACTATTGCTTCTATTGACAAAATTCTTACTATCCTTTCCAACTGGCTTGATATTCATTATCTATTTATTATAATAATAATAATCACCCTTTACCACGTCAAGCAAAACCTTCTCCTAGGACAATTGGACAATTATACTTTGTGGTCATCTAAAAAACCTTTTTCAAATTCGTAAGGTTTATAAATAAAATGTTGTGGAACAGTACTACTAGTAACTATTAGTACTATTTAATATGCGTAGCAAGTTTTATCAAGTACCATCATTCAACAGTATAAATAATCGTCTCCTAAAACTAGATGGAAGCGGAGAACAGACACTTCTTTTACCGACTTCTAGCTACGGAACCCTATATTGTGCTTGAGGCGACACGGCTTGATTACCCAGATACTTTAGAGCGAAGTCAATGTTACAGTTAAGTGGAAATTTCGAACGTAAACAAAAGATGTGTATAGTGTGAAATTTTACAAATCCTCTTTGCTTCAAGTATCTAGCTTTAATCCTTTCCAAAACAATTTCATGATATTCAAGTTTAGTTTATTCTATCATTCAGCCTAGTCATGTCACATACAGTAGGCACTTGAACTGTATACAGTAACGTGAATTGAAAATAATTATGTGCGTAGGAGACTCCCAACCGGTAGTGGTTGATGGGAGCTACTTACAACGTTACGTCATCTACTATAAAGGTAAATAAACTAGCAATGTTGGGTATAATGCACGAACTGCGATGGGTAGACGTTAAAAATAAGGATAATACTTAAAAAGTACTTTTTTAGTCGTCGCAGCAATTTGTATGTATACAAACCGTTACATTTATTGGCATAATATGAATGTTATGTAATAAAATTGTTTAAAATTAAATTAATTTTACTTATTAGGAGATGTACCTTCGGTCAAGTTTAACTTTTGGTAGATTTACCGACTAATCACCTTTACACTCACCAAATCACCGAGAATATTTATTCACGCACCAAAAAATATTTATTCTCAATTCAATATTTGATAATTGTATTTTCAGCAAATACCTATGCCGTTCAATCAAATATATTATTCTTGCTGAGAATTCGAACGATTTACACATCCCACAGAAAAATCATTTAAAAATGAAAAGTATTGTAAGTTTGGCAGTGAAGTCAATTATGAATGAGATGAAAACTTCACAGAAGGTAATAAACAAACTCGGGGTGAAACGTTCAGTCGGTTTGTTTGTGGGTTATAAAATAAGAAGTAGTCTTCAAAGGGCCCAGTACAGTGCAGTCAGTAATTAAAACCCCACTGAGAGGGGAGACGGGGTGAAATCTGATCAATTTGCTATCTATTCTGAACTCCGATCTTTAGTAGATCCATTGATAAATAGATTTAGATGAGCTCAAATTACTTGAGTTCTTTTACCAAGTTAAAAAGAAAAGAAACTCAGTGTAGTGTATTTTGCTCGAGTTTTATTATTTTTGTCTTTACGTCGTAAGTAATAAAAAGATTGACGTGATTTTTAAATGGTAATAAGAACTTAGTTGGTAGTATAGAGAAACAACATATTATTCCCACGAGAAACACATTTTAAACAGCAATCTATCGATTTTGTTCTATAATTACGTTATAGTTTTTGTAATTTTTTTTCTACACTTCATCGCAAATGTGCATACAAAATTCAAAAAAATATTGTTAACCTTTTTTGTACTTATTCAATAAAAATGTGCAAAAAAATAACTAAAGTGTGTAGAGTTTATTTATTAATTTACAAATCACAACAAAATACACCAAAGCTTTTCCATAAAAATGTTACGAGTTCAGCACATGTTGAGTGATCTCGAACAGTTTTGAGTATAGGAAGCACCGAGATGCTACATCCGACCCTCGCATTTAGCTATTGTTTTAAATAAGTTACACTTCGTTACGCCCCTGCCATTGAAAGAATTTTTGCGATCGAATTTTTAGGCGAAGAGCCCTTACGCTAAACTGATAATGACTGAAGGCACAAGGGGAATTGGAACGTTGCTAGCGTTTAGTAAGGCTTTAAACCATGATAATTTATTGTAACGATGGTGAGGCTTTACTTAACTTGAAAGGCCGTTAATGGTAACACTGAACGCCCTAAAACACCTGAGACAGCATTACTTTATGAAACTGCAGGTGACTTAGATAGACTCAGAATCAGTACAATAAAATAGCGATTTATTTCTGAAGAATAAAATGACATGAAAAATTCTTTTCTTTTCTTTTATTTTATCTGAGATGTTGAAGTAAATGTGTCAAAAATCTTCATTATGTGTAAGGTAATTATGTTATATTACAAACAATCTAACATTTTATCTCTCTAACATGTTTTATAACATTTCATCCAACATATTTTTATATGAGTCACGATCCGAGGTTCCTCAGGCTATGTCGTTCTCCCCTTTCGGAGCCCAAACAATCCGCAAGAGTAATTTATCTCATTTCCCTCAATTACGAGCTTTTCAGTAGAGCCGGAGTCACATGTCAAATGGGGTGAACTCACTTGTCGAAGAGTTCTTACATATTTTATGTGAACGTTGTTTGTTATAGTGTATTCATTTGCGATCAGTTTCTATTAATACTTCTATTGTATAACTTAAATATTTCCGATATCCCTATCGGGTCCAATTTGAACGATTTGCAAATATTTTCTTCTAAACAAAAACGAATACTTTGGCTTCATTTTATACCATGGACTTAAACTTGAAGTGAGATTTTCTTTGCAGTGTAAGATAATTCACATAATTGCAATTCTCGGTTATTTGAACAGACATTCTCGCTGTTATTTGGCTCAGAAAATAACTCTCACTCCCTTCTAATTTGTGTTCAACGTTAATTCAACAGATTTTCCGATTTTCTCAGTTGAACTCAGCCCATTTGTATTTGTTTCAAGTTCGTAGACACTCCCTTGGGCGACGCATTCGTGGTAAGGGGAAGGTAGGCTTAATTAGAAAATAATGCCTAAGCGATTAATCACAATACCCCTATGGATCTGCGTAGTACGCACAGTCTGTTGTTTTCAAATTGTGTGAGAGAATTGTAAACCCAGCGGTCTTGCAGCTCATTCGAATAAGAAGTGAAGGTTACGTGACGTCTTCAACAGAGCTGAAACTTTGACGGTTCGTTTCACATGCCCCGCACCGCTGTTTGTCTATTATTCTAAAAGTCAAAGGTGAAATGGAAGAACGGCGGCCATAGGTGAAATGTATGCGTAAATTTAACATTTACGGTTCGGAAAGTTTTGTACAAAATAATGAGAATAATTTTTGCTGTTGGGAATACAAACGATAAATGTTTGATTACAAAATGAGAGGAATATATTAATTTGCAACAGGTTTTACTTTATGGGATGCGGAAAACCATGCAATGTAGGAAAACGGAAACTAAGGACGTAAATGATGATGTTTGTCATTTGCAAATATGAATGAAGATATATTTTTTAAATATATTATGCTGAAGGTAATGAGTATTACATTCTAAATTTCCTAATCTCTTTTTCTGCACAAAATATCTCTTTGTATTATTTCATCTCACATTTAAGAATAATTGACTTGGACTGACTTTGTACTGCTATAAAAAGCTCGCATTTGAACTTTTGTTGCCAAATTTCCTTTTCTTAAAATGTAATTTATTACATTCTTCCATAATAAAGCAGACTGCAGTCACTTGGAGCTTAACTCGATATTATTAATTAGTTTAGTGGTACAAATCTATTCAAAGCGCTTGTTATGAATGAAATGAAAATAATTGGTAATACAAAACCGCTTGGGGACAGGAACGCAGTTATGAAGCTCACAAATTTTCCACAAACCCTTTAATCCACCGCTTGCTTATTTCACTTGTCCCCTCGTTGGTGAATTTGTCCCTTCCCCTATTCTAGTTGATGAAATTTCGGCAATGTCTCAAACACACAAATAAGAACAGAAAGTTCGCTTCATAGAACGAGCTAGTGGAATACTTAGATGCTTACCAATAAATTCAGTAATAATGACTTGATATGGATCTAATGTCAATATTTTAACTGTTTTACTGATTAAGTAATTAATATTAACAGTAGTAAAGTAGTTGGAATAATGTCATTAACAAAGGGCAAGGACATGACAGTATCGATGTTATTATCATTGTCGATCGATGTCAGTGTTTTCAAAGTAAAATTGATGATGATGATGATCATTATTTTATCTACAAAACTTTTTGTAACCTATGTCTTCAGTCTTTCTTAATCTATCTTTTCTTTCCTTTATCCCTTTTATTTCAATTTCGAATAACTCTCATTTCGTTCATTCATCAGCTTGATTCGTTTCATACATCTATCATTTCATAACTGACAACATTCCGTTTCTGTATCAATATGACTTTTATAATTTTTACTAATATGTTGATTTATTTCTTAGTTGATGTCCATACAAACAAAGTAGAAAATATTTTGCTACACTACAACCATATTACATTAGAAGTACTAGGAAATACAGTGGAAATTAACCTTCTGTAATTTACGTTTGTGCTTCAATGAAATAGTCTGTGAAATTAATATAAATGTTTCGATGCGGCAATTCTGCATTATAGCCATGCAGGTGTAGTTGTTTCACGAAATGGCACACTAGAGACTGAAGAATAATGTTGCTTTTTGTTATTTTAATATAATGATATACTATTTCACTTTGCATTTTACTCTACGCGTTGCCGCGTTGTCTTGATATGGAGTCGTAAAAGGAAAATAAACATTCACCAAATTTTTCACCAAAACTAAGAAGTTTATCTTTGTCTTTTACCATTTTGTATAATGTAAATACTTGAGCATTATTGTTTATTAGATTTACTTTTGCAAAGCTTTTACCAAAAATGTAATGCCAATTATTTTTACAACTAGAAATATTACATACTAGTAGACGCCCGCTTCGCTCGCGTAGAGAGCTTTGCCGTTCCCGTTTCCCACAGGAACTTGTTCCCGGGATAAAGAGTAGCTTATGTGTTATTCTGATGTATAAGCTATATTATTGTAAGGTTTTATTAAAATCCATCCATTCAGTAGTTTTTACGTAAAGAGTAACAAACATCCATACACACTTTCACATTTATAATATTATTTAGATTTTTGATATTATCATTAAATATTTAACTTCAAACTGTACACACACGGATAAATTAATGTTATGTACGGTAAATACATATAAATTTATGTACGGTAAAATTTATGTAAAACACACATTGTGAAGCTTAAGGAGTATTTGTTTAGTACTTATTTAGTTACTGAAGGCAATTTGGCATAAAGTCCAATTTCACAATGGAATATATATGTCATATTCCGAGATGTACATTCATATTTACTCATCGAAATTGTGAAAGGGACTGTTTACTATAATTAATATATGTTACATGTAATATATAGTGATCTCTGGATATAATATATATTTTATTTCATCTTAAAAACGCACCTTCAGTTAAAAATCTTTGCCACTCGGTGTTAACTGAGGGCCGTATTCCACAACGTTTATCAATACTCGAAAAACACTTGAGAGTAGTATTTATAAGGCAAATACTAGCCTCAAGCGTCGATTGAGTATTGAGAAACGTTCTGGAATACAGCCCAGAGTGTTCCTTAAAGAAAATGCAAAGGAAAGACCCTTAGTGGGTCCACTCGGGACATAAGACTCCCTCAACCCATGCTACATGAGGTCGCGTTATTTTTTATTTGATAATAACTCAATTCCGGCCCTTTGAGGGTATCTGTATAATGTTGTCGTCAACTTTGTCAACCGTCTTTTCATGTTGTTGCATGCACAGACAGGGAAAAAAGAATAAGTTTACAGGTTTCTGCGTAATGTGTACCATTATTCGAGGCATAATACTCTTCTATTTCCAAAGACTGCTTTAACTTGGGTACAGCAGTTGCACTTGTTAGTGTTATTGTAAGTTAACGGGATGGCATATACGTCAGTCATATATGACATGAGTCATATTATGACTTCGCGCGTATAATTTTTACTTACTCAAACCACAAACTCTCGTACCGACCGTGGCCGTGGACTGTCCACAAATTTTAATAATAACAGTAACGAGTATTTTTCGCGAAGTGTAAAACCAATTTAGTATAACGTTATTAATATGTACAAACTAATAATAATAATAAATCATTATTCATTTAGGTCACAAAGTAACACTTATGAACGTCAAGAATATTGCTTCTACATTTACATTTACTGCCAGATTCGCAAAGCAATAGGTAGAGCCTGAGGAAAAACCTGGCAATAAAACTCATGGCCACTCTTTTCTAAACGCCAGTAATTACATTAGTTTGATTAACATAATATTTGACCAATTATATAGCAATGAATTTATATAAACAAAAAAGCAAAATCAATGTTGTGTTTAAATCATATCAAAATTAGAGCGATTATAGTTGCCGGTTCCAAGGGCAGCCTACCCTTGAAGAAGAAGGATCTGGCAAGAAAGTCAATGGATGCCATTTTAAAATGTAGGAATGGCTTACAACATTAAAATTACACTTACATTGTTCCTTTGGATTTATGTGAGAACAGTCGACTAAACTTAAGTTTACCTTAAATATAAATAAGATTATTTGTAATAATTGCTATAACAGCTATGAGCTGACCAGTCCCAACAGACGGCACCCGTTCACGGGTATGACGCATTATATCAGCCATCGCCCTACTCAACCGTATTATAGGGAATAAGGCGACCCGATACATACGCCACCACTGCCAGGACACTTAGGCGAGCATGACATACTCAAAAACTGCACAGCAACTATCATATCAATTTCAAAGAAATAAATAAGTCTACATGGTGCTCACACAATAAAAAACTCAAATTACATTGTATACCGGGACTAAACGCAGCCAATTTAGAAACCTTTAGTTGTCAGACGTATCAAATTATTAATACTGTAGAGATGTAAAAATACTATAAAATAAATAAATTAAATCATCACCAAGTCACTAATTATTACGTATATATAACAAGTGGAGGACGAAGGTAACTTAAGTTAACGGAAATAATTATTGTCACGCAAATTTCCATGACCATCGAAAACGGACGCGGTCAAAGCAAAAAAGAGTTGAAACTCAAAACAAAACCCTTTACCAATCCGTCGGGCCACATTAAATACTCTCTTACAAAGTGATGTAGTAAAAAATACTGGACAAGTGCGAGTTGGACTCGACCCACCAAGGGCTCCAGAAAATAAGTTTTTTACGTCTTAAACGGCTATTTTTACCCTTTTTAAACCAGAGTACCTATTTCGTTTTGAGACAAAGTGATGCTATAAAGGTTGTGCATTTCTTTAGTAAAAACTAACCTTAAACATTAATATATCGCGCTAAAAGTAAAGTTCATTTTACGGAATTTATTCCTTCTATAAAGTAAACAGAAAATTCAGGATATATTCCTGTATCGTATAAAATGCAGCCGACGCAGTTGGAAAACTCGAGGATAAAACGAAGGGTGGTGTACGCGAGCCGCATGGTTAAAGACTTTGTAAAAAATTCTGTGCGTCTCCTGCCTACTAAGACATATCTGCTTAGATACCTACATCATGTTTTATAAAAGAGTAGCATTAAGTAGAAGCTATGTTTTTTTTCAAAGCTGTTGATATGGAGGGTTGGAAAAATCGCGGCATCAGTGTCACGATCAAAGAACTGTTTGCGTCGGGTTCTTAGTTATTTGCAGTATAGTAGTTATTTTAAAGATGACTGTCTCTCTTCCTAGATTATGAAGTTATCTCACTGAAATCCACAAGTGCGATAGGTCTAAATTTTTTTCTGCCATACATATTACTGGAATCAAACATAGCTCACTTAGTACCCATAATATACCTACTATTACCGTGGTGCTTCCCTATTTCTATAGGATTTCAACCTAGTTGCTTTCCGGGTCTCCCGCCTTTCAAAGGAGGGAAGAGGCATTATGTTATTTTCCTACTTCATCACATTATCTCCTGATACTTTTGATGCGGGTTCCAAGACATGCTAACTTCTCCTGGGACCTCACCGAGATCGAACTCGGTGTAACTTTTCTGGTGTTTTGGTCATTGTTGTAGATCCTGGTTAACAGGAGTCACAGTAATGGGAATGCGGGTGGGATTAGGTCTAAAATTTTGTGTAATGAAAGATGGTATTTTTGTGGTATAATGACCTGGAACTTGCTGCTGGATTAAGCATTATAACGGTTTTGTAGTTATAGTTGTTGTTCTTGGTTTAGGGATTTCATTTTTATTATCTTATCTTGTTTTTAAACTTGTCTTTATTTAGTGTCATATCAATAACTCCGTTTTGTTTGATTGGTTGTAAGAGTATATGTAGAGGAAAACCTTTATTGACAATAAAAACAACCTTAGGTACATGTGTCCACAAAATAAGTTTTAGTACTCCAACTAGGTCTAGTCGCAATAAATAAAATAGATAAATATTGTGGGATACTTGTTTACACAACGCCATCTACCAAACTAAGCTATAAGCTTGTACTCTAGGATCTAGGCAACTGATATACATACCTATATTTTTCTAAATACATACATGTTGTACATACGAAACACCCAAACTCTGAAACCAATATTTGTAGATCGCACAAATATTTATTCCGACGTCGCATGCACTACACTGCGCCACCAAGGCTGTCAATAGCCACCTAGAGTAGCTCTACCCAAATATGCTGCATGTACCTATTATACATTTTCTTTAATGTGAGGAAATCTCTTTGAGTAACTAAAAATAATTCGGTTGCAGTCTACTTAAAAGCTTAGCAAATGATTTGTCTGTCTTATCTTAAAAGTAAGTACTTAAGATAAAATCCTCTTTACTGGTAATATTTGACATGCACCGTAATATTCGAGTACCTGCTATTAGTAACCAAACATCAGGGATCTCTCTAAAATCTTTTTAAAGTATAAAGTTTAGTGTAGTGGACTCATGATAATCTTTTTTACCTAACTATATTAGTACTCTGAAACAAATATCATTACAGCCATAACTACGTACGTACATAAGTTACATTATATTAAAATTTCTAAATTGACTTCATTAACAGTTTTGTAGCTAAAATATTTGAAACAATTAAACATTTAATTGCATTACAAGTTGATACAAACTTAAGGTTTTGTAAATAATGAATTCATGTTTATGAAACATGATTGTTCTGTTTTAAATTTATTAATCATTAAAGAATCTCAGATGTAAAACACTCAATGAGAAGTTGTATGACATCGTGAACAAGCTGATACTGGTGTTATAGTTAATGTCGTCATGTATTTTGCACGCGTATCTGAAAAGTACATTGAATTATTCTCATTATTTTCATTAAAAATTAACGTTATTGTCGAAGAAAACAGAGCTTTAAACTTATAAAAAACAAATATAATAATATTAGTAAAAATGGTATTTTATTTAGATTTTTTTATTCTTAATAATATGATATGATCGCATACAGTTCATTTCAATGACTTATGATAGTCCAAAGGCAGATTCCGTGCAGTAATAAATTGTTAAGTGAATTCATAATTTTCAAACATAGACAATACCTACAATCCTGGCGCTTAACTCGACTCAAGTTACTTATTAGTACAGTACAAGATAGGCTTTGTACCTAATAATATACGTCGCGAATAAGACCCCATATATCATAAATATGTGTATAGTACAAGTTATCATAGAAATTTATTACTAATTTTACGACATAGTGAATTCCTCACCTAAAATTTTGTGAATCATATTTCATACACAAAATCATTCATTTGTTTATCTAACTGTACATAACCGAACACAAAACACAAATGCAACTAAATATTAACTTTTTCCTTCATCTGTACATATTCACGTCATAACAAAAAAGAACTTTCACGAAAATATACAAACAAGAGCCCAAAATACGTCATAACTTTTTCTAATGTCTACCCAAAAACTTAGGGAACGATTGAACGCGACTTTTGTATATTCTTTTCCCCAACCCTAAGATAAATCCACAGTCACGCAAAGGACGTGAAACTAAAGTTGAGAATCCCTGCAATAACGAGACGTGCCCTTATGAATAGGCTAGACAACACTTGAGTTGAAGTCTTTCATACATGTAAGAGAAAGAAGATAAAGAACATACTGATACATAAAGGACCTACATATTATTATAGTACGGATAAACATTTTTTTGGAAACTTAGTTTGGCCAACTTATGCACTATTAATAAATTGTATGTTATATTATCATCATATTGATAATACCTTTTTTAATTTATTTACGTGCATCTTTACACTCCGTAACTTGACAATAGTAAAAATAATGTTGATAAAAAAACGATTGAGAAAAAATATAATATTGTTCGAAAGTAGAGGATAGAAGGAGTCAGGGTAGCTCGGGACTTACATATGAGGACCACGTGACCTGACTGCTTAAAAATCGGAAGGGTCAATAGTAGGTACTCGGATAACCAGATGTGTATATATGAAGCAATTAATGAATCTGCAGGAAGAGATAAAAGTATGCATGAATCGCCAAGCATGGCGAACTGTCCTTTCTGAATACCCCGTCAAGGATACAGCGTGAAGATAGGTAGTTTTTTTATGTTGCTAAATTTTCTGACCGCTCATACATCCAGTGGTTTGGCTACATTAATCTGTTTTAATATCAGATGGGCCCCATATGCTACAAAAACCACACTGGAACTTTCAAATTGAACTAATATTATGGTTATTATCTTTATCATTTTATTTAATAATAATAATATTAAATTGTAAATAGGTCATAATAAAAGCCTTCCTAAGTTTCTTGCCAGTCTTCTCAGGTGGGCCGCGTTCCTAACCGGTGGTCACAATAAATATTTTAAATAGTGTATGACATTTTGTAAGCGCCGTTGAAATGGTCTATGCAAAATTAAGATTTATTTATTTTATTTATTATTTACATTCAAAAGTAATCGAGTAAATTTTGCGCTAGTAATAATTTAAGCCTCCAAAATATAATAAACTAAGTTACTGTCTACGAGAAAACTTGACATTACACTTGGGTGTTTTGGGCCGTATCCTAGTTCTATGCACTTAGTAAATAACTAACCGTGAGGTCACAGAGGGAAAAGGAGACCTCTAATGAGTATCATCGTCACGTGCCCAAGAATAAATTGCGGTAAATGTAATTAGAGAAGCTTGTAGTGGGGATACTTAGCCGACATTTTGTTTATTCTGCATGCAAGTATGGATGCAAATTTTCTAGTATACAAATAAATAAAATAAATATCCATCACGCCTTATGCCCGAAGGGGTGGCAGAGGCATATTATATGCCCACTTTTCACCGTGTGGATTCCTGTCTCACGTAATAGGTGGTGAGCCCATTGTAATAATTAATTCTAGTATACTTTTTCATTAATTTATTTTTTAGACACTGCCTGAAGCCCACAGTTTCACTCGCGTAGTGAATTTTCCCGTACCCGTTTTCCTCAGTGTTATGCTAGTATATTATCTTTAAGAGATAGACATATATATGCCATCGCGGACTTTTCTGTAGACCTAAATAAGATTCACAATTTCGCCATACACTATTTTATTGTTATATCTCAAAAGTGTATCACAGACAGGCGGACAAACAGTATATATATAATATGTAGTGCTAGTTTTACAGGATATCTAGAATACTGTTACGATTTTACTATTTAATTTTTATTTATTACTTATTTATCAGTCAAAAATCAAAATTACAAATATTTTTATTCGTGTAGACCATTTAGGCACTTATGAATAGTTATGACAATAATTGATATGAGAGTGATTCTAGTCACACCTAATTCCTTAAGAAGTACTTACTGTATGCCTACATTTCTCCATAATGCATTTTTCTCTGTTTGCTTTACAGAAGATCAGAGATCAAAATGAAAAAATGCAAGCTCAAAATATTATACATCGTTCGAACATTATGACGACTGCATCCGAAACTTTCGTCTCGTTTTATCAGTCTGAGGATGACCTCAAAGTTCTAATAAATAAAAAAAATCAAATTAATTAACTATTTTCAGTTATTATTTACATGTCAATTTTCTTGGACCTCAGCTCAATAAATATCACAATTAACTAAATCTTAATCTAATTTAGGTGCTTCGGAAGGCACGTTAAGCCGATGGTCCCGGTTGCCAGTAAAATGGAAGTCATTAATCCTGGTTGAAGGCCTTATAGACTTAAAAAATTCGCCACATCCTGCGTTTGTCCATTTCAACACGGCAATAGGCTCACCACCTGTTACGTGGGACATAAATGCATACGGTAAAATGTAGGCGTACAGTATGCCTCTGCCTTCAGGGACAAAGGCGTGACAGTGTATGTATGTATGTACTTATTTAGGTAGTAGTGACGGCATTAACTTTGTTCTCATTTTATTTCTTTTATCTTATCAATTATTTGTAACGTTCAAAGTAAATATGATAGAATTTACTCGAATTTTGAACCCAACGATATTGGAATTTATTATACGAATATAATCAATTTTCAATTAACTGAAAACGTTAAGCATAATAAATATGAATGTGTGTCGTTAGATTTTATTTCAAGCAATTAAATACACAGGTATTTCTAGAACATAACATAACATTGGAATATTATTGGATATTATTTGATTATACCGTTGAGCTATTAATTCTACTTTTATCATATTTTTGTTAAATGGGAACAAATTATAAAAGGATAATTATGTATATTTGTATATTATTTTATTGTATAGTCCCGGTTTACTGTTGGCGTAAACGGCAGTTTAGATTGGAAATCTGTTTGTTCTATGTTTTTGTGAAGTTTGGAGAATAAAACGCGATTCAACGTTTCGTGTTCTTTTTTCTTTGGTATCAGCAGGAACGATTTCAAGTGTATTTACACTAACATACTTGATATCTGCACTAGTTTTAATTTATATAACACTATCTAATTGTTTATTTTATGATTCAAATTCCTCGTCATTCAAGGATCAGGACTACTAACCGTAATAAACAATCTACGAGTAGTATTCTATTAGAAAGACTGATATCGAGCTTCATTATTTTGTTGAGGGTTGATTATCTTCATCATCATCATCAGTGCCATCATTTTTTGTTTAAAGCCCTCGTTTCGCAGTGGAGCCCGCAACAGTAACTACGTTTTCACGTGTCTCTGTATTCAGTATCTCGATAGTTTTTGGCATATGAATGAACTTCTTCTTCTTTATTTGACAATACAAAACTTGATCCTCATTCTAACTTTATTTTTCATTTTTCACAGGATGTTCTTCCCAGACGCTCAAGATATTTCCGCAACAAAAGCATCAGACAGTAGCTGTAGGCAAATCCGTTGTGATGACATGCCAAATTGACGCACCGTCACCAAGCCTTGTCACACAACCCCAATGGAAGGACTCTAAAGGACTTGTCATCAATGAGGCAGCGTAAGTATCAAGAATTGAAATAATTAAAACATAATATATCATGAGGTGCAAGGGGCCCTAACAATATCACACCTGCTAACCGGTACACGAGGCAACGAAGTAGGCTTAAGCTATTCATTGTGTTGTTTAATTTACTAATTTCGATGTAGTATGATTTATAGTTTTGATAAAATCTTATCAATTAGATCCAATTTGTCGGACGACCTTTTTCAAAACATTGCTAGTATAGCGCTTCTGTCTTGTGCAGAACTTTTAAATCCAAAATTCGATATAACGTCGCTGCCCTGCAAACATTTGTCGAAAAGCGATGTTCCATTATATAGACTTAGGGGATGAAGAGTAGAAGCGTGCACGTCGCCATCCCTGCCAGCTACGGCTGCAATTCTACTCCAACACGAGTGCCACCAGGGCGAATAATGCTAGGGCGTGTCCCCGAGGCGACGCGCACCAGTTCGTCCCCGCTGGTGCGATAAGTGTGTGCCAGAGCGGCGTAGGGGACCGCCACCAAACACGCGCGGCCCGACACGGCGGGAAGTGGAGGATGGAGTGCAGGGTAGCTGGGTGGAATGTTAGGGGAGGAATGACAGATAAGATGAATGAGTTGATGGATGTTATGAATGAGAGAAAGTTAGATGCAGTGTGCTTGACAGAGACCAAGCGCAAGGGCAGCGAAGTCTTGGAGCTCCCGGGTGGGATGCTCGCGCTTTGGTCTGGAGTACCAGAGAGCGAGCATGGCAGTCGGGGGGTTGGAATTTTGCTGTCCTCGCGATTGGCCTCCGGTATGTATGAGTAGTAGTACAAACTGGTAGGTTCTAGAATCCTCTGGATCCGTGTAAAGCTTGGTACGCTTGATACGCGCCAGTATCTTCGTCGAACGCGAGTGAGCTAGAGGACTTCTGGGAGAGTATGAGAGAAGCTCTAAATGTGATAGAAGGACATGAAAGACTTATAGTATCTGAAGACTTGAATGGATGGGTGGGTACCGCTCGCGATGGTTTTGAGTCGGTACTCGGGAAGTATGGGGATAAAAGGGTGAACGACGCTAGCAAGCTAATACTGGCATTTTGTAAGGAAAAGGATTTGTTTGTGGCGAACACAATGTTCAACCACAAACAAATTCATATGTATACATAATATATATAAGTCAAAGAGAAGCATGATAGATCTATTCCTAATTGATAGTCGGCTCCGTAAACAGGTGATGGACACAAGGGTTTATCGAGGCGCTGAGCTGGGATCAGCCCACTACCGTCATCGTACCGAGTGTCCTGTACCTGAGCCGACTTATAGCATCAAAAGCTGGAAGCTGCAGGATGCATTTATTAGGGATAAATATAGTGAAAGGGTAGCCGAAAAGCTTGGCGACGTCAATGTAAGTAGTGAGAATGTGGAAAGTGTATGGCAGAACCTTAGGGATAGTATGATAAATGCCGCTGTGGAAGTGTGTGGAGAAACGAAAAGAGGCATTAGTAATAAGCGTGATGCATGGTGGAATGAGGAAGTGAAAGAAGCAGTTCGAATGAAGAAGAAAGCATGGTTACACTACTTAGCCTCGCGGAATGATTTTAATATGAAAGAGAGATACAAGCTGCAAAAAGTTAACACGAAGGCACTGATAGAAGAAGCTCGTGAAAGGTGCAGAATGAAAGCGGATGAAAGGTTGTCGTCTAATTTCCGGGATAATGCCAGGCTCTTCTGGAAAGAGGTAGGCAAGACCCGGAGTTGTTCGGCAATCTGCAGTATGAATAAAGTGCTTAGTGTTAACAATGACGTCCTAACAGACCAAACTGACGTCCTGCAGAGATGGAGTGAATATTATGGAAAGATGTATGCAAGAAAAGACAGATGCCACATCGGGAAGTGGAGCTCACTTCGATGCTCCGGATCCCGATGTCATTGAAGTAATTAGTATGAAAGAAATAGAACAAGCGATAAGAAGTATGAAATGTGGTAAGGCTGCGGAAAAAAAAAGAGTTACTGCTGAGATGATCAAGTACGGTGGGTCGCGTGTCTGGGACACACTATGTCTGTTATGCAACTTGTGCTGGCGGACGGGCGAGGTCCCGGATGACTGGCGAGTAGCAGTTGTAGTACCTATTTACAAAGGGAAAGGCTCCCGCCTAAACCACTCCAGCTACAGGGCGATCAGCTTGGTCAGCTTAGCTAGTAAGGTGTATGCAAAGGTTATAACGGCACGAATACAAGAAAAGTCTGAAAGGTATTTATGGGAGGCTCAATGCGGATTCCGACGTGGAAGAGGTTGCATGGATCAAGTGTTTTCTCTCCGCATGATCGCGGAAAAGTTTCTGGCTGTTAGCCAGAAGGTTTTCTGCGCTTTTGTAGATCTAGAGAAAGAATTTGATAACGTTGTGAGAGAAATGCTGTGGAAATTGCTGCCCGGATATGGTGTGGACGGCTCGCTACTGCGGGCAATACAGTCGCTTTATAGGGACTGTAAGGCTTGCGTGCGAGTAGGGGGGATGTGTCACCTCTTTTTGATGTCTGTACAGGCATCAAACAGGGATGTGTCATGTCCGCTTGGCTGTTCATAGTGTATCTGGACAGTTGCCTGCTGAAGTTGAAAGATTTTAATATGGGTGTGAATTTGGGTGACTTTACAGTAAACTGTCTGCTGTACGCTGATGATGCGGTGCTCATGGCCTTATCAGAAGCCGACCTTCAGGCATTAGTCACTAATATGAAAGAGGAGTGTGAAAGTAAGGGTCTTCGCTTGAATGCAAGTAAAACTAAGGTTCTAGTATTTGAAAGAGGTGACGTAAGAACTAAATGCGAGATTAGGGTAAACCAGGAGAGTCTAGAGCAAGTGAATGAAATTGTGTATTTAGGAAGTATGTTTAGCGCGGATGGAAGATGTGATTCGGATGTAGAACGGCGAGTAGCTGCCGGAAACAGAGTTAACGGTGCTTTGTCCCAGTTAGTAAAACGACAAAGCATCGTAAAAGAAGCACGAATGGCGATTCATAACGCAGTGCTAGTGCCAACTTTACTTTACGGTAGTGAGACCTGGGTATGTCAGCAGATGCATGAAAGTAAATTGAATGCTGTGGATATGCGATCACTTCGAAAATTGTGCGTTACCTTGGCCGACCGAATACGTAACGAAGTGATACGCAATATGGCAAATTTGAATGAAAGTGTCAGCGTTAAGCTGGAAAAGGGCGTGCTCCGTTGGTTTGGACACGTCCAACGAATGAGTGAGGAACGATTGACGAAGAATATATATTGTTCAAAAGTAGAGGGTAGAAGGAGTCATGGTAGGCCGAGACTTACATATGAAGACCACGTGAGCAGATTGTTCAAAAACGGAAAGGTCAAAAGTATTCGGATACCCAGACGTGCGTGTATGAAGCGATTGATGAATCTCGAAGAAGCGAAAGAAGTATGCATGGATCGCGAAGCCTGGCGATCTGTCCTCTCTGACTACCCCGTCAGGGATACAGTGTGAAGATAGTTAGTTAGTTAGAAATTTAGAATAATTATTTATTTATTAATACTTTCAAAGAATTTTGATGTAAGTAAAACATTAATGAACTTGTTGCAGGAGTGGTACGCGACCAGAGATATACACAGAGCCGATGCCTGCGAAGCAACTGCAGTTGCTGTACATATCGTCGATCACGCCAGCCATGGCAGGAAACTACACCTGCGTCGCCACTTACACTAACGTGCCACTCAGCGCTAGTGTTGTTATCGATACCTACGGTAAGTGGATCTCAAATACAATTTTGAACTATTATTCGATTGCTAACATTGTGTTGAAGGAACACTGCTTTAAATTTTTTTTTTAAATACAAATCATCTATATATTTCAGCTTTTCAATAAATGCATATATAGGTTTATACGGTACTTACATAAAAAAAACAATTTTTTACTTTTTTCTTGTCTGTATGTCTGTCAATTTGTTCCGGTTTATCTCTGAAACAGTTGAACAGAACATAAACTGCCATATAGCTGATAGTATGAAGAGTAACTTATTCTAAGTTTTATTATTATTTCCCGGTATGTCCACGGGAACGGGCATTACTTGAATGAAACTTAGTGTATTCCCAATCGCTTCTGAACCCAAATAGGATTGTGGAGTTTGGGGTTAATTATTTATACTCGCATAATATTTTATTTCAATCATAGTTTTGCGTTAATTGGTTAATTATATTAATTAACGGTAATGTAAACACAAAATTGAACTACAATGTTTTTAATTTTGTTTTAGTTGCCATTACATGGACAAACGCTAATGAGAACCAGTACGCTACAAAAGGCAAAGACTTTAAAGTTATGTGCGAAGTAACGGCAGAGCCCTCACCGTCTGTTGATTGGTTCAAAGAAGGAAACCCTGTAAGTTAAATATGTACAGAATAGCAAAAAATTGATAGCATAATTTTACTGACTTTAAAATGCAGTTGTATGAATGTTATTTCATTTTATTAGGATCAATTGAATCAGGTATGCACTTTTGAAGTAGATGCTATAAATGTTATGATATTTTCAATGCCTGTATAATTTTGCAGATTGTCACAGGTGATCGGTATGTCATTCACACAAATGGTTTGATGATTAAAAATGTTGAAGAAAGTGATGATGGAACATATACTTGTCGTGCTGTCGTCATTCAAACTGGTGAATTGGCTGAAAGGAATATCAAACTTGAAGTAAGTGTTCAGACACATACATTGATTATAATAATTTTAAGTGTTTCGTTGCTGTATTAATATATTTTATAGGTTTATACTGCACCAGAAATGGAAGAACGTGAACCTCGTGTCGAAATTAAAGAAGGTGAAAGTGCAGCAATCTCTTGTAAAGCTAGAGGAAAACCAAACCCTACATATTCTTGGATTAAGGCTTCTACGCGTGAGGTAAGTGAACAGATTAATTTACTTCTGATCCTAGCATATACATATATCCTCTTATTAATTTTATTTTATATCAATATATATTTCTTTGTTTAGAACTTGGCAAGTACCTCTAGATTTAGTGTTCAAGAAAACACTGGTCTTCTTACAATTGATCGCGTTGAAGCTGGTGACTACGGTAAATACATTTGTAGTGCTGTTAACAAGGCTGGGCATAATGAGACGGAAATTGAAGTAGAAGTTCTAGTAAAACCAAGAATATTCGAACTGTACAACATAACTGCTCCGGAAAATCAAGAGGTTAGATTGGAGTGTAAAGCAACTGGGCGGCCCGCTCCACGCATTAGTTTCCGCAAATTGAGCAGTCCTGACCGTTTCCTAAATGGTCTTAACGACGACGGCAGGTAAGATATTTGACAGTAACAATGGTGTTTTACTGTCTCCTTAATGGTTTCAGGTGTTACCAAACGCTTACGTTTGCTTCAACATCTTAAATCAAGTTTATGGCTTTTCTTAAATCTCCCTGTTGAATATTTTAAATTGCTCATTATACGATGAAAAAGCAGATGTTTCCATATCTCTACAATAATTTGCATCTCTCAAACTTTGTAACTTTTAATAGGATTACGATTGAAACGGCCAGTCACCAGACAGGTGACCAAATGGAGTCCAGCGCTGTGATAACAATTTCTAAACTAAACAGAACAGATGACGGCCTATACGAGTGTGTTGCTGAAAATGATGGTAAATTAACATTTTGTTTTTAAAGCGAGTATTACAGCTCTGGTGACGCAGGTGGCGTTAGGCTACAGTTACGACTTTCTATAAAAAAATGTTGCGTTTTTATTGATTTTTATCTGATGAATTGTGTGCAATTTGAATATTTACTGAATATTATGATTTAATACACAGGCGGTGAAGCACGAAGAAATGGTCACTTGACAGTTCAATTCAAACCAACTTTTGCACACATGCCTGATATTCCGATTTGGAGTTGGAACCAACGTCCCGCCAATTTAAGTTGTACTGCACAGAGCATTCCGAACGCTACCATTAAATGGAGGTAAGTTAATAGCAACCTTTATTACTACTCGTAATTATATTAACAAATCAATTTGAGAAACTTTAATTTGGGTCCTCATAAAGTAGCTAGTGTTACTAGATTTTGTTCAATTTCTTTTTGTGGCAATGAATATTTCTTCCACATCATGTCCGATGATAAAGATGTAAAAGATAGTTTACCGAAAATTTAGAAATTTTCATTCTACTTTTAACCATTAATAGTTATTAAATATTACAAACCTAAAAAATTTCCAATTTTATTAATTTTCTCTACTACTACGAAACTGAACATACACGTACAGCAAACAAATCTAAAATGTTATGTAATAAATTGTGTTTTTTAGAAAAACCTGTAATCTATCCCCACCTAAACAAGCGTTTATAATTATGTTAACATTTTTTTACAGGTTCCGAGAACAAGAGTTAATAGAATCTCCGCAAGTAAAAATCTACGGTTCTGGTCCATCCAGTTATGTCATCGTTACACCTACCGACAGCTCCCTATACGGTGTATACCGATGCATTGCTACTAACACTCTAGGCGAAGATGAATTCCCGATTAGGTTCCGTGAGGCTCGTCCACCTGGAATTGTAGCACAAGTAAGTGCATTACATTATTTTTATATAGACACGGGTTTTATGAACTTGTGCAAAAGACAGGTCTATAAAACGATAGACCCTATCAGCATTGTTTGGAGCAGTAAGTAACGCAGGCTATATTGGATTTTCAAAAAGTTTAGGGTTCCGTACGAAATCTCTAATAATAAAAAATCTTTACCACGCGGGTGAAGCTGCGGGCATCAGCTAGTTCGTTATAATAGAAAAAAGTTAATATGTATGCAATTGTAAAATTTCACCATCACTAAATAAAATCCACATTGCAGTCAAAGTTAAAGCGGGAAAAGAGAATCGTATTCATGTTATTTAAATTTATTTTAGATCAAGAAATCTGCTGCGTCTAGTTATTGAATTTTCTTTCTGGTTTCCTCGTTTTTATTACAACCCATTTATTAAATCTGGCATATACAGCCTTATTTAATATGATATAATTACGCCAAGGAATAATAATGAATTATAAGCAACCTAATTAATACAATCTACAACCATACAAGTCAACATGGGTTTAATACGGTAATCGGGGCTCTATTACTGGTCACTATTCCTATCCCGTACTATTAGAATTTGAAACTTTATCCATTCAGCTTAATTGCACAATAAGCATGGTCACCAGGTGATCAACTCGTGACCACTCTAAAAAATTAAAGCAAATTAAATTATCTTGTAGATTTCTACTTAAGAGTGAGTTTTTCTCAACCTGCCAATACCATAGAAAATCATTATTATGAAGACTAGTATTAGAAAGCATTACTTGTAAGCTGTAAGCAACGAGTAATTTATAAATAACTACATCAACAATCCAGGGGTAACAGAGATTTGCCAAAATTTTAATTTCTTTCTTGTTTCCCAGGCTCGTCAAGAAACTATAACTGCAACATCAGTATCATTCAACATAGTAGGCCCAGCAGAAGAGGACGGTCCACCACTATTAGCATTTGTAGCACAATATAAAGAAAATACCAATTTCGACTGGAATCTCTCCAAGAACAGGTCTTGGTCCGTTAATTCTCCATATATCGTAGAAGATTTGAGGCCTATGTTTACTTACGATTTTCGTTTTGCTGCTGTTAATCAAGTCGGCCCAGGCAGTTGGGGTTCTCCGCTTACAGTTATTATGCCTAGACGGTGAGTAAAAACAAGCACCATATAAATTTAAACTTCAGTATAATGATATGTTAGATCACATTTAATATCCATTAAAATATCAAATTTTAATTAACCACTTATGTAAACACATAAGTATCTTGAAAAATAATATATCATATCATATTTAGCAGTTTTAATTACATACTAATTATTAATTTTTATTCCAGGTCTCCTCCAGAACAACCAAAATGGTGGGAAAACGAAAGTTCAGAATCTCTTACTCATGGAAAATACGCAGATAGATATGAATTGCGATGGAGAGTGCCCGCCAACAATGGTGAACCCATCGATATGTATGAGATAAGCTACTGCCCTGTAAGTTCTTTTGTTGTATTTTTACGAGTGTTTCATGCAATTTTCTTATTTCTTCAATCCATAATGTTATGAATAGATTTGTTGATAGGGTATTTAATTTTATTTTCATAAAATGATAAAACTTGTTACCTACTTACTTCATTTATTTAACTAACTAACTAACTATCGCCACGCTGTGCCCCTGACGGGGTAGTCAGAGAGGACAGATCGCCAGGCTTCGTGATCCATTCATACTTCTTTCGCTTCTTGTAGATTCATACTTCATACATGCACGTCTGGGTATACGAGTACTTTAGGCTTCTCCGTTTTTGAGCAATCTGCTCACGTGATCTTTATATGTAAGTCTCGGCCTACCCTGACTTCTTCTACTCTCTACTTTCGTCCAATATACATTCTTTGTCAATCGTTCCTCACTCATTTGTTGGACGTATTCAAACAAACGAAGCACTCCCTTTTCCAGCTTAACGCTGACAAATTATTATTTACTTATTTAAATATAGGGCCATAATGTTAAATTTTGGTTTTAAAAGTACTCGGATACCCAGACGTGCTTGTATGAAACGATTGATGAATCTCGAAGAAGCGAAAGAAGTATGCATGGATCGCGAAGCCTGGCGATCTGTCCTCTCTGACTACCCCGTCAGGGATACAGCGTGAAGATAGTTAAGTTAGTTATGTTAAAAAAAAATTATGGTGAAGATTTTAAAATACTGTGTTTTTTTTTGTTTAGGTCCAAACAGTAACTGGTGAGTGGCGTATCGCATCTGAATCGCAATGCGTCACTGAAGAGCTTAAATCTCTAGAGGCAATCAGTTACGAAGTACGGGGTCTTCACCCTGACACGCGCTATAGAATGCACGTTCGCGCTCACAACGTTCTCGGATATTCCCAGCCTGCCCAACTTTACGTCCAAACCTCTCTCGGTGAGTACAATCAAGAGAGTAACGAGATCCCATTAAAGGCTGGTTTCTACGATGTTTATACTGCCTCAGAGCCAATACATTCAAAAGCAAATACCATTTCATACTTTTTTGGCCTATGTACCTTTGTTTTGTGTTTCGTTTTGTGAACTGAGATTTTCAGTTAGTGTGTGTATGTGTGCGCGCTCTTTTATTTTGTCGTGCTCCTGTATAGTATTTGTGCAATTTTTTTTTCGTATCTTTTACCTTCTTTTGTATTTAGTAATGCTCATCATTTGAAAAGTACAGTTGAATTCATAATAAAATAAGATTTGCTTGTTCATTTTTGTTGAGTATTTATTATTATTTAACTAATCATGATCATGATATTGATCATGCTTATTCAATTTACTGTACAATCTTGCCTTAAAAGTACAATTAATAAACAATTATACATTTTAACTATATAAATTACTACTCACATTATAATAGCTGAGTATTGTAAATTTTGCTAGACCATTGTATTTTAGTATGCATTTTGTTTAGTATAATGTTTTTTTTTATCAAATTTGTGTTGATACTCAAAGTTAACTAAACATTGATAATTGCGATGTACTCTCATAGTTTTTGATTGCTAACTGATGAGTTTGTATTATGTTGGTCTTAATTTATTATTGGTGGTAAGTTTAAATTACCTTTATTTTTTAGATTTGATTATAGTAGAACTTTTTTTGTCTTTTAAGTATAGATAAGTATTTATCTTCATAAAATATTTTTAGGTAACCCAAACGGATGTCCAAGTGATTTCAGACGGAGTCACAAAAAACTGGAAATTTTAGCAACGATATTTATAATATTACGCCGCATATAAAAACTAGTTAAATATATTGATAATTTTTCTGAAGTCTAAAGACGACTGTTGTTAATTAGGAAATATAATTGTTGTGATAAAGCAATGTGTTACTGTGTAAATATGTGTAAAAGTTGCTTGTGTTTGAAAATATCATAAAATGATTTTGGAACACTAGTGGTTTGAATTGTGTGAATCAATAGTATTTACAGATAAATTGAATATAATTTTAAATTACACATATTGACGATTAATTCTATAGATACTTTAAAATTATACTAACGATATTACGTAGGTAATTTAATGGTTAATAAATTATCACTGCCAAAATATAAACTAATGAGATAGAGATTGATAAGGGATAATGGCAAAGGGCTGTTTATTATACATTGACGTAGTTGAATAGCTGTATAAGGTTTCTTAATTGTAAAACATGTGCACCTAACCTATTTTTGACGGCTATTTTGTCTATTGATTTATATGAAATTCAAACTATTATGAATTTGGGAAAGTAAATCATCCATCTAGTTTTTAGAACAAATACGAGCGTCGAAGATTGTAAAGGATTTAAAATATTATATAGCTAGCCAAAAGTTCTACTATAATTACAAAAAGTTCAGAATTGTGATTTGTTATAGGAGAAAAAATGACCAATGTGAAAAATAATAAATGTTTTTGAAACCAATTGGCTATTTGTAGTTTAGTGTACAGTACAGAAAATGAATGATTGTTACTGAGACCTTCGAAATGTACATTTTCATGTGAATCATGGATAAGGCTGTAACACATTCATTCATTTTGAAATTTTACTACCATTATCAAAATCCATAAAATTAATATCATATCATAACCCTCATTCCTGAAATGTATTTAAACTAACAAATTAACTGTAAAAAGAGAGCTAAAAGAAAGCTGTCAAGATGCTTCTCAGGAAGTCTTTTAACCCTTATGAATATTGAACGTTACACAAGTGTGTTTGTGTCACCCTGACAGATATTTGGGTAAATATAAATTTACATTAATAAAATATATTTAATATAATAGTTAATAATCTTGCTGCATAGTTTCCTTTGGAATGTACTAATTACTATTGCATGATCTTCATGTACACCCTTCAAGCGTTCATTTGATTCACATCGATAGCATGGTCCAAAGCTCCCAAAATCGTCATCCGTCTATACTGATTCCCATATACATTTCAGCCCCTGTCATTTTAATTATACCTTAGTGATCATATGTTAAATGAAAATGATGTTACTTAGTCGTTTTAATTTTAAATTTTCAAATCATCCTTGTCATGACCGATTATATTATTTCTACGCATGGATGGAATTAATCTATGAAATTGCCAAGTTAATACCTTCACTGATACATTTTTATATGAAGCACAATTACCCTAATTCCATATTTCTTGATACAATAGTAGATATACAAATTAAATATTTTAATATGTAAAATTAGCAGCTTATGATTAGTTATTCCTGTCTCAAATATGGACCCTTTTTTGGGTATAGGTCTCCTCCAGCCTATTCCATAACTCCCTGTCTTTGCCCTACCCTATATATAGGTACTCATATTGGCAGTTTCACCAGGTTGTAGGATATATTTTAGTAGGACTTAAAATTAGCCCTGCTTGAAAAATGTTCGGCTAAATCTGAGCATTGTAACATTGTTGAAGCAGTCTTTATGTGTTTCTTTTTAGTAAAGTGGTTTTTTAAATACTAAGGTGATGGTTGATATATTATAAATCCATCCAATGGTAATTTGAAATATTTTTTTATAAATATAGTTTAATTAGGTGCCGCTTATCTATAAATAATACTTGTCATGGGGTTTGAACATTTATTTTGCGGTAAATGAATTAATTTATTTGGAATGTGTGCATCTTGACAACTTTTCTTTCTTATCTTATTATTATTGTTAGTAATTATTAGTTATAATTATTAGGTTTAACTTATACATCATCATCATCTTTCGTTACTATTATGGGTCCTTACTTCATGATCATTCAAACCCCATTTCATTGTTATAGGAGAGCTTTCTACCAGAGTACTTTAATGATTTATTAGTATAGAATAGTTAGGGGTGATTGGGTGCACGATTTCTTTATCTGAAAGCACTCCCTGTTTGTCAGCAAATGCTGATTGCAATGAATGTCTGTATTGCTCCGTATACACTACTGTACACTTGAGCTGAATTTGCATTTATTACAATCACTTATATGTCACTTACACCTATTATCTTCAGCTTTTATGACATTATGCATAAAACTAACCTTTCAAATAGTAGTAGAAAAGAATATTCACAAAATTTTGACTATCTGATTCTACTGCTATAGAATTGAAAACAAATATATATAGAACATTATTTTACAGGGGTAGAACGTTCCGGATTTGCACCACCTCAAATGTTATCAAGTGGCACCATAATTGGACTTGCACTCGCTGGAGTATTTCTTTGTCTACTCATCGTGGACTTACTTCTACTGTGCTTTAGGAGGCAAGGTGTCATTGCTTCAATTTGTGGGAAGCGTGGCAAAAAGCATAATGATGATGAAGCCAAACTAGGAAGGTAATGCTATTTAATGTTTTTTTATAGTTATAATGTAACAAATATTAAAAATCCGTTCACTAAACAGCACATCATCGACATCATAAATTTTCGTCTTCAGATATTCGATAATAAATTATTACTATATATCTTTTTCCTTGTGTTAATGATATCAAAGCCTGTCTTTTTGTTATCCTATGTTCCGTATTAAGTGTTAGTGTCGATGAGAGATGTTTCTGCCCGCTAGTCTGTACGGTTGGCGCTTCCCGCTCCCTTATTGCAGCACGAAGCCGCGCGCGCCGCCTTCCCCCGCGCCCCTGCCGCCACCGGTCAAGTTCGTGCCAACTCCTACGTAAGGCACCACACAATAACCATTCGAAACCGTGAGACTGCCTGCATGCTTTGATTGCGCGGATGGTATGATCAGCCCTTGTGAGGAGAAGCTTCTGAACCAAAAGTTAATTTAATTTAAGATGACGGCTAATATGTTTGGGCAGAAGTATGTATATAACTTTTCGCTGGGGCTGAGCAGTGTGTATATAATCCAACGAAAAGCTTCTCGTTTTGCCTTTTGTAAATATAGCAATCAATGGAGTAATTTTATTGAAACCGTAATGCTTTCCATTAAAATGTTGTGTAGTTATAAAATAGTAGTGTACAAATCCGCTTTCCAAATTAACCAATATTAAATTTAATATACCTAAAAAATTATCTGGTTTTGTTTATTTTAGCTGGTGTCATGTGTTAGTACTTTTTGAATTGTGCACCAAGTTCTACTTAACTGGAACATCTCTTACGGCATCATATTTATCTACCGTTACAAAGTTTTACTTTTATATTATGTATTATAATTCCTCCACATCTAAAAGTGTATAACTTTTCGTACTGCACCTGTTTTTATCATTCTCTGATTTTCAATCTTATGACAGTTCTATTTGCACATTTCACTAACGAAATAATGTATTTGTCTTTCCCTATGCTGCCTCATATCAACCACGTGTAGCTATGTACCGACCACGCCAGTGTAAGAAAATCAGACGTCATTATTGTCACTTAATGTATAAATATCTATGCTTTGTGTTTAGTATTTGCAGTGTTTATCTAATCATATTTTGCATCAACTTTTGTCGCTTATTGTTGTGTATGCTTTTTATATCCTCATTCACATCATCATTATCTCTGTAATATAACTATTTCACATCAAACTCCATATCCAAAAGGATCGTTGGGTTTTCTAAAGTAAAGTTCCTAATAGCCATTTTTTATAATATCATATCAATAAATTATGTATAGCATAAAAGGAAAAAATGAAAAAAAAATCTTTACTTTAGAATTTATGTTGTAAATAAATATAAAAGATTAAGAGTAATACTGAAAGTCTGAACTTTATCTAATACCAACTTACTGTTATAGGGATGAAAAAGAGCCACTGAAAGATACAGCTGATGATGCTATCAAGAGGAACTCTTCAGTTGAATTTGATGGCCATAGAGTCTACGCTACTAGTGGCGGTCCTATTATTGGGAAGAATTCGGCTGTTTAATTTATCACTGAGTAAAGAAGAGGAATTTGATTATTATGAAAGGCTAATGTAACGTTCGTTATGCTTGTGTACATGTTGATGAGCGCGACCAGTATTTTATAACTGCCAAAAGTTTACTAAAGTATTCAGCTTTACTATGTATCTAGATTTATTTATCATCACACTTAATGCTAATCTATATATTTTTATATCTTGTAATATGAATAAAATAATATAGGAAGATTAAAGCTTAAAGGAAATGTTAGTATTAGAGTTAAGAGTGAACTTTATATTTACCATTAGTTGACGCCTGCGGTTTTGCACGCGGGGTGAAGTTTCCCGTTCCCGTTTCCCACAGGACCTTGTTCCCGGGATAAAAATTAGCCTATGTGTATTATTCTGATGTGTAAGCTATATTATTGTAAAGTTTCATCAAAATCCATTAAGTAGATTTAGCGTAAAAGAGTAACAAACATCCATACTTACAAACTTTCGCGTTTATAATATTAGTAGGATGTACTGTTTTGTGTTAAAGTTTTTCGCGGAGAATGCCTTTACGCACCGTCATCCCTGCTGCGGGGGCAGCAGGGACGGTGTGTGATGCTCCCGGCCCGTGGGAGAGGGGCCATCCTACCCACTAAACCCCGCGGTGTTCCGCCTCACCGTCAAACCGGCTCGCAGGGTAGGCCTGAGGTTAAATCACTGCGAGACGCTTGCAACAGTACAAAATATTGGTAACACACGTTTACGTCCCAAACGATAACAAAGGATCGAGGTATATTTACTTAATTATTTTTCCTACAAGTCATCCGTCAACACATGGTAAGTATCTCGTTAACTCTAGTACTAGTGTTACTGACCTACATGAAAGTTGAAAATAAATGTCTAATGCACTATATGTAATTCACGAAAACCGTTGCTTCAAAAGGTACAACATGTGCCTTTTAATTAATGTATTATTAATGAGGGTATTATAATTATATTAGTGTAAATAGGATAATGTATTAATGTCTCAACTTTTTAGTTTTAAAATTTATCTGCATCCTGTTTTTTAATTATACTGCAGACGTTTGTTAAAGAAAAATGTATTAAAAATAATCAATTTTCATTTATAGTTATAGATATATCTGTATAACAATATTTACTGACCCGTGACATACTTTGATAAATTTTAACTACTTTAGTAAAAGTAATTTTGAAACCCTTTGTTACTGGGTTACCTACATTATAAAGGCGGCTTATCTTAAACAAATCTAATTTCTAGGTTCCAAGGATTCAGCTGGCCGTTACTATGTCTTTAAAAATCCTTATGCGTCTGTCTATTTCAATACGGCAATGGGCTAACAACCTATTACGGGGGACAGGAATACACACGGTAAAAAGTGGGCGTATAATATACCTCTGCCACCCCTTCGGGGATAAGGCGTGATTGATAAACATAAACACAATCCTTCATTGTGAGTCACTCGGTAATTTTATTAATGTAGATGGCTGATATTTTTGTTGGTATAATTATACACTTAATAGATTATATAAGCTTGCGATTTAAATTTCGCATAATATCACAAATTGTCATCATAATTCTGAAATGTTTGTGAAAATCACAATTTTCCTATTAATTTAATTGTGAATGATTTGCCTATAATTTTAATATAACTACAATCTGATAATTAGTTTATAATCGTAAAATAATATTTGTAAATACTTAATTAAGTGTGTAAATAGTTTTGTATTGTAATGTTTTAAGGCTCATATGCATCTCATAATTTGTCTATCATGAAGTGAATTATATTTCAATATGTATTTTACTTCATGAAACATTCTTTCATAGCACGACACACAGGTTTTACGCTTCTAAAAGTACTTGTGGGTGTCTTTTCTAATTTTATAAACAAAACTTAATTTAGATATGTACCATGTTAGTACTTATAATGTTATTAAAATATTCCTACTCATTATAATAATAAAATATTGTTTAAAAACAGTATCAACTGGGAATAGTAGTTCAATATTATAAAGTAACACAGTCACGTTTAATTGCCTGTCATGATCATAAGAATTACTTTGAAATTAAATTACTGTTCTCTGTTTGTACTGTGCCAGTTTGAGTAAAATCGATTGACAAATTGTTTAAATGTTGTCGAAGTAACAGTATTGTCTAGGATGGCAGCTGTTTAAAACTAGCTCTAATAATGTTTTTGTAACTGCTTATTTGTGTCTAAGATATTTTATTACCTAAGTATAGTATTTATATACATATGTACCTAAACTTTTCAATTTCGTTGTAATATTATCGCAGTCGAATTTAAAAATAGCTAAAATAGAGTTACGCAAATAAACGTAAACAGATTCTAGGTAAGCTTTTACTGACTTTATAATTTCTTAATTTACAAGAATGTTAAACTGTAACAACTATTTGAAATCTTAATAAGGACCTATTCTTCATTTTTGAGCTAGTCGTCTTATATTAAGGACTAGATTAGCATCAAACGTCCACATTATAAGGCTATAGCGCCCAATTGAGCTCAATTTGTCTTCAGAATAGTCGCCGAAGTCTTCATTGGTAGTCATTTTGAGCAGTGGAATTACACGATTCATTGAACAAATTGCAAAATAAAGAGCAACAAACTTTGTTAGTCATTCGCTTCTTTGTGTACAAGCTTGTTTATCGTATGTAAGTTTGTATGTCAGCTTGTAGAGACGAACTGTGACAAAATGAATGAGCGCAATTTTATACGAAAATAAATGTAATGAAAACATGTAATGTGTATTATTTAGTATATTTACGGTAAATCCCTTGTATATAGATACAAAAGATCAAGTGTACACCTTTAGTATAGATTGTCGAGCAAATCGTATTAAAAAAAAAATTGGATGTTGAGACCAGTAAAAAACTAAACACATTCACAACCCTATTCTTGCGTCGTTTGGAGGTGACAAAAGGAGACAGATAAATAGGCACAGTCTAAGGGATGTTTTTCTCAAACCTAAATACCCGTGAAGACTATACTCTGAGAAAATATAAATGAAAATAAATAAAATGAAGGACAGTTATGACTAATCATTCGCTGTAATAAACAAAGTCAAGTTTTATTCATGAAAATCCATTGGAACCTGTAGCGGGAACAATCACACTAAAAAATGATAGTAACGAAGACTTACTCCAAAGCCATCGATTCAACTCACGATTCGCATCACTCACTACGCTCACTCAGTCAATGAAAATCAATGTGATTGACTATATTTGGTAGTTAAATGCAATTATTATATTACTTGTATATAAATATGTATTATAAACTCTTATTCAAATGTATTTAACGGCTCATCAATATTAATTTGCGTTATAAATAGAGCTATTATAAAGTAGGGATACCGTACCGAAAAAAACGTCGACAAAAAGACATGATTTATACTCGTTAGTGCAGTGGTACGCTTTTTAATCGGGATGTGCGCATTACAATGTAATCTTTTGTAGGGGATGGATATGGACTTTGAAAGAATGGAGCAAATGTTGTGCAACAACACTTAGGAGCGTATTAGGCGTAGGGATGGGCTTAGTCGCGCTAGTCGATTCGTTTCTGTACACATTTTTGATCGATGAGAGAAGGGGTGAAAATGTTATTAAGTATTTCTTGTTCTTATTTCGCTTGTCTAAATGCAACGCTACGCTATTGTAAAGCCATAGCTATCACAACCTACAGACCTATTCATTACATTTGATAGTCACTGAAAACTTAAACAATAAACGTGACGTGTTCTATTGGTCTTCACATTAGAATGACTGTGAGAAGTTTGAATGGAAGTGAGAAATGATTGCTAAGAATATCTATTATGCCAAAATAAAGGGTAGTACAAGTCCGGGTAGAATGAGACTTACAAGATCAGGTGAGCTGATTTCTCAAAAACGAAAAGGTCAAAACTACTTAAATACCTAGTACCGTACCTACTTAAATACAGAGTAATAGTACCCAGTAACTATTTCATATGGTATGAAACGGTTAATGAATCTTCAAGAAGCGAAAGAAATATGCATGGATCGTGAAGCCTGGCATTCTGATAGATAAGAGCCATTTTCACCAAATTAGTCTACGACAGAGTCTGTCCCTGTCTAATTATTGTGAATGAATAATAAATAGTCTTTAAATAATTTTCAAGAAAACATAACTTCTTTCTATTTTTAAAAGTAGAGGAGCTACCCAATGGTGTTGCCGACGAGTGAACTTTATAACATCGACTTTATACTGAGCGTGACGCAGTTAACAGCACTATTTGGCAAAAGCAATGCGTCACGCTTGATCCACGGGGTGCAGTCAATCGCTGCGGTCTATAGTCGCCGAGAAAGGACATACAATGACGCACCCTGTGCTACTATAATTTATAATTCACTGACATTCACAGTAGGGAGACCGCGCGTGCCTTATCTGGATGGATAGAGTGGCGAGTCAAGTGGAACGCGGTTATTATATTCGCGAGGTAGGAGTTTCAGGAAAATAGCTATTAAGATTTCTGGTGTGAAATCTTTGGCATTTCAGCGATAGGTACATATTTAATATATACGTGTATAGGTACATATTTTGTACATACATACATACATATATTGTCACGCCTTTATCGCCTATTTGTGTAAGTATGATTAATTTAAGTTCACCACGAGTATTATTTAAGCAGCCTTAATATGGGCAAAACACTTAAATGTGATCAGTGTTTTTGAAGTAGATTCTATACAGACATCTATTAGTACCAACTCACCAATTAGCAGACGGAGTCGAGACAGGTTGGGAACCTCTTTGACACTAGATGAAGCTGCCTCCATTTTAAAGTACATTCGTGTAAAGAATTGAGTGAGAGCTCGCAAAAACTCGTACAAACAAAATCTCACAAACTTTCATCCCCAATGTTAAGGGATTGGTGGGTTGTACTATTATTTATTTTTCTATTTTTTGTACTATTGTTATACTAATAAAAAGAAAACTACTACTAATGCATTCAAACAACTATTACTATTATACATAAAATATACTATTGGGTGTATAGCAAGATTTTAGTAATAGTCTCTCAATTTTACCTATACCTTAAAATAAAAAATGACTAGATGAAATTGATAACAGTCTAACAAATTTACACAACAACAATTACCACAACTCAAACTAAGGCCCTTCTAATAACATAAACAATTTTCCAAAATCCATGGCCTCCCTACTAAGCCCATATTGGTTATCGGAGGCAACAATTAGGGCCGTCCACGCGCCCGGCTTACGTGCGGTTCGTACAACTTCCCTTTCAAATAATTGCCCCAGTAGCAGATGATACGGATTATTACACAACCCTAATATTGTACACAAAAGTAAAACAGGTCGTCTCATTTCCAATATGGGTCTTGTCATTATGAAAAAAATACCCTCTAAAAATGTCCTTTTTAATTAAGGATCGACGGCATTAAAAAGGATAAGTTTAATTTTAGTTTTGAAACTGAGGGGTGTGTTTGCAATTACCTGCCTTTGACGATTCTGTCAATCAACAAATGATTAATATAAGTTAGTGTATATCGTAGAATATTACACATCGGATCAATGCTGGGTGGATGAAATGGTGAAAAGTCACAAGATGCGATTTCACGATTGCCCCTCAAGCTGAAGGGCAAAATATATATAAGACCTGTATATATGAATCAGAATGTTGGGTCGTCAAGAAGTTGTATGAAAGAATAAATAAAAAAATAAATATCCATCACGCCTTATCCCCGAAGGGGTGGCAGAGGCATATTATATGCCCACTTTCCACCGTGTGGATTCCTGTATGAAAGAAGAGTTTATGTAGCTGAAATGAGAATATTAAGGTGGATGACTTGTGTGATTAGAATGGTTAAAATAAGAAATGAGTATATCAGAGGGAGTTTGAGAGTGGCACCAGTGACTGAAAAATAAAAGGAAACCGTCTGTCTTGGTATGGGCATGCGATGAGAAGGGATGTCATGTAACTAAAAGGACTATGAGTATGAAGGTTGATGGATAGAGAGCGAGAGTAAGGCCATAGAAAAAGTGGATGGACTGTGTTGGGAGTGATATGAAAATGAAAGGAGTGAATGATCAAATGACGACTAACAGGGATGAATAGAAGAAGAAGACATTCTGCGCCAACCCCAAGTAAAGTAAAAATAGGATGATGAGTATGGAAGAACGCCTCTATACAAATAAATAAAATTGAGTGAAGTGTCTTTCTCCAAATTTACAACTTTTCATTTAATGCTTTTATGAAGTGTATACGGTGCTTACATAAAACAAAACCTTCTCGGTCTGTCTATAAATCTGTCGGTGTGTTTATTTCGGTTAGTCTCTAGGTTACTAAATTCTTGTAAAAATTCTTGTAAAAGATACAAGAAGGTGACAGATTAAAAAGTGTCATCTAGTTAATATTATGATCATCCATCCATCCATCCAGTCCAAGTGACCTCAACTGCCAGTGGTGCACCTGCTGACTAACGGATGTGGCAATGACGCAGCCGCCCTAGAAAGGACCTCCCAAAGTCAGACGGCAGTCACTCCCAACAATGCCGAAAATTAAAAATCAGGATGACTAACTAAAGGCTATTTTGTTTTCTACCCTTTAGGTAGCATCTTTGCACAATTCGTAATATAATAAAACAAAAAATATACTATTCGGTATTATGGTCAAGCTATTGCAATTTGATTTATTGTAGACAAAAGTGTTTTGTTTATATTTTTAATGTCTTATGAGCTCGATCCGACAAACTCCTAGTGTCATGCACCGATGATAAGCTCACCTACGTTACTCTTCTATCATAAGCCTGCTACCGTAAAAACTGCGATCACTTCATGAATTGCGCGTTGTCGTTGTGAGACGATTCAATACCCACCCGTCATCACCGACTGTTTCTGGCAAACAGCCTTATCGCACTCACGCCAAACCAAGGGCGAGCTTGGCGGATGTTGGTGACATCAGTGTATGGGATGATTGGGATGTTGTATTCCATAACTAAAATAGTCTTGCCAGCAATGGTAGAGACACTATGCGACCTAGTCTTACTTGCAAAGCAGCGCGCTGGCTCTATAGGACGGACGCAAAATAATTGCGAATCCCAGTCTGCCGACGAGTAATGCCATAATCTCCACGTCACCTCTACTGCAGGTGCATTTTGGCGCGCACCGTACAGTGATCGATACCTAGTTACTATTATTTTAATGGCAGGTTCTTATATTAACCATAGTTTCATCAGATATTTTCAAATTTCTTCACATATTTTAATTAGCATGCAATATAGGTAAGTATAATTATATAATCTCATTGCTTCGATAGTTGAAATGTCTGTGAAATAAGTATGAACGATATTATCTCTTGTATTTATTCACCGGGAGTCAATCCAACACTATTATCACAACTTTGAAATACCTACTGCACTTTACCTTGTTTAAAAAATATTATAAAAATTGTAGGTATTGTAAGTAATCATGTGTGTTGTGTGGCTTATGAAAATATTTTTTTCTTTCTTTTTTCTTCTTATTAAAATGTGTGTATATCATCTGTCCAGCGTTTGTCCTAGTTGAGTCTCGCGACGCCTGGGTTCTCTTTCTTACATTTTTCCCTCCACTTCGCTCGGTCTTCTGAATCCTGTTTAGTGAGCCCATTGGCATGCATATCATCTCTACGATGTCAAACCAGCACTTCTTGAATCTTTTTCTTTTACCGGGACCTGGCGGGGGCGTGTTCACTATACATTTGTTACGAGTACTCATGTAGCCCGGCGGTTGCCGCAAAACATGACCATACCACCGAATGCCACGGAACTTATCTACACAATGTTAAGTCCATAGCGGTTACTATTTACTATTACTCACACTGTTACTTAACGATATTACCGTCAGATCCATGACTAATAGAATCAAAAGCACCTACTACTTAAAGATCATATTACTAATATTAATTACTTAAGTATTCTTAATCAAATTGAACTTCGACAGTCAAACGTAATGGACTAATGCAATGTATACGCGTTCTATCAATTTAGTTCAGTTATTGACAACGAACGACGTGGGTGATCCATCAGTGTCAAGCAACCCCACTGTCTGCCGAGGGTGATAAAACAACCTTGTGAAAACACCCTTGAAATTGGGAAAAAAAAAAGTAAACAGTGTATAATAAAATTTGAGTGTTCCTACCTTACGTAATGCATGTGTGAATTTTTAGTGCGCTGGTCACAATATGAGATGGTATTCTTAATATATTAATATTAAGCAATACCGACACACGTACCAGCACGCAAATTTGACGTAGAGTAAATAATCCAAATTACTTGGCTCGCCATTAGGCTTTACATCAGCTATATTATTTGTGATAGAGGATGATCAAACTTCCGCGTCTTGATCCTTGAGGTTGCTCTAGCCGCGAGCATAACTGCTTGGTGGGTAAGGCAAAAATGTTGCTATCTTACTCCGCACAATGTGATAACGAGGTATACGCTTTAGTAATGTAGAGATAGTGCAAAGTATTAAAACGATAAGTAATGTGATACAAAACAAGTGCTGCAAACTTCATTATAGACTTTTTGCTCTCGGGAGATTTTTTGTTGATTAAACATTGCCCTTCATAGCAAGCATTATTATTTATAATGGATAGCGGCCTCGACTTTCCAGAACTCCTGTTGCGTCTAAATCGTCATTTGCGAATACAGTGGAGTCCACATAAGTAAGTTTATCATATTGAGTCCCAAAATACAAACTTTTTACTTACCTACGCAACTAAGTTTTATCTTTCGTCGCACCATTCCTTACGTCACATAAGCATCTTCAGCTTATCACTCAAAGGAGATTATATATTTTCTACACATTTGATTTATTAAACTACCAATAAATTGAGTGTGAGGAAGCTGACAGGGCTGTCTAGCTGGTGTCTAGACAAGGAGGTGCGTTTATAAATAAAAATAAGTGTTCGTACGAAAATATATAAAGTTTGACGGGACCGATGACTCACCCTGCAAATGTTTTTTCCTGTAAAAGTTTGGACCGATATAATAAAAATAACACGTTTACAAAGAAAGCGCTCCAGATATCCGTAACTTTTATCGTATACGCATTTTATTTTACTTTGTTGAATAGATAGAATTGAAAATGATTAAAACACATTTTTTTCTTAATTTTTCTGCAAATTCTAAGATTTATGAAACTAATATTCATACTTTCACCAACAATTGGCAATGATGAAATCTAACAAATATAAATTGAAATGAAATGTAGGTGTAATTTTAATTTAAGTAATTTTCGATTACTTACCTGTTGAATAACGGATGAAGCTTTATTATATAAAGATGGAAATTGGACCGCACTCGTATTCTACAATACCGAATCTATACTATTATATAAAAAGGAGAATAGTTTGTTTGTTTGGTTGAACGCGCTAATCTCAGGAACTACTGGTCGGATTTGAAAACATATTTTTGTGTTGGATAGCCCCTTAATCTAGGAAGGCTATAGGCTATATATCGTCACGCTACTACTCCGGAGAGCGGATTAGTAATAATAAATAACGACAAATCGGGCAAATTTTTATACGTTTTTTGTAAAAGTTAAAGCGACGGGATTAAATGGTCACGATGAGGGTTCTAAATATGTCACGGGCGAAACCGCAGGGGTTAAGAAATAAATCACAGCTGCTCCTAGTTGCTTATCAAAGCAAATCCTAGACGCCAAAATAGAGATACTGAAGGAAAGGAGAAAAAAGGAGATCCAGGCATACTGTCTGCTATAAGTAAGAAATACATCCTTAGCTTTATGAAATAAATCTACATACATACATACATATCGTCACGCCTGTCTCCCATCGGGGTAGGCAGAGACTATGGCTTTCCACTTGCTACGATCCTGGCATACAACTTTGGCTTCTTCCACTTTCATAAGTGTTTTCATACACACACGCCGGTTAAGGGTACTCTTGACCTGTTTTTTTTTTGCCTGCTTTTTCCAAAATGTCTTCTATTTGATTGACATATGTACGAAATATATCTATATCTAGTTTACTCTTGGTATTGGACACTGACGTAATTGGGAAAGTATTTGTTAGCGTACCTATTAGACCTTGGAATTAGTCTGAAATGTGAGACGTCGGACGTAGAGGCGCAGCTACTAATTACGAGTAGGTAAGGCGTTTACGATTTACTAACAATCTCGTGGTAGCTACTTAAATAAGTTATCGTGTAACACGTTATTTATCGAAATAAGCTTTAGTAGATACATTAGTAGTTTTGCTTTTTGAGTACTTATATTCTATAACTGTTCAAATATTAATTTGATTTGTTAGGTGAGAATCTTATAATTTAGCCAAGCTAGGGTGCTTTGCGATTGTGTGCAACAGTGCGATAAGTACCTAACACAATTAATTTACTAGGTGAAAAATGTTCCCGATAGTGCAGAGACTATTAGCCTACCATGTTTAGTTTGGAGCGGGATTTGATAATTGCTTCATTATAATCCTAAATGCCTCAAAATAATAAAGGTCCGTCGAAAAAAGAAGCGAAATGGAAAATCCAAATGGAACTTTTACTATGAGGCTTTTAAGTAAACAATTCAATTTGAATGTGTAAACAACTACAGGATCGCTATTCTGGAAGAATATTTTTTATCTCGACAGCTGAATAGGCGGGGTGGTTTCTAAATTCATTTACAAGCAGTTTGTGAATATAACCGTAGATTCTACTTTCAATTATTTTTCATTCCCAATTGCTACCATTAGCTATTATAGGTTACTTGCCTGCTAATAGTAGTTTTGCGTTTTATTTTTGGCATAAATATGGGAGCAACTGCCATCTGACCTCCCAACGCCTACATCGTTGCATCGTCTGTTATTTAACAGGTGCACCGCTAGCTGAAGAGGTCGCTTGGGCTTATGTGATCTGGGTAGGGCTCTTTACCTAACAAAATTGTCCCCGAGGAGAGCCTCATATTGGGCATTTTCTTAGCCGGGTCGCCGTAAATATGCCTATTCAGCGACCAGGCTGGGAAAAAGGTGCAACACCGCAGGGTTTAGTGGATAAGACGGTCCCTGAAGGAGGAGGCCAGTGGAGCCAGGAGTCCCACTCACCGTTCCTGCTGCCCCTGTAGCAGGAACGGCGGCGGGTAAACGCAACCCCGCATCAAAAAAAAATACCTTATGAAATGGTATTTAAGGTATAATAGACGTTTTACTTTACAGGTGGCCGAGTCTGCTATTTTAATCGTGTCGAAAATGATCCGAAATGTTCGCTCAATAGAAAGCCACCGGTACAATTTTGACAGATTTTCGTAGTTTTCTATTCCAATCGTACTTTATTAGGCTTTATCGGTCGGCCGAGAGAATTCTGCTATCACGTACCGCGCCAGTGGCCGCTAGTCAGTGACATTTTGGATAGTCTACTAACATTTTGACAGCTAAAAACAGCGATTCTGGTTCAAATCTACGGCTTGTTAATAGTAGACTCGGCCCCCAGGGCCTTGATCACCTACTATAGCTATCAATCGTCGAGCCACGTGACTACGAATATTACTCCTAAGTACAGCTAAGTAAATCTTGCTATTAAAGCTCTGAGCTTTGTGCAAGAACTATTTGTGTGAATTTATTTTTATAGGGCTGTATAATTTAGCCTTTTGCCAATAGGCTATATTACATCTGTTTTGAAACTAACATCGTTTTTCCACAACTGTACTGCAATGTATATTTAAGCTGAACGAACAACGCTATAAATTATAGCATAACTGAATGTTTGGTCGTACATATTAATCTAATCGACTCATTGTTTATTTGGGCCAGCCCACCGGACAAACAGGGGCTAGGATTATGACGTTAGTCTAATTGACACTGTTATTTGGACCCGAAGCCTTACCAACTCAACCCCTATTGCGTGATGATGCATTTTGATTAGAATTTATAAGATATTCGGATAAGGCTGCGTGAACTGTTTAAATTTAACAATATTTACATTCCTGGCAAACATAACAGATCCTGTCGAAATTTAAACCAACCTATTAAAAGTAAAAAAAAATTCATACCCAAAAACTAGAAACGTTGCTCACTACCTCTCGCTCACCTAATAGAGACGATTGTAATAATAATACTTCGCGCCAAGTGTATGCGAAAATCGCAAATTTGCCCACCATTCGTTTGTAGTATTTAGTGTAATCGTATGAATATAAAGTGAACCTCCTTAACACGCTTAATTAATTTATTTTATTTATCTATCACGCCTTATCTCCGAAGGGTTGGCAGAGGCATATTATATGCCCACTTTTCACCATGTGTATTCATGTCCCACGTAATAGGTTTTGAGCCCATTGCCGTGTTGAAATAGACAGACGCAGGTTGTGGCTACCTTATGTTGAAATTTTTTAAGCCGCCCATAAGGCCTTCAACTTGACTTAACGACTGCCATGTTACTGGCAACCGGGACCAACGGCTGAACGTGCCTTCCGCAGCAAGGAAACGCTCGCAAATGTAAAAGCCACAAAGTGGTCACCCATCCGTGACCAGCCATAGTGAAAGTTGCTTAACGCAGTGATCATTTACAGAACACTGAGTCCGCGGGGCCACGAGCGCTTCAAATTTACTCTTTGAGCGCTTTACTCAAATTATATATCAGTGTCAACATTTAGAAATCGTTAGAACAGTCCGTTAGAATACGTTTTTAATATTGTCGTAAGAGCCTGGGCCCTCTATGACGTTAAAGATGTAATACATTAATTAAGTGGTTCGGTTAGGGTCAGCAGCGCAGGTGCAGAAGTTCTAGTGCTGCAAACGTCCATATGCTACGGCGAGCCCTTTTGATGTAGTGCGCCGTATGATTGTGTGCCACATCGTGGTATAAAAAGCCTATGGGTCAAAGTTGTGTTAAATAATCGAAATCATTCTAATATATTATTCCTGACCCACCTGTGACCCCTTGCAGGATCGGACCCGAGGTTAGATTGTAAAAGTTTTACTATGTGATAAATTCAAATGACATATCAATGAAACAAGACCGCAATAGGCCGTAAAATTGGACTAGGGATAGGGTTATTGTTTTACACATGCACACACATGTTCTAGTAACGTATATCCATTTGCTTTTGACATTCTACCCAGCAGGTGTATTTGTGACGACAACGTGTAAACGTTTCTGTTTTATTGGTCTATCAAGAAAAAGGTTCCTCACATGCATGCTATTACGTTTTGGGTTTACATAAAGGTTTCACCAACACAAATTATTACTGAAACCATCAAGTAGGCGATCCCTGCATTAAGCAACTTTTGCTATTGTTAATCCTTGGATGGGTAACCACTTTATAGCATTTTTATGAGCGTTTCCGTGCTTCCGAAGGTAGGCTAAGCCATTGGTCTCGGTTGCCAGTAACATGGCCGTCATAAAGCCAAGTTGTAAGCCTCATGGGGGCTTGCAAAATTGCAGCAGCAGGTCGCCACAACCTACGCGATGGGCTCAAAATTACTATATCTATAAGTAGCTGTATATATTTTTCTATTTTTAAGTAGTTTTTATTTCTTTCTAGCAGTTATACTTTCCAAGATATCTCGATTTTAGTAAATTAGGTCATAGTTTAATTACGAAAAACTAGTTCATTAAATATCGGGACGTTCCAATAAATAATACAACAAAGAGAACCTGTCATCGTAACTTATATAGATGTATTCAATTGTGACCAACATTGTTATTCATTTTGTCATATGATTGTAGTCATGAGTTTAGCTAGATTTAGCATTGTGTGTGGATTATAGGTTGTATAAGATATCATTGGACAATATAATATGGGTGACAATTGTAAACGAATTTGGAAATATAACAACTACCTATTACATGTAGCAGTAGCAGCAGCACAGCAGCACATCAAAATATGTAAACATAAAAATTCTGTTATCGAGGCACTGAGTTTACGAAGCCCTAGTACGCTATAAAGAAATTGCAAAGCGACTGTAGTACGCTTCTTGTGATCACAAGGCTGACCTCATTTTCGAACAGAAAATAAGCATTAAGTACCATACATCGTGACAATGCTCAAGCCTTATGAGCATTTTATCAGTCGTCTTTCTAGATTTTTTCTAGATTGCATTCTTATGTCTCTGAAAATATATGAGTGTATTGTACATTAACAATTTGTTTTTGTTTCTTTTTTCCTTTTCCCTTCAGGTTATACCAACTTTTTGGTCCAATGATTACATTTCATGGGTACGTGCTCTCACTGACTACGTTTACACGAATGTAGGTACATTAAAATGGTGGCTTCATCTAGTGTCAAAGAGGTTTCCAACCTGTCTCGGCTCCGTCGTACCTACTTCAAAGACACTAAACACATTTTAAATGTGTTAAGTTTAGCAGTAGTATTCTTTTAGTATACACCTATACATATTCATGTTGTCAATCCTTTTTACTATATTAAGTAGGTATTTTATTGTAAAGCTGGGCTCCATCAAACAAAATTGTCTTTTTATCATAGTTAGTGCGTAGATGAATTAATTTTTTGAGTCATCCACTTTCTGATATCAACAAAAAAATGTATCAGAAAGTTATTGAAAAGCTCACATCCGCAGGGCAGCTTGTGGCGAGCTGAATGTGCGTGGCTACACATCGGTCCCGATTCCTCAGAGTTTTGTTGCCCTTCTGCACCGGTTAGCATTTAATGGGCTAATGGGAGAGCAGTGAGAGTGCTACTCCCGGGAGTGCAGCAAAACTCAACTCTGGCTTGCCTTAATTAGCCAGTCAGAGGGAGGGAGCCAGAGCTATATGCTCGGGGGTGGAAGTGTCATTTTCAAGGGCATAACTACGGGGAAGACCGCTCCGGGCCTGTCCCGCGAAGGTGAAACCGGCGCCGCACCGCTCGACACCCCAAGCCACTCATACCGGTGTTGCCCTCTGTCGCCTTACAGGCTTATCATGCCTATGGCGATTGTATAGGGGGCCCATCTAGTGAGTTGGCGAGTCACCGTCTGCCAAATTTTTGATAATCAGATATTAAAATGGCAGACGCCGCCTTCATCCATAGTTATAATCACCTAGTTCATCAAACCCCTAACCCAATAGCCCATTTCTTAGTTAGCATATTTTACAATAGTTTAACTCCCATTGGAGGTGGTCCATTATCGTTCTTCTACATAAGGCGAGCGTGGACTGTCTGCAGTAGGGGTCCCATTTCCTTTTAGATTAAAATTCTCAAAGGCCCTCTGCGTGTTGGACCAGTATGTCCCCATGTACGCCTACCAAAAGCCCGGGTATCTTCATAAAAAAAAAGAAGATACCCGTGAAAAGAAGAAACATAATAATAATATGTTTATTTTGCAGACATAAAGACCAAAAATGTTAGTAGTACAATATAATTATAAAAAACTAATGTTAATAACTTAACGAAAACACAAAACAAAACATTTATGCACCCAAAGACACCCTATGCCCGTCCTTGAGCTCTAAGTGTGGAGTCTAATCCACCTTTTAAGCATCGGACAATCCCACCGTTTACACAATACTTTCAGCATGCTGTGGGAACTGGCGCGTGTTCTGCGAAGGATGGAGGCGCTACGCTTCCGAATAATCGCGAAAAAGTCATCCACACGAGCTTCAGCTTACATTCCGGAAGCGCTACAGAAGCGAGTAAGCCCCGACAGCACCCTGAAAGCGTTGTTGTACTGGACACGCAGGGCGCTGTATGCCTTCTGCATATAGCTGACCCACAGACTGCACGTGTAAAAGGTCTGACAATAAGATAGAAAGAGCGTTAGTTTTACTTCATTTGTACAACGTGCAAATCTCCGCGCCAGCATATTACATCTGACAGAGAGCGCCCTGCGTTCCCTTTCTATGTCCATGTCGTCACAAATGTCATCAGTGACCCAGTGACCCCAGGTACTTAAACTTAGTCACTTGTTTAAGTGGTGTACCTGCTAGTGATACTTGTGGCACATTTAACCTTTTGTTACCGGCCTTAAAAACAAGTAACACTTTTTTGGCGTTGTACCTAAGTCCCTTGGCCACCGCATAACTCTCACACATTATTACCAAACATCGCAAACCTCCTATCGAGGGACACAGCAACACCGCGTCATCGGCATAACTTATATTATTCATGGCAACACCACCAATGTGACAGCCCACGCCAGAGTTGCTGAGTTCCACGATAAGCTGGTTAATATATAGGTTAAACAAGCGGGGTGAGGTTATCCCTCCTTGCCTCACGCCACACTCCAGCATATATTCTTTAGATAAAGAACCCGCCCATCTAACAGAATTAAATGTATTTGTCTTTGTTTCTTAAGAAGTGAGTACTTACTTTTTTAGGTAGCGTGTACTTCTTTGCATGTAATTTGTTGTATTTTTTAAACTAAAATGCATTTAGTGTATGTGTATAGTTGTTTTATAGTTGTGTTGTTTGTTTTACTGATAGTTGTGTTAGATAATAATACCATTTAATATATATAAATATTCTAATTTATTATCTAAAATCTATTTAATATTTTACATTTCAATCTTAAAACGGTTTAAAATTTCAATTCCCGAGTGAAATAGACTAATCTATTCGTGCCACTTGCCAATAACTAAATAACCCACAACATTAATCCATTTCTTTTATGCCACACGCGACCATAAAATGGGCGAACATAACATTAATTAGTTAATTCATCACCATATATCCTTCAAATCAACACAAACCGTAAAATATTTATCATACTTTACCAGTTGTATAAATTTACAGACAGCCGTACTAATAAACATCTGTCGACGGTAATATGGAAGTATTAGGTGAGATTTTGTTCATAGAAACGGATCCGGTCAATTGCTTGACCATCTGCGTCGTAACCGCGAGGGTGCAAATATCGATATTGTAAATGCGTGGTCACGGTGACTCTCATTACTTTATGCACGCCTGGTATAAATGATTTTAAACCAATCGATTTGTGTTGTGATTTATTTTGCGTGTTGCAAATATCTGACTTGAATAGAATGCAATATATTGCAAGTGGATTCAAATATCTAATAACAAAAGTTAAATTATTGTAGTTGTGAAGCTGCGATATTATCAGGCTTAGTAGATTCAAAATTAATTCAGGGAGAAAGTTAAAATCATTTCATTCTCCTAGTAAATTTATCATTAATTGTCATATTTTATCATTTCGTTCATGGCAAAGAACTATTGTATTATAATATTATAAATAAATTTAAAAAGTTAAAATAAATAAAAACCTTTGTGTAAAAGGTTATTACTCGGTTAAAGACTATTTGCAGGACAGGGACGCCTGGAAATGATCTGCTGGCAAAGTGAAATAATAATAACTTGTAAATAGGCCATCAAAAAAAAAGCCTTCCTAAGTTTCGTGCCGGTTCTTCTCATGTGGGCCGCGTTCCGAACAGGTGGTCACTTTAAATATTTAAAATAGTGTATGACATTTTGTAAGCGCCGTTAAATTGGTCTAACCAAAATAAATATATTTTTATTTTATTTATTTTATTTTATAGTTCTATTATATTACTTTGTAGTATAATACTACTACTACTTCTGAATGTGTATTTAATGAATCTTTAATGCTAATAGTTACGTTCAGTTTCGTGGCACATTTTTGTAATTACACTCATAAATTAAGAGATATTAAATAGGAATGAATGAGGCCTATGAAAAATAGTTAGAAAACCTTAACGTACCTTCCGAAGCACGGAAACGCTCACAAATGTAAATGCCACAAAGTGGTCACCCATCCGAGGAGCAGCCATAGTGAAAGTTGCGTAACTCGGTGATCGTTTACAGAACATTGAGACCGCGGGGCTACGAGAGCTGCCGAATTTGAACAATTAACGAATTAAGTGGAGAAAACAATGAAAACTCGCAATGAAACCTGCTTGGTCAGGGCACCACTAGACTACAACAGACTGATTTGATTTTCTATAAAGTAAAGTCATACGACGACATTAGATTTTTTTTTATACTTGCAAAGCGAACTTCAGTTTGTTAATAAGTACCAAAAATTTACGCATTCGGTGTGTAAATTAATAGGTTTTATATTTTTTCTTTTTATTATTCGAAATATTTAAAAAGTTTCATTTGATAACACTTTTAGAGAAAATTAACAGGTTAGGAGATTTATAACTCTCGAAGGTATAGCTTGTTTTATGTGGCGGCTTAATTTTACCAGCGCTTGACACATACCGAATACATTTTTTAAACAGTGCTTAAATTTTACTTAAGTAAAACTTAAGCACACTTTGTTTAGCTTGTTTTACTTTATATTATTTTGGATTCTTAATTATTTATTAGTAATTATAAATTTCTAGGTTTTTAACAAATTGCACGGCCATGTATTGTGGCGTGAATTGGGAGAAGTCTATAGGCCAATAGCTAAGTGGACTGTAATGGGAAAATTGGATTAATTGAGATGTTTTAAAGATTTGAGCGCTTACACCCAAACCTTTAAAGGTCACTTGAAACCCTAAGGGGTTCCATCAAGATCTCCAGGTCCCAAGTGACCTCACCTGCTAGCGGCGCTACTGATCATCATTACGAAGGTACGAGGCAACGACAAAGACTCCCAACAATACCGAAAAATGTCGAAATAAAACTGCTTTTAGCAGCCAATACAGGCGGACCTCAAGCTCCAAATCTAAGTAGGGTTTAAAAGTACTTAAAGAATACGCAAAGATGAAGGAAAAATGCCACTTAAATTATTCCACTAGAATGTAGAGGTATCTGGTAGACTAGCTTGTATTATCACGGAAATTCAACATTGAAACCAAAGTTAGGGCGTTGAATAGGTTAAGTAAAAGTAATAAAAATAACCGTCGCAAAACTTGAAGCTAAATATGGGATCAGGCTAAATACAATTGTTTATAAAATTGGCTATCGCTGTTGTCGACAATTCGGTCCACAATTTGGTCGTGATAAAATTGGAACAGTTTGTGTTGTGATCTTTTATAATCGCAATTTTTGTCCCAAAGTATTGAAATTTCCTTTGGCACCGGCTCAAATCTACGTTTGAAATGCATAGACCTCTGCATAACGACTCCTAAGGGTGTTATAATTAAATTATAAACTTTCGTATCCGGGGTTCGCGGTAGGGTCAACTTATGCGTTAAGTAAACGCCATATCGTAAAACTTTATTACGTGCCAAATGAAGGGTTGTAAACTTTTACATTTCGTTTCGTACCTTACTGGGAAGTTTGTTGTGTAGTAAAAACCAACTTCCCTGAATTTTATTGCGGGTATTACAATATATAATTAGAATTTTTTGTGACAAAAATGTAAATTATACAAAAAATATATTTAACAAATTGCGAACGCCCCGCGGTTTCAACCGCATACTGTTGGAATTACAGATACTTGAACTATATTAATCTGCCAACAATGTTGGGCCGCCGTCGCCTCCTTCAACAGCGAGGAGATGGCGACAAAAAGAGAAAAGTTGCGGGTGCGGGAGCGAACAGGACGCACGCAACCGTCTGGCAATCCCGGGGGCGACGCCGGGCGGAGCTCCAGCGCGCTCCAGGTCGGGGGATCCCGCTCACAATGGCCACCTGGCGGCTGACACCCGTGTTCCGGGGTGCCGTCTTGTGCCTACTCCATTGCTATCTACCCCCTCTATTCTCGGAGCGGGCATCTTTCGGGAGATTGTGGGGGGGCAGTACATCTTGCCCCCTGCGGAGAGCATCATATTGGGGCATTCCATTCCCTTAGCCGAGCCACGGTGAATAGCCCTCAGGCCTTTCTACCAACCCGGTTGGGAAGAAGGCGGAACACCGCGGGGTTTAGTGGGTCCCTTATAATCCGGGTATCCCACACACCGTTCCACCTGCCTCTGAAACAGGACCGATAAAAAATAATAAATATTGTGGGACACTTATCACACAACGCCATCTAGCCCAAAGTAAGCTTATATTAGCTTGTGTTATGGGATCTAGATAACTGATAAACATACTTATATATTTCTAAATACATACATATTATACATAGGAAACACCCAAACTCCGAAACACACATTTGTGGATCACACAAATATTTGTTCAGACCCGGGAATCGAACCCGGGACCTCTTGCGTAGCAGTCGGATACACTCCCACCGCGCCACAGAGGCAGTCAGGCGAACGCAACTGGGACAGACGCTCGGATGATGATGATTTAATAAGACCGGGATCAACGTTAGATGATGATGATGACTATAGTACTTAGTAGCAAGGTATAGAATTTACTAATAAACTATCAAAAAAAATCTAGAGACGTTTGCGATCTGCCATATATGTACATGCATTTATGCACACACTATAGCTGCGTCTCGTAGCGATGTAGCGAGTCCAGATATTTTATCTCATCTAAAAATATGCGTATGGCGCTAAAAGAAGTTTACTCTTTAAATGAATTAAAATATTAATCTGCATAGGAAGACTCAGACAAATAGCGCCTGCTTATAAAATACATAATATATATTTGATTTCGAATTTGCTAATTTAATTTTACAGGCGTTTTGGAACAAATTGATAATAACTTTTTATCCTTAGGAGCAATCCGGTCTAAAACGATGCACACGAAGATAGCAACTAGCTATTAACTATTGGTTAGAAACATGATTTATATGCACAGTTTTTTTTTCGCCGGATTGGTTACCGGCCAACCTGATGTCTGAATGACAGGTCACCTTAAAAAGTAGGTAGTTTATTTGTTAAAAAATGGAGCGGAGCAATTATTGAATGATTAGCAACTAGGAATCAACGCTCTACAATGATTTCAATGTAAAATACCTGTAATAATAAGAAACAAATATACTATACATAAAAATAAATATACTTAGGTAATGTAATGCATATATTTAAAAGAATGATAAATTTATACTTTAATATACGTAATAACTCTATAGGGGTTTTCAAGACAGAGGTTAGGCTATCAATACTGAGCTTTATTTATATAATGCTCTTGAAAAAGCATAGCGGTCAGACATTTCAGAATCGAGTGAATACTTCTGGGTCATATAATTCAATTTAAGAAAAACGTACAAAATTCCCATTTGCTAAATACCCGAAAAAGTTTCCGTACGTGATCCCATCAAACTACATCCCATGGGGACTTTACTTTGCTTTTTCTTTTACACTGTTTATTTTCATTTTGCTTAGAGAAATATTTGACCGTGTTTTATTTTATTGCTCACTTTAGTTTAAGAGCACGTAGGATTTATGTAGAAAGGATGCATTATGAAACATGGAATGCTCGCTAAAGCTCCTTATATTTACATAATTTATTTACAAGAGTAACGTTCTAGTAAAACCAAATGAACGTTACGACAATTTGTAGGCATTGAAATAATAAAATAAAGATTTCTTCAGCGTTACGCTTCAACATATATGGAATGTTTTCATAAATTGAGTATAAATCTTTCATAAGTGTAAGTGCTTAGTTTTCTATACTTACGATAAAAGAGACGAGTTCATGAGTTCTTATATTTTTTCTTTTACATGGGATTTTTTTACACGCCGCTATATACAAGTAGCCCTTTTTTTCTTCAACAACTTTATTAAGTTGTGCAGGGTTTAGAAGTACTTGAAAATATATTTATTTTCAAGTACTTCTAAACCCTGCCTAGATTTAGAGCACGGAGTTCATTTTTATTGACTGCTAGGTGCAGCTATTATTTTACTTTGGCATTTTTGAGTGCAACTGTCCATTGTCCTTCTATCCCATAAGGTCATCTGTTTTGTTGCCTCGTTCGTTGGTCAGAAGGTGAACCGCTAACGTTGAGGTCGCTATAGTTCCGGAGGTCTTGATGGGGCACCGTACACCAAGGTGTCCTATATGGTGCAGGCACCATATAGCCCAAATAAAGCTTATATTAGCTTGTGCTATGGGATCTATAAATATAGTTTTATATTTCTAAATACATATATATTACACATAGAAAAGGCCTACGTCCAATAGTGGACTGCTATAGGCTGATTTGATTGATATACATAGAAAATGCCAAAGTTCCGAAACAAACGATTGTGGATCACACAAATACGAGTATTTGATCGTACAAGCGAAAGCGTACAAGTAAATTTAATAGTGATATGTCATTTGTCTCTTGTTGTGCCATTTCCAAGTATGAAACAAATAACATTTCACCAGCAAAATTTTCGTCTACGCTTTCAAATCTTATGGTCGAGAATCGGACCCCTGGGATAACTTAACCAGGGACCTCAACAATGGCAGTCGCTACACTTACCACTACGCTATCAAGGTAGGTAATTATTTTCAAACTCATCCTTTTTTAGATTATTTATACTGTTGATTGATGGCGCTTTGTGGAACTTGCTACACATATTAAATAACACTACTTGTACTGTTCCACAACATTTACTTTGACCATTTACACATCCTTTTTTAAATGTTGTTTTTCATTTGAACTCTATAAATGATCAACTTTTTGTTTCGGTAGTTAAATACTTCTTCATGATTTTCAGTTTTATAGAAACCATGCAGATGATTTTCTAATAGTTTGTTACAAGTAACAACCAATTAGAAAATCATCTGCATGATTGCATAATACAAGTTTATAAGTTTTTTAGTGAAAAGCATGTTAATGTTATACCAAATCGGTCGGATTTAACAACAAAAATATTTTCGGATCATACAGATAATTATTATTAATCCAACCAGTGGGTTGCAATGTCACCCGTCACCTCAGCAACGACTCAACAACCGACGACCCGCTTGTAAATGGAAGAAATTGACTATTATCTTTTCAATTTACACTGTTGACCTTTTGTGAGGAATCCAACAGTAGTAGATAGTAAATGTTCCCTATAACAATTATTTTTGTAATATTTTATTCTACATTCGTTTTTAAAGCGTTCTTTTCATTAGATTATTAAAACCACAAAATGTTAACCTCACAAAACATTGTGCTTAGTTCACGACCATTCCGTGGGAGTGTTTTCGTTACACGCAAATGGTCACATTCACTCTCACTTCGGCCAAACAGCTGAGCCACGGAAGGGAGTATATTTTATTGTACTGCCGGTTACTGCACATTGCAGTTGTATGGCAGAACTCCCATTCTGAACAAATTAGTTACATTATAAAATGTGGAGATACTTCTTACTTATTTTTACTTATCCCTCAATGCTAGTGTGACGATAGCAAAAAAAACACTTGAATGGAATGAAATGTGTAAAATCTAAAATACAATAAGTTCTGGATCAATGCTAAAACTGTAATTTGACATGTATACACATATATTACGCATGGTTCAAAACACACTTATCTAGAAACTTGATATTTATTGCTTTAATATGGTATATGCTCATGGGCGTACCCAGGATCTGGGCCAACTCAGGGGGGGGGTCAACTCAGATTTTTTTATAAAGTAAATTGTTTTTGACCCCCGACGCAAAAAGAGGGGTGTTATAAAATTGACGTCGATATCGGTGTGTGTGTCTGTCTGTGACATCGTAGCTCTCAAACCATGCCCATGCACCAACGGATGCACCGATTTCAATGTGTTTTTTTTTCATATGAATGGCCGTTTCTTGGTGGTAGTTCTTAGCTATGTTTGGTTTATATAGATCCAGCAGTGTAAGAGTATGAGCTATGTGCTTAACGCGTGCCATTATAATCGTTAAATGACTATTAATTAATTGAGAACTTTGACCTAATGCTGCAATGAAAATGTTCTCCAGAGAACCCGACTCTTCGAAAATTCACAGAAGACATGAGTTCAATAGTATCTACTTTTTAAGGGTTGTTCCTTAAAATACAAGTAGGTATATTTTAAAATTATTTTTTGGAATTATAATTATTTTATTTTTTAATTTTTATTTGGCAAAGTCCACATCTATATGTTTAGATAAATAAAATTGAAATGTCTGTTTGTAATTCCAAATTAACAGATTCTCACTATAGAAAAAAATGTCTTTATTTTGCATAGACCATTTTAACGGCGCTGACAAAATGTCATACACTAGTATTAAAGATAAATTTAATATTTTTAGGGTTTTATATAAATTATATTTAATATTTTTCGGAACGCGGGCCCACCTGTGAAGAACCGGCAAGAAACTTAGGAATGCTTTTTTTGATGGCCTATTTACAATTTAATATTATTTTACTTTGCAAGTAGATAATTTCGAGGCGTCCTTGTCCTGCAAATAGTCTTTAACAGCGTAATAACCTTTTTCACCATTTTTTTTAATTAACAGAAGAAGTAATTTGAAGGAGGTCGAGAGCTTTGCGTCTTAATCCATAGTGATGTAATTTTCTGCACAGCGTTTCATGCTGAACTCAATCAAAGCTTTGGATAGATCGCAGAATACACCTAATACATCTTGCTTGACGTCAGATTTTGATAAATCAAATAAGTTATTTACATATCAAAATACTTTTTTAAAATGTTTCTCTGTCTGTTAGTTCCGGCTAATCTCTGACACAACTAAACCGATTTTAACGGAACTTTCACTAGCACTCTTACAATATGTAGAAGAAGTAACTTAGGCTACTTTTTTTTTTTTCTTAGTTTAAACCGCTGTGCATCCACTAGTGGATAAATAAGAAATACATATACATTAAAACAGGTATTTTTTATATAATTTCTTAAATAACTATGTTTAGTACGCTGGATGACCCGCTGTTTTTACAGAAGCAGGTCCAAGACGGCGGCTTGACCTTAAAATTTCACGCTCGCCTAACTAAACCCTAACTAAACTCCATAGAACGCCCAAACCATTAAGAGAGGCTGTGATGGTAGCCAAACTCTACCGGGAACCCAGGGAGGATTTATTATCGACAAAAGTAGGATACGAAACCAAAGCCGGGGGGGAGGGTGAAGTAAGCAGTGAGTTTATTAACTACCTACCTTAACCTTAAATATATTGATGCTTTAAGATACATTTTTTCTGGAACATTATCATCATCATTATTATCTGAACGATAAAATATAAAAAAGTTCTCGTTAAATAAAATTAAATAATACATAAAACTCTAATCCATTAACTGAGGCTTTGCTGGGAAAAACCACCCTTTATTTACGAAATCTGATATGATTTTACCTACTTAGTTTACATTAACTGGAACTACTGAATTTTCTGTCTCACATGGTCCAAACTGTTTTTCAGCAAGCGACAACACTACGTGAGTACACACTGTATTCGCCACTAAGCTTGCTAAATAACCAGCCATTGTAACACAACGTAACTGTGAATGCGGTGTGTTAGAAGTTTGAAGAACCTAGCGAGTAGCGCTCAAATGCATTGTAGGCACTTACGGTGCATGGTGAAGGAGTTTATTAGTGTCTGCTAGGCGTGAGCCTAATGGAAAACGTCTGCTTTTGGGAGCTATACGTTATTGCTAAAGCAATTCAACAGGCGCTTAGTAATAACGTAGAATCGTCTCAGTGGTAGAACTAAAAAAATCGTAGTCTAATGTAGGTTTTGTAACATTACTAAATACTACAAAGATAGTTATTTTATTGTGGAGTTTTTTATACCAGTGAGGTGGCAGACAAGCATACGGCCCACCTGGGGCCCAAGTCTACTATTTTCCAATAGAAAGTCGTTTTAGTTCTATTCTATAGCGGTTAGTTAACTAAAAATATTATATATTTCTCAATCACACTTCTCAAGCTACAGAATATAGATATAGACTACCAAAAATGCAAATTAAGAGCTACGTACAGGCGCTACATGGGTTAATAACATTCTATCGGCTGGCCGATGTGTTCGAGTGGTTATTTATATTCAATCCAAATTTGCTGAGCCATAGAATGCTGACGTCATTATCCTTCCTGTTTACTTTGCAGCAGTAAGATCAAAAGTAGGTACTAAAGGGAATCGCCTGAAACTTAGTGTGTTAAATAGTTTGAGTATCTAAGCTGGTCATTTTATGTTTTTCGGGTCTTTTTCGCCTAATGAATAGTGAGAAAAAGTCAATTCATTACGCGTAAAAGACCAGAAAAACATAAAATGCTTAGTAGCAGTCGTGTTATTTTAAAAACATCTAAGCTGGTTATTATCCTGTTAAAGAGATACTTTTAAACCTTTTATTTCGCAATAAATGTTGATTCTCGCAAGGAAAATCCATAAATCTGTATTATGCATAAAAATAAAACTATATTGCTTAACGCTAGGTAAAATGCATATTTTGGTAATCTTATTTCAAATTTATGTTTAACTAGCGTGTGGTGTACCTACACAAAGAACTTGACTTTGCAAAATGACTTTTTAACGTTAGGTATCTTAAGAGCGCCTAAAAATACAAATAATAAAGTACAAAAAAGTTGTTTTCAAAGACTTTTTGCATGGGTGGCCAGTATAAAAAAATTGTCATAGCCTTTGAAAAAGCAACATTTCATTATCCGAACTTTATCAAAAACGTAAACAGCTGGCTACATTTTGTTAAGGAATCTGCACTCAATTTAAAAATAAAGTTTAGAACAAACATAAAAAATTACAAACACCATTATAATGTCATACAATTTTGTAAGCAATATTTAATTTTATGGTGTGGAAAATGCTCGCCCTCAAGAGAAGGGCTCCGTGGCCGCCCGTAGACAATAGCATGATTTGTTACCCCGACAGATATCATCTAAGAAAATTTTCATCTACCAACCATGTTTGAGGCAAATCGTATTTTTTTTACAATAGCACTTCTGACACCAAGGCGGTTTTATTAAGGTTATTTATTCATTGCTTTCCCCTTTGGTTCTGATTATCTTAAGCGATTTTTTTATTACGTTTATTTGGTAAATTAGGTTTTGTTTGTTTATTTTATAATTTTTTAGGAGAAAGTGCTTATGCGGCCTTTTATATTATTTAGACTAGTTTATGCTGGAGGCTGCGCCGACGCGGTAGATTTAAGGTTTCGCACGGGATATTGTACCCGAGATAAAAAAGAAGCTTATTATGTCTGTAAAATTTCATTAAAATCCGTTCAGTAGCGTTCCGTGAAGAGTAACAAATCTATATAAGCTGTCACATTTATAACTAGTGTCCATGTCTCCGTCCGCTTGGTGAATTATAATTTTTTCCCGTTTCCCACAGGAACTTGGTGTCGAGATATAAAGTAAGTAGCCTAAGTCTTTTTATAAAGTATAAAACTATATTACTGGAAAGTTTCTTTGAAGTCCGTGCAGTAGTTTCTAATCATGACTACCCCGTCAGGGTTACAGTATGAAGATAGTTTAGTTTTTTTTTGCGTTAAAGAGCATTTATTATAATATTTGCAAAACTAAAAACTAACTATCTTCACGCTGTATCCCTGACGGGGTAGTCAGATCGCCAGGCCTTACGATCTTTGCATACTTCTTTCGCTTATTGCAGATTCAACAGTCGCTTCACATATTCACGTCTGGGTATCCGAGTATTTTTGACTTTTCGTTTTTAATATATAAATTTCGTTGTAATACTTTCCGTTTTTGAGCAATCTGCTCACGTGGTCTTCATATGTAAGTCTCGGCCTACCCTCTACTTTCGCACAATCTATATTCTTTGTCAATCGTTCCTCACTCCTACGTTGGACGTGTCCAGCGGTTTCCAGCGGGAAAAGGGCGTGTTCCGTTGGTTTGGACACGTCCAACACTGATACTTTCATTCAAACCTGCCATATTGCGTAATATTTCATTATAGAATAATATTTGTAGGAACCACAAAAACAGGATAACAGTATGTTTTGGTGCCGTGTAATAACGATCCGTGGATTAAAATTGTTAACGCCGACATGTTTCCGAATATGACGACATGTAACCTACCTACTTAGATAGTTTTGGGTGCGAATATTTAACAGACAAGTAACAGGTACGTTGATAAGGGTTGAGCTGAACGCTATCCTGATTAAATTGGTTAAATATTTTGAAAAAGATTCCGTTACAGTAAACTACGTACTATTATTGCAATATTATTTGTGTACTAAATAAATTACATACTTTTTTATTTGATTGCAATATTAAATACTTTAAATGTAGTAAATGAGGGTAGTTGTGTTGTGAACATTATCTCTGTACTAAATAAATCTTACGCTTGTAAATTATAATAATTTATTTTAAAAATTATCTAATAAGAAAACAGTTATATTATTATGTCAATTTCTACTTTTATATTCCACCATAATATTCGGTACACAATAATGTAATAAACGACGGTAGTTACGAAACTAAAGCGAGCGATCATAGAGGGCGAAGAATGTATAAAAAACGAACATTATCTTGTAGAAAGGGAGTCTTATTGGAGTATTAACAGAAGAATAAACAGTGATAAGAGTGAATACAGTAGGTTTTTTCGGAGTGTTAACCAGTGAGTTTATCTACGAGTTTGGAGTGTCTAACAAATCAGAAGTGGGATAAACAAATGCCGCCACCGCCTAGAACTGGTAAGTTTCCTTTAAAAACTACCGTTTTCATATCACACTTCGAGGTACATCGCTGTAATGACAGATAAAAAAAAATTTAAACCAAATTTTTATGATAGATAAACGCACATTATAAAATGTTTATAAACTCTAGCCTTAATTTTTGAAAATACTGCAATTAACCATAACTTGTTTTTAGGCATAATAATCTTAATTATATAGGTTGAGTCAGATAAACAAAGTATCAGTATCTGATATGACTGTAGTAACCAAGTAAGTTAATTTTCGTAATCAGGTACCACCTATTGTGTAGCCTTGTATCATCCATAGTGGGAAAGTACAGGTCTAACTCAAAACCTACACCTAAGTGTTACTGTCACAAAACATATTCTACATAAAAATTTACAAACAATTTATCAGCTCATTTTGGACTAGTTAGTTCTGAGAAGTCCGAAACATTTTATATAAGTATATACATTTTTTTTATTTTCAACACGACAATGGTATCACCACCTGCTACGAGGCACAAACATACATACAGTGAAACGTTTTCGTAAAGTATGCCTCTACCTGCCCCTTCGGGAATAAAGGCGTGACAATATGTATGTTTTATTTCCATGAAAAGAATAACAGGTATATCATAGATGATATACTTGTTATTCTATACCACCGATGACTGTGTTCCAAATGTTGATATTGAACTAAGATGTTCGTGCCAAAACTGCTGAAAGGATTTGCACATATTAGGTTAAGAGGTAGCTTCAAAACTAACGTTGCTTTTACATTACATTTTTATTTTATTAATTTATAGGTAACAGATATACAAGCATGGACCATTAATCCACAATTATTCTGACGGGGTGTTTGGAGAGGACGGATCACCAGGTTTCGTGATCCTTGCATGCTTCTTTCACTTTCTGCTACTACTTTTGACTAATCCGTCTATATATTCGTACAAATAATAGGGTAAAATTGATGTCGTAATACTGTACATTTATGTCATACAAGTTGATATCAGTCGGTAGACAAGTACGAACAAATTATGTCCGTGTGCTTAATTTCCTTACAGTCATGAATTACGCATCTGTGACCCCGGCCGGTAAGCGCTCTTCACAAAGGAGAAGCAACAGTTCATCACTAGCTGTCCCTCGAAGATCATTTGCCCCGGAGTCAAGACTTCAAAGTCCTATTTTGGGCCAACAAGCGGTGAGTCCGTATAACAAAGTCTGTTTGACTTTTAACCCAAGCATATGAGCAAAGACGATAGAGGGGGGTTGCTGAGGGATGCTCTCGAACAGATGGACCTCCATCTCCTGAATAGCGGAGGCATTCCAACTTTCGACACTGTGAGGGGTGGAAGGAGGCTCCGCAGCTACGTAGATGTCACGGCCTGCACAAGCGATTTGCTCGCCCTGACCGACGGCTGGAGGGTTGACGAAGGGCTCGTCAGCTCCGACCACAACGGCATAGTATTCAACTTAAGGCTAGAGCGGGCCAAAGGTACGAGTATATCTCGTACCACAAGGCTCTATAATACCAAAAAAGCCAATTGGGATGGCTTCAAGGCCAAGTTTGCCCAGCAGGTTTCTCTGCGGGGCCTGGGTGTTCGGCGAATGGCAAGTACAGAAGATCTGGAAAGCGCAGTCGCTGAGTACTCAGGCTTCGTAAGTGAGGCCTGTGAGGAAGCCATCCCAAAGAAAAGACCCAACGAGGTGCTTACTGTGCCGTGGTGGTCGGAGAGGCTAGCCGCCCTAAAAAGGGATGTCAACACCAAAAGGCGTCGGATCAGAAACGCAGCGCCCGAACGACGTGACATTGTAGTTCTGCGGTACCTAGAGAGCAAGGAGATGTATGAATCGGAAGCAAAAAAGGCGCAGGTCGAGTTGGAAGAACTTCTGCGGAAAGCAAGAGAGGGAGGGCATCTGGGAGGGTATATATCGTGTGATAGGGAGGGCCACAGTGAGGGAAGAGGATCAACCACTAATCCATAATGGAACCCATTTGGACGCTAGGGGCTCAGCACAACTCCTCGCTCGGACCTTCTACCCGAAGGATCGAGTTGAGGAGGATACTGAGGTGCATCGACAGATACGCGAAAGAGCTGAAAAGGTTGAAGATGGAGAGGCTCACAATGATGATGACCCACCTTTTACGGTGGGCGAACTGTTCGATGCACTTCATAAATTTAACCCGAAAAAAGCACCGGGGGCGGACGGCTTTACAGCTGATATCTGTGCCCACGCCATTAGGGCCGACCCCTCACTATTCCTGGAGCTGCTTAATCGGTGCCTCCACCACGGCTACTTTCCTAAGATATGGAAGGAAGCCGTGGTTGTGGTGCTGAAAAAGCCTGGTAAGGACTCGTACGCCGTTCCCAAATCGTACAGACCGATTGGTCTGTTACCGGTTCTGGGAAAGGTGTACGAGAGGATGTTGGTCACTCGACTCAAGTACCATTTACTGCCGCGGATGAGTACTCGCCAGTACGGCTTTATGCCCCAGAAGAGCACCGAAGACGCCCTCTATGACCTCATGGGGCACATAGTGGCTAAACTCAAACAAAAGAGGATAGTCACTATGGTGTCCCTGGACATAGAGGGGGCCTTCGACAGCGCCTGGTGGCCAGCTATAAAAGTACGACTGGCTGAGGAAAGGTGTCCGGCAAACTTGAGGCGAGTGATCAGCAGCTACCTTGGCGACAGGAGGGTGAGGGTAAGGTATGCGGGCGAGGTGTACACCCGCTCCACGGATAAAGGGTGCGTCCAGGGGTCGATCGGCGGTCCCTTACTGTGGAACTTACTTCTGGATCCGTTGCTGAAAGAACTTGAGAGAAAGGGTGTGCATGTGCAGGCTTTTGCGGACGACGTGGTGCTGGTCTTCGATGGGGACTACTTCTTAATGTATAGTGATAAAATTATAAAAATTGTTAATTTAAGAAATAGAACCTAAGTTTCGTTTTTAAAATATGTGGTCATATTGAACAAAAACGAAAAATTTTAGACGTAAGAAGTATGATCCTGGTGTTAGGTAAAGAAAATTTTAGGAAATTAGTATAGAAATAATAGTAAAGGAAAATGAAAGGAACGTTAATACTTAAAATTCAAAAGTACAGTCAGTAAATATATCTGAATACTATACGGGTAATATATATCCTCACCCCATCCCAAATATATCTATGGTAGAACAGAGTAAGAGTGAAAGCGCGAGAGGAATAAAAGCGTGATAAGTATGGCATATGACGAGAATGTAAGAAGAGTAATAAGTGAACAACTATGTTATTTATTTAAGAAACCACAATGTTAATGTTAAGAAACAATGTTAAGAACAGAGAATAGATAAATAATTATATGAAGGTAACACCCCAGAGGCTTGTTATAATATTAAATAGCAATAAAAACATATAAAAAGTGTAAGTATGGCTCTGCCCATAAAAAAAAAAAAAAAAAAGCATATGAGCAGCCGTGGGCGTAGTCGTGAGCCTAGGTGCTTGCGCAGCCGCGAGCGAAGTCGAGAACCTAGTTACTTGCGCAGCCGGCAGCGTAGTCGCGAGTCAGGTCACTCGCGCAGTCGCCAGCGTAGTTGTAAGCCCAGTTACGTATACCAGCACGAGCGTAGTCGCGAGCCTAGTACCTTGCGCAGCCGTGATGATAATATTTTTGAGAATAATGACTATCATGACAAAAGTAGTTTGCGCAGCCATGAGCGTAGTCGCTTACAGAGTCGTCATCATAGTAGCAAAGAGAGCAGCGGTCTTGGTGGTCGACGCAGCCGCGAGAAAACTCTTCTCTAACTCTAACTCCGTCAGAGGTTAACTACGGTTCACTGTTATCAGAGATGTTAGATAGGCGCTACGAACCAGGAGAATCTTTAGACGAATATTATTATGATACAATGATTTTATTAAATGCTTGTGACATGTCTGATAAAAAAGCAGTTGACTGTATAATACACGGCTTGGACGATAGGACACTCAAAGCTAGCGCATCTTCGGCCAGATTTAATCAGCCTGAAGATCTTTTAGGTTTTCTCAAAGATATGTGTGGAGAGCACTTGAGCTATAGAACAAAAATCAAAAACAACTTAACTAACAAATCTGAGGTAGTGTGTAATAATTGTGAAAAGGTTGGACATCATTATAGGCAATGCAGGTCAATGGTTTGCTATAGCTGTAAACAATACGGTCACAGAATTCGGCGACTAAATTGGAAAAAGGACAAATGCCCGACATTAAGGATGTTGGTTATTTTGTCAATAAAACCTATTGGAAAAAGTCAATTCAAATTAAAAATCGATTCCGTTGAAGCCACAATTATAGCTTATGTCGTGTTGCCTAACCAATTACATGTGCCTTTACTTGTAGGTCAAACTTTTACAGAATTTCCTCATATTTTAGTCGTCAAAACAAATAAGTCTTTCGAGTTAATCGATCGCAATATCCCCGTAAGTTTTCCTGAATAAGATAACGATATAAGTGTTACGATTGAACTATTCATTAGTGAAACAGTCATATTTGAAAAAATTGCTGTCATACCCTGCTATACTACAAGTATTGTGGATGTTACATTATTTGTACCTGGTTGCTATAGATGCTTTTTGCACAAAGCACCGTTAACCTTGTTTCCGGCAGCTACTCGCTGTTCTACATCCGAATCACATCTTCCATCCGCGCTAAACATACTCCCTAAATACACAATTTCATTCGATTGCTCTAGTCGTTCCTGGTTTACCCTAATCTCGCATTTGGTTCTTACGTCATCTCTTTCAAATATTAGAACCTTAGTTTTACTTGCATTCAAGCGAAGACCCTTACTTTCACACTCCTCTTTCATATTAGTGACTAATGCCTGAAGGTCGGCTTCTGATGAGGCCATGAGCACTGCATCATCAGCGTTTACTTTAAAGTCACCCAAATTCACACCCATATCACAATCTTTCAACTTCTGCAGGCAACTGTCCAGATACACTATGAACAGCCAAGCGGACATGACACAACCCTGTTTTGACGCCTATACAGACATCAAAAAGAGGTGACACATCCCCCCCTACTCGCACGCAAGCCTTACAGTCTCTATAAAGCGACTGTATTGTCGGCAGTAGCGAGCCGTCCACACCATATCCGGGCAGCAAATCCCACAAAGTTACTCTCACAACGTTAGCAAATGCTTTCTCCAGATCCACAAAAGCGCAGAAAACTTTCTGGCTAATAGCCAGAAACTTTCGAAATGCCACTTCTTTCAAACTAGTATTGAATATCTTAGTTATGAAGTCAATGCTGAAGGTATAAGACCCAGCAAAATAAAAATAGAAGCAGTCCAGAGATTTCCGCGTCCCAGCAACGTTCACGAAATAAGACAATTTATAGGTTTAACTAGCTATTTTCGAAAATTTATTAAAGATTTTTCTAATTTGACAAGAAATTTGACAAGAAAAAAATACTCGTGGGTGTGGAGCGAAAACGAAGAAATTGCATTTAACACTTTAAAAAATAAGTTTATTGATCGACCTGTTCTCGCATTGTATGATCCAAAGTTTTTGACTGAACTTCATACAGATGCTAGTAAGATGGGACTCGCTGGTATTTTACTACAGAGAGAAAGTGATGTTTCTCCTTTAAAAGCAGTTGCATATTTTAGTAGGAAAACCACTATTGATGAACAGAAGTTTCGTACCTATGATTTAGAGACTTTAGCCGTAAATGAGTCATTGAAACGATTTCGCATATATTTATTAGGTATCCAATTTATAATTATGACTGACTGTAATGCTTTACGTGCAACTTTCACAAAACGGGATCTTCTCCCTAGAATAGCACGTTGGTGGTTAGCCCTACAAGAATATGATTTTGAAATTAAATACAGGTCCAATCATCAAATGTCTCACGTTAACGCCCTCAGTCGTAACCCAATTCAGCCTAGTAATGAAATGGTTCCTAATCAAAACTGCGAACGCATTTTAGCTATTAATACAGAAGATTGGTTATTAAGCTTACAATTAACAGATCCAAAACTTTGTCACATACGGGAAGTATTACAAGACTCTAAATATAATGATATAACTGATAATAAGCAAAATTTTAATCTAAAGGATAATAAAATATTCCGTAAAGTAAAAAGGTGAAAACTGCTTAAAATGGGTAGTCCCAAAAGGGGCTAGGTGGCAAATATGTCAACAAAATCATGACGATATTGACCATTTTTCGATAAAAGACTTCTGGTTTCCAAAAATGAAGAAATTTGTCGCTAAATACGTACAATCATGCATTAATTGTGCTTACGCAAAAGATGTTAATGGTAGGAAAGAAGGTTATTTACACAATATTCCTAAAATAGAAATTCCATTTCACACTGTTCATGTTGACCATCTAGGTCTCTTCATAAAAAGTAGAAAAGGCAACATGTACCTATTATTGATTGTTGATGGATTCACAAAATATTGCCTTATAAAACCTCTTCAAAATTTTAAAACAAAACCTACGATAATAGCACTAAATGACGTGTTTTCTACATTTGGATTTCCTTCACGACTTATTTCGGATAAAGGTTCAAGTTTTACATCAAAAGAATTTGAAAGTTTTTGTACATCGTCACATATTAAACATATATTAAATGCTGTTGCGTCACCCAGATCGAACGGTCAAGTAGAGAGGTATAATCGTACAGTTTTAGGTGCTTTAAGTGCATATGCTGATAAGTTAGGTGAAGCAAAATGGGATGAAGAGTTGTGCAAAATTCAATGGAGTCTTAATAACACTTTAAATAAGAGTATGGGCAAAACTCCGCCAGAGGCTCTATTTGGTCGGCCACTAGCCAACAATGGTGAAAATATGTTTTCAGACGTTTTTTTAGACACCAGAAATCAATCAGAGGATTTAGTTAAAATTCGATCAGATATTTCAGAGCACATTACAAGTGATGAAGAAAAACAAAAACATTATAATCGTAAACGCAAACGCCCTCAGGTGTATTCAGTAGGAGATTTAGTTACAATTAAAAAGCAAATAAATCAAAATGACGGACCAAGAAAAAAACTATACCCTGCTTACTCTGGGCCTTACATGATAACAAAAGTCTTGGACAACGATAGGTATGAAGTTTCGAGTATTCCAGGAGCCGATATAGGAAAGAAAAAATACTGTAATATATGGGCTGTTGATCAAATTCAGCCCTGGATAAGCATACATATGAACTCTAAGTCTGAGAGTACCGATGGCGACGAGTAATCAGTAGTGCAGTTGTTTGATTATCATTACAAGTGATGTAAATGTCAATTATTGTATATGAAAATAATATGTTAAAACATTGTTTAGAAACCCGAAGTGATTCCAGGTTATGCTGTTCAGTATTTCTTTAGGTTGGTTTGGACACGTCCAACGAATGAGTGAGGAACGATTGATGAATCTCGAAGAAGCGAAAGAAGTATGTTTGGATTGCGAAGCCTGGCGATCAGTGCTCTCTGACTACCCCGTCAGGGATACAGCGTGAAGATAGTTAGTTAGTTAGTATTTCTTTACTTTTTTTTTTATTTAGTCCTTGTTTGGGGACAAACCTAGTATTGTCAGAAAGGCCGAATATTGTAATAAATATTTTAGTGAATAATTATAATGTATGTGTACTTTTAAGTTAATGTATAATAGAACGATTTGTTTTTTTTTTGTTCTTTTATATTTTTATTATATAATGTTTGAGGTCAAACAATTCGTCAGGAAGGTCGAATATTGCAATATTATTTGTGTACTAAATAAATTACATACTTTTTTATTTGATTGCAATATTTATTACTTTAAATGTAGTAAATGAGGGTAGTTGTGTTGTGAACATAATCTCTGTAGTACATACATCTTACGCTTGTAAATTATAATAAGTTATTTTAAAAATTATCTAATAAGAAAATCAGTTATATTATAATGTCAATTTCTACTTTTATATTCAACCATAATATTCGGTACACAATAATGTAATAAACGATGGTAGTTACAAAACTAAAGTGAGCGATCATAGAGGGCGATGTATAAAAAACGAACATTATCTTGTAGAAAGGGAGTCTTATTGGAGTATTAACAGAAGAATAAACAGTGATAAGAGTGAATACAGTAGTTTTATTTCGGAGTGTTAACCGGTGAGTTTATCTACGAGTTTGGAGTGTCTAACACTATCATTACATTATAGTTGAATAAACATAACCTACTAGTTTTTGTTTCATGTTGAAATCCTCATGGAAAATAACCACACGTTTCGCTTCCACCGGCCTGAGATGAGCTCTCAGCCTCTGGGCTCTATACAGACTCCGCTGCCGAGGCTTCGTTCACATATCTTACCTTACAAATATTTAAACCAAATAGTATACTTACCTTACTTACGCACGGCAGAAGTGAAACTAAATTGGCAATCGCAATTAAGCATTACGTATGAATGGAATATACTAAACGGGTCCGTATTGGGTTGCATACATTTTTGAAGCATAAATTAAAACTGCATAACGTTTTTTGGCATACTCTTCGTTTCGCATAACGTTTAAACAGAATAAATCATTAGGCATACTTTATTTTCCCATAACTTTTATTTTAATAATGATATACCCGCATAAAATGTTTACGCATAATTTTTTTTATAATGTTTGCTAATCATAACATTAATTGGCATATCACTCACTCTCGCATAAAGATTATAAGTCATACATATAGAATACCATAATGTTAACGAGTACATATTTTTATTTTTATATCTAAGCTTGAACTGTCTAAGATTGAAATGCCCACTGAAGAATGTCGATAGTCACTATACTGATGTTCAAAATTTCAACACATATATAGAATATATAAATAAAATACAAGAAGAAAGTAGGTAGATTAAAACGAGCGATTCTATTCTGGTGCATCGCCGGCCGCTACCGCGGCCCGCTCGCTTCGCTCGCTCGGCTCGCGCGTTGTGGTCACAAGTGACCTAACACTCCTCCTCGCTTCGCTCGTCGTCGTACCTATTTACGACTTTGCTCAAGACTAGTCTAAAAACATAACACTTAAAATATCGTTTTATATGTTACAGCTTAAAAACTTGGCTATGAGTGAAATGATTATTTACAATGGTGTCTTATTATCATTTCTTAAATATTCTTAGTTAAATTATTATTCATTTATGATTTAAACGGTTAACCATACCTCCATTATGCGTTTTGTATTTTATGATAAATTATCTTTAGGCGTATAACAATTATACCCTTTAGATTTATGCTGATTAAAATTATGATAAAAAAATTAGAGTAAGTTAATGTTATGCCAATAAAACCATTATGCGTTTATAACACTCTGCTTATCATAATTTATGCGAGAAAACTTTATGCTGAAACTGTTATGCCAAACTACATTATGCTGAAAAAAATTATGCGATCGAAAGGGCACCCATACTAAACACAGCGACACAACAGCGAAGAGCCGCTGTATCTTTCTCGCTCGTTGTAACGGATCAGCCTAACTTACTACCTGTGGAAAAATCTATGTGCCTAAAGAAGATTTTACTTCAACAAAAGAAATCGCCAGAAGGATCCATTTGGACAGGGCGGTGCTCGAGTGTTACGAGGTTTTCCTTCGTCTTTAAAGCAATACCTGACATAAAGGACTATAACTAATGAGTTCATTAGTGATAACCAACGGTGTCGAGACGGAGACAGTTACAGTGTGGCGGTGTATTCCAAACCCTCAAATACACTCTTTATCAATCTCAATAGTCTCTTTCAGAGTTAGACTACTACGAGACAAAGAGACTACCGAAACGAGTTCTCTCACAGTGATCCAAAGTAATCAACACATCTCGCAGAGAATGTACGTTAATGACATGCCATGAGCAGACAAGTTCTGGAGTAGAGATCACGACTCGAATGTACATGCGGTATAAGACTCGTCCCCGGTATTATATGTGTCTGGTTCATGTATAAATTATTATTTTGTTAGAAGCGCTCGTGGCCCCGCTGACTCAGTGTTCTATAAACGATCACTGCGTTAAGCAACATTCGCTATAGGTGGTCCTTCGATGGGTGACAACTTTATGGAATTTACATTTGCAAGCGTTTCCGTGTTTCGGAAGGCACGTTAAGCCGTTAGTACCGGTTGCCAGTAAAATGGCAGTCGTTAAGCCTGGTTGAAAGCCTTATGGGCGGCTTGAAAATTTTCAACAGCAGGTCACCACAGCCGGCGCCTGTCCATTTCAACACGGCAATGGGCTTACCACCTGTTCCGTGGTACAAAAATTCATACGGTGAAATGTGGGCGTATAGTATGCCTCTGTCTACCTCTACGGGGATAAAGGCCTGACAGTATGTTTGTATGTTTCTTAGAAAAATAATAAATCACAAAGTAGCTAAAACGTTCAGTTACAGTACCATAACTAAAATTAAAAAAAACATTGTAGAAAGCCGCATAAAGTTTAAAAACGTGTTACAATATATATTTTTTGCACTTCGTTCCTAGGTGACTAATTGCACAAAGACATTTCAGAAAATAGCATACTTTGTACCGAGTTTGGACTCACATCTTTGATACTCGACACTTCGCTTTGTGTCGTGTGTTGCTTTATGGAATGACGAATCGGTGCGTGGCGTGGGTTGTATTGAGGTTCTAAGGCTATTAAGGAATCTGCCCTTGTTGTTCTGGTTGCTTAAAGTCAACTAGAATATTGTCAATGTAATAAAATTTGAAGGGCTTCATAAATAATACCAATTGGACGGTCTGTCTACGTATTTTTAAGACTATGGTAACACGTAGTAGATTTTTTGGTAACAGTCATAAAAGGTAATTCAAGAGTTTCCATAACTAATGAGAGTCGGCCGTGGGCGGAAGGTCGGGGGACCCTGCGACAGTTCGAAGCGGGTATAGGCTAATCTCCTCCGGGAGATTGTGGGGGGCAGCACATCTAGCCCCCCGCGGAGAGCCTCATATTGGAGCATGCCCTTAGCCGGGCCGCGGTGAATAGCCTTCAGGCCTATCCTGTGAGCCGGTTGGGAAGAAGGTGGAACACCGCGGGGTTTAGTGGGTAGGACAGCCCCCAAAGGCCGGGAGTCCCACACACCGCGATGGCGTGTAAACGCATGCCCCGGATACAGGCTACATCAGTGCTGCAACTGCCTGCCTCAATTATATAAAATAATATAATATATAATAAAATAAATATATGCCGAGATAAATATCTTGCTAAAGATAAAATAGTTTAAATAGTAGGTAAGTTAAGTCAAATAGTAGCCCTAAATTGCGAACGCATATGATATATTTTCCTTGAAGTATTTATCAGTTATCTGACTGCGAAAGTTTACGTTGATTTCCACCTGACAGTCAGTCATCGGAGATTAGCCTCACTAAACAGACGGACGGACAGTCAATATAAAAACCATTTATTTTGATAACTTGTTAACTTATGGCAGTAGACTGTTGATGTCAAACAGTTGGACATACACCACTCCTAATCCACGCCACAACAAACGGCAGGACCGTTCATCCAATCACCCAATCCGCATCCATTTCCTTCTTGCGACATTTTCCACTTTGTCGGTCTATCTGACATCAGGTCAGTCTACCTTGGTTTTATTTTTCGTGTAATGTAGGTATAATATCTATACTAATAAAAAAATGTGAAGAGTTTGTTTGTTTGGTTGAACGTGCTAGTTCCAATTGTATTTTGTGTTGGATAGTTTATTTATCGAGAAAGGTTGATTTGGTTATATCATAGCGATACTAGCCTGAAGAGCGCAGCAGTGTTTATAAATGTCAAGAAATAGGGCAAATTTGCGTACATTATTGTATAATTTATGACAGTGGGGTGGGAGTTAATGAGCGCGACAGTGGTTCGAAGTATGCGAAGAGTAAGTATAGGTCATCGGCGAAGCCGTGAGGGTCAGCTAGTTGTATTAATTTATTCAGCAAGAAACTAAAAACTTTGAATTATTTTTTACATTTATAATTACTATCAATGTAAAGCCGTGTAAAGATTACAAACGTGTTAGATTATATTATATTCTCTGCACTTCGTTCTTATATAGGTGACTAATTTCACAATGAGGTTTAATGATTATTCTTCCAAAACGTTATGTGAAACTTCATAACAGCTAATGATTACATCATAACCATATAATTTGATGTATTTATTAAACGAATGCACCATAATTGTAGCTTATTAAGACTAGTTAGTAATTAGTTCAAAAAACAGCATCATTGACGAATATATGGAACGTGATAAGAACTCCTATGAAATATAGCTCAGTCAACATAGACTTGCAACTCAATAATAAAAACTCAATAAAAAAAAAAAAAAAAAAAAAAATCCTGTCTCTACGGAGCTCTGTATGCTAACACCATTACCAGCGAAGCGAGAACACGCAATACATCTCCGTTCAGAACTTTCGATGGTACCCCAAAGGGAATACATGTATGGAGGCTTATGTACGCAGTGAATCTAAAAATATTCGAAGCATTTTCTCTTAGTCTTGTGACTTCAGTAAGTGGAATCAGTATGGGTAAATAATACAATACAAAAATAAATAACAAATATCCATCACGCCTTATCCCCGAAGGCCCACTTATATGCCCACTTTTCACCGTGTGGATTCCTGTCCCACGTAATAGGTGGTGAGCCCATTGCCGTGTTGAAATAGACAGACGCAGGTTGTGGCTACCTGCTGTTGAAATTTATTAAGCCGCCTATAAGGCCTTCAACCAGGCTTAACGACTGCCATTTTACTGGCAACCGGGACCAACGGCTTAACGTGCCTTCCGAAGCACGGAAACGCTCGCAAATGTAAATGCCACAAAGTGGTCACCCATCCGACGACCAGCCATAGTGAAAGTTGCGTACCTCAGTGATCGTTTACCGAACACTGAGACCGCGGGGCCACGAGCGCTTCACAAAAATAAATAAATGAATATTATGGATCACTTTTACATAACGCCATCTAGCCTAAGCTAAGCTATAAGCTTGTACTATGGGATCTAGACAACTGCCAATATATTTGGAAATATATATATTCTTCATTATTTCTAAATATATACATACATAGGAAACACCCAATCTCCAAAATCAAAATTTGTGGATCACACAAATATTTGTTTCGACCCAGGAACCAAACCCGAATAGAATGTCAGGAGTTAGAATGCATATGTTTTTAAGTTGGAGATTATTTATAACGAAATATAAGTAATAATTTAAATTTTAAAGTGGAAAAATTTTTCAGTCACGTGCTGGACTCGAACCAGCGCCTTCTGGTTCAACGCACCAGACGCGTTACCAACTACACCACCGTGACCTGCTCGTAACTGACTAATTAATCCACCTATTTACGTCTTAAGGCGACGTAAGGCGCCATTTACCGGCACTTAGCAAAGTTGCACGGTACGAATGTATAGAATTGCATCTATAATCATTCGATTTGTGATGACACCTGCCTAAACATTAGAAACAATTTTAAAAGGCAATTAGTATGCTAACTTTTTCTAAATTTAAAATTTTAAAGTGGAAAAATTTTTCAGTCACGAGCTGGACTCTAACCAGCGTCTTCTGGTTCAACGCACCAGACGCGTTACCAACTACACCACCGTGACCTGCTCGTAACTGACGAATTAATCCACCTCTTTACGTCTTAAGGCGACGTAAGGCGCCATCTACCGGCACTTAGCAAAGTTGCACGGTACGAATGTTGTAATGTATCATTTTTTACTTACTTTTTTTAAATTAAATGTTTCATTATTCATTCTTTCAAATTATCTGCATGACCATTATCTGTAGCATTCATAGGCCTTGATAATTCAAGAGTTTTTATGCTCTTAATGTTTGTTTACCTTTTGTAATTTTTAATGTCAGTTAATGACAAGCCTAGATTTTATTTTTAATTTATTGTTAGAGCTGCCAGTAGGTTAGGTTGTATAGATATTAGACCTTATTATAAATTTATATTCATAAAAATATGTCTAGAATATTATTGTTTAAATTTTGAAACGCTCTGTAAAACAAGGAAGCCGGGGCGGTCAAATGAGTCTACTTTTGGTGCTCACCTTGAGAGGAGGTGCTGGGAATAAGTGCTGGTGTGAGGGTTGTGCTCTCCAGAAATAGTGAAGTAATGGTCTGCAGTGTTGTGTATTATTAACCGGCTCTGTGAAAGACGCCGACCGCTCGTCAGTTTCAGCCCTCTACCTGCCTGAGTTCGCAACCAGTTTTCTCCGAGGTCAGTGACGTGGAGGCCTTGAGGGAATTTGAGGCCCCCTTCTCAGCGACGTGGAGGCCTACTAGAGGCCCCCCTTCCTAGCGACGTGAAGGCCTATTAGAGGCCCCCCTTCCTAGCAACGTGGAGGCCTACTCGAGGCCCCATCTTAGCGGCTGTTCTTGAAGAATCAAGACTTTAATTTACTCACGGCTTTCCTTGGTTTTATTTTCTTAACATTTTTATATTATATTAAATCAACTTTACCTTTTCTCCTTTTTCTTTTACTTTTCCTTTTAAGCCAGGACTCCTCCAGTCCTGGTGACAGTTTCCTCCTAAACTTTACTTTTTCCCCTCCCGGAAAATAGTAACGTTACAATGTATAGAATTGCATCTATAATCATTCGATTTGTAATGACACCGGCCTAAACATTAGAAAATGTTTAATTCTAATGTTTAAGCAGGTGTCATCACAAATCGCATTAAATCTATAATCATTCGATTTGTTATGACACCTGCCTAAACATTAGAAACAATTTTGAATAGCAATTAGTATGCTAACATTTTTTTTTTATTTAGAATTTAAATTTAAAATTTCACTTTGAAATTTAAATTTAGAAAAAGTTAGCATACTAATTGCTATTCAAAATTGTTTCTAATAAGTATCTAATAATATCATATAATCAAACAATCATTATAATAACAATGTACGAGTTTTTATTTTATTCTCTTTCACAAAGGTACAAGTGTTTATAATTACATGAAAATGCACAATTACAATCCTTTGTGGGAGACTGATATCGACACTAGGAAACCCTGTCACACGGACATCCAGGTACCAGATAAGTATGAGTGTAAAGAGGCCACAACAAGATCTCCGGCGTACAGGCGACCTTATTTAGGGACGAGGTAACGACTAGAATAAAAAAAGATGGCTAATGATGATTGAAAATGGATATATAAAGCAACAGGCCAATGGACAAATGGCAAACATTGAGTTTTTATTGGTACTCCAGAATGTACTATACCACAAAAACTCCGACGCGTTGGCGCAGGTTTTTTCATAGGAGGTCAGAAAGAAATCTGTTCCCAATATCGACAGAATTAAAAAACCAAATCATAGCATGCACATAGCAATCAATAAAATCGGACACCGAGTTTCAATTAAATCGAAGATCTTTTGGGAAAAGCGTGTATGAAAACATTTATGAAACTTCTTAGTCTTGTATTTTTATATACAACATACAATTTTGAGATATACAAGGTTAGGTAGCATTTTTTGCTAACGGCTACTTTTAAACCTTATAAAATATTAAAACTCATCTATGAATGTTTTTCTCTAAGTCTAACGGTTAAAGTAGAAGAAGCAGATGGCTACTAAAAATACATATTGATGCAATTGCGTCTAAAAGATTATTTAAATGAAGATTTTCAGATATGATAAGATTTTCAGATATGCATACTCTTAAAAGTTATACTTCTATACAAAGTATAACTTTTAAGAGTATGCATATTGTATGCCCTTACAGCTCAAGCTCAAAAATCAACTCGATATATCTGGTTATACTTATTATGTAGTGTGAAGAAGTATATCCCCTTAAAGGGTTTACGGGGGTCACAAAAGGCGAAGACAATGCCGTGCTGTGCTAATTACCTATAAAACAACCCTTTCACAAACCTCTATTAACTATACTGAATCTCAAATTCCGAATTCTCGGGTTAACAGCGCGCCACGTGTGGTGATTGGCAAAACAAACTTCATTGCTACTAGTAAATACCTACTACAGAGCCGGCCTTCCCTTCCCTCGGTATTGTCAATTAATTAATTATCCACGTCCGATGGTCCAGCGGATTTCATCCATGCGAGGCCCAAATTCATTATCGAAATTGATGATTGACTTTGATCATATTCATTACGAAAATATGGTTCAAAAGGTGCAGCGACTCTACATTCGGTAATTGGAATAGTAGTGTTTATTTTAAATGAAATGGCACTATAGCGTTTTATTTGCTGATAAATTGCTTGTTAAGTTTGACTGTTAGGGCGTTTTTTAAGGTGTTATGAAACTGATAAAATTTGTTCGACACACACAACAGTACCTAATTACAGGTACAGATGCCAATTTGTACTTACTGTCTTCAATGTAATGTGATAAATTAAAAGTTACAATCAATACATACTGGTACCTGGTACAGGTCGGAGGTAGACTGATATGAGCTAGCGCTGTCTGGTGAGGCTCAAGTTGTCTTTTGGTATTTTTTAACAGTAGTGGCATAGTCCCTTACACTTTTAAACCGTATCTTATTTTTACATTCTCATTCAAGTTCAAATAAATATTTGTGAAAACCACAAAGTTTGTTTCGGAGTTTGGGTGTTTACTATGTAAAATGTATGTATTTAGAAATATATAATTATGTTTATCAGTTATCTAGATTGCAGAGCACAAGATGAAAGCTCAGTTTGGGCTAGATGGCGTTGTGTAAAAAGTGTCTAACGATATTTATTTCTATTTACAATATCTACAGTTATGGAAAACTACGAGTATTTGTCAGCCGCGGTATAAGTTCATAAAAACTAGTGTTGCCTAACTCAGTTGTTGTAAAAGATTTTACCTTCAAATTTATTACGCGATTAAATCCCGCTTGACGCCTAACACTACATAATAATCCGTAGATTGACTGCCTAATGATGAAGCAGTATTGTATACCTGTGTTGCAATAAAAGTTTGTTAGTCATAACTAATAAAAAAAAATTCATAACTATATACCCATATATATTAACTTTAGGTTCGTAACTGTATTCTATTGTCTAATTTAGGTCTCACAAAACATCCCTCCTTTTTAATGAGAATATTTCCTTAGACCCTTACGAGTACATCGTCTATCTGTCACTTATCCACACAAACATAATCTTTTTTTTAATAAACGAAATTATGAGTATAATAGTAATTTATATAATGTCCTTTATTAGATTTTGCAAAGGACAAATGCTAAAAATCCCATTACGTGCCCGTGGCTACTAAAAATACATATTTATGAAATTGCGTCTAAAAGATTATTCAAATGAAGATTTTCAGATATGATAATTTCCCCCCTTCACTTCCATACTAAGTATAACTTTTAAGAGTATGTATATTGTATGCTTCGTCTTCGTGTGTAATGGAAAGAAGTTACTACTTCAAAGTTGGAATCAAAATCAAATCACATAAATTGGCCGCTTGTTTACGAATACACTACGCAATTGCTGTTTAATCTCGACGTTTTTATGTATTGACGATTAAGTAATGAGATTTCCAAATAAAGTTTGGTACATACATATTGTCACGCCTTTATCCCCGATGGCGTAGGCAGAGGCATACTATACGCCCACATTTCCGTGTCAAATTTTATAATGCAATGATAACCTTATTTTTGTTTTTTATTTATCTATCACACCTTATCCCCGAAGTGGTGGCAGAGTCATATTATACGCCCACTTTTCATTGTAATAGATGTAATACGTGTAATAAGTGCCGTGTTGAAATAGACAGACGCAGGATGTGACTACCTGTTGTTGAAATTTTTCAAGCCGGCCATAAGGCATTCTTCAACCAGACTTAACGACTGCCATTTTACTGGCAACCGGGACCAACGGCTTAACGTGCCTTCCGAAGCACGGAAACGCTCGCAAATGTAAATGCCACAAGGTGGTCACCCATCCCAGGACCAGCCATAGTGAAAGTTGCGTAACTCAGTGATTGTTTATAGAACACTGAGTCAGCGTCAGAGTCACTTTGTAGAATTTACATATGCAAATGTAAATTCTACAAAGTGGTTACCCAAACGAGCACCAGCCATAGTGAAAGTTGCGTAACTCAGTGATCGTTTACAAAACACTGAGGCCGCGGGGCCACGAGCGCTTTTTAACCTTATATTTGGTATATTTATTTAATTATCAGAAACCTACCTACATAGGTAAGTCGTTTCCGAATCGCATTGTTTGCAATAATTGGCGATGCCACTTTCCGTGCATATAAACAACCTGTATCATCATCCTCTTGCCCTTGTCCCAATTTACTTGGGGTCGGCGGCGGAGTTTTGGGTTGCTTGGTTTTTATGGACGGCCGCCAGCCTGACACCAAACATCCTTACAAAGGGCAGATTCCTTTTAACAGGGGGAGGTTCTTCTTTGGTATTAGTAGTCCTTGTCTATACAATGCGTTGACGTTAGCCATAGCTATGCAATACGGCATATCCCTGTCGTGCACCATACGGGCTACTTGTGAAGCCCGCGCTCCTTATACCAAGACGTCCATCGTGCTAGGTTCTTCTTCCAAATATATTTACGGCTCCTATAGTATCTAACGCTTTAAGAAACTGCCTCTAACCAACTCTAGTAAATCTGATTTCCCAAACTTGGGTGTTTGGAGCAAGGTGACAACCTGTATAAAAATTTCAAATATGTCTTATTGGGTAGTTTAAACCAGAGCATTAGTTTAGCGGGTAGTTTCAGGTGAGACGGGGATCTGTGATTGCTAAGTTCTACTACCTCTTTTTATTTTTGTAATACTTATAAAGGTCTGTACCTGGCCTAACCCAGCCAACTCTGATGTTGGTGGACATTTTATACTAAAAGTTTTGTGGACAAAAGATCATTACACAATAACTGGTCAAAACGACTCTTTAGGCAGTAGAACCTGAGATTAGCACATGTAATCAAACAAACACACTGTTTAAAATAAATAAAATATTTATTATTTTTTTTATCTTAAAAATATTAGTAAATATATTGTAGTAAACGTGTTAAATATTTATGTTACAAAATTGCTAACGTGATTTTGTAGATTATTTTTTGCTGGATCGCGTTCTTTGCGTAACTTAAGATAAAACTTTAACTAAATATATTTGTTAACTTTCCATTTAAAAATTTACTGTACAATAAAGATATAGAACAACGCTAGAAGGAGCATCTTGTAAGTATAACAGCTTTTCCCAACTTGTTTCTTTATATCTTTGAGAACTGTGATATAGATGCGGTTTATGTGGGTGATTTTAATGTGCTCCCAAGGAGGCCATTTTAAGGGAACTATTTCGAAGTTCTACCGTCCATGAACAACTTAGTATGGTATGTTGTAGGTACATAAAGCTAATGTGGAATGTGGAACATCAAAAATGATCTTTTTTTAGTAAATAACATATATCTATGTAGCTGTGCCCGCCTGCTTCGCCTTTGACATACTTCCACGTTTTTACTACTAAAACGTGATTATTAAATTTTTCTTTAGAAGTATATATACAAATTTGGTGTTGCTATCTTTGAAAACGAAGAACACATATAAACTTGCCCTTTAGTAAAAATTGGCAAAACCGCGATACACGTAATTAATTATTTAAAACCACACGTAGATATAGGTACGATATTTCATGTTTCTTTCATGTTTTCGGCTTAAAAATTTCAACAGCAGGTAGCCACAACCTGCGTTTGTCTATTTCAACACGGCAATGGGCCCACCACCTATTACGTGGGACAGGAATCCACACGGTGAAAAGTGGGCATATAATATGCCTCTGCCACCCCTTCGGGGATAAGGCGTGATGGATATTTATTTATTTTATTTATTCATATTGAACGCCCACATTTCACCGTATGCATTTTTGGTGGATCTTTTTATAACTTCTTATCTTTTATTTTACCTCTTTAGAGGTGACATTTTGAAACCCCTTTTCTAGTGAGTGCCTATATTAAAAGGGAAGCTCACGCTAAAAATTTCAAGTTCGTAGATGTAAAGATTTCGGCTGGGCTTGATAGAATGGTGAGTAAGCTTTAATTTTAAAAATATAAATTTACCCTGCATTCCGTTGCAATCCTCCCCCCCCCCCTCCTCCACCCTCCACACCTCTACTTACTAACACACACCCCTAATTACTGTTTAAATATTTTCATTCATACTTTCATTCTCTATTTTACACCCTTAAGAGTAGAATTTTAGAAAATCCTGAAACACGTATGTTTATTTTTAATCAAAGGTAGGTAGGTATGCAAAGTTTGGTGTTGCTATCTTTGAAAATGGAGAATCTCACATAAAAACTTAGAATCCATATTTTATCTTTATATGTTTATTCCATTTACTTATAACCAAAATCACGTTAGTTTTAGGTTTATAATTTTGAAAATGACGACTTTCTATACAAATGCTTATTCCTTATTTTACTTCCCTTTGAAAAATCCTTTTGTGGGTGTCTGCACTATATAAAAGCAAACAACTCTATTTTACCTGTATGTAGGTATAATTTTCCAAACCGCGATAAACGTGTCCAATTATTTGTAATTAGGAATAATAGGTGTACACGTACACCTATTATTCCTAATTATTATCTATTATTTCATTCCTCTAACTTTAAAAATCATAAAACGGCAATGGGCTTACCTCCTATTACTTGGGACAGAAATACACATGGTGAAAAGTAGGCATATAATATGCCTCTGCCACCCCTTCGGGCATAAGGCGTGATAGATAAATTAAATAACTTTAAAAATGATGAACTTTCATACAACCGTATATCCCTTATTTTACCCCCTTAGACTATTCTTTCATAGACTCCTCTATGAAAGGATTTTGGCCTACATTATAAGGGCAGCTTACCCTGAAAATTTCAAGTACCTAGGTACAAGAGTTTCGGCTGGGCGTTAATAGATCAGTAAGTGACACGTTATTTTATTAATTTATTTGTATAATAATGTTACCCATAGTTTTAGTAACTGAACCTAGCGATGTGACAAATCTATACATGATCATAACATGGAAACGTGGAATTCCTCTTAGTATAGAAACTGAGAGCTCTTTGCTGGTGAGCTGGCCATTTCAGCACGGCAATAGGCTTGCCACGTGAGACCATATACAAATGGTAAAATGTGATCTTATAAAGCATCCCAATCTACCCGTTGTTAAAACTGTGTAGTGACGTAACTAACAAAAACAATGACATTTATATAGTTACACTATATAAATGTTATTCGTAATTAGCCCAATCTTTTGTATTATGCTCTACACTGTCATTATATTTAAAAAAAACATATATCGACTTGTAACTATAATATAACCAAGTTACATAAATGTTTCTACTTATTTAAAAAGTCATATAATAGTCGCATAAAGATAAAAATTCACAAACAAGTGTGTCTTTTACCTCAAAATTTCTCTTTGCCATGAATTCTTTATATTCGTAAAGCCCTGTTACTAAAACGCGATGTAAGCCACCGCTTTACTGTTCCCTTAGCAGCCATTTCTGGGAGCTCGGGATCAACATAAAATAAAATTGAAGTATAATACAAAATAACGCAGTGCATTACCAAAGCTGTATGTAGACTGATTTTGATGTAGTATTTTACGGTATTGATTATGGAATTGTGGAATCATTTTATGTAGCAACATGTAGCTTAAATAAAATTAAGACAACTGAAAAACATTTCTGAAATAAATATTTGTAGAACACACAAATGTTTGTTCTGACCCGGAATTTTAACCGAAGACTAAGCGTGGTATTCGCACACTCTACCACTGTGCCCCAGAGGCATTCATTTTATAAATAAATAAATAATGTACACCTTATTATTATTAAACATTCGCCGAAACATGTGTTTAATATACTTTTCATTTTATACTTTTTGGGGCTTACTCGCAATTATTTGTGATACGTACCTACTTATTCTAACGTTTCGGGCGTGTTGTTGAATTCAAACCTTTGCTACGAATTTCAGTATAGGCAGTTTAGGTCACTTTCATACGCAAATACATTATGGGAAGTTATAAACGTATTAATTATTGAAGTGAGCATCGAGCCTAATTCTGGGATGTTACCTGTCGGTCGTACCTACTACTGCCAAGCAGTAATCCCTAGTAACATGTGACTATGCTAATGAGTAACGTTGAAATGAACTGTCCATAATAATAAAATCATTTTAAAATGTTTTATTTAAAAAAAATCTCTAGTGTGCATTATGGTAGCCATAATAGTTTTATTTTTTGTGTAAAGTACACACTAACTTAGTAACGTTCACTTTAAACTATTAAAAACTAGTTTATGGGATAAGAAGAAAATTAACTTTGAACTTCTACTAGGTCCGTATTCTAGAACGTTACTCAATACTCGATCGACGCTTGAGACCAGATTTTGCCTTATAAAATCTACTCTCAAGTGTTTCTTGAGTGTTGATAAACGTTCTGGAATACGGCCCCTAAAATCTAATAATATTTACTAATTTGTATAATACTTGAGTATGTCATAAGTTTATAAATTAATTAATTCTAAACTAAGCTAACTAAAAATCACTAAAGAAAGTTAGCTTAGTTTAAAAATAAAATCTATTGATTCTTCTTAAAGTCTGATAAGTTTAAATACTTAGTTCTTGTGGTATAAATTTAAAGCACAAAATATTTATAACTAAATGGTAAAAAAGTGAGACTAAAAATAAAACATAAGTAAGAGTATGTAAGCTGCACATAGCACAAGATAATTCTTCCAACCAAATCACCAAGTTTCCCTTACCGAGAGGAAAATAAAAGTAAGAACACAGTTTTGTTGTCAATAACATCAGCAGGTGTCCCAAGGGAGGTCGTTGACCTGTGGACGCAGCTTGGCCGTGCTTAGTACATTATTAGAAGAAACATCAGTTAAGGGGTACTCTTGTGAACAGATGGGGATGCTTCGATATATAGATTGCAAGTCTATTGTTTTGCTGTCTTGTTTTGTTAAAATGTTGTTGTTTTGTAAAAGTGACTTCTGCGATGTATTTGTTTATAAATAAATAAATATTATTGGGACAACTCACACAACGCCATCTGATTCCAAACTAAGCAGAGCTTGTACTATGGTTACCAGATAACCGATAAACATACTTAAATATTTGTAAATGAGTCCGCGGGGCCACGAGTACGATCACTGCGTTAAGCAACGTTCACTATGACTATCTTCGGATGGGTGACCACTTTGTGGCAATTGCATTTGCGAGCGGTTCCGTGCTTCGGAAGGTACTTTAAGCCGTTGGTTCGGGTTGCCAGTAACATGGCAGTCGTTAAGCCCAGTTGAAGGCCTTATGGGCGGCGTGATAAATTTTACAGCAGGTCGCCACAACCTGCGCCTGTCCATTTCAACACGGCAATATTGGGCTCACCACCTGTTACATGGGACAAAAGTACATACGGTGAAATGTGTATATGTATGTATGTTTGTAAATATTTTTAAATATATATTATAGATAAATAACACCCAGACACAGAATAAACCATCACATAAAGTTTTTTCCTGGGTGAGAATCGATATAGGTATTTCGTTGTAAATTATTGCCTTGTGATAAGGAGATAAAGTCTAGCCATAGTTACTTCTTGTAAACAGCCTGCTGTTGCAGGCTGTTTACCAGTTAAAGTCCTGTTACAATCGGTCCAACCGTTTCAGATTAGCCAAACCGACAGAAAGACAAAAAAATAAATAAAAACTAATTGTTAAATTGTAGTACCGTAACCGTTTACTGTTTTTAAAACATTTTATAAATAGCTTTTAATTTGGAAAAATGACAGATACTGAAATTTTATTTATTTTATAGATTTATTAACAGGACGTTCAGATCGCATACAAATTTATTGCAACATTTTTTTAAGGTTTGCGTGCTCGCTTGGAACACTGCTTCACTTCTTGAGAAGGTTGATTTATCAAAGTTATTTAACAGGTATTAGTAAAATAGAGATCTGTTACTCACACATTTTTTCAACCAAAATATTAATTTCAAATATGAAAAAAATAAAAATAAAATATAATGGTAAATCAGGAATAATAATAATAATAAATTTATTCATCAATCATATCTACAATTTCAATAGTGTCTACTTACTTATCTAATGACAAATATAGTATCTTAATATTACAAACAGAGTTCGCTAAATCAAAAGGTAAAACGACAAGCACACAATTCATATAGATTCAGTCATAAACTTGCCTGTACTAGGTAGTCCTGTGTCTCAGGCTTAAGGATACTCCATTTTACATGAATTGTAAACAAACTAATCTATTATAATCTAATTCTTACTAGGTACTAGTGTTAGCTGTATGTTAAATATGTCTATAATAATAAATTTACATGAATTTTGCCTATTTAACTACAATACATAGACTTTCTGTCTCCTCGTATGAAATAGATTGGAGGACATTTTTTAATACACGATTACACTGTGCATGACTTAATGGATAGATACTTGCCTTTGCATTCATTCTATTATACAAAAGAGGTCCTAAGAATAAATAAAATTTAGCCGTGAATTCGCGTCTAATTGCAGTTTTTTCAGTGCATGCGATATCTTTCCTCCTTTTATTGTTAGAATCAGTGCTGTATGGGAGAGCTAAGTGATGTTTTAGTACCGTATTAGGCACAAAAAGCTGTCGGACTGTTAGTACTTTACAATACTTATACAGAAGGTTAGTCGGATAAAGAAAAGGGCGAAATGTTGCTACTTTGAGAATAGCTCTTTGTGCTCTCTCAATGGGTAACAGTAGCGTTATACCGCTGCCATCCCATGTGGTTATACAGTAACTTAAAAGAGATTGGCAGAGCGCATAGTAGACCGTTTTGATTAGTTCTGTATCTGCTATATACCTGATCCTTTTGAAGATAAATTAAAAAAGCTAAAAGCTTTAAACGCTTAGTTAAAACTTCGATATGCGGCTTAAAAGTTAGTGTTTCATCTAACGTAATACGTAAGTACTTTATTTTATTCGTTATCGCTATCTTTAAACATATGCAATCCTTTCCATTGCTATCCATATCTCTGCAGTAATAGGTGTACAGAGGTAATCCCATTGACTCCCTTTTGCGTATTGAAAATTTAAGATACTTGGTCTTTTCTATGTTTAATGTTAACATTTTTTTCTGAAACCAGTTATTCACTATATTAAAGCTGTGTTGCGCACGCATAAATACCCCTGTCTCTGAGTCAGCAGAAAAAAGGAGGGCAGTATCGTCCGCGTACGAAATAACTATTCCATGTTCTAGATTTAAATTACATTAGGAACAAAGTGCTTCCTAACACTCTTCCTTGAGGAATGCCAAAAGCGGGATTTTCTAGAACATCTCTAACAATACCGCCGATCCTTACACATTGTGAACGCTCCTCCAGATAACTCTTAAGCAGCTCCCACTGTATACCTCTTATTCCGATATTTTCAAGCTTACGCAGCAAAACGGGAATAGAAACAGTGTCATATGCCTTAGCTAGATCCCGAAATATTCCTATCGTATGGTTACCCTTATCAAGTTCCTTAGCAATGTAATTCCTAAAAAACAGGGAAAAAACCTTTTTTTCCCTGAATCCGTACTAAGTTTTGGCTAATAGCATGTTATTTTCTAAATAATTAATTAACCTGGTATTGATAATTTTTTCAAGAGTTTTAGATATTGCCGGTAGTAAGGAGATAGGTCTATAGTTTGTTACTTGTTTTTTGTCACCAGTTTTGTATACAGGTATTATAATAGCTCTTTTAAGGCATTTTGGAAATAGTCCCATTGACAGGCACTTTTGGAAAATATAAGTTAGTGAAGGTACTAGAATATGCTTGTATTTTTTAAGTATTTTATTCGAAATATTGTCCCAACCTACTGCACATTCATTCTTTAGGCCCATGAAAATCCTTTCTACCTCCTCTTCATCTGTATTTAGCAGTACAAAAGATTTTAATGTTGTTCTACATTGGGAGGGAGAGCCTAATCCGCTCGGCGCTCGTACCTGTATTTGCTCTGCCAATCCCTTCCCGACTTTCCCAAAAAAGTTATTTACTAAGTAAGCTGAATTTACGGGTGTTGTGGATGTGTATAATAATTCTGAAGGTGACTCACCTTGTTTCTGTGTATGGGTTACTTGTTTAATGTGCTGCCATATCTTTTTACTACTTTTTCCGGGCTTTTTCCAACTTAAATTTATCATGAGCATTTTTTTTTTCTTAGTAAATCATTGCAGTAATTCCTGTATCTTTTGTATGATATCTGCAAAGTTATATTACTAGGATTTGGCTTAGCTTTTACGTGTAGTTTGTCTCTGTGTTTCATACATCGAATCAGGCCAGGTGTAATCCATGGCTTCATGTTATAATTTTTGGTATTCAAATAAATGAGTTGAGTGTTTTGTTGCACTGCATCTTTTATATTATCAATTAAATATTGCATGGCGGATTGTGGATTATCTGAGCTGTAAACGGGGTCATAGTCAATGCTGCGTAAGTCGTGTTTTCGAGTTTGTTCATACTTATTTTAGTCGCTAAGCGCGTATTATTTATTTTAGGAAGTTTGCAATTAAACGTTAGTAGAACAGTGTTATGATCGGTTATATTAGAATTAATTATGAGTGCACATGAAGGAAACTTAGACTTTAGCATAATGTGGTCCAGGCATGACTCGATTGTCGAGACAGGAATGTCTAGAGCATGTTCAGCGCGGATGGAAGATGTGATTCGGATGTAGAACGGCGAGTAACTGCCGGAAACAAAGTTAACAGTGCTTTGTCCCAATTAGTAAAGCGACAATTAAAGCATCGTAAAAGAAGTACGACTCACGATTCATAGCGCAGTGCTAGTGCCAACGTTGCTTTTCGGCAGCGAAACCTGGGTATATCAGAAGATGCATAAAAGTAAGCTGAATGCTGTGGAGATGGCCGACCGAAAACGCAACGAAGTGATACGCAATATGGCAGGTTTGAGTGAAAGTGTGAGCGTTAAGCTGGAAAATGCGTGCTCCGTTGGTTTGGACACGTTCAACGAATGAGTGAGGAACGATTGACGAAGAAAATATATTGTGCAAAAGTAGAGGGCAGAAGGAGTCAAGGTAGACCGAGACTTACATTATGAAGACCACGTGAGCGGATTGCTCAAGAACGGAAGAGTCAAAAGTACTCTGATACCCAGACGTGCATGGGATAAATGGGATAAAATTCAACAAAACATGTATTTAGATGCCGACTAACTTAGTGATTGAACTGAATATGTACATTTTTCACTCTTTGTTGAATTTTATCACATAAAATGTATTTTAGTGATGTCAGATACAAATTTAACGTCACACAAAATTTTGACGTTTTCACTTAAATTAGACTTAGTAGGACTTTTATTAATTTTAGTACCGTTTGAAACGTGAAAACGTGTAAAACATTGTAACGTGAAAAATGTACATAGGCAGCTCAATCACCAAGTTAGTCGGCATGTATTTTTATTAGTTTTAGATTATTTTTTTCTGAACAATTTACATTGTGTTGAAAATTCTTACAATCAATAAATAAACAATTTTTGATATTATCACACAACCAAACAAACATTACAAATTAGAAATTAAGATATACACAGCCCAATAATACAATAATAACAAATTGAAAAATAAAAATATAATGTCAACTAAATATAATATTAAAATTAGATTTCTGAAACAGTCAGTATAAAATATAGTTATAGAGGCAAAGATAGAGGAGACAGCCGTCACCCGCCTTTTAAATCCGCCAAACAATAGAGACATTTGTCCAACAAGAATGCCTTCAATCGCGATCTGAACACCGTCGTGCTATAAATAACTTTCTTTAATTCAGCTAGCAGGCTATTAAATAACTCCACTGATTGATACCTGACACAGTGTTTTATTATATTTAATTTCGATACTATTTTGTTTGTTATAGTTTTTCGCCTTGTACTTTCTCGAACTTCCCTTTCATCTTCTGTCTCATATTCATTCATGTACTTGGTGAGATGGCTCAAAACAGTAAACACATAAAGACTGGGAACGGTCAGGATACCTAAACTCTTGAAATGGTGTCTTCATGATTCGCGTTGTGATATTTGTACCATAATTCTAATGGCACGTTTCTGCAAGATAAAAGCTCTTTGGATGTTATACTCATAATAACTGCGTCCCCAACACATTATGCTGTACCTTATCCTCGATTCAACCAATGCATAGTAAACCGCTTTGAGCTGCTTAATACCAATCTCATATCGCAGACTTCGTAATGAATAACACGCAGAAGAAATCGATGAATCAAGAGATTCCAGTTCAGATTTCCAGTTTAGTTGAGAATCAATATTGATGCCCAAAAAATTTGCAATGTCAACTAATTCAATAGGGTCATTTTTTAATTTTACTTTGTTAATGTCTTTGTTTCTAGATGTCGATTTGAATAATATTATATTTGTTTTATTAGAATTAATAATTAAATTATTTGCAGAAAACCAGTCATTTAAGGTCAGTAACATTTTATTTACATGTAAGGTCAACTCATTCAAATTGTCTGCTCCTATAACTACATTTGTACCGCAAAAACGGTAATTTTAGCTTCTGGCTGATTCTTGTTAATAAAGTTAAGTAAATCGTTCGTAACTATAATGAACAGTATCGGTCTCAATATTAACCCCTGTGGCACACCACGCTTAAGCCTAACTATCTTAGATTTACATCTTATTTCATGATTTTCTTTATTGACTTTTTTTAATTCCACATACATTCGTCTGTTTTGTAAGTATGAGGTCATTAGTCTCAAAGCAGGACCTTTAATACCAAGCATTAAAATTATGTTTTTGTCAAGTACTTTTCCTTTCTTATTTATATACTTATTTACCAGTTAACCAAGTCACCCTAAAGGCGTCCCCGATGTACTTTTGTAGGTTATACCTAAAGCCGCGACTCGACTGATCCGCAAATATAGCAACTCTGTGTTTAAATGGTTCAGGAAGCAGCAACCTCTCCTGGTGTTGTAAGGGTGGAATTTTGGTGGTATTCTCAGGTTTGGTGTCGAGCAATGCCTTACTTTCGTTGTCTGTATTCTTGATCAACAGCGAGTTACTAATTATTTTAACTTCCCTTTGAATTGAAAAGGACTCGTCTAAGTTTACACAGCTGGTAATATTTTTATTTTCTTCATGGCTGCCTTTCTCCTGGTGTGTTTCGATAGCAACATAATTTGTGTTGACAAAACAGGACTCCGAGTTTGAGCACGTCATTGATGCATTCCCACTCAGTGTCTGAGATAAAGTTCTTAATAAGATTTATTTATTTATTTATTTAAACTTTATGCACAAAGAAAGTACATTGGCGGACTTAATGCCTAAGGCATTCTCTACCAGTCAACCATTGGGTGGTGCAGAGCTAAATACGAGGTAGGCGCATTTATGTATAAACAATACAATTTGAAGTTTATTAATTAGCATTAACAAAGTACAAAATATACACAAAATATTATGACCTAAGTATATATACTTATAATACATAATATAAATTCATATATATTATATATTATTATAAATACATACAATTACTTATTAATATTTACACACTTACATAGAAATACATACATACCTATATATACATAAGTCAGGTAGAATTTAGAACAGTTTTTTGTTTATCTTACCTATCTTCCTCCGAAAAGAGTAATTGCCGCACTCTAGCCTTAAATATATTGCGACTATTTAACAGTCTGACCTCGGCGGGAAGCGCGTTCCAAAGGAGAACAGATTGGACATAAAAAGACGAACCCAAGAAAGTAGTAGTATGTGAAGGACATAGGAGGAGCTGATTATTTGAAGAACGAAGACTTCTTTCATGGTTCGACGACAAGAATTGGAAAGAAGAAGTCAAGTAAGTAGGAGAAGTTGGAGAATTAAGAATGTTATAAAGAGTAGTAAGTGAGCGTAACTTACGGCGATGACGGATTTGCAACCACTTAAGTTTGGAACGGAATGAAGAGACATGATCATATTTTCGAAGATTAAAAACGAATCGAATGCAGTTATTAAGGAGGCGGTCATATTTATTGAGAAGGTCTGCATTCAGGTCGTAGTAACACACATCACCATAGTCGATCAGAGGAAAGATTAAGGTTTGGGCCAAGGTGACCTTTGTATTAATAGGAAGGAAGTTCTTAAATCGATACAGGGCACGAAGTGTTCCAGTAACTTTCTGGCTGACGTGTGCAGCCTGTGCTTGCCAGTCGAGGCTAGAATCAATTATAAGACCAAGGTCTTTAACTGAAGTGCTGAATGGTATGTTTGTACCGTTGTATATTACAGGTGGTAAGGTGGCAGTATCCAACTTGCTTGACACCCATCTACTCCCCACAATAATGGCCTGACACTTGGATGGGTTTACCGTCAAACCGAACCTATACGACCAATCACTCAGATAGTCCAAATCTGCATTTACACGACGAATTGCTGTGGTTATATCACCTGCTGGAGCATGAGTGTAAAGCTGCAAGTCATCAGCGTAGAGATGATACGAACATTGAAAATTATAGGTGACGAGATTAATAAAAATAGAAAATAATAAGGGAGAGAGAATACCGCCTTGAGGAACCCCAGAACCAATATCGCACCAACTCGATAAAGAGTCATCAATGCGAACCGATTGCTGGCGTCCCTGAAGATAAGTTGAGAAAAAATCCACTGCTTCTGAAGACATATTAAGGTGAGAAAGTATAGCTAGTAGGATTTCATGATTAACATTGTTAAATGCATTTGAAAAATCCACCAAGACTAGCACTGTAGCCTTAGTGTCCTCCATACCAGCCCTGATGTCACCAGTTACTTTTAAAAGTGCGGATGAAGTACTGTGACCGGGTCTGAAACCTGATTGCAATGGGCTTAATAGGTGGTTTTTATAAATGAAAAGTGTGAGTTGTTTGTGCACACATGACTCAAGCACCTTGGATAAGAAAGGAAGAATAGAAATGGGACGAAAGTGATTAGGTAGTGAAGGATTGGATATTTTAGGTAAGGGGATAATGTATGCCTTACGCCATTTAGATGGAAATGTTCTAGAAAAGATGGAAAAGTTAATAATGTGGGTAATAGCGGGAAGCAGATGGTCGATAATTGTGACAATCATACGTCGACTTATCATATCACAACATATCATATCTTAGGAGGAGACTTAGGAGGTTTCAGGGTGTAAGAGAGGAATAAGAGGTCATGATGGGAAAAAGCGGGTGCAGGTAATTGCCCATGAAAGGAAACAAGAGAGGTGGAAGAGGTAAGTATCAGATCAAGCCAAGTATCATCAACCAAAATGTTGTGATGGGTAGCTTGTAATGGTAATATATGAAGACTAGCAGATTCCACAATATGGAGCAGCTTACGGGCACGAGATGTTTCAGGTTCTAATAGATTAGTATTTAGATCTCCCATGATGATATAGTGTGTGTACGATGACCCCAAGGAGTCCAGCACAGTTTCCAGGCTGGAGAAGTAGTCAATTGAAGGAGGACAATAGATCACCCCAAGAACCAGCTTGGTTCCCCCGACAACAACCTCTAGGAATAGAAATTCTGCATCAGCAGTGTATTCAGGATCAGATGAGGCAAGAATTTTAAACGGGAATGATCTACGGATATAGATCGCTACCCCACCTGATCGCTTACCTCTAAAACTGATACGATCATTACGCACTAGTATAAAACCGGGAAGAGAATACGATGTAGACTGCAATTCAGGCTTAAGCATACTCTCCGATATTAAGATGGCATGCACGTTCGTGTCGGCAAAAGCCTCCTCCAATTCACTGTAGTGGCAGGGTATGCTTTGTGCATTTAAATGACATACATTTAGTAGGTTACCTCTCTTCATCTCAAAAGTTTTACGCAAGCAGTCACCCAGAGTTCCGGTAGACGAGCTGAAGCTGTCATCATTCGACACTGTAGAAGATTCGTAGGCAGAGTGATATGGTCCATCATCATCAGATGACATTTTATAAATAGTATATGTATAGTGAAATATTTATAAAATATATATTATATATATTTAGTAAGTATACACAATAATAAATAAGTTATAGATATAATAAATATAAGAGCAAGTATAATGTGCAAAATACCTTTTCAAAACTTGATAAGTTGACTCACCCCTGCACCACCCGCCAGCAAACATCACATAGTCAGATAGAAAAATATATATATAACAAAAGCGGCTGGGCCTTATCTACAAAAAAAAACAAAAGTTGTACACAATATATCGTAGTCGGGACAACATATCATTACAAGCCGAATTTGTATCAGTTGATCGTAACTCGGAACGCAACCCAATGATTTTAATTTTAATGTTGGTAGCTGTCAGTAGGGTGACATTGACATGTTGTCAATACCAATCAACATTTACAAATTTGTTTACAAAATTGAATCTGATTGAAGTACATTGTAATATTTGTAGCTTATTCATGTTTACCTACATAGAGTATTATCAATTGAGTGTGTAATACAAAGGAAATAAATTGAAGTCAATATAGAACATTCATGAGTTATACTGCTGAGAGCACATAGAATCAAGATTAATATAATGTACTTAAAGCAAAATGCATAAGTTATTTCAAAACTAACAAGAACAAAAGTAGCAGACAATTAGTATTACTGAATATATCTCCTTTGAAAGTAAACTACAAGAATATACATCAAATTTGTTGACATTTAAAGTCTTACGATTGCGAAAGAACAGTAAATTACTTACGAGATCATCAATAGTGACCGGCAACATACTATGTGTCCCGCAATAACTTAACAACGTACAACGTTTGTACATCATCGGGTTGCGAGAATTACCGAAACTAACTAGGAGTACAAAACGAATGTTTTCTTCACTAAAACAATTGATACTACTACTTTCGCGCTCCCCTTGCTTTTGTACCAGTTAACGAAGCAACAATAGGCTTTGGAAATGCCTTTACTAGAATATGAAAGTCTTCCTCAGTGGTCAGTTTGTGCCTACTCCCATCCATAGCTCGAACAACAATCACACCATCCTGCGTCCAACAGCTACGAGTACCGAAGTGCATACGGGCTTTGTGAAACACTGTCTGCCTATCCTTAGTCAGAAATTCTCTGATTGAGACAGATGAACCTCTCAGTGATGTTTTTGCCCTCCATACTGCAGATCTTAACTGAAGACTAGAGAACCATACCAGGATTGGCCTATGGTGATCATTGCTGGCCACTCCCAACCTATGACAAGTAGCAAAAGAAGCAGGAGAGCAGTCCTTAATGGCCAACTTATTGTTTATAACATTCACAACTACCTCTAAACAGTTTTCATCATCAGCCTCTGCAATGCCCAGGAATAAGAGTGCCTTACGCCGGTGCCTTGTTTCTATTAAGTCAATTGACCTGGCACATTCACCAATTTGCTTACGTAGAAGACCAAGCATGCTATACATAAGCTCTCTGAATGTCCGGAATTCCTCAGCAACTCTTGCCACTGTATCCTTAGCTGGACCACCACTCTGAAGCTGAGCCTCCAAAGCCTCCATCCGCTTTGTAAAACTCTCTTCTAAGGATTTCTGTGCCGATTCAATGTTACTCAGTTGAGACATAGTGAAGTGTAGTTTATTGATATGCTGGCAGGTGGTGTAGTCTTAAAAAAAGTTCACATCAACTTTCCCAATTGTAACATGTAGTTATTTTATCCAATTTACAACTATTAATCCAAAAAGTCACTCATGGCCACTCTTTTTTAACCGCCAGTAACTACATTAGTTTGATGATGACATGATGTTTGACCAATAATATAATTAATTAATAATGAATTTATACAAATAAATAAATAAAATAAATATCCATCACGCCTTATCCCCGAAGGGGTGGCAGAGGCATATATTATATGCCCACTTTTCACCGTGTGGATTCCTGTCCCAAGTAATAGGTGGTGAGCCCATTGCCGTGTTGAAAATGGACAGACGCAGGTTGTGGCTACCTGCTGTTGAAATTTTTCAAGCCGCCCATAAGGCATTCAACCAGACTTAACGACTGCCATTTTACTGGCAACCGGGACCAACGGCTTAACATGCCTTCCGAAGCACGGAAACGCTCGCAAATGTAAATGCCACAAAGTGGTCACCCATCCGATGACCAGCCATAGTGAAAGTTGCGTAACTCAGTGATCGTTTACAGAACACTGAGACCGCGGGGCCACGAGCGCTTCAAAGCGCTAACCCTATAGTACCTACAAGTATATAAGGCTATATATAAGTAATTAAGTGGAAGCCTTTTTAAATTAAAAATATGTCCGTGTTGTACCATCATTGCGCTATGTAAGCCTTCAAAACATTTAGGTATCTTCGAAACATACAGATAGAACAGCGCAGTGGCGCCCTCATTGTTTTCTGCTATTTTTGTGCAATGCTGTATACAGCTGTAGGTAATAGTCGAGTTACAGTGAGCAAAAAAATATCGCATGCAACGGTCATATACATTCACACAATACATACCCTGATAGATAATAGTATATGTGCCCGGTGCCCGCTATTTCAGTATTTAGTATACTCGGAGTAAATACAGAAGTTTTTTTTCTGTACTCCATGTTAAGCTGTAGCTCGACTTTTGTGTATGAACGTACATATCACTATATATAGATATCACAATTCTTTCTCGTCCTATGTTTTTAATTAGTAGTTAAAACGAGTACTTATAAGTGTGTTATTTTTTTCAATGGTCACCTTCTCCACGTCCATTAATTTGTCTTTTTCTTAAATTATTATTTAGCGTAAATTTATACAAAACAAAAACAAAATCAATGTTATGATTAAATTCATATCAAAATTAGAGCTATTCTAGTTGCCAGTTCTAAGGGCAGCCTACACTTTAAGAAGAATCTAGCAAGAAAGTCAATGGATGCTCTTTTAAAATGTAGGTGTGACTTACAACATTAAAATTACACTTACAGTGTTCCTTTGGATTTATGTGAGAACAGTCGACGAAACTTAGTTTGCCTTAAATTTAAATAATATTATTTGTAATAATTGCTATTACAGCTATGAGCTGACCAGTCCCAACAGACGGCACCCGTTCACGGGTATGACATATATCAGCCATCGCCCTACTAAACCGTATTATAGGGAATAAGGCGACCCGATACATACGCCACCACTGCCAGGACACTTAGGCGAGCATGACATACCCAAAAACTGCACAGCAACTATCACACAATAAAAAATTCAAATTACATATTTGTATATTAGCTATTACCGGAACTAAACGCAGCAAATTTAGAAGCCTTTAGTTGTCAGACGTTTCAAATTATTCACAATGTAGAAATGTAAAAATACAACATATACATATGCAGATTCAAGACAAGTACAAAATAACACAAGATTCATTAGAATCCTAAATAGCTCGCGCGAAGAGCAAGCAACTCATTTCCATTTATTTTTATCATTTAAATAATCATTAATTATGTAATAAGCTCTTTTCAAGAGGTGCGTCTTAATTTCCGCCTTAAATTTATGTAACGGCAGGTTCATAATGTCTAAAGGAATTTTATTATATAGGCGTACGCCAATTCCTGCAAAAGAGTCATGAACCTTTTGTAAACGATGATGCGTTCCAATTAATTTATGCTTATTTCTAGTATTTTTCGAATGTATGTCACTGTGTCTATAGTATAAATGTATGTTCTGTTTAACTAACATGATATTTGCAAATATATACTGTGATGCAACCGTTAAAATGCTAATTTCTTAAAATTTCTCTCTAAGAAACACTCCAGCACTCAATTTATATATTGCACGTATAGCTCTCTTCTGGAGTACAAAAATTACTTGTATATCAGCTGCTTTGCCCCACAGCAAAATGCCGTAAGACGTGACACTATGAAAATAACTAAAGTATACTAGCCTGGCAGTTTCTACATGAGTGAGCTGCCTGACTTTTGCCGAGCTGAGTTTACCTGCAAGACACGTTATTTGGGCGTTCCACTGCAGTGTGCTATCTAAAGTGATCCCCAAAAATACAGTTGATTCTACAAGATTAAGGGTATCACCGTTCAATGTTATATTTGTACCGCAATTCCTGACATTAAGCATGCTGAATCTGATACATTTTGTCTTCTTAGCGTTTAGTAGCAAATTATTGGTTGTAAACCAATCTACAACTTGGACAAGTAAACTATTTACGCCGTTAAAATCAGTAAGCGTGCGATCAACTTTAAAAATAAGTGACGTATCATCCGCAAATAGAACAATGTCGCACAAGTTCTGTATATAGAATGGCAGATCGTTAATATAAATTGAAAATAGAAACGGTCCTTTTTTTGATCCCTGCGGTACGCCCATAGCTACAGATGCTCCAGAGGACGCAATCAAATGCTTTGGAGAGATCGCAGAAAACACCAATAGCATCTTGTCTATTCTCCCAGGCGCTATATATATGATTTAGAAGAAGTATTTGAAAGAGGCGAGTAGCAGTTGTAGTACCTATTTACAAAGGGAAAGGCTCCCGCCAAAACGCTCCAGCTACAGGGCGATCAGCTTGGTCAGCTTAGCTAGTAAGGTGTATGCAAAGGTTATAACGGCACGAATACAAGAAAAGTCTGAAAGGTATTTATGGGAGGCTCAATGCGGATTCCGACGTGGAAGAGGTTGCATGGATCAAGTGTTTTCTCTTCGCATGATCGCGGAAAAGTTTCTGGCTGTTAGCCAGAAGGTTTCCTGCGCTTTTGTGGATCTAGAGAAAGCATTTGATAACGTTGTGAGAGAAATGCTGTGGGACTTGCTGCCCGGATATGGTGTGGACGGCTCGCTACTGCGGGCAATACAGTCGCTTTATAGATACTGTAAGGCTTGCGTGCGAATAGGGGGGATGTGTCACCTCTTTTTGATGTCTGTACAGGTGTCAAACAGGGATGTGTCATGCCCGCCTGGCTGTTCATAGTGTATCTGGACAGTTGCCTGCAGAAGTTGAAAGATTTTAATATGGGTGTGAATTTGGGTGACTTTACAGTAAACTGTCTGCTGTACGCTGATGATGCGGTGCTCATGGCCTTATCAGAAGCTGACCTTCAGGCATTAGTCACTAATATGAAAGAGGAGTGTGAAAGTAAGGGTCTTCGCTTGAATGCAAGTAAAACTAAGGTTCTAGTATTTGAAAGAGGTGACGTAAGAACTAAATGCGAGATTAGGGTAAACCAGGAACGTCTAGAGCAAGTGAATGAAATTGTGTATTTAGGAAGTATGTTTAGCGCGAATGGAAGATGTGATTCGGATGTAGAACGGCGAGTAGCTGCCGGAAACAAAGTTAACGGTGCTTTGTCCCAGTTAGTAAAGCGACAAAGCATCGTAAAAGTAAAAGCAACTTTGCTTTACGGTAGCGAAACCTGGGTATGTTAGCAGATGCATGAAAGTAAATTGAATACTGTGGGGATGCGATCACTTCGAAAATTGTGCGGCGTTACCTTGACCGACCGAATACGTAACGAAGTGATACGCAATATGGCAGGTTTGAATGAAAGTGTCAGTGTTAAGCTGGAAAAGGGCGTGCTCCGTTGGTTTGGACACTTCCAACGAATGAATGAGGAACGATTGACGAAGAATATATATTGTTCAAAAGTAGAGGGTAGAAGGAGTCAGGGTAGGCCGAGACTTACATATGAAGACCACGTGAGCAGATTGCTCAAAAACTGAAAGTTCAAAAGTACTCGGATACCCAGACGTTCGTGTATGATGCGATTGATGAATCTCGAAGAAGCGAAAGACGTATGTATGGATCGCGAAGCCTGGCGATCTGTACTCTCTGACTACCCCGTCAGGGATACAGCGTGAAGATAGTTAGTTAGTTATAAAATAGTTTTCGCAATGGTGTTTTATGGTCAACGCAATCAAATGCTTTGGAGAGATCGCAGAAAACACCAATAGCATCTTGTCTATTCTCCCAGGCGCTATATATATATGATTTAGAAGTGTCACACCTGCATGAATGGTAGAACGGCCCCTTGTGAACCCATACTGCTCTTTATGTAATAGCCTATTTGAATTAAAATGAGCTTGTAATAGTTGCAACATATTTTTTTCAAAAATTTTGCTAATTGCAGGTAATATTGAAATTGGTCTGATCCAGATTTAAATAGAGGTATTACTTTACTGTGTTTCATTGAATCCGAAAATATTCCTTTATCAACACACTTATTAAATATTTCAGCTAGATGTGTTGATATATTAACAATAATAGACTGTATCAATTTTACAGAAATATCCCACAAGTCAGCTGTTTTTTTTTGAGTTAAGTGACATGAATACTTTAATGATATCGTTGGGGTTTACATATTTAAAGATAAATAAGACACTACACTGATCCACGCTGCCCTCAAGCATACGTTGAGCTTTTATTGGACAAGAATTTAAGGAGCTAGTTGTTTTCGCGGGTATATCTATAAAATAGTTGTTAAAAGTTTGTTCTACATCTAATTTATTATTAATCACTTTTATATTCATATTTAACTCAATGTTATTATAGCGAGGTAGTGATCGACCGGTTTCAGTTTTGATTATTAGTCGTTACATATAAGTAATAAAATAAAAGTATATAAAATAAAATAAAATAAAATAAGATAAAAATGACTTGGCATTCCAAGTCATTTTTATCTTATTTTTTGACTCTTTAATTTTATTACTTATATGTAACGACTTGGCAGCAGCACAGGCCTTTTTGAAGGTTTTAGAATAAATTTTAACATATTGAATAAAGGCAGGATCAAATTTAAATTGCTTCATACCATATAGTTCGTACAACTTAGCCCTACTTTTATAAATTCCTGTAGTTGCCCACTCACAAAATAGCAAGCTTTTGTTTTTATAAAATGTTTTTGATTTAAATATGTTATTGTACTCAGCTTTAATTGTATAAAATAAGGAGTCATATAAACCATTTGGATCTTTCTGATAAAAGTCAATATTAGTGACTTTTGCTGAATCATTAACATTAAATTGTTTAAGTCGATACGCACTCATTGGCCTACATACAATTTTATTCCCTTTAGAAGTGACATTAATAGGAAATGCTGCTTTTTGACCAAGATGATCCGATGGAAAGTTACTTAGTATCTCCCTTGTTGTTGATGCACAGTTGCAGAATATATTATCTATACATTTTCCAGAATGTGAGGTGATTCTAGTTGGCTCACAAAATAATTTTTGTAAGCCAAAAGATTCTCATACATTTCGAAGACTGCACAAGTATGTCAACTTTAAAATCCCCACACACCACAACATGTTTTCTACTAGTGAACAAACGCTTCAATGCATTTTCCATTACAGTTTCTAATAAATTACACCCATTTGCAAAAAAAAAAACTAGCGGTTTCGATTTTCTTCGTGGCTGAAAAAAATAAAATACCAAAAAGGTTTTAATCATTTGAACATGTTACTGGCCAGTTACAAAAGTGCCATAATGTTTATAAGAGTACATTCCAAATTCAAATTTTTGACTGAGCCTGGTTTTCAAAGAAAACAACGTTTAACTACATTTTGTGGCGCGAATTCCCTATAGTTAATATCGACTCTAATTAACTTTTTGTCAATTTTTATTAAATAATCTGATGTCCTTGACATTTAAAAGTATTGTTATTGCTGTTTAGCAATCTCGAAAATGGTAGATAAAGTGACAAAAGCGAGCAAAATTATTGCGCTGCTTGAAGAAGGTTGCAGCCAATGCTTCGTGGCTCAGACGCTAAATGTGAGTCGGTCGACAGTTTCAATGACCTGGCAGCGCTATCAAGAGACCGTTTCCGTCAAGAGAAGCCCTGGTTCTGGCAGAAAGACATGTACCGAACCACGGGATGATCGTTTTCTAGTTAGTCAAGCGTTGAGAAATCGCAAATCTTCTTATGTGTACCTCAAGAACAGCCTCGAAGAAGTAATAAATGTGCAAATTCTAAAGTCTATGGACAGTCAGGAGGAGGCATCTCGCTGGTAAAATACACAGTCATCGCCCGGCACGCGGCCCTAAATTACTCCGTGGACATCGAGTTGCCAGGCTTAGCTTCGCTCGAAATTGTGTGTCATGGACTCATGAAGACTGGGGTAGGGTATTGTTCTCCGATGAAGCCAGGATATCTCTGCATGGTGAAGACCGACGTCGACGAGTGCTACGTAGACGAGGAGAACGCTTTGCAGAGGCATGTTTTGAAGAAATCACACCTTATGGAGGGGGCTCTTTTTGTTTTGGGCAGGAATAAATTCTACGGATCGTACGGAGTTAGTCTTCATCGAAAACTGTACACTGACTGGACACCGATACATAACGGAAGTTCTAATTCCTTATACACAACCCGCTTTAATCACTCTTGGCGAAAACTAAATTTTTATGGACGACAACGCTCGCGCCCACCGGTCTGGCGATGTGGAAGCGTATATGCTAGACGTCAGAATTCGTCGTTTGGACTGGCCAGCTAGAAGTCCGGACCTCAATCGCATAGAGCATGTCTGAGACGTTCTGAAGCGACGAGTGAGATCAGTGCAGACCATCAGAGAGCTAAAGAATTTGATTACCGCGGAGTGGGAACGTATTCCCCAAGAAACCATAAAAGATATACTCGCTAGCATGCCCAGACGAATGCAAGCCGTGATTTGCAAGAGCAAGAGGGGGTCACACTTAATACTAAACTTTTATCTGCTTTTAATGTATTCAAGAAAAACAAAGAAATTAACGCGTTTCATTTTTATTTAGCGAGCAGGTACAATAATAGTGTTTTGAGCTTAAACATTATTTCTTAATAATTTAATCAAAATGTTATGAAAAACTGATGAAAACTATTCCTTCCTAATTAATTTATAAAATTCTGAGGAGACAAACTAATAGTAACTATAAAATAGTTCTTTGCTTAAGTGCCCGTTTTTTTTTGCAAAAGAGTTTATAATCCCTATCTGGAGGACTGTAGACACAGAGGACAAAGAGTTGCTCAAGCTCAATACAGGAAAATTCTGCAGTACGCTTAATAGAAAGGGCCACAACATCTTTACGTTCTTTACATTTTAAATTATTAGAAACGAATATAAGAGAGCCACCACGAATAGCTTTCTTTCTTAAGAACGCACTGCAAAGTGAATAAAATTGATTGTTGAACAATAGTTCATAACTTTTTAACCAATGTTCTGTAATACAAAAAATGTGAACATTGTGTTCCTTTATAAAAAGTTCTATTTGTAGTAGTTTTTCAGATATGCCTTCAATATTTTGGTGAACCAACTTTCAACTACAAGAGGTATTGTTAATATACTCAGAATTAACACAACCAATATTATTTTCAGTGTCTTTAAAAATGGTGGGCTCAAAAGACTTATAACCATGGCCAGATTTTATATCTGTTGTCTTACAAGCTAGTTTTTTGGGATATTATCCCAAGTTATTATCTCAAAATTATGCCCAAAAGGAGCTAGTTTAGCCAATAGTTTGGCTTGATTCAAAAAAAAAAATTATAACAATACAGCTATCTGACGTCGTAAAAACTTTAATAGTAAATAACTATCAAAATTAATCAATACAATAAAAATTGTATGCACAAATTGTATCATATTCTATCAAACTGAAAAAGGCATACGACGATCTCATTGTCCAAGGCAATTTACTATGTACTGGCTGTAAAAAAATTAGGAGGTAACATAGTGACAACAATACTGAAAATAAAAACCGAATCATGCAGCTGCCAGCAAAACAGAATCTTCTAGAACGCTAAAATTTTAATATGGTTAAATAATCACTTTACAAAATGAACATTATTCATTCACCTAGGCAAACATGAAGGAAAATCACTTCTCGTAATACTCTAGGATATTATTTTTTTTGCTTTAAAGAGTAAACGTTATAGGTATGTATGGTTGATGTATTTCGTTATATTGTAAAAAATAACTAACTAACTAACTATCTTCACGCTGTATCCCTGACGGGGTAGTCAGAGAGGACAGATCGCCAGGCTTCGCGATCCATGCATACTTCTTTCGCTTCTTCGAGATTCATCAATCGCTTCATACACGCACGTCTGGGTATCCGAGTACTTTTGACCTTTCCGTTTTTGAGCAATCTGCTCACGTGGTCTTCATATGTAAGTCTCGGCCTACCCTGACTCCTTCTACCCTCTACTTTTGAACAATATATATTCTTCGTCAATCGTCCCTCACTCATTCGTTGGACGTGTCCAAACCAACGGAGCACGCCCTTTTCCAGCTTAACGCTGACACTTTCATTCAAACCTGCCAAATTGCGTATCACTTCGTTACGTATTCGGCCAGCCAAGGTAACGCCGCACAACTTTCGAAGTGATCGCATCTCCACAGCATTCAATTTACTTTCATGCATCTGCTGACATACCCAGGTTTCACTACCGTAAAGCAAAGTTGGCACTAGCACTGCATTATGAATCGCCAGTCGTGCTTCTTTTACGATGCTTTGTCGCTTTACTAACTGGGACAAAGCACCGTTAACTTTGTTTCCGGCAGCTACTCGCCGTTCCACATCCGAATCACATCTTCCATCCGCGCTAAACATACTTCCTAAATACACAATTTCATTCACTTGCTCTTGTAAAAAATAAATAAATATAAAAATGTCTTTATTTTGCATAGACCATTTCAACGGCGCTTACAAAATGTCATACACTAAAACTAAAGAAAAAAATTGTATATTTAAAGTGACCACCGGTTCGGAACGCGGCCCACCTGAAAAGAACCGGCAAGAAACTTAGGAAGGCTTTTTTTTGATGGCCTATTTACAATTTAATATATTATGACTATAATATTTTATTTGCCAGCAGATCATTTCCAGGCATCCCTGTCCTGTAAATAGTGTTGAATAGAGTAATAACCTTTTTCACAAAGCTTTCTTTTAATAAACTTTTTAAATTTATTTAATGGTAAATTTCTCAGGTCACAGGGAAGCTTGTTGTAAAAGCGTATACAGTTACCCTGGAAAGAATCGCCAATCTTATGCAGCCGACTGTGGTGAACTAAAAGATTGTTTTTATGTCTAGTGTTTATATTTTGTATATCACAGAGTTTAGTAAACTGTGATAGATTTTTCTGGACATACATAAGATTGGCAAAAATGTATGGTGATGCTACGGTTAGAATATTTACTTCTTTGAATTTTTCTCGGAGGGAGACTCTGGGGCCCAAATTATATATAGCGCGTACAGCCCGCTTTTGAAGAACAAAAATGTTATTTACATCTGCAGCACTCCCCCAAAGGAGAATACCGTAAGACATAATACTATGAAAATAGCTGAAGTAAACCATTCTAGCCGTATCTACATCTGTTAGAGTCCTGATCTTTTTTACAGCGTATGCAGCCGAACTTAACCTAGAGGACGTCTTTTCTATGTGCCGGCCCCACTGCAAATGTGATGTAATTTTTTGCACAATGTTTCATGTTGAACGCAATCAAAGGCCTTGGATAGATCGCAGAAAATACCTAATACATCTTGCTTGTCTTCCCAGGCTTCATGAATACATTTTAATAACTTAACACCAGTATCGGAAGTTGAGCGCCCTTTCGTAAAACCAAACTGTTTTGTATGAAATATTTTATGAATATCAAAATGGGATAGCATTTGATTCAAAATTCTTTTTTCAAATACTTTGCTCAAAGTTGGCAGCACTGACACTGGTCGAAAATTAGACGGGTCTGTAGCGCTGCCAGCCTTGAACAAGGGTATGACTTTGCTGTGTTTCATTAAATCAGGAAATATACCACTGGAAACACAGTCATTAAACACATTTGCTAGATGCGGCGCAATGACCTCAATGATACATGATGCAGTTTTGACTGATAATCCCCAAAGGTCCGCGGTTTACTTAATTTCAATACATTTAAAAGTTTTTATAATATCCTGAGCGCAAATATCTGTGAATACAAATGCATCCCTGCAATAAGGAACAGATTCTTCTAATAAATGTTCAGAGGAACTGGAAGACGCTTGCAGAGATTTAGTCGTCCAAATAGGTACATTTTCAAAAAATGTTCAAATTCCGTCGCCACTTCCAGGTCCCCTGTAACATGACAATCATTTACTTTTAAGTGGAAATCCCTTTCTGTCACCATAGTTCTACCGCATTCAGAGTTAATGATATTCCAAGTCATTTTTATTTTATTCACAGAATTAGAAATTTTATTTTTAATAACGTTTGACTTTGCAAGATAACATGTTTGTTTAAATATCTTAGAATAATTTTTAACATATTCCTGAAAGGTTTGGTTAAAATTATATGATTTTTCTGAATATAATTCAAATAATTTGTTTCTACTTTTAAAAATACCTGGTGTAGCCCAATCACTGAAAACAGGGCGACCACACCATATTTTAGAGTAAGAAGCACCTGTATATGTATGATTTATTACAGAATGACCTAACTGTGATAAATGATGTCCAAAATTTTTACCTATTTCATCGCAATACACTAAGATTTTTTCATTATTTTTTATTTGCAACTTTTCTATTACAGATACCTCGCAGGTACTGCTTGAACTTAATATACTAGTATCCACACTGCACACAGTTTTAACTGGTGATGAAGTGAGTTTATCACCAGATGTTATTGAATGTGGCTGCAGTGATATATTACTATGCAATGTACCACCGCACATATTTTCACTTAGGATTGACGAAGTTGTTTGCTCACCAATTCCATCACTGCATATAATTTTTTTACAATTCAAGGGTGAGGCGGGAACATGGCCGCATATCAATTGGTCATTTTGACAATGACATGAGTTTACTAATTTACCTAACACCTGTTCCCTACTCTGTTTCTCTGCCGTTTCATATTTATATGTAATTGATTTTAAAGAGTCTTGGAGCCGATCAATCTGATATTGAAGGGCCCGTGTATCAGTTTTGTACTGTAGTGCGACAGTGTCCAGTTCTAACATATACATATTCACCTGGTCAATCAGTTGCAATCTCTGTTTATTAAGTGACATAGTATTTATAAAAAACTTATATTTATGTTTAATTTTTTTTGATTTAGTGATAAACTTTTTAATTTTTAAATATTTCTTTAACGTATTTTTACTACATTTAATCATTTTCAATGACTTAAAACAGCCCCCGGATTCATCATCAGAGGTGAGGTCTATGATAATGGAAGGGTGAGCTTTAGCAGTATCTATGCTTGTAGCCATCAGTTCATCGAACAAGTGACATAGTTTATATAAAAATCTTATATTTATGTATCATTTTCTTTGATTTAGTGATAAACTTTTTAATTTTTAAATATTTCTTTAACCTATTTTTACTACATTTAATAATTTTCAATGACTTAGAACAGCCCCCGGATTCATCATCAGAGGTGAGGTCTATTATAATGGAAGGGTGAGCTTTAGCAGTATCTATGCTTGTAGCCATCAGTTCATCGAACAAACTCTGATTAGATTGAACCACGGTGCTCTGTTTCTCAGTTTCAAGTTGTGATATTTTGATTAGATTGAACCACGGTGCTCTGTTTCTCAGTTTCAAGTTGTGATATTTTGATCTCTGATCGTTGTAGCTCCTCCTTAAGTACTGCAATTTGGTTCAAACTTTGTTCATAATGATCCCTACAAGAGTCAAAACTGTCAACTATAAGTTGTAGCCTATCCCGATCCTGTAAGGTATCAGTATACAGTGAATGCAACTGTGCCAGTTCTTTCTTGAGCTGTCCGTACTTACTTAAAATACCAAGCAGTTCTAACTCATTTTCGTCCCTTTCCTTGTTTAGTTTATCGCATTTCTCCCTCATAATAAGTAACTCTTTCAACGTTAATTGGAGCCTTGTCTCTTGTTGATTAGCTAAGGCTACGTGTCATTATCATATTAACAGTATTCGACATTTTTGATTATAATTACGTATTACAGAATCAGTGATTAGTAAAAAAGAGTAAGAAAGGCGAAACAAAAACAAGGTTATGTTCTACAATCAGTATTCTATAATCAGTCAGTAAAATCAATCTATTACTGGACATGTGAGGATGTAAAAGTAAATAAACAAACAAACCTTGATTTAAACAACTATAAGTTTAAAAAATCTTGCCAAATCCAAGTACTTATTTTAAATATTGAAAAATTTTCCGATGTATATCTGTCACTGCACCGGTACAATTTTAAAGTTTATATTTATCTACTTTTATCACAAATAGTTTATGTAACACTTAATATACTATTATTTGGCAATGAGGAATTGGTTTTTACTTAAAATTATAATTATATTTGTAATATTACAATATAAAATACGGAGCCAATTCAAATCAGCTGTTATGCCTAGGGTTGCCACAAGGAAAAAAAATGTATTGTGATGGTTAACTTGAATAATATAGTACATAATATATCCATCCATAAATATATACACAGAAATAATAAGGAATTTACATTTAAAAAAAAGTATGTTTGTGTGTGTGTACTTATGTGTACACGTTAGAAGTTGTTCCTTTTTTGGCGTAACAAGATGAAATGAAAATAAAATATCCTTTGCCTTAACCTGTTTAAAAAAATAAGCAAAAATATTGACTATAGCTAACTTCAGGGTGCTTGAAAACTACTTGGAATGTAGTTATAAGTTGTTCAGGAAACACTTATCAGCTAGCTTCAGGGTGTCGGTTGTTCGTGACGGTATGCGCGCGCACCCTAAAAATTTACTCTAATCATTTTTCCCTATGGCGCCAAATGAAGTGTAACTTTGAAATTAAGTGAAATGTATTAAAAGATTGCCGCATACCAACACTTATCATACCAACTTTAGATTTTAGACCCATAAATTGCAAAATGTAAAGCTATATAGGTAGGTATATTAGAAAAGGAAATAAGTCAGACAGTTGCTACAATCCAAGCGTAAAATCGAAAATAGCGGACGTTCGTGCAGCCCCTCAATTGTTTGTCACTAAATCATATTCACTATAAAAGTCCCGATAAAACGGGAAAATATTCCTTGTACTTTATATTTTGCTCACCAATCATAACATCTTAGCACTTAATAGGGTGTTTATTTTTTATTTGATGACTTTTGCTGACCGAACTAAAGTTAATTTAGAGCATGGCGAAATAATTTCCTATATTAAAATTAACGTATGAATTTATATCAACACATTAATAAACTTTGCCAGAGTCATGACTAACTCATTAGTGAAATGCTTGAAAAAGCTGAACAACATGAGTTTAGATTCGTATATGTCTAAACCAAACCTTTGTAAATTTAGTAGGAACTCATTTGAGGGTGATGTTTTGCTCTAGTTAGTTTTCGACAATTAGTTTTGTTTTTATTCGTCCTGTGTCATGAATATGTAGGCCAAAAGTTTAGTGGTATTTATTAAAATGTGTTGTTTGTTTATTGTAAATTGATGTATTGTAGAGTAAATTAATTTTATATTTTTCTTTTTTAGCAAGAGGCTGCATAGAAGAATTTAGTTTTTTTATTTTACTTACCACCTATCTACGGCATTGTGTTTATGTTTCTACTTCATAATCACAATGATTAAAGCTGCATTTTTCATAGCGTGGCGTAGAATTTCGATAGCATCCAGTATTCCGGCTTCGAGTTTAATTGGTTGTAAATATTAGTGATAAAATATTACCTAAAAAAAATTGTTACAAATTTCTAATTCTTGCTGACCATGAAATTAAGCAACATAGTAGAACTCATGGAAGCTATGATTCTTACGACTAAAACCACACGTATCCCTTCCATCTGTCTATAGCCGGGAGTCCCGTGAGTAGATTTATTTATTTAATACATCAATCAATCAATAAATCAAATTAGCCTATGGCAGTCTATTGTTGGACGCGGACCTCTTTCAGTTTCTGCCACAACATGCGATCTTGTGTCTTCGGCATCCAGTTCCTCGCTCAGACTTTTCCTAAGTCGTCTGTCCAACTGGTGGGAAAGAGGAGGCGTCCTCCATTACTCTACAGTAGTGTAAAGTACCGAAATGTTAAATTACGTGCGATAAATGCAAATGCTGATAAAATTTATCATAAATATTAATCAACAACTTCAATAATCTCAAAGGAATTAATTAGTAACCTAGACACCGCTATAAATACAAATGTTTTCAATTATTAAATTTTAGTATAAATTCTCGTTTCAGATACATATTTTAATAATTGTTTGGCACGTGCCCGACCCAAATAATATTATAACCTTATTAAGTTTCAAATCTCTCTACAATTGGGTTTTGCTTCGTAATTAACAAAGTATTTTAAGTTCAGTATTCAATACTAAGTTTTAACCCACAAATATGCTTACGGTTAAATGTGGGCGTATAGTATAACCTCGACACCCACTTGGGAATAAAAAATGAATGATTAATTTAATTTAAATTCACCATTCCATCTATTCGAGTATCTTGGTATTTTAAAATTATTAAACTTTTCACAAAATTGTTTTTTAGTTATAGTTCTTTTGGCGCGATAGGGAAAAATGATGAGAATAAATTTTTACGATGCGCGCGCAGACCGTCATGAAGAACCGACACCATGAAGTTAGATGATAAGTGTTTCCATGACAACTTATAACTAGGTACATTCAAAGAATTTTTCTTTCCTTTGATGTTTTTTTTTACTAATTTATCATTCCGGTTACAAAGAGTAGTGGTATAGGTATGTGATGAAATTATTAGACTAAAGAAGTGTAACTTCTAACGCGAGTACTTAAGTACACACACACTTTTTTTGAAATTTTACAAAAGTTATTGATAAATAATGTACATTTATTTATGAATAATACTGTTTTACTGACATCCTTAAAGATCCATGTAAAGTAAAAGCAGACAATATTACAATTCGCACACAAGATTTCTCATCTAGTGAGTCAAGTCGACAGTGTCATCGACGGGAATTCCAGGCTCACTGACTCATCTCGTTCGAGGTTGCGGAACTTCTAATAGTATATGGCTATATTAAATTGGAAAATTACCCCGTATACAGTTTTATGAGAGAACTAATGATGCTGCACTTGAGAAACTCGTAAAGTTATCACGTTAACTGACGTTATATTTATATAAACAGCTACTTTAGAGGCAATGAGGTATAAATAAAGAAATAAATATCGTTGGGACAACTCACTCAACGCCATCTGATTCCAAGCTAAGCAGAGCTTGTACGATGGTAACCAGATGACTGATAAACATACTTATATATTTCTATATACATACTTATTATAGATAAATAACACCCAGACACAGAAAAAAACATCGTGCACATTACACAAAGTTTTATCCTCATTGGGAATCGAACCCACGACCTCTTCCGTAGCAGTCGGATACACTCCCACCGCGCCACAGAGGCAGTCAATTATGCAGTCTTGTATGCAACAAGATTATTTTTACCTCCTCTTTCAAGGCCTTCAACTGGGCTCAACGACTACCATTTTACTTCCAACTGGGACCAACGGCTTAACGTGCCTTAAACGTGGCTAAACGCTCGCAAATGTAACAAAGTGATCACCCAAGCAAGGGCCAGCTTTAGCGAAAGTTGCTTAACGCAGTGATCGTTTGCAGGATACTGAGTTAGCGGGGCCACTAACTTATTCTAGATTTGCAATATTTATTGTAAATTGTATAAAGGATATCCGCAATGATCGTAGCTCATAAAGTGGCCCGACAAACTTTGCACTGTCTTTAAATTTTAATGTATTCTATCGGTATAATATTTTATAGGTTGTATAGCTTAAAATTTACGTACCTTTAAATTTTTTTACGGAACCCTCAGTAGATGATCGCACTTGTCGGGTACTTTTACTTATTTTGCTATTCGGGTTAGAAATAAATACAACAAATCTAGTCGAACTAGATTAAAGAACGAAAAACTCGGTTCACCCGTGTTCTCTAATTTTAAATGATGTAACAAGATTTCAGTTATATGAATCAAATAAAATAATAAAATAAATATTGTATGACACTTTTAAAACAACGCTATCTAGCCCAAACTAACCTATGAGCTTGTACTATGGGATCTAGACAACTAATATACCTACTTAAATATTTAATAATACATATATAATAAACACCCAAACTTAGAAACCAACATTTGTGGATCACACAAATATTTTTTCCGACCCGGGAATCGAACCTGAGACCTCAGCGCGTCAGTCGCATACACTACCACTGCGCCACTGAGGCAGTGAATATTAATATATGTTAGGATAATTTAATAGGTATCCTACTAATATTATAAACGCGAAAGTTTGTAAGAATGGATGTTTGTTACTCTTTCACGCAAAATCTACTGAATAGATTTTGATGAAACTTTACAATAATAGAGCTTGCACATCAGAATAACACATAGACTACTTTTTATCTCGGGAACAAGTTCCTGTGGGAAACGGGAACGGGAAGACTTCACCACGCGTGATAGCTAGCTTCAAATAGTCATAAATATATCTATAAACCTACATACCTTTAATTAAAATCATCTAATTTCGTGACCCTTTAACTTTAGGAGAACAAGAAACCCCTTGTAAATTAATTACAAACGTCAGTCCAAAGCGAAAATTTCAAACAAGACGAGATAGCAACATTTGCATCAACTGTATTTATGACCGATTCGTTTTCGCTAATTAATTTCAACTCTTATCTAATACGCTTAATTGGAGTTTTCGAGTTTGTTCGTTATTCATTGGAGAGTTTAATATCACCGCAATAACTTTAAAGTGAGATATTTGTGAAAATTAAACAAAACAACGACGCAGTTTCTGTTGATATCATTATGAGTGAAACGAGTTCGTTTGTCGCTTTGTAGATGTTGAGGTTTTGTAATGAACAAGATTTAGACATGAAATAAGAATAATTATCTTGTACTTTTCCTTTACTTTACTTTTCGATACTGACTTACCTATGAAGTGTAGACTTATTAATATTTATCTATTACGCCTTATCCTCGAAATGGATATTATATGCACTTTTCACCATGTGTATTCCTGTCCCACGTAATAGGTGGTGAGCCCATTGCCGTGTTGAAAATAGACAGACACAGGTTGTGTTGTGGCTACCTGCTGCTGAAATTTTTCAAGCCGCCCATAAGGCCTTCAACTAGACTTAACGACTGCCATCTTACTGGCAACGGGGCTAACGGCTTAACGTGCCTTGCGAAGCACGGAAATGCTCGCAAATGTAAATGCCACAAAGTGGTTCAGCGGATCCGAGGACCAGCAATAGTGGAAGTTGCGTAACTCAGTGATCGTTTACAGAACACTGAGTCCGCAAGTGCCCTCGCGGACTTAGTGTGCACGACTTTACTTGTCGATACTGACTTACCTATGAAGTGTAGACTTTACTTTGAAAATAAGATAAGCAACATGATTTCTGATTCTCAGCAAGGCCTTTTATTTGATATTCCAAATGAAAGGATCCCAAACTCCGAAATACACATCTGTGGATCAGACAAATATTTGTTCCGAATTGGTAATTGAACCCGGGACTTCAAGTGCGCCACCGAAGCAGTCATAATCTACACGTGTTTATAAAATAAATGTTGAATTCGATGAAGATAATTGCTTCATAAGTGAGTTCCAGGATTCCACCCGAATATACATACTCGTACTATGCATTGAAAATCCAAGAAAAAACTTATACAAAAAAACTAAGCTTCTTTAAAGTTATTTTTATTAACTCTGTTATTATTAACTAGTTGACGCCCGTGTAGAGATGTTTTCCCGTTCCCGTTTCCCACAGTAACTGTAACTGTTCCCGGGGTAAAAAGAAGCCTATTCAGTAGTTTTTACGTGAAAGAGTAACAAACATCCACACAAACTTTCACGTTTATAATATTATCAAGATAATATGTTATTGAAATAAATATCACGGGGAATCCTTCTAATAACACAACTAATATATTATGATGATAATGACGGGTCTAACTAAATTAAATGATAAAGGAATTAAGGTACCTACGGTTCCGACCGGGTAACCAGATTTAAATTAAACCTAGAATATATAAACCTGTTAAGCCTAGAGAAATTAATAAACCATATTGCAGAATCTTTGCATTCTATTTTGGATATAACCTATTGTGGGTCTTTTTTTTTTCTTTTAGTTTATTTTTGTCAATAAAAAGGGTACCTATCTATGATGGATATGGGCAACATAACAAAGACTCGATGTTTTCAATATACGAGGAAAATACATTAAACTGTTAGTTTTCCGACGAATATTTCAATTTTTTTTTATTTCCGTTTCAATATTATTAAACCAGAATAACATGTTGCAGTGCAAATGTTTGTATAGCTCTTTTAAATTTATACACAACATTGATAATTACTTGATCGCTGGTAGCGGGGTACTAACGCGCACATAGCCGCTATGAAAATGCAGGTATTTGGTAAACGCAGAAATCCTTCTTAACATACTTACTTATTAATCACGCCGTTATCCCCAAAGGAACGTATTATTATACGTTCCTTTGGGGATAACGGCGTGATTATCGGCGTGATGATCGTCGATACATTTTTGTCCCAAGTGACAGGTGGGGAGCCCACTGCTGTGTAGAAATGGAAAGGCGCAGGTTGTGGGGACCTGCTATTGAAATTTATTAAATTTATCAAGCCACCCATAAAAACTTCAATTTGACTCAACGACTGTCTTGTTACTGGCAACCGGGACCAACGGCTTAACGGGCTTTCCTAAGCACGAAAACGCTCGTAAATAGAAATGCCACAAAGTGGTCACCCATCTGAGGCCCAGTCACAGCGAAAAATACTTAACGCAGTGATCGTTTACATATCACTTAGCGGGGCTACCATCCTTTTTTTGCTTGTAATCTAAGGTCATTTTGAATTCTACTTCTGTTATGCAGGATTACGTATCTAATTTTATTATGCATGATGATAGAAACTACAAATAAGTTTATACTTATACTAGCTGACGCCCGCAGCTTCACCCGTGGCCCGCGTGGTGAAGTTTTCCTTTTCGGGATTTCGCACAGTACCCTAAACGTTTTGAAAATCCAAAATAGCCTAAGTTACTCACGAAGAATGTAGCATTCTAATGGTGAAAGAATATTTAGAATCGGCATTATAGTTTCTGACCCTTTTTATTACAAACAAACTTACAAATCTTTCCTCTTCACAATATTAGTATAGATCTAAAGTAGGTGTAGTATAATAAAAATATCTCCGAGAAAACTTTGTAAAAGAAATGGGTCAGTTTGTTCACCGGTGGGGTTAGTTCCAGGAAAACATATTATTATGACGTCAACCCACATCACGTAGGAGCTAACGTAAGTGGGATATATTATTATGATAGCTCTTTGTATCTTTCAGATGATAAACGCTTACTCTAGAAAAACTAAAGGGATGACAAGACTAATCCCAGCTAACATTATTAGAATCGAGCAAGCGTTGCCAATTGAATTGGCCCTTCGAATGAAAGTGTCGGAAAATATAGTTCCAACAGACCAAAAGAGAAAAGTAGGTCGCTCCTTCTCGCTTGCACCTAATAGAGACAGAAGTGATAAAAATACCACGTATAAAATTTACAGTAAACTGTCTGCTGTACGCTGATGATGCGGTGCTCATGGCCTCATCAGAAGCCGACCTTCAGGCATTAGTCACTAATATGAAAGAGGGGTGTGAAAGTAAGGGTCTCCGCTTGAATGCAAGTAAAACTAAGGTTCTAGTATTTGAAAGAGGTGACGTAAGAACTAAATGCGAGATTTGGGTAAACCAGGAACGTCTAGAGCAAGTGAATGAAATTGTGTATTTAGGAAGTATGTTTAGCGCGGATGGAAGATGTGATTCGGATGTGGAACGGCGAGTAGCTGCCGGAAACAAAGTTAACGGTGCTTTGTCCCAGTTAGTAAAGCGACAAAGCATCGTAAAAGAAGCACGACTGGCGATTCATAACGCAGTGCTAGTGCCAACTTTGCTTTACGGTAGTGAAACCTGGGTATGTCAGCAGATGCATGAAAGTAAATTGAATGCTGTGGAGATGCGATCACTTCGAAAATTGTGCGGCGTTACCTTGGCCGACCGAATACGTAACGAAGTGATACGCAATATGGCAGGTTTGAATGAAAGTGTCAGCGTTAAGCTGGAAAAAGGCGTGCTCCGTTGGTTTGGACACGTCCAACGAATGAGTGAGGAACGATTGACGAAGAATATATATTGTTCAAAAGTAGAGGGTAGAAGGAGTCAGGGTAGGCCGAGACTTACATATGAAGACCACGTGAGCAGATTGCTCAAAAACGGAAAGGTCAAAAGTACTCGGATACCCAGACGTGCGTGTATGAAGCGATTGATGAATCTCGAAGAAGCGAAAGAAGTATGCATGGATCGCGAAGCCTGGCGATCTGTCCTCTCTGACTACCCCGTCAGGGATACAGCGTGAAGATAGTTAGTTTTTTTTTAGTTTTTTATAAAATTTACGTCAAATTATAGGCAAACATCGCCTATGCAATCCGTAAGGGGGCCAAGTCTACTAATTGAATCGCATCAGAAAATAATAGAAATCGCGGCTAGATAGAGAGCCGACAGAAAAAAATTTCATTTTTCTATGTCTACTATTAGAATTGCGCTCCAATAGAATTATATCGGCCGGCCGATAGAATGTTATTAAAACGTGTAGCGCCTATAAGTAGACCTTAATTTGCATTTTTGGTAGCCTTAATTTGCATATTTTAATAGCTACAAACAGCTATTTTATCTCTATTCTGCAGCTTGAGAAGTGTGATTGTGAAATATATAATAGTTTTAGAAGACTACCTAGTGTTGCAATAATCGCAATAGAACCGCAATAGAATAGAACTAGAACGGCTTTCTATTGGAAAATAGTAGAGTCGGCCCCCAGTTGCCTGCCTGGTATGGAAAAAACATGTCAGAACGCTTGGTTAAATATACCTATAGAAAAAGGCGTCTCAAGTAAAGAGCGCGTAAGTGACTTTGATTAATTCCTCTGTGATTGATCAAATCTTTTTTTTTTGTGTTGGTAAATCTGCAATCAGTATTCATTTCACTTTTAGCAGGTGTGTTGCGGTTTATAAGTGTGTATGGCAGGAAGAGCGTGGCTCCAGCGAAACATCTACTCTAGATATTACTATTAACTGGTTGACAAGTAATAACTTAATTATTAATACTAAATATGAAACGCTTCACATGCAAGTTATTGCGGTTTCCGTTAAAACCAAATTTGGCTCTGTGATTATTGCGGCTATTTATTGTCCTCCAAGGCACAAGATAGTAAAAGACCAGTATGAGCATCTCTTTAACTTCCTGGGGCCTAAATTTATATTAGGAGGTGACTTTAACGCGAAGAATAAGCACTGGGGGTCGACGTTAACTACTACCAAAGGGAGACAACTACTCAGTTCAGTTAGAGACATGCGGTGTGATACAATAAGTACAGGAAAACCAACTTACTGGCCTACTGATAGGAATAAAGTACCGGACCTTATTGATTTCTTCGTATATAAAAATATATCATCATATTATTTATGTATTGAAGAAAGTTGCCACATGAACTCGGATTCGGACTCGCATTCTCCGATTATATTAAGATTAAGTTGTAAAATCTTACGCAGAAACAATCAATTAGCTCTTGTTAATAAGTACACTCACTGGGAAAGCTTTAAACTAGAACTAGACAATATTATTGATTTAAACATACCATTAACGTATCATAATCTGGACTCAGAAACTAATAAATTTACTGTGAATATTCAGCAATGCGCATGGAACAATACACCGTCACTAAAAGTCAAGTACAAAGGAAACATCTACCCTAGAGAAATAATAACTTTACTAGCAGAAAAGAGAAAACATAGAAAGAGATGGCAACAAACCAGATTCCCTCAAGACAAAACTTCGCTCAAAATCATTTCAAGATGAATGCTTAACTAAACTACAGCAGCTATCTAATGACCGCACAACCGACCATTCCCTATGGAAAGTAACCAAGAACCTCAAAAAGCCAATCACACAAATCCCTCCTATTAGAGATAATAATGGGAAATGGGCGATAAGTAACGAGCAAAAAGCCAAAAGAACACTTAGCAAGAACTTTTCAGCCATATAGAGAGCAGACAGAAAGCCTAATGTGTGAAAATGAAAGAATTAAAGATCAAAGAATTAAACTTGTGACGCCGAAGGAAGTCATGGGAGAAATTATACATAATATAAGCACCAAAAAATCACCAGGTTATGATCTCATCACAGGGGAAATTTTAAAACAACTCCCACCGAAAGCCATCATTAAGCTTACCAAAATTATTGATGCTGCTTTTGTGTTAAAATATGTACCTGAGACATGGAAGGTTGCCGAAGTAATCATGATTGCTAAACCCGGCAAACCATCTTATGAAGCAACTTCTTACCGACCCATTTCTTTGCTGCCAGTGATATCAAAGCTTTTTGAAAAACTTTTTTTGAAGCGTTTGAAACCAATTATTACTAAAGAAAACTTAATACCAAACCACCAATTTGGATTTAGGGAAAACCACTCCACTATAGATCAGGTACATGGGATAACCGATATCATCGAGAAAGCACTAGTCGATAAAAACGTTTGTACTACTGTGTTCCTGGATGTAGACAGGCTTTTGATAAAGTTTGGCATGAAGGCCTACTATATAAACTAAAGAAAACTTTGCCAAAAGCTTATGCAGATTTATTAAAAGTATACATCACCAACAGAGCATTCAGAATACAGAGACAAGAAGATGCTTATTCAGATCTGAAAACGATAAAAGCAGGGGTACCACAAGGGAACGTGTTAGGTTCAGTTCTATACCTGCTATACACCTATGATATACCAGATATACACCATAATACCATTGCTACTTTTGCTGACGACACTGCAATTATGGCTACAGGACCGAGCCATGAAGATGCAGTTAGCAAAGTACAACTAGCTGTTACGCAAATTTATGATTGGGCACATAAATGGCGAATAAAGTTAAATGAGTCAAAGTCCGTACACATTGATTTCACAAATAAAAAATATAAGTACCATCCCATATTTATAAATGGCCTGTAAGTGCCACACGCAAACACAGCCAAATATCTGGGTATGACACTAGACGCTAAACTACGATGAAAAGCGCATGTTAAAAAGAAAAGGCAAGAACTGAATATTAGATATAAAAACATGTATTGGCTGCTAAGCCGAAACTCTAGTTGATAGACTAGAGTTTCGGCATACATAGCAAATTACTAGTATTTAAGCTTACGCTAATGCCTATCTGGAAGTACGGCGTACAACTCTGGGGCTGTACTAAACTAACCAATATAGATATAATACAACGATTCCAGAACAAAGTACTACGGGAAATTACCAACGCGCCCTGGTACATACGAAACGACGACCTCCACCGTGATCTCAAAGTTGATACAGTCTGGTTGACTGTTCCACTTTGAGATCACGGTGGAGGTCGTATCTATCGAGAAGTTTGCTGCAGCCTACGAACGCAGGCTTCTACACCATGTGAATATCGAAGCGATTCAATTACTTGATACCACGAACATAGTGAGACGCTAAATAGAACTAAACCTTTCGAATTAGTGTAGTAATAGTGAATCACGGGTCACCTCATGGGAGCCTGGGAGTCATCTGTGTAGTGAACAAACAATAATGAAGTGCTATAATATAAAACACGTTAACAAACTGTTTTAATTGGTTTTCATACTTATCAGACTCTAAGAAAGTGCAATGAACACGACTCTTTAGTAAAAAACAATATACCTAGTAAATTAAGTTAGATTTAAATTACTTATTAGCCTTATAAACATATAGAGGGGCTAGATCGTAATTGATTATTAAGAACTTAATTCTTTATAATAAAAAAAATAAATTAATTATTACTGACATAACATATAAGGTGTAAGGGGTGTAAGGGGCCTATCGTCAGCTGGGTGTAAGGGGCCTATCGTCAGCTTTGGGCCCAAGCCGACCTCACCTGCACGTGGTACACCTGCTGATCGACGGACGAGGCTACGTCGCGCAGGCACTCAAAATGTGCGCCAGGTGACACAAAAATAAAAAAAGATTTTTTCCTTTTTTTATTTGGGGGGTTTTTCGCGGGCTAAATAACTTTTGGGTTATGTTCGGGGTTCAGCGGCTGCAAGCCGGGCTTGGTGCGTGATTTGATGCTGCAGGTGTGGGACCAGTGGGTGCTGAGTGGCGTCTAGTGTGGGTGGTGCGAGTCGACCCGCCGGCTAGGGAAACCTGTAGAAACGGTGGTGCCGCTGGCCGCCCGCGGCATAGTACAGGGGCCCAACTGGGACTAACCATCTCGGAAGGCTGCCCCACCAGGTGTATAATCCCGATGTGGTTCGTCGTGCCGGTTGGTGACCGGATGTGTGGTCCCGGCGACTGCACTCGGGGGGGTACGGGGGCCCTTCCGTCCGGCGGATTGGCTTCCGCCTAGCCACACGTCCCTGGACAAAACGAGCACCTATGCTTTGTCACTCACTGCTGCATCAAATACCGCTCCATTTCACGCATCATTCTTTCCCCATCAACATGGCAGTGCAAAATAAAAGGCAAATCTGTACAGCGGCCGCAACAAATCCCACACGTACGCTTTTTGAGGTGGAGTTCACAAACATCAGTGGACTGCATACAAACCTCAACGCCGTCCACCACCATCTTGAGACGGCGCGGCCCGGATTGCTGTTCCCTAAGGAGACGCAAATATGCCGCCCTGACGATACCTCGTATTTGTGCTACCCCGGCTATTTTGTCGAGGACTGCTTCGATAAAAGGGCCGGGGTGTGTGTGTTTTTTAGGGTGGATGTTTGTGTTCGTAGTCTGCGCTGCCTGGAAGACCCATCCTTCTCTGTCCTCTGGCTTCACGTGGATCATGGTTCTATTAGCCAGATCTACGTGTGCCTTTACCGTTCCCATAAAGGGGATATGGAGACAACTCGGCTCTTTGAATACCTCGAAAGGGAGGCAGATGATGCGCAGGTGCGGTTCCCGAACGTAGAATTGGTGTTGGTGTATTTGGGGGACTTTAATGCACACCATACAGAATGATTGGGCTCCCTCAAAAGCGACCATGCGGGACGAACTTGACACAGTTAGTACGCCAGACCATTGTACTAGCATAGTAGAATCGCCTGGGAGAATAGACAAGATGCAATTGGTGTATTCTGCGATCTCTCCAAAGCATTTGATTGCGTTGACCATAAAACACTATTGGGAAAACTCTTTTATTAAGGTATCAAAGACTCTGCACTGAAACTTGTTGACTCCTACCTAAATGATCGAATACAACATGTTGATGTCAATGGAATTCGCTCCCCTGGATCATCTGTTGCTATGGGCGTACCGCAGGGATCAATTCTGGGTCCGTTTCTATTTTTAATTTATATTAACGATCTCCTATTCTATATACAGAACTTGTGCGACATTGTTCTATTTGCTGATGATACGCCACTTATTTTTAAAGTTGATCGCACGCTTAGTAATTTTAACGGCGTAAATAGTTCACTTGCCCAAGTTGTAGATTGGTTTAGGACCAATAATTTGCTACTAAACGCTAAGAAGACAAAATGTATCAGATTCAGCATGCCTAATGTCAGGAATTGCGGTACAAATGTAACATTGAACAGTGATACCCTTGTAGAATCAACTGTATTTTTGGAGATCACTTTAGATAGCAAACTGCAGTGGAATGCCCAAATAACGTGTCTTGCAGGTAAACTCAGCTCGGCAGCCTTAGCCGTTAGTAAAGTCAGGCAGCTTACTGATGTGGCAACTGCCAGGCTGGTATACTTTAGTTATTTTCATAATGTCATGTCTTACGGCATTTTGCTGTGGGGCAAAGCAGCTGATCTACAAGTAATTTTTGTACTCCAGAAGAGAGATATACGTTCAATATATAAATTGAGTGCTAGAGTGTCTCTTAAAGAAAAATTTTAAGAAATTGGCATTTTAACGGTTGCCTCACAGTATATATTTGCAAATATTATGTTAGTTAAACAGAACATACATTTATACAATAGACACAGTGACATACATTCGATAAATACTAGAAATAAGCATAAATTAATTGGAACGCATCATCGTTTACAAAAGGTTCACGACTCTTTTGCAGGGATTGGCGTACGACTATTTAATAAAATTCCTTTAAACATTATGAACCTGCTGTTACATATATTTAAGGCGGAAATTAAGACGCACCTCTTGAAAAGGGCCTATTATACAACTAATAATTATTTGAACGATAAAAATATATGTAAATGAGTTGCTTGCTCTTCGCTTGAGCTATTTAGGATTCGAATGAATCTTGTGATACTCGTATGCCTTGTATCTGCATATACATATATGTTGTATTTTTACATCTCTACATTATTAATAATTTGAACCGTCTGACAACTAAAGGTTTTTAAATTGACTGCGTTTAGTCCCGGTATTAACTAATATACAATGTAATTTGAGTTTGTTATTGTGTGAGCACAATGTAGACTTATTTATTTCTTTGAAATTGACAGTGACACTTATTTATTTCTTTGAAGCTGTGCAGTTTTTGAGTAGTTCATGCTCGCCTAAGTGTCCTGGCAGTGGTGGCGTATGTATCGGGTAGCCTTATTCCCTATAATACGGTTGAGTAGGGCGATGGCTGATATAATGCATCATACCCGTGAACGGGTGCCGTCTGTTGGGACTGGTCAGCTCATAGCTGTAATAGCAATTATTACAAATAATCTTATTTATATTTAAGGTAAATTTAAGTTTAGTCGACTGTTCTCACATAAATCCAAAGGAACAATGTAAGTATAATTTTAATGTTGTAAGTCATTCCTACATTTTAAAATGGCATCCATTGGCTTTCTTGCCAGATTCTTCTTCTTCAAGGGTAGGCTGCCCTTAGAACCGGCAACTATAATCGCTCTAATTTTGATATGATTTAAACACAACATTGATTTTGTTTTTTTGTTTGTATAAATTCATTACTATATAATTGGTCAAATATCATGTTAATCAAACTAATGTAATTACTGGCGTTTAGAAAAGAGTGGCCATGAGTTTTATTGCCAGGTTCTTCCTCAGGCTCTACCTATTGCTTTGCGAATCTGGCAGTAAATGTAAATGTAGAAGCAATATTCTTGACGTTCATAAGTGTTACTTTGTGACCTAAATGAATAAAGATTTATTATTATTATTATTATTACCAGCAGGATACCAGATGTGACAAGTCATGCGCCCGCTCTGTTGGACCTTCTGCTGACCAACAGCCCAGCCCAGTATAGTGTATCGGTAGGTGCTCCGTTGGGTACTTCCGATCACTGCGTAGTGCGCGCCAAAATGCAGGTGTTATCTCCTGCATTTCCTGCGGTTGCGGCGCGCAGACTGTGACACTACTCGTCAGCAGATTGGGACGATATACGTGATTTTTTTGCGTCCGTCCCATGGGGTCAGCGTGTCTTTAGAGGAAAGGCCCCATTGGAGAGCGCTGCCGCTTTTGCTGGGGAGATCAGTCTGGGGATGGAATACTACATCCCCTACACTGATGTCGCCAGCATCCGCAAAGCCCGTCCCTGGTTCGGGCGTGAATGCGCTGATGCAGTTGGACATAAGCAGTCGGCGTATCGCGCTTGGACCAGGGCCAGGGCATCTGGTGACCCGAATGTGGCCAACCTCAGAGCCGCTTACAACAGAGCGACGAAGGCCAGCAAAAAGGCCTTCATAAGAGCGGATACCCAGCGCATAGCGCGGCTTGGCCAGGAGCTTGCTTCACATCCCACGAGTAGCCGAGGATATTGGCAACTGGCCAAAGCCGTGCAATCTAACTTCTGCCGACCTTCGCTACCACCGCTGCGCTACCCTAACCGAATCCTGGCTCACAAGGCCCAAGAGAAGGCTGACTTGTTAGCCAACCTCTTTGCGGCCAATTCCCGGATCGACGACCGTGGCAAGCAGCCTCCAACAGTCGCTAGTTGTGTCAGTGCAATGCCAGACATAATTGTCAGGCAGTGCGACGTCCGGAAGGTACTGCGGTCGCTCGACGTCCGTAAGTCCAGTGGCCCCGATGGTATTCCTGCTGTGGTTCTAAAGAGGTGTGCAGCGGAGTTGACTCCAGTGCTAACACGCCTGTTTCACCTATTCTACTCTACGAGTAGTGTGCCGGATGTGTCGAGGGAGGCTAACGTGCAACCGATCCCCAAGAAAGGGGATAGGTCAGACCCAGGCAACTTACGCCCCATAGCCGTCACCTCAGTCATCTGTAAGGTTTTTGAGCTCATCATAAACACGCAGCTCATGCGTTATCTGGAAGATCACTCCTTAATAAACGACCAGCAATACGGATTTAGGCCGAAACGGTCAACGGGTGATCTTCTAGCATACGCTACAGACCTTTGGGGTGAGGCTATGGATAAGCATGGCGAATCCTTGGCTATCAGCTTGGACATCGCCAAGGCTTTCGATAAAGTCTGGCACGCATCACTTCTTTCCAAGCTTCTGGCATATGGCCTGCCACCTCAACTATGCACATGGCTCGCCAGCTTTCTGCATGAGCACCGTATTCGGGTCCAATGCGTCGGTCAGGCTTCCGACTACTTGCAGATAAATGCTGGCGTGCCGCAGGGGTCCGTTTTGTCGCCCACTCTCTTTCTTCTGCATATCAATGATATGTTGTCCCTGGGCAATATACATTGCTATGCAGACGATAGTACACTACATGGGGGATATATTAGTCACCCGGCGGTAAAGCGGACGGATGTTGAGGCTATGAGGGGACAAGTTGTTGCGGAACTCGATCGGAGTCTGGACCGCATCTCTCGGTGGGGTCTCGATAATCTGGTCGAGTTCAATGCCAGGAAAACGCAGGCGTGTGCATTTACTGCAAAATTATCCCCTTTCCTTCCCCTTCCAACTCTTCAGAGCACAACCCTACCGCTGCAAAACTACCTCAGCATTCTGGGGTTGGACGTTCGTCGAGAGCTCAACAATAAAAATTATATCGAGGGGTGCATCAGCTTGGCCTCTCGCAAGCTCGGAATCCTGAACAGGGTGAGGCGGTTTTTCACGCCGGAACAGAGATGCTTATTATATTAGTGTCAGATTCGTCCGTGCGTGGAATACTGCTCACATCTCTGGGATGGCTCCGCCAAATACCTGCTTGAAGCTCTCGACGCATTGCAGCGACGTTCCATCCGCATCATAGATTGTCCAGATGTTACTGGCAATCTTGAGCCGTTGGAGATGCGCAGAACGGTCGCTAGCTTAGCCGCATTTTACCGCATCTACCACGGTGAGTGTTCTGAAGAGCTTTTCCAACTAATCCCACCCTCCCCCTTTCGTTCCCGATTCCGTAGGTCCTTCTTTTGTCGTACCATAAAAATATGGAACTCTCTGCCGGCGCACGTGTTTCCGTCCTCTTACAATCCTGGGTCCTTTAAGTGAAGCGTGAAAAGGCATATTTCTGGGCCGTCAAGTTGAGGGTCGCTATCCTAGCCCTATGGGTTAGGGTAGCGGCCTAAAATTACGGGTCGTCGTCTTTGCTTACCATCAGGCGAGAGACGCCATTTTGAAGTGTCAAATATAAAAAAAAAAAGAAAAAAAAATGACATTTAGAAATAGGGTAAATAGTATTTCTAATAAGGACATTTATAGCTCAAATAAAAGAATTTCAGAGATAGCTGTAACAAAGTTTTTAGGTCTTAATGTCGATCATAACTTGAGTTGGAAAAAACATATTGAACTATTATGCAATAAAGTAAATGCGTTTTCATATGCTTTATTCATGTTGAGGAAAACAGCTAGTCAAACAGCTGTGCTCACTGCATAATTTACGGCTATGTTGCACCTCTCTTGAGATACAGAGCACTGGTTAAAAGATCATAAAATCACATTGTTGAACTTCATAAATCACCAGGTTGCTAGCTCGTTCAATAGAAAACATTCTAAACGTGGAGGCTCTTTAATATTAATTAATAAAAACTTAAAATTTAAAGAACGTAAGGATTTAGTAGCCCTCTCCATTGGCGAGTTATTGAGATTGCCAGTATTGAGTTTGGCATTTCATCTTGTTAAGCGTATACAGTCCCCCTGATGCTTCTTACATTAAATTTGAAGAAAAGCTTGAAGAAACACTGTTCAAATGCCAATGTTCTAAGAAATCTATAATAGTTTGTGGAGATTATAATGTTGATATACTAGATACATCATTAACTCCATCTTCTTCTTCTTCTTCTCATTCCTCTCCAATTACTGGAGGTTGGACATCAGCCCTGAAAACCTCACTCTGTCCCTGGCGAGGTGAAACAATTCCACGGCGCTCGTGACTCCAGTCCACTCGCGGATGTTTCGGAGCCACGATTTTTTCCGCCGGCCTACTCTTCGCTTTCCCGCAATTTTGCCCATCATAATGAGTTGCAGTAGATCGTATCTCTCGTGTCTGAAGACATGACCGAGGTATGCAACTTTTCTTATTTTGATGATCTGCATCAACTTGCGGGTTTGACCGGCCTGTCTTAGAACTTCAACATTGGAGATTTTATGAGTCCAGCCGATTGAAAGCATGCGTCGGTAAGTCCACATTTCAAAAGCCTCAATACGTTCACGATGGTCTTCTTTAATAGTCCAAGCTTCGCAACCATAAAGGACTATAGGCCAAATGTAGCACTGAATTAGACGAGTGCGCAGGGGAATGCTGAGGTTGCGATTGGAAAGTATTGATCTCATTTTGTTAAACGCATTCCGGGAGATCTCTATGCGTGTTTTTATTTCCATATCGCTTTCCCAATCGTTAGTTAGCCAAGTGCCTAAATATTTGTACTTGCGCACTACGTCAAGCTTTACTCCGGACACACAAATGTTTGGTTTCAAATTACCTCCCCTCGAGATGACCATGACTTTTGTCTTTTGTGCGTTCATTCTTAGTCCCGCCTTTAAGCTGCACTCGTTCAACCGATCTACTAATATCTGAAGATCCGATTCCGAAGACGCCATGAGAACCGTATCATCAGCATATCGGAGGTTATTGATGACACGCCCATTAACTTTTACACCGCAATCCAGATCTGTCAAAGCCTCAGATACTATAGCTTCCGAATACAAGTTGAAGAGTGTGGGGGACAGAATGCAGCCTTGTCTAACTCCTCTTTCGATGACCACGTCGTTGGTTTCCTCGCCCTCGACACGAACACTCGCACGTTGGTTCCAGTACAGATTCCGGATAACTCGAATGTCTTTACCGTCGAGTCCTATATCATTTAGGATACAAGTTAAACGCTCGTGAAGAACTCGATCGAACGCCTTCTCGTAATCGATGAAACAGAGGAAGACGTCTTGTTGCATATCTCTACACTTCTGTACCAAAACCTGCACAGCAAATAGTGCCGCTCGTGTGCCTACTCCGGCCCGAAATCCAAATTGACTATCACCCAGTTGTTCGTCACATTTAGCTCTTATACGTTCGTGTATGATAGTAAGGAACAGTTTGAGCACTTGGCTCATAAGACTAACTGTTCGGTATTCCTCACATCTTTTGGCATTAGGCTTTTTAGGCAGAGTAACAAACACTGATTTAAGCCAGTCCCCAGGAAATACGCCAGTGTCGTACACAAGGTTCATTAGTCTCGTTAGGGAACATAAGTGGTCTTGTTCTATTAATTTTAGTACCTCTATGTGAACAGCATCCGGGCCTGCTGCTTTGCCAGTTTTAGCTTTTTTCAGTGCTCTGCTGACCTCATTTTCCAAGATAGGATACCCATCTGTATCGCAAAGAGGTGGGGTAGCATTTCTTGTGTCGTCTGAAAACATTGCAGAGATATATTGTTCCCATAGGTCTTTTTCTGAGTCAATTCAAGCACTGGTTGATTGTTATTGTCCCAAAGTTAGTATACAGGATTTTTGTGTCCCAGCATTGCCTTGATCTCTTTGTGAATATTGAACGCATCATGTTTCCTTTGGAGGTTTTCAAGATTTTCACATTTCGTCCGATACCATGAATCACGAGCATAACGAACTTCACGGCGGATTCTCTTATCTATGACATTGTACCTTTCTGTGTCAGCTTTAGACAATCTTCGCTGCTCCATCAGTTCGTAAATCCTTGCATTCATCCATGGTTGTTTGGGTGCCCATCCTCTTGTCTGCAGAATTTCAGTATTAATTTTATGAACCCTGGATTTTAAATGAGACCAACTTTCCTCGACTGATTCAGATAAATCCCGTTCTGCCAACGTCGCCCACTCATTGATTTCATTGGAAACCATAGCCCCCACATGCGCTTCGTTAATCAGTCTTACATCAATATGTTTCCTCATTTGCCTTTTTTGTATTCTTTTAGGGACACATGATAACTCTGCAACAACAGGATTATGGTCCGATCTGACATCGGCCCCAGGATAAGTTTTAGCACTCTTAATACTATTTCGAAAACGTCTGTTAATCATAATATAATCAATTTGGTTCCGCATTATGCGTTCAGGAGTATGACGAGGCGACGTCCAAGTATACAATCTTCTGGCTGGTAATTGGAAGTATGTGTTCATTATTGTCAATTCTTGTTCTTGATAGAATTGGACAAGGGTATCTCCTCTTGTGTTTCTTATACCAAGACCATATTTTCCAACGATTCCCTGGACTTCACCCTGTCCCACCTTAGCATTCATGTCTCCCATGACTATATTAATGTCCCGCTTCTTTAAAATACCAAGCAAACATTCTGCCTCACCATAAAACTCTTCTATATCCTGGTCCGATCCCTCAGTGGTTGGCGCATACACAACAACATTTATATTCCTAGGCCTGGCCCCAATCGATAAAAGTGTGCATCGGTTAGACTTTGGCACAAAAGTAACCGGGGCTTTCACAGCTTTTGTGTTAACAACTACTCCAACACCATACATGTTCGATGATTCTTCGGATCCCGAGTAATACAATTTGTGGTTCGCATCTATTTGGTGTTTTCCGCTGCCCTTCCATCGTACTTCGCTCACACCCAATATGTCAATGTTCAGACGATCCATTTCCTTTGCGACATTATGTATCTTCTCAGGACCGTTAAGACTTCGAATGTTCCATGTGCCTATTTTAAGGGTCCGCCCGGAGATTCTTCGCACCCCTGTCCCATCAAAGGGACGCCGGGCACTTGGGGCCGTGACTTTTGTAGACTTTTTCATGCTGATTTGACTAGGGAAAAATAGTGCAGTGGTTTCCCGTTGCCTTCTGCACCAGACTTTTTAGAAGCTATTTAGTCTTCAAGGTCGCTGTCGCCTCTTCCAATTGCTTGGGTATATGGTTATACCGCCATTGCTCGGTCGCCAGAGCCTCGTCAGTTATCTAGCAGGGAGCACCACGACAACAAAGTCGTCGCCGTCAATGTGACGCGTGCAGGTGAGGTTGACAGTTGGGTCGGATAAGATGTTAACTCCGTTCTCCCCTTGCCCCCCCATTAACTCCATCAGAGAGATATAAAATGAAAAAATTATTTAAGTCCTTTAATCTGCATAGTACTTTCTTAGAACCTACTCGTATTACAGCCACCAGTGCAAAATATATTGATAATATTTTTACTAATATTAAACCAATAAATAAAGGTATTGTGGATCCTGTAGAGTCAGATCATCGTGGCCAATGGATAAAATTTCCTAAAATTAGTAATAAAGTCTGCAAAAAACAAATTAAATATGTACCAATTAACCAAAGTCGTATGAATATTTTTAAAGAAAATATAGTAAAGAGATTGCCATATCTACCTGACTTTACCAGTGTAGACCAGTCATATACAAACTTATTTAATTTGATTAATGATGAGTTTGGCAAAGTTTTTACCTTAAAAACTCTACAGATTGGTGGTCGTCCTGTTTTCAGTGATTGGGCTACACCAGGTATTTTTAAAAGTAGAAACATATTATTTGAATTATATTCAAAAAAATCATATAATTTTAACCAAACCATTCAGGAATATGTTAAAAATTATTCTAAGATATTTAAACAAACATGTTATCTTGCAAAGTCAAACTTTATTAAAAATAAAATTTCTAATTGTGTGAATTAAATAAAAATGACTTGGAATATCATTAACTCTGAATGCGGTAGAACTATGGTGACAGAAAGGGATTTCCACTTAAAAGTAAATGATTGTCATGTTACAGGGGACCTGGAAGTGGCGACGGAATTTGAAATTTTTTTCGATAATGTACCTATTTTGACGACTAAATCTCTGCAAGCCTCTTCCAGTTCCTCTGAACATTTATTAGAAGAATCTGTACCTTATTGCAGGGATGCATTTGTATTCACAGATATTTGCGCTCAGGATATTATAAAAACTTTTAAATTTATTGAAATTAAGAAAACCGCGGACCTTTGGAGATTATCAGTCAAAACTGCATCATGTATCATTGAGGTCATTGCGCCGCATCTAGCAAATGTGTTTAATGACTGTTTCCAGTGGTATATTTCCTGATTTAATGAAACACAGCAAAGTCATACCCTTGTTCAAGGCTGGCAGCGCTACAGACCCGTCTAATTTCCGACCAGTGTCAGTGCTGCCAACTTTGAGCAAAGTATTAGAAAAAATAATTTTGAATCAAATGCTATCCCATTTTGATATTCATAAAATATTTCATACAAAACAGTTTGGTTTTACGAAAGGGCGCTCAACTTCCGATGCTGGTGTTGAGTTATTAAAATGTATTCATGAAGCCTGGGAAGACAAACAAGATGCATTAGGTATATTCTGCGATCTATCCAAGTCTTTTGATTGCGTTCAACATGAAACATTGTGCAAAAAATTACATAACTATGGAATAAGAGGCAAATCTCTCGACCTTCTGTCTTCATATTTGAACAATAGAATACAAAGGGTCGATATTAATGGTACACGTTCTGTAGGATCCATGGTTACAATGGGTGTGCCACAAGGCTCGATACTTGGGCCATTCTTGTTCCTCATTTATATTAATGATTTACCATTTTATGTAGGGGACAGGAATAGGATTGTTTTGTTTGCAGATAATACCTCATTGATTTTTAAAATTAGAAGACAATTAGATAATTATGACGATGTAAACAATGCAATCACGAGAGTAGTTCATTGGTTCAGCTCAAATAATCTTTGCCTAAATGAAAACAAAACTAAATGTATTAAATTTACGCTACCAAATGTAAAACAAGTTACGGACAATGTTCAACTTAATGGACAAGTGTTAGAGTTTGTGGAATCAACTGTGTTCCTTGGTATAACTATTGATGCCAATTTGCAGTGGGGCCTGCACATAGAAAAGACGGCCTCTAGGTTAAGTTCGGCTGCATACGCTGTAAAAAAGATCAGGACTCTAACAGATGTAGATACGGCTAGAATGGTTTACTTCAGCTATTTTCATATTATTATGTCTTACGGTATTCTCCTTTGGGGGAGTGCTGCAGTTGTAAATAACATTTAGGTTCTTCAAAAGCGGGCTGTACGCGCTATATATAATTTGGGCCCCAGAGTCTCCCTCCGAGAAAAATTCAAAAAAGTAAATATTCTAACCGTAGCATCACAATACATTTTTGCCAATCTTATGTATGTCCAGAAAAATCTATCACAGTTTACTAAACTCTGATACATAATATAAACACTAGACATAAAAACAATCTTTTAGTTCACCACAGTCGGCTGCATAAGATTAGCGATTCTTTTCAGGGTAACTGTATACGCTTTTACAACAAGCTTCCCTGTGACCTGAGAAATTTACTATTAAATAAATTTAAAAAGTTTATTAAAAGAAAGCTTTGTGAAAAAGGCTATTACTCTATTCAAGACTATTTACAGGACAGGGATGCCTGGAAATGATCTGCTGGCAAATAAAATATTATAGTCATAATATATTAAATTGTAAATAGGCCATCAAAAAAAAAAGCCTTCCTAAGTTTCTTGCCGGTTCTTCTCAGGTGGGCCGCGTTCCGAACCGGTGGTCACTTTAAATATACAATTTTTTTCTTTAGTTTTAGTGTATGACATTTTGTAAGCGCCGTTGAAATGGTCTATGCAAAATAAAGACATTTTTATTAATTTATTTTATTTATATGGTGTCATGTTTTGGGGAAATTCCACTGATAAAGAAGCTGCATTTGTGGCTCAAAAGAGATGTATCCGGTCTATATGCCATTTAAAACCCTTGGATAGTTGCAGGCCCTATTTCCAACTGTTAAATGTTTTAACACTACCTTGTATATACATTTTAGAAGTTGTACTCGCCCCCCGCCTTTATAACAGGTTACCAAGAGATTTATTAGAAATAAATGAATTGAATAGGTTTAAAGCTAGAGTCAGGCGGCTTGAAAAATTTCAACAGCAGGTAGCCACAACCTGCGTCTGTCTATTTCAACACGGCAATGGGCTCACCACCTATTACGTGGGACAGGAATCCACACGGTGAAAAGTGGGCATATAATATGCCTCAGCCACCCCTTCGGGGATAAGGCGTGATGGATATTTATTTTATTTTTTATTTATTTAAAGCTAGAGTCAAACTCATACTATTGAATAAATGTTTTTACTCAGTTGACGAATATTTGAATGGTAGTATATAAGGTTTCGTAACATTGACATTATTATAATAATTCATAATATTGACATTTGATTGACATGCAGTAATTCCAATTCCAATTATTTAATTATATTATGAATACTAATGAATTGACATCTATAACTAATATTGTATGGATCATTTAATTTTTACATCATAATTTATTATAAGTTACTATGCCTTATTGTAATGTAATAATTTTGCATGCCAGATTGGCAGAAATATAGTGAAACTAAAATTCAACACTAACACCTATGTACCTCTGATATACCTGTATTTCGCGATAATAAATGAATTGAATTGAATTGAATAAATGAATTGAATAGATGTTCTATAATCCCCTTCTGCAGGTGGACTTATATGATGTCCTATCTAAAATAAGTTTTTTTTCAAGTTAAGCAATTTTATTCTGGCATTGAAAATTCTTAATTAACTTTAACATTCTTTCATCTTAATATTGAAACTTCAAATAAATTCTGAAAAGTTTTAAAATATAAATGTTTTTAGTAGGTATCAATCAATATTACGAAGAACAATTTTTGAAACGTATTTAATAATTTAATGTTAAAGTGCGTTTGTGAAGCGCTCGTGGCCCCGCTAGCTTAACGGTGAAATGTGGGCGTATAGTATGCCTCTGCCTACCCCTTCCGGGAATAAAGGTGTGGCAAAATGTATGTATTTATGTAAAGTGTGTTATGATTTTGCACTCAATGTTTAATAATTTTCGGTAACTACAAATCTATCTTTCCAAAAAAGTATTTTTTTTTCATTTCGGCATTTAGGTACTCACTCGGCTGTCTTGTGGCCGCGTTTACTGAGAATACTGGGAGGCAAATCTACTTGGTTGGCTTGGATTTAAATTCGTTGTTGGCCCCCTTTCTCTTGTCGAATAGTCGAATACATCATTTTCTTCTTGCAAAATGTCGTTCATGCGTACCTTTGTTAGAGTTCCTTGTTAAAATCGTTGCTTTAATTCTACCGACTTTTGAAATATTTATTAGTTTTATTAATGATTATTTGATATTATTGACCCAAGGTTGAATTCCGACTCTTAGAGAATTTTTTAATTCAATAAACATTAAAATTAAGGGTGGATACTTATTTTTCAATGGTAACTAAAAGGTAACTTCTCCTAAATGTCTTCTTTTCTGCAACTTCTTTTGCTGTGTCAAATATTCATACATACAATCGAATCATTATTCAACATGATATCATGATCATATGATCATTATTGGCCAAGCCAACGCCGATAAATATGCTGTATCCGCTAGCTGGTATCTCGCCTCCGGGGGATCGCAGAGCGGATGCTGGAAGACACGTTGCACCCTCTTTTTTACCATGATCCTGCACCACAAAGACTGAAAGTCCAAATAACTTTGTGAAATGTGTGCCTCCTCTATGTGACGACAACCGGTCAAGGGAAAGATGCAGGCTGTGGCGAGAGGGTGCCGCTATTCTCAGCCCGTTTGTGCCATTATATGAGAACCTACCGCCTGGACATGAGCTACCATAGCTAACCTGGAAGTCTTCAAATAGACTCCGAACACAGATCGGCCAAAGTAAGGAGAAGGTGGTTTAGGTGGGGCTTCTCGGATGGCTTGAATCTGGAGTGCATATTTGGCTCTGTCCCCCACACAATGAAACATCTGATGTCTTTACCTGTATGCCCTTCCAACTGCACGCAGGAAGACTTAATGAGTGCTACTGAAACTGCTGTTATTGTTACTATTTTTTGGGCCGAAACAATTTAGGTTTGTTAGCGACTCGAAAAAAAGAAGAAGCTACAATCGAAGTAAAATCTTCTTCAGTGTCGAAGTCGTTTCAAAAGAACAAACATTTGCTAAACATATTACATACATATTGTTTTTAATTCAATGTTACTCATAAATGAAGCTATAGTGGCTAAGGATTGAATAGAATATAGAAATTATTACTTTCTTATCTTATCCAAGAAGTTATTAGGGTTCGCAGAAGCCGACGGGTAAGTTAATGGCTCTTCTACGTGATGGCCTCGGAAAGGCTTACCTATATATACGTATAATACCAAGGATAAAGGTAATGTGAAAATGTCCGTGATTCATGTTATGTTAAAATATACCCACGTGAAATGAAATATCACAGGCTTAAAAGCTTTTGTGTCAGCTGGAAAAAAAGACCTTAAAAATATTTCAATGAACTCGGTCATATTTTTACCAAACAGGTACGGCTTCTTTTTCGTAATATCTTATAAGTTAACATTTATTACTATGGAATAGAGTACCTACTTGAACATTCTCCGGAATTGAAAAAGCCGTAATCCGCTTTTAAATAATTAATTACTTTAAAATGCAACTTGAAAGCTTAAACTTGAAACCATAATATCTAAACTAATATTACAAAAATCTGAAGCAGGCTGTGTATGTAAAGAGTAATCTCCAAAATTACTAATTCAATTTTAAAAATAGAAAGGTAAATAATAATAAATAAATAAAATAAATATCGTTGGGACTACTCACACAACGCCACTGATTCCAAACTAGGCAGAGCTTGTACTATACTTTACATTTTACTAAAATTACAGCATTTTTGTGACCTTACTCATCAAAAACTGTAAGAAATGTCAGAATGTACCCTAATGAACGGTAAAAGATACACAAAAGTCACATAAATGTAATGCTGTAAATTTGCCCCTTTCAAAAACTTATAAATAAAGTCCGCGAAAACACATCTCTTATGTCTTTACTTAATTTACTGCAGTCATTTCATTCTTTCAAATAATGATAAAAGTTGTGTATTTAGTAATGTTAGTGTTAATTTATATCTATATCTAACTAGCTAAGGTTATTTTGAGCTTCGAATTTTCCATTATGTATGTCTACTGCATTTTATTTATTTTGAAGCCTAAGTGAAGCGATGATAATTTTTTATGCATCACAATCTTTTATTACATAATTAGATGACCCCCCACAGCTTCGCCCCTGGAATATTCACGCCAATTTAATCCCGTCGCTTATAAATTATACATAAAAAATTGCCCAATTTGTCGACATTTATGCCTACTGCGATGCTCCCCAGCGTAGTAGCGTAATGATATATAGCCTATAGCCTGCCTCGATAAATGGGCTATCTAACACAAAAAGATTTTTTCTAATCCGACCAGTAGTTCCTGAGATTAGGGCGTTCAACCAAACAAACAAACTCTTCAGCTTTATAATATTATATTATACATGAATGAAAGTCAAACTTAAATTATCCGTTCATGCTATAGATATTTTGTTTAAAACAATTAGAATGCTAGCTTTTTCATAAAATAAAATCGAGATAAAATCAATTTAAGAACATTTTGTTGGAAACTGAATTTATCAAACCAGAATCGTACTGAATCAAGCTGAATTTTATTAACTGTCTTGAATACATCACATTCCATTCATGCTTATAAATTTCGGTTCACAGTCACATTTCTTGAAGTGAAACATATTTTTTCTGGAATCCGAATCTATTCTCGATCCTGTAACTAACATCAGTGTAGCTGACAGACGGAACCCATGTATCAGATAGCCTTTTTTGTAGACAGCCGAGTAGCATGCCTTATATAACCTTAAACGAAGGCATTTCTGCTATCAGTATTCAGTTGTCGTATGTTAGGGGGGAGACACACGTTCAATGGCATTTCATTACTGCATCCCTATTGGGCTGGAAGAAAGCTATCATCGTGATATTTTGAAATATTCTACGAAAAAAAGCTGCACTTTTTGTTTTTTAGTTTATCATATGCGTAGGACGTTGCGAGAATATTATTAGCTATAATGTAAGTTATGCTTGAAGAATGACTTGAATTTGGTTGTATCATTTTATAATTTCAAATGAAACGGTATGGTTTTTAGTATTATTGTTCTAAAATTTAAATTTCAGATTGAACTGGAATTAGCAACCTATAATAAAGATACAATAAGGGTGATTTATATATATTTATATGTAATGTGCAGGATGTTGTAAATATTTATATGTAAAGATTTATAAGTTATAATATCGAATGTGTTGATTTTCTAGTTTCATTCTCTATTCTATAAATAGGTAAGAAACTGACCATGGCAATGTAAATGTATGTGTAAATTTGATCAGATCTTGAATTATCAGTAATTTAAAAATTACCTACCTAACTAATATGAAAATATAAGTGAGTATAACACTAGGAAGAAGAGAGAACAAATGTCCATTTAATTACAATAAAACCTATGAATACTTGTCTCAAGTCACGAATAAACAATATAGTACCTACTAATAATGATGGTGATTTCCTGTTACTTAACCCTTTTTTACTAAATAGATCTGATTTCAAGTGCAACCGAATCTAAACCGAACTTATTTACAGGCTTATTGAAGGTCTAAGGACAATGAAAGTCGCTTCTAACAAAACCTGAAAAAAAGCTAAATGATGGCTGCAAATTTAAATTAGACACGTAAGTGGAAATTTGGGCTACCTAAGGTGAGATAAGTGAAAACATGTTTTATAATTACAATTTTCACTCCGCTCGTGTCTGAACAAAATTTAATCTCAAAACTGTCTGCTATAAGACAAAGGATATAAAATCATCTCCGGCCTGAAAGAGCAGATCCGAGCTTAACATTTCTGATACAAATGCGTCCCACGTTTTCAGTTTTATTGGAATTAAGTTAGATAGAACCCTTTACTTCCGCCGTCGTTTTGGTAGCATTACTAAGGATTACCACTTTCAAAAGGGTGTTGTTCGTAGACCGTAACAATGTAAAACAGGCACATTTTAAGTATTTATGTCCCTCTAATCCTTATTTCGTTGTATTCCAAATTATATATGTTTAGTGAGAATATTTTCGATATTTAGGTACTTCATCTAAGCGTAAAGCCGCAGATTATAATCTTAGAGCCCAGGGTCCGGTTTGAATGATTGTTAGAATCAGTTGTGTTTTTTGACATCGTTAGAAGCTACTGCCGTGTCGTAACGCTAGTCAGTTGCTGGTGAAATATGTGTGTGAGCCCTTGTGTGTGTGTGTTGCTCATACCACAATAATATTTGTAATGGAGTTGAAAACATTAAATCTTAATCTTAATAATACTAGATCGTTCAATAAGTCCCGAGACCAACATGGAAATGGCGTTTATATTAAAAACTCTTTTGATTTAAAAAAAGTACTGGCCTTCAATAAAATATGTGTAATTTTTAAAAAATGGAACATTAAAATATTGATTTTGCAGACATTTAAGTGACGCTACGCTTGTAGTTTCGATACGATGGAAAAAAACGAGTTTCGCGTGTTGATAAAACATTATTTTTAATGGTAAATAATACCGTTGAAGCACAGCAATGGCTTATAAAATGTTATGCGGGATCAGCTCCCTCTAAAGCTACCATTGCCGACTTCAAACGCGGTCGCATGGACACAAATGATGGGGAACGCTCAGGTCGTCCAAATGAAGCAGTGACTCAACAAAATATTAACCAAGACTGTATCGCTCTTGGAGGAGACTACGTTGAAGTATAAAAAGAATTTTATAAAAAAAATCTAGTTTTAGTACTAGTCACGGGACTTATTGAACCACGTGTTATTATACATGCGAAAGTTTGGATGGATGTTTGTTACTCTTTCACGTAAAAACTAATAAATAAATTTTAATGAAACATTACAATAATATAGCTTATACATCAGAATAACACATAGGCTACTTTTTATCCCGGGAACAAGTTCCTGTGGGAAACGGGAATGGGAAAACTTCTCGCGGGAAGCCGCGGGCGTCAACTAGTATTAAAATAATTGGAAATTGAACTTTATATTATGTTATATTTTGATGTCTCCCTCTAACCACCCGCGTTCTTCAAATGAAACGTAAAATGGCATAATATAGAGCTCGCAGGTTAAGAGCCTTATTATATGTCCTACCTGCTATACAGTCTTCTGTCGAGAGCCCTGGGGCTACCCTTCCGAGGGCTCACCCGGTACTCTTGGCCATAGACAGATGGAAGGGAAACGTGTGGTTATAATCGGTTGGAGTCCATGAGATTTCCACACGATTAAACTTGCCGTACAGTCTGTCCTACTGTGAAAGTGGACGCCGCTATTACAGTTCATCAGGCGCGCAGATTCGTGGCAACCTAAACATGAAAAAATCATTTGACTAGGTTATTTTTATATTTTAATTTATAATTTTTACGTATGACACAAAGTGTGTAGTACACAGTACTAGTTAAAATTTGCACAGTCAGCGACAAAAGTCATTGAACACTATTCGGAAAGTAACTATCACACTAGTGATTTCATTCGTATCTGAAACTGTCTTTAGTAACTTTAACTGTCGGTAATGCAAACTAAAAATTGTGGTGAAACAACTTAATAATAAAACAGTTTATTTACGTCCCATTAACTCTTCAGTATGGCGGCTTTTAGGTTTAATTAATAAAGCTGGCTCTCACTGGCTGGTGCTCAGTTAACAGCTTTATCAATTATGAGTAAATTGCTTCCAGTCGGCGTACAGTCACTAATATCTTTGCAATTTAAGTAAATTAATTCAGTGGTTGGAAAAAATACTTCGAAACTAGCGAAAAAGATTTAAATCGTATAATTAACTGTCCCACTAGACTATTTACTAGGATTTCCGGTAAGGATTTTTGATTATCCTAAATTCTCCTTTTGACCATTGAATTTAACCAAAGGTAAAATTTTAACTTTTTTTTTTTCTTTTCACGTATATATTTTTAAGATGAGTCATAAGCGATAAAATAAAACACAGTAGAGTAGGTCAAACAAGAAAACATGAAAAAATCATATTGAATATAGTACGACAGTTAAAATGGAGATTAACAGAACACATGACAAAAAACAGTAAAACGAAGTATACAAAAAAGAAAAAAATACGGGTTGCAGTCCGGGAGTGCCGACAGAAGTGAAAACTAAATTTAGTAATAATTTATGTATCTATCTTTCCCGTTATGTGAGACAAAAATGCAAACGGCGAAATGCCCCTTCGGGGATAAAGCCGTGACAATATGTATGTATGTATGTTATTTATCTAGACGCATTCACGGTCTGCTATATGTACATGCATATATGCACATACTATAGCTGTGTCTCGTAACGGCGTCGCGAGTCCAGTGATTTTATCTCATACAAAAACATGCGTACTGCACTAAAAGAAGTTTTCACTCCAAAAAATGAAACACAATCGAGAAAATGGGTAATATTCAAAGCGTTGAAGATATTAACTTGTCAAGGAAGGCTATAGATAGATAAAATGGAAACTGTTGAAAGATGCTTGAGTGTTAAAAGAAACGCTGGTTATTAAAGAAGGCGTATAATAAGTCCCTGCAACCATCTCAGGGAACAAGGCGTGATTGATAAACAAACTACAGAATCCATTTAGCCTCATATGTTCGTTAATAAATTTAGTAATTATAAATTGCATTTTGCAACTTTATAAAGCCTTGACACTGATTTTTTGTCAAAGAGACGTCATTCTCATGTTCTACAAATAAATAAAACACGGAATAAACTGCAACAGTTACAAAATATAGAATCCCTAACAAACACATAGGTACGAAATGACGGTACACAAGGGCAGTACAGTTCTTTAGCAGCTTACATTGTGTTCTGAACGTGCCTCATAAACAAGTGCAAGGGGATGCGTAGTAATAAAATTGGTTGTAGACGTAAACTATTGTGCGTTTTTATGATTCATCTTCAATGTTTGCTGAAACCCTCGTACGGGAGATGACGGTACTTTGGTATGCTCGCGTGCAAAAATAGTAAGTATATAATCAGGTGCGTTGAATCAGAAGACGCTGGTTCGAGTCCAACCCGTGACTGAAATTTTTTTCCATTTTAAAATGTATCCTTCATTATAATAAAATTGAAGGGTAGTACACAAATGCACACTCTCGGCCCTCATAACCAGTTCGGCCGCACAACCACAGGCGCTGGAACACGTTCGAAACGTCGGTTATGTAACGTAATACTCTTTCGTAGTGTAACGTTAGGGTGGGTTGGTGGTAGACCAACTACCCCTAGTCAACAAGTTCAGGAAAATTAGGTAGGTGAGAGCTTGAGAGATAAATTAAGCGATGAGACAATTTAAATACAACAGTATGTACTTATATTAGAATTTTAAGTAGTTAGGTACATTTAGGGCCGGGTTCAATGCAATGGTTCCGAGGAAACATTAGTTAAAAAACACTCTTGGAAGTCCCTTCGCGTGCCCGAGATGGAAGGAAGACACGACGGCGGGCGAATACAGGAAGAGAAGGTAATAATGTAGACGAGACCCTGCGAACAAAGGAAAAGGTGTCAGTATGTAATTTTACATAGCGCTAAGCGGGACACAGAGGAACTCCCTCTTTAACTCCCTATTAAATTGCATTCACAGGAACCCTTGTTATGTCCCATCAACACGGAATGAAGGTGGGTAGGTAACCGGTAATATACAACGAGTATGCTGCAGTATTAAATAGTATTTGTAGAATTCAACTATTTTCAAACACAGCGTGATTTACTGGATGCTCTGTGAATGTTAAAATGCTAAAACCCTGTAAAAATGTAATTATTAAAATTTTATTAATGGAGCTTACCCGGATCAGTGTAAGTCTGAAGATCGTGGCGAAATAAAGAGGTCTATGCGCTTAGAGCAAACTGTTTTAATTAGCCACTACCCACACCCCTACTATGTCGACTAGTGAAGAGACACAACTGATCCCATATTGTTGGAAATGGAGTGACCCTACCCAGTCGACAGTAATCGACTAAAAAATTTACATTGTTACAGTATTTTACGGTAGATAATTGTTTCGCGTGAAATCCCGAATAGTACCTAAATTGAATATTAGGATACACGCGAAAGTTAAAAAAATAACATTAGCAAACCGTACGATTTTTTAAATCTAGCAAAAATCGTTACAACGTCATGTGGCCACTTTCACAGTCTTATAAGCAATTAATAATACATACATACATATTGTCACGCCTTTATCCCCGAAGGGGTAGGCAGAGGCATATTAAACGCCCACATTTCACCGTATGCATTTCTGTCCCACGTAACAGGTGGTGAGCCCATTGCCGTGATTAATTATACATTATGAATTTATTGTATTTTTTTTTTATTTACCTAATTATTATATTATTACACTTTTGTGCTCGATATTACAATGGTGCGAAATTTGAGCAGTGCTCTTCTAAGTAAATTTGGTCATCTCACCCAATCTCTGTTTACGAGGGGTCAGCCGACCCTGCGTGAACTATCGAGATTTGAGGGCTCTAACAATGAATCATTGCGATGCGAAGACCGCTCTTATTTAATTTACCCTCTTTGTTTTATTTTTACTTTTCTCAGTGACCCTTGTAGCCTATTGGTGCCTCTAACAATTTAATGAAAACAATAAATTCATTTGTCGTCTCGTGTTAATATTTTGTAGTTGTTTTAACGCTAGCTTCGTCTTGGTTTACTGAAAGTTCGTACTTGGTGAAAATTAGATTAGGTTACCAATCTTCCACAAAATAATGACAAAAGAGAGTATGTTCTTGTCTGGAAAATCCGTACTGATGGATTTGATCCTTCCGTAGAATCTGCTTGGCCGCCGCGCGTTGGCCGACGTTAAGGCACAAAACACAAAACCACTTTTTTTGTTTATTACGATTTATTTATATAAAATTTCCTTAAGTATAAATATTGTACTTGTTTTGATCCATTTTTGACCACATACACTAAAGCCTCACAACTCACTCAGAAAAAGTTATTTTGACGTCATATTTCAATTTGTATTATTATAATATTAGTGGTCCTGACGAGTTAGAATCAAGTATATAAGTGAACTAGTTGTCGCCCGCGACTTCGCCCGCGTAGAGAAGTTTTCCCGTTGCCGTTTCGCCCAGGAACTTGTATAAGCTATGTTATTGTAAAATTTCATTAAAATCTATTCAGTAGTTTTTACGTGAAAGATTAACAAACATCCACACAAACTTTCGCATTTATAATATTATAAGATGTACGGGGTTGAGACGAATCCAAGGACGAAATACAATTCTAGGGCTTTTTTTATATTTCTATTATTGTATATATATATATATAGCTTCGCTCACAGTACGTAAATAGTAGTGATCTCCTCCGATTGTAGATGAAGCTCAATCCAGTAATTATTATCTGAATTGCCAATTAGTTAAAATGACAGTTTTATAGGAAAGTGGTCACCGTAGTCTATAAACGTTTGCAACACCAAAAAATAACGAATTGATACGCAATATGGTAGGTTTGAATGAAAGAGTCAGCGTTAAGCTGGAAAAGCGTGTGCTCCGTTGGTTTGGACACGTCCAACGAATAAGTGAGGAACGATTGACAAATATAAATATATTGTGCGAAAGTTGACCGTGACTTACACATGAACACCGCGTGAGCAGACTGCTCAAAACCGGAAGGGTGAAAAGTGCTCGGATACCCAGACGTACATTTATGAAGCGATTAATAAATCCGCAGGAAGCGAAAGAATAATGTATGGATCGCGAAGCCTGGCGGCCTGCCCTCTCTGACTCTCGACTGAACTAGATCAGTTTATGATATAGGAACCTAAGTTCTTTGGCTCTTTTAAATCTAAAAACGACCACTTGGTTCGATCTATGTAAGACATTCAGAAATCTATTAATTTCAGTCTCGTAGTATCCATTCTATGTATTAGCTCCTACCATCTATTTATTCTAAATCTTAATCGAGAGAACATCTTGCGTCCCACAACTTTTCATTGAATATATGTAAATAATTATTATTATAGTCATACAAACCCCAAGGAACCAGTTCAGTAATAATAAAACGTTACTGACAGCGGCATATATGTACTTAATCCGGGTAAAGCCCTGACATAAAACACTGTAACAATCACATTCGTGGTGTCATTCTTGGTCAGACATATTGGACTGGGGTTTCGGATCCTTCTCGAGAACGATTGACACTTGACCCTTATTATTCAAAGGGATAACAGTTTTGTTAGGTTTCGATCAATGGCTCAGAACATTATATTATTATCTATACTAATATTATAAAGCTGAAGAGTTTGTTAATTTCTTTGTTTAGTTAAACGCGCTAATCTCAGGAACTACTAGTCAAATTTGAAAAATTCTTTTTGTGTTAGATAGCCCATTTATCGAGGAAGGCTATAGGCTATATATCATTACGCTACTAAACTGGGGAGCAGAGCAGTAGTCATAAATGTCGACAAATCGGGCAAATTTATATGCATCATTGTAGAATTTATAAGCGACGGGATTAAATATGTGCGACTGGAGGTCGAAATATTCCACGGGCGAAGCTGTGGGAGTTATATTATATACCTATATATTAGAGCAATTTTATATACCTATATAAAATTGCTCTTTGTATAAGGTCAAAACATCAATATAAATTTATAATTTATTTCTAGTGAAGCGCTCGTGGCCCCGCGGTAACAGTGTTCGGTAAACGATCACTGTGGTACGCAACTTTCACTATGGCTGGTCGTCGGATCGGTGACCACTTTGTGGCATTTACATTTGCGAGCGATTCCGTGCTTCGGAAGGCACGTTAAGCCGCTGGTCCTGGTTGCCAGTAAAATGGCAGTCGTTAAGCCTGGTTGGCCTAATGGGCGGCTTAAAAAAATTCAACAGCAGGTAGCCACAACCTGCGTCTGTCTATTTCAACACGGCAATGGGCTCACCACCTATTACGTGGGACAGGAATCCACACGGTGAAAAGTGGGCATATAATATGTCTCTGCCACCCCTTCGGGGATAAGGCTTGATGGATATTAATTTTAATTTTATTTTTTAATTTATTTCTATATTGGTAATAACCACTTTGTTGGTCTCGGGCACCGAAATTCACCATTCACAAAGCTGTGGCTGTCATCTATAACAACATGTCATTGATAGCCTGCAAAACTGGGTGGGACAACGTTGAGCATTGTGGAGCCCCAAGATAACCATGTAGTCGGTGTAGGTGTAGCTCTCTAATGCGTCTAAGGACAAAAAGTTATATCTTCATCCTCAAAAATCTTAAAGTTTATTTATCCATCACGCCTTATCCCCGAAGGGGTGGCAGAGGCTTATTATATGCCCACTTTTCACCGTGTGTTTTCCTGTCCCACGTAATAGGTGGTGAGCCTATTGTTGTGTTGAAATAGACAGACGCAGGTTGTGGCTACCTGCTGTTGAAAATGTTCTAGCTGCCCATAAGGCCTTCAACTAGACTTAACGACTGGCATGTTACTGGCAACCGAGACCAACAGCTTAACGTACCTTACGAAGCACAGAAACGCACGCAAATGTAAATGCCACAAAGTGGTCACCCGTCGGAGGACCAGCCATAGTGAAAGTTGCGTAACTCAGTGATCGTTTACAGAACACTGAGACCGCGAGGCCACGAGCGCTTCGATCTTGAATTATGATAAAATCTTGAAGTAATTCGTAAAAAGGCAACGTCGATAGAAGACCTTAGTGCTAGACTAGGTCAAAGGCCTCAGAGTTATCGACGCTCAATAACTCGCCTTTACACTCGGTACTACAAATATTTTAGAGATCTATTTACTTGAATACAATTTACAGCTGTAGTGACTTTTATACAAACGTTTAACTAATAATTATCTTCACGCTGTATCCCTGTCGGGGACGAATAGAATAGAAAGAACATAAGTAGGGGTAGGGTAGTCAGAGTGGACAGAATGAAAAAATAACAAAACGTTAAAGTACTTGCTTTCTTTAGATACAATATATGACGCAAAGCCATAGCATATATAAAGTTGTTTAACGCAGTAATCGTTTACAGAACACAGAGTCAGCGTTACAGTCATAAGTGCTTTTGAAATAAAAAAAGATATATTAGTTAAGGATCTAGATCTAGACTAATCAAATTTGCATTCAGTTAAAAGATCTAATGAACATCTCTTGATGTATGCCTACCCAAAGCTACTATACTAAAAACTTATAGAAAATTCGCAAAAAAAAATAACTATATAAAACGATTTCATAGTTATTATGTTTTAATACTTATTTCCGAATTTGCGATTCTGAAGCCCGAACAGTCGCACGCATCGCCAGGATGACGGCCGTAAAATAAAATGCCAAGAGCGCTAAATGTTTACTTTTTCAGGCATACATGGCCTTAATTGATTCAAAACAGTGGAATTGTACAACTCACAGTTATTTTTGTCAACGAGGAAGCAGATGTTTCTTTTAGTTTCAAATTGTACAAATAGTAATACCAATTAAGCTACAATTAATGCAGCTAGATAATATATATCAGTAGGTCAATTTTTTGAGGCAATCTTTGATGAAAATTGTAGTATAATAATTTAAAGTCAATAACTTTTGTTTTACAGCTCTTTCTTATTGCTACAAATTCTGATAAATAGTATAGGAGCGTCTATGTGGGAACAGCTCAACTTTCCCCTCAGGCAACGTTGGCAACTATTCACAACCAATTGCCAACGACGATAGATATTTCCTTTTTTTACAACTGCTATCATATAACCTGACAATTTCATAACTGCTTGTGAAAGAACAACTAAGTTTCTTGGTAGACAACCATAAGTACTTTATTACTCAATTTAGAGAAGCAAGCAATTGCTGAGAAAATAAACAAGTAGTTAACTATTAGTTTAGCAGTGAGAAATAAAATTCATTTATGTAACTATACTTATTAACTACTTCTTATTAGGCAACTAGTTGCGAAAAAGAAATATATAATCAATAATGACTGGTTGAGTAGATAGACAGTTTTGTCTTCTTTGGCAACTGGTTGCCAATCACAGTCGCCAGTGTGGCCAGAGGGCTAAGGATAATTTGTTTATAAACTTATTTTCTTTCGGTTAAATATTATTCTCAAAAGAAAACTTGCTTCTTATCTTTTTGCGTGTATTATTTCTTGCCTTAGCGTTAAAGTGTCGGTTACATCCAAAGTTTGCAATGAAGAAAACTTGCTTCTTATCTTTTTGCGTGTATTATTTCTGCCTTAGCGTTAAAGTGTCGGTTACATACAAAGTTTGCAATGAAGCACTAGGCCTACTCTTTTTTTTAACCCAGTGATGTCTTCAGTTTTGGAAACATTAGCTGAACCTGTGCCAAAGAGTTGTGTTAGTGCGTGGCTAGACCAGCTTGCAGATATAGTCGTCTTGGACTACGAAGAGGTAGGTGGGATATTTTTAAAACCATTGTCAATCATTGGCATAAACTAGTTCTTCATGGCAGGCAGTACTACGCTTCAAGCCAGACTATAACAGGCTGATTATTACCCTTTCGGTTTACACAGTTCAGTGGATTCCGAGACTAAATTAGAAACTCTAATTATACATATCCAACCACAGGAATAAATAAACAGAGTTCCAAAAATAATTATGAAGCAAGCTAAAATAATTTATAAAATATACGAGCGTATATATTCAACACAAAATTTCTCTCCACAACCGTTGAAAATTGCAACTAATTAACATCAGAAATGAACAACATTTTTAGCCTTGACCGGTTTCGCCTAATTACGTATGAAAGAGGTACTCTTTCATACCACAGGTTAACATGATATGTATAACATAAAACTGGGTTAAAATACAAAACATAATGGGTAAAACAGATAGTACAAAATGAGGCATTAGCATAAATGTTAATTTTGGGAAATTTTCCGACAAGCTCATATAATACTAACGGCCCATGGGAGCTTTCATAAGAACTTTTGTATATTGTATTCAGTCCCATGGAAAAATTTAATCCAGATTCATTTTAAGCTTGAATGAACAATTTGTTTATTATTAAACGAGAATATTGCTTTTAGAAGCTTATAGGATTTACGAATATATTAGTGCCTCTTTAGTGATGTTATTTATTCAAGATTCAGATACTCAATATAATAAACGAATTGGAATTGTACTAACTGGGCTCCCGGCCCGTGAGAGAGAGGCCGTCCTACCCACTAAACCCCGCGGTGTTCCGCCTCGCCTTAAACCAACTCGCAGGGTAGGCCTGAGGTTAAATCACTGCAAGCCGGCAAGGGGCACCCCAGAATGGAGGGGTCCGTCTCGGGGCGGTAGAAAAGCGACCACCCCGGAGCTCCCTAAGGAGCTGAAGAGTCTAGTCCGCACCTCCACCGCTCTCGAGCGCACCTCTGTAAGCAGAGGAGGTGAGAGCGGCCGGTACGGACGTGCGGAAAACGTGGGTACCCCCTGGAACACAGAAAGGGTGCCCGTCGCCAAGTAGCCAGCTGGGCGGGGTCCCCCGACCTTCCGCCCACGGCCAGACACTATTCGGGGGCGTGCATGAATTGTTCACGACGACGCCCCCGAACACGACGGCGGGGCGGGAGCGTCTGTCCCTTACGCTCCCGCACTCGCAATTCCTCGCGTTTTGCCGCCATCACCTCGGAAGCAAATGAGGCGACGGCGGCTTGCACCACGGCCGGCAGCGACAAATCGAAACCGACAAGTCCCGAGAAGGCGACACGCGGCCCGTCCCACGCCGCGCACGCGGCGAGCGTGTGCTCTGCCGTGTCCACGACGCCACTCGGGCGGTGACGACACAAGGGGTCCGGCTCCACCCCAGCCACCTCCCACAGGTACTTGGCGAATAGGCCATGCCCTGTGACGCATTGGACCCGGTTGCCAAATTCAAATTAGTTGGTCAAATTTTCTGTTGCATATTTGATTTTACACACGTATTTTAAATGTTATTATTTTTTTAAGTGATTTATATGGAAGCCAATTTCAAAGACGAACGAAGAGTTTTGGCTGGTAATCAAGTGAATGGAGTCATGTACACTTTTGTGAGCAGTCAGATCGTGTCTGAGAAGGTAAGACTGGCTGTGCATTAGTGTGCATAGAGGAGTATTTGTTCCTACACTTATTGCAGTGTAGGCAGTGTAGGCACTTATGGCAGTGAAAGTTGGGTGCGGCAGAAGAAGCATAGAAGTAAAATTGATGCAGTGGAAATATGATGTCTGCGGAGTATAGCTGGAGTGAAATTGATGGACAAAGAAAGGAACAGTGTAATAAGGGACCATTGCGATATGGTAGACGATGTAGTGACTAAGATAGAAAAAGGTATGCTTAGATGGTTCTGATATGTGGAGAGGATGGATGAAAGTAGACTAACAAAACAGATTTATTAGAAAAGAATGAATGAGCAAACTGTTAAGGGGCGACCTCGACGTACATATGTCAATTAAATAAAAGACATTTTGGAAAAAGGTCAGGTCAACCGGCGTGTGTGTATGAAAACACTTATGAAAGTTGAAGAAGCGAAAGTTGTATGCCAGGATCGTAGCAAGTGGAAAGCCATAGCCTCTGCCTACCCCCATGGGAGACAGGCGTGACGATATGTATGTAGGTATTCACGTCAAAATAAGACTACCTTATTTATAATAGAGATTAGTCTATACTAATATTATAAAGAAGAAATATTTGAAAGCTTGTTTGAAATTAATAGGCTCAGAAACTAAAGGGCCAAGTTTGAAAATTATTATATCATTAGAAAGGTATTATTCGTGAGTAACATAGGCTATATTAGATTTTCAGAAAATTAAGGGTTCCGTACGGAATTCTCGGAAAAGAAAACTTCCCCTGCGGGCATTAGCTAGTAATCAATATGTTCAATATTCATCACAATTCCAGTACAACAATTAATAATAATACTATTCGTGACAAGTACAACTGACGTCAACCGCAAGGGTTAACACTACCCTATGACTGCAGTCCTTCATAATTAATCGGAAAGCGGGTCCGCTGACGTAACAAACGGGAAACACGGTCCAGATGACATTTTCATCCGGTTGCTGAACATTGTTCTCTGTTATTTCAATGGGAGATTGAGTCCCTTTTGTAGTTTTTGAGTGTCCAATTTAGCTTTCGCAATTGAACGTAGCAATGAAAATTTTACTACTCTAGTGCAGGTTGGAAGCGCTTTAAAACAACATCTTACTAAAGGCGTCGGATATGTTTCATATTTAGGTATTAAATGGATATGTAAAATCTGAATAAGTTGAAGTAAGTAGGTCCTTAGTAATCTTACTAAGGACCTACTTACTTCAACTTATTTAGAATATATTAGACCTGGTGAAGCCCATTACATTTGTAATGGGCTTCACCAGGTCTCCAGTTTCGTAAGTACTGACTAAAGGCACTCAATACATTTTTTTCTAACTAGAGTCCTGTTACGTGGGACAAACATGCATACGGTAAAATGTGGGCGTTTAATATGCCTCAGCCTACCCCTTCAGGGATAAAGGCGTGACAATATGTATGTATGTATGTAGGGTTTCCGAAGAATTCCGTAGGTACAGCTATAGTTTGACCACGACCGCAGTACCGCTCACTGCTTACAATTTTGTACACAGCGGTCGTGAGCAAACTGCTCTAGTTACCGTGAATCATAAGAGGATATATGGTAGTTCTTAACATAGAGGAAGCGAGCGCGAAAATAAAGTGCGACAGAGATCCGCCCTGGGCCTGTTAGAAACTGGTAGTAAGTATATCTTTTAGCATAGGTACAATTTATTGTTACTCTGTAAAAAGGCAAAAGTGTTTGATTTTAAATTAAATACATATATAATGAATAAATAACGTATTACATTCTATCATTGTATTTACTATGTCAACGTATGTGCAAAATGAAATGAACACTTAAGAATAATATTTTTTTTATATTCGCCTCAGAGGATATTTCATTGATCTTTTATTGCATTTATACTAGGGGATAAAATCACAACTTCGGGAACGAAATGAACTAAAAGGAGAAAGGGTTGGCGCGGACACGAGTCGAATAGACAATGATCATTCGAGATGTTGATTTGTTAAATCGCTATTCGCATACCAAAGCGATTTTGATGGTTTAAAATTAAATTATTTATACTTTAAAAGTACAGCAACTTCGGAATAGTTATTCGTGCTGTTGCAGTTTCAAATATTATTGAAACACGTTCTTCGTTGTAAAGTAATTTGCATAGCCAGTAGGAACATTTCTTTCTATTTGTATGTTTTGGCAGCAAAAGTTGGAATTGCCAGCAGTTGTTTCACGTTGTTCTTTACAGTTGACAGCAGAAAAGAAATATTTCAGAAGGATTTTATTCACAAAAACATGTGTGTTGTTTACGCTAGAATAATTAAAATAATTACATATAGAAGGCACGTTGAGCCGTTGGTCTCGGCTGCCAGTAAAATGGTAGTCATTAAACAAAGTTCAAGGCCTTATGAGCGGCTTCAAAAATTTAAACAGCACATAGCCACAATTTGTGTCTGTCTATTTCCACACGGCAATAGGCTGGCCGCCTGTTATGTGAAATAGGAATACACACGGTGAATTGTGGGTGTGTAATATGCTGCCACCCTTTCAGGGATATAGGCATGATTGAGAAAAAAGTGCCGGTATGAATTATATCGACAAGATGGTTTCGTATTTATTACTTTGGTTTGCAAGCAGTTAGAATACCTACTCGAAGACGTAAACGAAAACAATATCTATTTATATATTAAAAGGGAATACTGAGATAGATCTTATCAAAACTGTCAAACAACACTAACTTCTCTTTATTTAATGGATATTTCGGGAAAATGTACTACGACTCCTGGGCCAGATTTCGCCTATTGTACCATCTGAAAACGTATAACGAAACTGCTACACGTTATCAGATGGTCTTATTGCCATTTCTTACATCAACAATAATAGATATTTTCACATAGAAAACGTATTTTTGGGATATCTCGTCTTTATTTTATAACAGTATATTCCAAAGTAAGTTCCAATTACTAATAAATTTTGAAGTTGGAAAATATCCAGTAAACCTACTCCTTAAGTTCTGTGTAGTTCGTATCGCTGGGATGTAATTTAAGTGAGATTGTGGCTTTGGCATACAGCACTGCAAACAGCTTTTCTAATAACTCTGACAATGCTCTCTAGCGGATAATATAGGGTTGAATAACGGATCGGATAATAATAAGTTGAATATGAATCGTTTCTTTCTGTCTCTGTTCAATTTGTTTCTAACCCTTTCACGCAAAAACTACTGAATGACTTTTAATGTAAAGTTTCATTTAAATCCATTCAGTAAGTAGTTTTTAATCTATGTCATATTGTGATGTATAAACTTCAGCTAATACATCACAATAGAATTAATGGCAGTCGTTAAGCCCAGTTGAAGGCCTTATAGGCGGCTTAAAAATTTTCAACAGTAGGTTGCCACAGTCTGCCTCTGTCCATTTCAATAAACTCACCACCTGTTACGTGGGACAAAAAATACGCACCTTCGGGAATAAAGGCGGGACAATATGTATGTATGTAGATTTGATATAGGCTACTTGTTATTCGGTGAGAAATGAAAACTGAAAACTAGTCTAATTGTATGTAATGTGATGCCTGTACAGAATATTACGTGTGCCCCGTAGCTTTAATGAGTCACCCTTTGAACCCCTTAACATATGTTTAACCCATATGTGCCCATATTTACAATAACCTATGGAAATCTGTCCCATTTTATTACCATTCATTATTACTGCTCTGCTTCTTTAAGTAGTAAAGTAATAGTAATAATAAAATAAATAAATATCCATCACGCCTTATCCCCGAAGGGGTGGCAGAGGCATATTATATGCCCACTTTTGCACTGTGTGGATTCCTGTCCCACGTAATAGGTGGTGAGCCCATTGCCGTGTTGAAATAGACAGACGCAGGTTGTGGCTACCTGCTGTTGAAATTTTTCAAGCCGCCCATAAGGCATTCAACCTGGCTTAACGACTGCCATTTTACTGGCAACCGGGACCAACGGCTTAACGTGCCTTCTGAAGCACGGAAACGCTCGCAAATGTAAATGCCACAAAGTGGTCACCCATCCGAGGACCAGCCATAGTGAAAGTTGCGTAACTCAGTGATCGTTTACAGAACACTGAGACCGCGGGGCCACGAGCGCTTCTAATAATAATACAAATAATACAAAACCAACGTTACTTCTGAATAACTTGAATTTCAAATGGAACAAGAATTTTCAACTCAGTTTAATATTTCCAGAACTTGTCCACTAAAAACAATCAAACCTTTTTTTTTTGTCATTGTAAAACTTAAATTAATTGAAATAATTAATATACATTTATTTTTATTAATTTAATTAATTCATATAATTTGGCATCGTTTTAACATGATAAATGTTATTCAAGCTAGCGACTTCATTGCTCAGCATTACAAATACTTCATCATTTATTTCATGAAACTTTATCTACAACAGGTGTTAGAAAGTAGTTAAACGAGAACTTAGAACTAGTTTTACTATTGTTAGATTTTTAGGTACCTAGTTTAAATTATATATATAGTTCTAAATTATTTCATAGACTTATATTGAGCCATCTCTTTTAAGATGTTATCTCCATAGGCATGCCACACTCAAACCGACTAAAACCAAAAGGTCCTATCTATCGATCTAATGCCGGGCTGTGATACACATGCCAGTTGACAAACGAGCTTACGTCGACGTAAACGAATTGCGAAAAGACTCCTATTTATCGATCTAATGCCAGGCTGTGATACACCTGCCACGTGACAGTTCAGCTTACGGCGTAACCCGTAAACGAACTGCGAAGTCAAACAGAAGTCTCTCCCAACAAAGAACTTTTTGTCAAACCTACATTATCAAAATGCAAGCCGGGGCGGACTGAAGTTTAATTTAAATTTAATTACAAATTAAAGTTCAATAAAGGAAACACTACAGCAGTATCAGACTCAGGTAAGTATCCAATTGATTAAAGTGAAAGCAATTAATTAACGTAACGAGGGTTGATTTGTAAATCATGTCAACTGCAGACTACTGGAAATCCAACAAGTAACAATTTAACGCTGCATTTTGACAGCCAGACGATCTTATTACAAAGAGAGAAAGTGCAAAATTGTTTTTAAATTGAAAATGAATTCGGATATCCGCAATTAAATGGCCAGAGACGTCATAGATCAACGGGTGGCGAGAGGGCGCCCCCTAACGGACAATCACGAAATGCTTTTATTTTTTCAGTAGTCCACACGTTTATGGCCTCATCAGTGCCTGTTATGGGATGGCTACTGCTGTAACGAAACGCCATCGCAATTTATACACGCTTGTGTAAGTAACTTTATGTACACCTATTTTATTTTTGTATAGGTACACATAAATGTAGTCCCTAAAGTGAGGGAGATTGCGTTGGAGAGTTAAATGGACGTTTTCCGCCATTGTTTCATACAAATTTAGAAGGTGGATAAGGTAAACGTGGCTTTCAAAATAAGTGTCCTTAATTTTAATTTAAAGTGGAATAATTTTTCCAATTAGCATACTAATTGCTTTTCAAAACTATTTCTAAACTAAAATCTCCTATAAACAAACAAAATCCAAAACAAGCATATGAGACTTAAGTAACGGGGCCGTCGCATATGCAAGGATTGTGCCCCCAAGACAGTCCATCACGAAAAACCAAAGTAAATTAGCTCAATTCAAAGTTCCAGAATAGATTTGTGGATAAAAAATTTCAAAGCCTTTTATACACCCCGCAAATGTAATTACTATTTTATTCGCAATGTTCGTTTTTACCACAAGCAGAAAAATAAAAGAGAAAATTTTTTTGATGCTTCAAATAAATCTGCTTTGACTTTTGTTTCAAAGGACACAAGTTAATCCACTTATACCCATTAGGAGATTTAAAAATATAATGCGTGTTTGAGAGGTATAACAAATTTTGATGCCTTTAAAGGCTGACTTCATTAAGCAGACTTAATATAACTAACATACTTTAAGAAGAATTGTAACTAATAATACTAACAAATGATAGATTTTTTTATCTGAAAATATTATGATAAATTATTTATTTGTTTTGTTCAGTTTTTACAGCACTTAATATTTTGATAAATTAATTCTAAACTTACTAAAAATAACTAAGAAACAAAGACCTAACATGCGTCATAAAATTTCTCCGCACGAAAAATAATATAATTAACGAAAATTAATATAATTCATAAATATTTTTACAAATTATCATTTCCACAATTTATTATGTACACAAAATATCTTTTTAAAAACGGAACATGCTCAAAAACCTGTCAATTATCTTTGTCTTTTTAATTTTGTTTTTCTCTTTGAGATCTCATGGGAAATCCATGAGTTGTTCGCTGCCCCTCCTCCCGTTGACTTTTATCTCAGTTCTATCTATGCATCTCGTTCCCACGAGACTTACGCCCCTCTGCTCTCGCAAGGGCATCAGGGCATCCAAGACATCCTCTCTAGCTTGTCTGGCTAGAGGCACAAAGAACGCGCTTATCAAATGCTCAACGTCATCACTGTTATGAAAAACTTAGAACCGAAAGATTTCGTAGGTCCTTCTTATGTCGCACCGGAAAAGCATGGAACTATCTGCCAGCGCGCGAGTTTCCCTCCTCTCACAATCCTGGTTCCTTTAAGAAAAGCGTGAAAAGGCATATTTCTGGACCGCCAAAATGAGGATCGCTATCGGAGCCCTAATAATCATGGGTCTTTGCTTACCATCAGGCGGGCGACGCCATATTGACGCGTCAAGTATAAAGTAAAAGTAACCAGTGATGTGCAAATACTCAAAGTTAATGACTACCTCGGTAGCCTAGTGTAGTGTGATTGTCATATTAAAGTTCCAGGCGAGAACAATGTTTGTGTGAATTAATGTTTTTAAACTGTCGCGTTTTTCACTCATATTTATGGGATTTCAGCTTATTCGAAAATATTGTATTAACACCTAATCAAAATTATTACAACCAAGTTCGGGTAGTTGTAAAAAGCACTCGCGCTTTGAGGATGTGACGCTGAATTCTTCATTCCACTCGTGACTCGTGACCACGGCTTCTGTAATCCGGACGTCGGGAAGTATAATGTATAGGCCTTGTACCTAATAATATATATCGAGAATAAGACACGAAATATCATAAATACTTGTGTGTCTCGCAAATGTTTCATACGGATTTTTTACAATGCATTTGCTTTGTGGTATTAACATTTAAGAGCGTTTCCATCCATCCATTTTCCATCCAACATTCCATATTTAGAAGGTACATTAAGCCGTTGGTCCTTGTTGCCAGTAATATGGCAGCCGTTAAACCAAATTGAAGGCCCTAAGGGTGGCTTGATAAATTTCAGCTGCAGGTCGCCACTACCTGCGCCTGTCCATTTTAATACGGCAATGGGCTCAACATCTGTGTGGTTGGACAAAAATACATATGGTGAAATTTGGGCGTACAGTATGCATCTGTCTACTTTTTCGGCGATAAAGGCGTGACAATAAATATTCTATGTATTTCTCGCAAGACATTTTCAATCCTCCGGATAGTAGACACCACATTTGTTGGTAACGCTAACTGCCGGTAAAATACATAAAATTCATAAAATATATAATGGTAAAAGTTTATTTGTACGCAATGAGCCAGGCCTTATTGAGCTGACGCAAACAATTCGCAATTAACGATCGTCAATCATAGCTTCTGTATCTACATAATAATCTCATAATGATCATTGCGGTAATTTGATATGAAATAACATGTAGGCATAAATGTTTTGTGGGTGTTGAGTACAATTGTTTTGGGTTGTGGTTCATTTATAATTATGTTTATTTATTGAAATCCTTAATATTAACTTATTTACAAATTTTAGGGAAAACTGACTGCTATTAAAACTAATAACATTAATATATACTAGAAAACGGCCAAAATAAGTTTTATCGATGAATAGAATTATTTAATGGTAAATATCACTGCAGCTAAAGACAATAACACACAAAATCCTCACGTACATTGTTAATAATTCCTAGATATGTTATATATGTACCAAAGAACTTATATTATCATCATCATCATCCGAGCATCTGTCCCGGTTGCGTCTGGGTTCGCTTTTTTACTTATTCTCCTCCACTTCGCACGTTTGTCGGGATCGGCTGTAGTGGGAAGAAGAACTACTGTGTAATGATATTATATGTTTTTTTGCATAGCAATATTTATGTATATCAACGCATCATAACAGCCTTCAAAGTAATCTTATTACTACTACTATACTCTACTACTGTGGCTCAATGATATACAAAACCTACTTTTTAACCAGCTGGATCCATTTTATCTCCTTTTTTACGTAAACGGAGGCATCTGATATTGTTACCATAAATCCCAGTACCTATAATGTAGAAAAAATAGAAACTAAATTGAATTTAAAAAACTGTTTAGGGAACACTTTAGGGTAACGTCGCCGCTGGATTCCTCTGTGTTTGTGCGTGATGGGGTGGATGGTGGTGACTTGGGTACTAGATTCACAGCCAAAGAAATAAAAGATGTAATCAGTACAATGTCTAAAGGTAAATCCCCAGGTCATGATAGTTTGAGCATCGAGCACTTGAAATATGCGGGACCACATCTGTCAAGAGTGTTGGCAATGCTTTTAAACCTGTGTGTGAGTCATGCTTACTTGCCAAGTCAGATGATAAGGACTGTAATAACACCTATTGTTAAAAATTAATCGGGTGATATTTCGAACCCTAACAACTATAGGCCTATATCGCTGGCTACGGTGATTGCGAAAGTGAAGTCTACTTAATAAACAACTTAATACATACATCTGCTTACATGATAACCAGTTTGGCTTCCGAGCCGGGTTATCTACAGAAAATGCAATTTTGGCTCTTAAGTGGACTATCTGGTACTACGCAGACAGGAATACTCCTGTACACGCCTGTTTCCTTGATCTCTCCCGTGCTTTTGATCTGGTCTCTTATGACATTCTATGGAGTAAGTTAAAAAAGACAGGAGTGGCTCCTGAGTTAATAAACACTCTCAGGTATTGGTATGGAGGCCAGATCAACCAAATACGGTGGGCAGGTATGTTGTCGGAACCTTACGGGTTGGAGTGCAGCCTACGGCAGGGGGGGTTAAGTTCGCCGACGCTCTTTAATCTGTAAATTAACGAGCTAGTCGAGATACTTAGCAAGCAACGAGTCGGCTGTTACATCGATGGGATCGCTGTAAACAATATCAGTTACGCTGACGATATGGCTTTGCTGAGTGCCTCGACATGTGGACTCAGGCGTATGATAACAATTTGTGAAAAGTACTGTAAATCGCATGGGTTAGTATATAATACTAACAAAAGCGAGATCATGGTCTTTGGGGTCAGAGGTAAATGTTCTAAAACTATGCCAGCTGTAATGTTGAGTGGAGTGCCCTTAAAACGAGTACACAAATTTAAATATTTAGGCCACATTTTGACCTCTGAACTCAAGGACGATGAGGATATTGATAGGGAACGGAGGGCGCTGTCGGTTAGGGCTAACATGATTGCTCACAGGTTTGCACGTTGTTCTAATCAAGTTAAGATAACCTTATTTAAAGCTTACTGTTCATCTTTTTACACGTGCAGCCTGTGGGAGAGTTATGTCCAAAAATCCTACAGTGCCCTTCGAATTCAATATAATAACGCGTTCCGGGTGTTGTTGGGGCTGCCTCGGTATTGCAGCGCATCAGGGATGTTTGCAGAAGCACGCGTAGACTGTTTCTATACAGTAATGAGAAAAAGATGCGCGTCCCTGGTGCGTCGTGTGCGGGGTAGCCCCAACAGCGTCATGAACTGTGTTGCAAGTAGGCTCGACTGTGCTTATGTCAATCATTGTTGCAGGCTCACTACGTCAGTGGTGAGGCTGCAGTTCTGATTGATATAGAGGCATATGAACACACTTTTATATATGCGTACTAATATAGTTTTAAGTTCAATTGTTACTAACACTTGTGAGTCCTTGTTACTTGATTAAATGAATTTTATTATTATTATTATTATTAAATAAAATGAAACATTTTTTCTCATAAAGAAGTAAAATCCAGAAATGAAATGGCTTATATTGTTTTACTTTTCTGCTTTTTTCTGCATTAAATCACGTGTCACGTAGACGAATTTGCGGACGCAACAAAGGGACAGGTAATTCCCTGGCGGCCTAATAGCCCGCTTTGTAGTCACATTAGGGAGGAGACACGTTCCCTGGATTATCGAGATTATGTGCGATTAGTTTCTTGCCGAATTCTTAATAGATTATAATGTATTATCTTACTGTATGTAGTATTATAATTCCTGTAAAAAAATTTCTTCTGCTATATCGAATCATAAAATAGTTTCCAATGTATTAGCAAGTTTTTTTCTGAATCTTGAACTGAAATCGAATTTTATTTTACTTTGTTATTTTTTTTTAGAGTGAGACATAACAGTTACACGTTACATTTACTAATACAAATAAGTACACCAAGGTCCTTGGTATATAGAAAGGTATCGTAATACCCCGCCGCAAGACGACACCGCTGCAAATCCGTACCAGCTTTGAACCACACAGAAAAATTGCAGCGATTAAGAAAGAGAGGAAGAGAAAAGAATTAGAAACCTAAAGTATAAAAGGAAATAATATAACTGCCTCGGTGGGTCAGCGGTGCGAGTGCCGTGCTTAGGTGTCGGGTCGAAATTTCCGGGAAAAAATATTTGTGAGATGTGCAAATTTTTTTTCACGGAGTTAGTGTATTTTCTATTTATAATATGTACCTATACTCTTTGTATTTAGAAATATATATATATATGTTTATCAGTTGACTAGTTCACATAGCACAAATTTCTTCTTGTATTCCCAGTTGATTTCAATTCATACCTTGATAACTAGGGTGCATACATAGGTACATACTTGAATAGTAGGCCTAGGGTGTACTTTTATTTGGTTGCAAGGATCAGCTATGGTTTGATTTTCGATTTTAGAAGCTACTACCATCTGACTTCTCAAGGGCGCCTGCGTAGTTGCTCGCGTAGGTTAGCAGGTGCACTGCTACCAGCTCAGGTAAAATGGCTCCAGATCCATGTAGAGTTTGCAAGAAATTGCTGACCATGGCGAATACTATGGTATCCTACTTAATAATACATGTGAAGTGATGTAACTAAGTGCGACATAATATTTTATGCTTCTAGCTTCTAGAGCCGAAATGAGGTTACTATTTTTCCCACTTTCGCACGTTCTTGGCTGAAAACTATCAAAATAAAGCAAATACTTTTAAATTTATAAAAATATCTGCTGTAACTAATCAATGATCGGAGAGCACTTTTATCTGAAACGTCATTATATAACACAATTTTGTGTGACTAAACAATTTATTTTATTCAGTTCAATCATGAAATTCAGTGGGAAGGAGGTTTCAGCATATTAAATATGTTCCTTGGAAATTCGAAAAAAAAGCGAAGGAAATTTGAAATAGTTGTATGCGCTTCGCATGTAATAACAATAACATTATTGATAATGTGTATCATAGAATTTGTCCAGAGTTCTCGATGCGATACAATTTGTTCCTGTCCAAGTTGGAACGAGTTGAAGAAACTGAAATATCCTAATGAGTACAAGCTGACTCCTACACCATTTTTTTACAAAATAGTTACAAGTGATGGAGTAGTGTTAATCGATATTAAAGTGTAAAAACAGGTATTTGTGGTATTCACTATTTAAACATTTAGAAACTCGAATAAAGGTCAAAGAAAATTATAAATTTCTTTACGCTCTTCTCATGTAATGAAAATAACACTGTTGATATATAGGTGATAGATTTAATCCAGAGTTATGAATGCGACACAATTTATCGATATTAAATTGTAAAAACATTTATTTGTGGTATTCACTATTTAAACATTTAGAAATTCGAATAAAAGTCAAAGAAAATTATAAATTTATTTACGCTCTTCTCATGTAATGAAAATAACACTGTTGATATATAGGTGATAGATTTAATCCAGAGTTATGAATGCGACACAATTTATCGATATTAAATTGTAAAAACATTTATTTGTGGTATTCACTATTTAAACATTTAGAAATTCGAATAAAAGTCAAAGAAAATTATAAATTTATTTACGCTCTTCTCATGTAATGAAAATAACACTGTTGATATATAGGTGATAGATTTAATCCAGAGTCATGAATGCGACACAATTTATCGATATTAAATGTAAAAACAGGTATTTGTGGTATTCACGTCTTTCACAAAAAATATTTGTACGTCCTTGGGACAAAACATAGCGGACTTTATAGTATTCGACATCTATTATTATTGTACTACCTATGTTTCACAAATAAATACCTGATTCTGATTCTGATTCACTATTTAAACATTTTGAAACTCGAATAAAAGTCAAAGAAAATTATAAATTTCTTTACGCTCTTCTCATGTATAGAAAATAACTCTGTTGATATATAGGTGATAGATTTCATCCAGAGTTATGAATGAGACACAATTTACACCTTCCTGAATGGAAACGAGTTGAAGAAACTGAAATATCCTTAAACTAAATAACCTCAACTATTAGGCATAGATACTTAAAATTTGTTGAAAGTATAATTATATTCATTTGGTATTGAATGAACACTAAGAAAATAATTTCCGGTATTCCCAGGGGAATGGGAACTGAGTATCTGACACCACACACAGCGTTAATTTTTAAACATACATAGAAACGTGAAAATTCGTGAATGTATTCTTTAGGTACTTTGTATGAATACTAAGCTTACTTAGTACTCATCCAAAGTACCTAAAGAAAACCTGTTATTCCCAATAAAAGGCCCGTTCTCTTGGAAAACCGAACATTCCATTGAAGTTCCGGTAATACCAAGGGAACGGGAACTACATGGGTGAAACCAAAACAGTCTAAACTACTATATATAGACATAAATACTTGAAATTTGGTGAAAGTAAAAAAAAGAAGACAAAATAAGTCAGCTGCTTTAGCAGCTTGGACGTTTGAGTGGTTAAGCAGTTAGATGGTTTATAATATGTAGGCACTGTGCGCTTCTGAAGCATTTTCATTTTTTCATTTTATTGACACAATTGACTGCCTCGGTGGCGCAGTGGTAGTGTATGCGCGTCTGAGGTCCCGAGTTCGATTCCCGGGTCGGAAAAAATATTTGTGTGAACCACAAATGTTTGTTTCGGACTTTGGGTGTTTCCTATGTATAATATGTATGTATTTAGAAATATATAAGTATGTTTATCAGTTTTCTAGATCCCATAACACAATCTTATATTAGCTTACATTATGGTAGACGGCGCTGTGTTTAAATAAATGAAAATTTTGTTCTCGATGGCTTTTGACTGATTTTTGTGGATCTTTTTTTTATTTTGTGGTATTCCACAATTCAACTTTATTCCATAATCTAGGATTCATGTTGGCATTACAATACAAACTTGTGGTATCTTGGGAGCGGTCTGAGTGCAATGTAGGCATGTACCAAGGGGTCAGCCAACCCGAGAGGGCATTAATGCGGGGTGTATTCAGGGCTGCCACGAGACACGACAGGCGTCGCGACGTCGCGGCGGCGCGACAAAGTGACGCGGCACGTGATTCATCCCATAGCTTATTAATAGGTACGTCTTCCTAGTATCGTTTGATAATAGTACTATTATTTGGTTAAGTTGTATGGTTGACTCATTTCTTAAGCAAAAAACTTAAATGAAATATAAATATTGTGGGACACTTTTTACACAGCGCCATCTAGCCCAAAGTAAGCTAATATTAGCTTGTGTTATGGGACCTAGATAACTTATAAACATACTTATATATTTCTAAATACATACATATTATAGATAAATAAAACTTATGTACACGCGTTAGAAGTTATACTGCTTTAGTCTAATAAGATTTCATCACATATACCACAACTCTTTGTTTGTAACAGGAATGATAAATTAGTAGAAAAAAAAAGATCAAAATAATGAAAACTACTTTGAATGTAGTTATAAGTTGTCATGGAAACACTTATCAGCTAACGGGTGTCAGTTCACTCTCATCATTTTTATCTAACGCGCCTAAAGAAGTATATATTCAAAAATTTTCACTTTTTTACGCGTGAAATTCCTCACTGTGTCCATACTGGACTCCTACGACCACGCGGTCATCGGGATTTTCGGGTAATTGCTCGGAAGGAACACTCCAAGGCTCACCGACACGATGAGTTCGGGTGTTATCCCGCTTTTTTAAGAAGGCTAGTGTGATACCTTTGAGGGAAAATTATCACTTTGCATTATGCAAAGGTAAATTGAGAAGAAAAATGATAAAGTAGCATAGCACGTAAGGTCTGTATTTTTTTTATTTCTAAATCTCCTATTGTTTCAAAGTAATATAATAATACAATGTTTACAAGTAATATAATGTTTACTAAAATACATTTGTAATATATTTTAGTAAACATTATATTACATTTGTAACCCATTATTTCCTTAAAGAAAGTATGATGACTTTATTTCAACGGGTAAAATACATAATGTTATTTACAACAAAACATTGCTTTTATTAATATAGTAATAAACAAACTAAAAGAGTGCAATAGAATCCAACCGATATCTTCGAGGCCCAAGCACGCTTCGCCTGGAATTGGCACATACCATACCTATCTGCTGACTATCGGTAGATAGGTATGGTATGTGCCATGTCAGGTAGTAGAAGTTAGCGGACACCAGGATTCCGCTTGATCTTATGAATTTTTCGACATTAAATTGTAGTTGCTGCACCGCAAGCGTGGTGAAGTTTTCCCGTTCCCGTTTCCAATAGGGAATTGTTCTCGGGATAATAAGTATCAAAACAACGCTGCATAACAATACACTCAAAATGTTTCCTTGCTTGCTTTCTGGAATAAATATCATAACTAGTAAAATTTTTGGATTCAATATTTCTGAGTTATGGATAAAGTGTTAAACAGGAGATTTTTTAATTATAATCAGTAAGTCAGGCACAAATCTACTATAAAATACTCCAGTGTGACGAAGATCATTAAGGCGTGTAAATATTTTAATAAACGTTTCTATGTTGATAATGTTATCTATACATAGTTATAAAAATATGTTAAAACTATACGTAGGTATGTTTTATAATGAAAATATCTAATGGAGTACATGCAAAGTAAGATAAATGTTTAAAGTTAAATACAGCTGACAATGTGATCGCTTGGGTTGCACCCCACTTTGTAATCTAATATCAGTAGATTGGATTGACGATTTACAACTTTGCGATTTGAATTTTGACAGCTGTTTAACTTTGTTCTCATGGATATTTTTTGTACTCATTATTATTTTTATAATAAATGTTTTTTAAGTGTCACTCCCACACCGTCTATCCCCTATTATGCTAATATATGGAGTCTAGACAACTGATAAACATTATTTTTTTATTTATGTATACATACATATTGTACATAGAAAACAAACAAATTTCAAACCAGTACTTAGATACTTAATCTATTCAAATTTTCTCAGCAAATAAAGATATTTTACGTAATCTAAAAAAGTTGTCTTATTAGTCTTTTTTTTTGGTGGTTATCGGTTTAGCCCTGTGTCCAGTCCAGCAATATAAAAAAAACGATAATTCTAAGGAATCTCTTTCATTTGTTTCGAGTTGCGTAGCTACATTATTGACACTATATTAATAATAGAACCCACGCAGCTTTGATTAAATGATTCGCGCGCGCTGTTATTAAGCCCAATTACTGAACTCGTTAATACTGGCCATTAATACAATAACTTTAGTAATAGTACGCCTATTTATGATGTGTTCTCGACGAAACTAGGTCAACATGCATTTAACGGCCCGCAAGTACCTATGATCAGGGCTAGTTTTGGCACAGAATTAGCAAAGTAGTTGCATTTCTAAGGACCTTGTTTTCAGATCAAGTATTTTTCTGCATCATAAGTGTTTTCCCGATTTTATAAATTCACAATATTAATATTAAAAATAAGAATGCTAGAAATGAAGTAATATGAATAACACCTACACGAATTTGTAAACGAGGCAATGGGCTCGTCACCTCATCAAGTGGGACAAAAATGCAGACGGTGCAATGGGGGCATATAATTATGCTTCTACCAGCCCTTCGAGGGTAAAGGTGTAATTGATGAACAATAGCAAACAAGCAAAGAATTAGCAAGTTTAATTAGTATTTTATTTATAGATTATTAATTGCAATATGCTATGATATTGTTTTTGTATAAAAAAACAGTAAAAAAACAAAGGAATAAAAGTGAATGTAAATAAGTCGAAAGTAATGGTTTTTGAAAGAGAGGCAAGTATGACGGATTGCTCAATTGTTGTGGAAGGAGAAAGAGTAGAACAAGTAAAAGAGTTTGTATATCTAGGTACAAAATTTGCGAGAGATGGAAAGTATGACTATGACATTGAGCGAAGTTATTGGCAGGAAATAAAGTGAATGGAGCCATGTACGCCTTTATGAGCAGTCAGAACATTTCGAAGAAGGCACGATTGGCTGTACATAGAGGTGTGCTGGTCCCCACACTTATGTATGGCAGTGAAAGTTGGGTATGGCAGAAAACGCATAAAAGTAAAATAAATGCAGTGGAAATGAGAAGTCTGCGAAGTATAGCTGGAGTGAAGTTGATGGACAAAGAAAGGAACAGCACGATAAGGGAACATTGCGGTATGACAGAAGATGTAGTGACTAAGATAGAAAAAGGGATGCTTAGATGTTTCGGACACGTGGAGAGGATGGATGAAAGTAGACTGACGAAGCAGATTTATGTGGCGAGAGTGAATGGGCAAACTGGTAGGGGTAGACCTCGGCGTACGTATTTCAATCAAATCGAAGACCTTTTGGAAAAAGGCCAGGTCAAGAGTACCCTTAACCGGCGAGCGTGTACGAAAACACTTATGAAAGTAGAAGAAGCGAAAGTGGTATGTCAGGATCGTAGCAAGTGGAAAACCATAGTCTCTGCCTACCCCGATGGGAAACAGGCGTGATAATATGTATGTATGTATAAAATGTTAAAATATTTGCAAATCTTGAATAGGTAAAATATGGCCCACCGCTCAATGAATGCCAAATGTAAATCAGACTACACTAATGTTTATAGCAAATAAAGGTAATCTATTCAATTCTGTGAGGCAAATGATGGACTAGGAAATTTGTAAACAAATCAAACCACCATTCCACTAGCAACAAAAAGATCATGTATTTGGCATGATCTTTTTGTTGCCCGTGGAATAATTGGTACTGGGTATTTAAATTGCTAGCACTTGCTCTCTATTCTAAATGAGAATAAACTCCTAGACGCGGATTATTTTTCTATTCGTGATTTATGACCGCTTTAACCTCTCAATACCTAAATAAGTAGTAGATAAACAGCAAGTCTTTCACAGTATTCATTAAGGTATCACTTTGTATTCTTAAAGGCAAGTTCATTCATCTGTCAGTCATTGTCATCTGAATATACGTCTTGGTTTAACCTCACTCTAGTAGCACTGGCGCTGCGTTGCTAAAGATTAGATCATCATCTTATGAACATACCTAAATACTTATACACTAATCAGTTAATATGGTTCCTAGTGTTTAAATAAAATTCAAGAATTTTTTGCTTACTCCAACTTAATCGGATTGAAATTCTTTCTTTAATTTGCTTGACCACCTGCAATTCAAAGGTATCGACCCCGAGACCTCTGGATTGCAGGTCGCACAGCATTACCGAGGCAGTATTTTAGGACAATATTTATTTCACTATTTATTTTTGTATACTAAACATATTTAGAACTACCAAATGACTGTATTCTGTAACACACACTGTAAGCAAGTGTAACTTCGAAACAAACTTTTGCAACTGTTTCCAAACTTGGTGTGTTAACTAGCTGTACTGTTTGCAAACTATGTAATCACTGTGGTTAATGCCCGGCTTCTGACAGTGTTCCGTGTACCTACTTATGTACTGACTTCTACTTTACAGGGCTCCAGGAGCTGTATGATAGGAGGTTCTTTGGTGTTTGTTTTAGAGGTGTCTTTGGTATTGGTCTCCGTCATCGTCGGCGCTCTAGACCCGGCGGATTGACTTCACTTCCTCTCCATTTTGGATGATTTTTGGTAAATGGATGTTACAAGAAAAGGATCAGCAGCACGGTGGTAGCGTCTTCTAGTTAATTGGCGACTGTTCTCGAACACCTTAATTTTTGGTAAATGGATGTAACAAGAAAAGGATCAGCAGCACGGTGCCTTCTCAGCGTCTTCTAGTTAATTGGGGACTGTTCTCGAACATCTTAGTGGCATTTCCAACATCAGCCTACAGAGTCTATAGTACGTGTTTAGAAGCGCAAGTTCTGTTGAGTCGTACTTTAAATCAATCCTAGTGAAGACTTGAAACTATCATGGTCATTATTATAAGTAAAATATTGATTATCGAGATTTTTACCATGTCCACTTTCACTCGCGAGTATCCGATATACTCCGTGATCATGGCGATGGCGCTAACATATCGTATACACAACTGAAGGTGGACATGGTAAATATCCCGACAATTAATATTTTAGTTATTTCTAGTGTTTCTACAGAATAGTATAGTATAATTTTATTACAACAAAGTAATGTGCAGAATACCTTAAATCGTAGAATTAATAAGATTTTCTCTTACTAGTTCTCCTACCTAACGCATTTTAATAGATGACTATATCTCTGTGTTAACATTGTTTAAAACAAGATCAGTTAATCGACAGTTATTAAGAGCGCAAACAATTCTGTTTACCAAGTTTGTCGGGACCACACGTAGCGCGTTGCAAGTCTAAATCCTCTAATGATGTTATAAAAATGGTAATAAAACCAGACAAGTTGTTAGTTATGATAATATAAATACTATTTATTAATATTTTAATGGCCTATATGTTACTCGTTTGTTTATAAATCACGAATTAATCCCCGAAGGGGTGGCAGAGGCATATTATACGCCCACATTTCTAATATTCCTGTCCTACGTAATAGGTGGTGAGCCCATTTCCATATTAAAATAGAGTGATGCAGGTTGTGGCTGCCTGCTGTTCAAATTTTTCAAGCCGCCCATAAGGCCTTCAACTTGGCTTTACGACTGCCATAATATTACTGGCAACCGGGACCACCGGCTTTACGTGCCTTTCAAAGCACGGAAACGCTCGCAAGTGTAAATGCCACAAAGTATTCACCCATCCGTGACCAGCAATAGCAAAAGTTGCTTAACGCAGTGATCGTTTACAGAACACTGCGTAATCGGGCCACGAACTCTTCTATTTCACGTGACTTTAAGAAAGTACACCTCACGAACGTTTTATTTATTTATATGGGTAGGTATATAATTTGACGGAATTCAGCGGTCATTTTACATAGCATGCCAACATAGAACCCAATCTATGGTTTGCAGTTAAATCGATTATCACTGTCACAAACGCCACAAACATGTATACGACCTGTAGCAAACAACACTCAAAAGATACATTATTTTGCTATTACGTTCGCTTGCTCAAAAAGGAAAAAATTAGTGACTAATCTATCAATGTACTGCTGAATCCACTGAATGAATTTCGTACAAACTAACATGAAACTTCATGCAATAACAGATAGACTGAATGGGACGTTTAATGTATACGAGTACTAAATAAAACAAATCGTTTCAGCCCGACGTTCTTCCAAAAACCGACATGTCTTGATAAGTTTTGTCTTGGAATGACTATAAAGGAATTCTGTCTTTTAAACTGGGTTATACCACCGGGCATGTAAGTATATAAGCCCCACCAAGATCTCCAGCGACCTAACGTGCTAGCGGTGCACCTGCTGAACAATGATCGATGAAATCGGATCGGGCGTCCTGACGGGGTTACATACGTACATATTGTCATAGTAGGCAGAGGCATACTATACGCCCACATTTTACGGCATTTATTTTTGTCTCACGTAACAGGTGGTTAGCCCATTGCCGTGTTGAATGGACAGGCGCAGGCTGTGGTGACCTTCTGTTGAATTTTTTCATGCCGCCCATTAGGCCTTCAACCAAGCTTAACGACTGTCATTTTACAGGCAACCGGGACCAACGGCTTAACGTGCCTTTCAAGCCTTTCAAAGCACGGAAACGCTCGCAAATGTGAATTATACGAAGTGGTCACCCATCCAAGGTTCACCTATAGCGAATGTTGCTTAACGCAATGTTGCTTTACAGAACACTGAGTCAGCGGGGCCGCGGGGTTAGGAGGTCCCAGTAATGCCGAAATTCAGAAGCTTATCGTTAGATACTCGTAGCAGCTAAATCTAAGTGGACATCAGACAGTGTCTGGAAGCAACTAGAAATTTACTATGTAAAGGTATATGTTATTATCCTCTCTGACTACCCCGTCAGGGATACAACGTGAAGATAGTTTTTTTGCGTGAATATAAAACAAGGTTATACCTGTGTATAACCTAATTTGACAGGACTTGCTTTATTAAATGATTTTATTAACTCTGTTTTAATGCACAGGAACTTTCCTAGCTTAAGAGACAGGGCAGGATAAATTTCTTTTACAGTTAGTCTGATTCAAAATTGTTCTAAAGTGTGTAAATATTTTTATTTTTGTTAATAAAATAAATAAAAATTTGGAAAACCCAAAAGTGCACGCCTCACACGCTTTTATTATATTATAAAAAAAATAGAAACACAAGCTTACAAACTTTGCTATGAATTTTCGCGTAGGGGTTATGAAATAAATAAAGTAAAGATAATAACAATTAAACCACATCGAATCAGACCGTAAAAAGTGAAAGGGTTCTATTCCTAATTATACTGAAGCGTAAGAGAAAAAAAAGACACGATTAGTAAAGTATTTTGGTCGTTATCGTGTTAACAAGAAAATAATCCGTAACATACAGACACACGGACGTCCAAGACGGAACTTTTTATACAGTTTTTTAAGTAGTTTGAATAACAAAAATGACATCAAAAATATCATGAGTGTTAAAAATAGTGTTTTTTCTTGATATGTGTGTGTATATATTATTTTACAAGTGCAATATATGATAAATAGAGACATTTTAAGTTTGAAGTGACTGTGGTACCCACCTCAACGCTTCGCTTATGAGGCGTGCAAAAGAATTTAATTTAATGAATTAAAAAAAAAACATCTAATATTTCCCAGTTTAGACATGGCATATCAATATGGGTATATGTAAGTTTTTATAATATTTTGGTTTCAATAATAATTGTATTGTTATTTAATATCCCTTTTAGAAAATCTATAAGAGTATTTAAGTCTACGCGTCGGTGGAGCACCGCATGTAAGCTAGGTTTTATGTTATTTTTATATCAGTCATAAAAAATTTTGAAAGGGAAAACTTTCGATAACTTTTATGAGTAAGAAATAAGAAGCAATTGCTTGATATGAATATCGTCTAGAAAATCAATGTCGGAAGCCATAAAAACGGGTAATTAATTTCCCATTAGTCACGGTGATGACACTTTCGTTCATATACAATTTACTCAGAAATGATTAATAGATTCTATGTGTTTTTATTATTTCTGTTGCAGTGCCTAATATTACAATTGTTATAAGAAACCAATTGAATTGTTATTGGTCACGCCTTTATCTCTGCTGGGGTAGACATTGGTATACTACATGGGGCACACTATAAGTTTTGCACTTCTAGATCGGAATCGGAGCTATTTGAATTTCGAATGTTTTATTTTTTGAAACGTTGCAACCGTCTTAGTAATAAAAAGAAAACAATTGGCGGGAAATCATTTGTCAATTGTTTTTTATCACACTTTTTATCGCGAGAACTTTATAAACTTTAGGGTTTAGAAGTTTACAACAACCCTCAAGCGTTTCTTAAGTTTCGAGAAACGTTCTGTAATTAGTAGTGAGCGTGAAAAGTTGTTCTGAAACTTCGGTTAGTTGTGTAGAACTTTAACTTAATCAATCAAATTAGACATTGCTAGTACGGACAGCAACGAAAGTCACTTTGTATTACAAATCATTGCTTATAAAAGTAAATATAGAATTCAGTATCTCAAATGTGTGTTATATTCAACAAGAATGTACAATTACACTGTTCTAAAAACATATATGGAAATTTTCCTTTGTATTGATTGATCTACTTCCAAGGCTGACTGTTCTAGCAGTGGACTGCGATAGGTTAATTTGATTGGCCGCTTCAAATTACGTTTTAAGAGGGTGATATACCTTAGTGTACCTTGCTGGCCAGACGGGTAGCTATAGGTTTAGAGTTATCCTCTTCTTCAAGTCTTTTTCCACCTTATGAAAAAATTATATGATATTTAGCAAAATAATTGCTTTAAAAATTTATCCATACTTAAGCAATGTTAGTTATAAGCATAGATATCTACTCCCTACACTCCTACATACGAGTCATTTACAAAATTTTATTCGCACACTAATGTGCATCACACACTTTAAACTAATGTCACTTATTGGTTTTCACACATCAATAATTGAATGTGTAGAATAAGTGAAGGTCCTACTACATTTTACAATTATTTAGGTACATATAAATAGAAAACATGAACGTCCGTTTGGAAAAGGGAGACAGCGCCGCGCGCTTGTTTTATATCTCTTTAGTTAAATATCTATGTATATTATATCTAATGAATACGTAGAAAATCTATGAAAGCAAATTACACTTTTTGGATGGGGCTATATACCTACTATTTATTATACCTATAGCGGACCAGTGCTAGTGAGGCCTTTGGTTCGAATCTTGAGTAGGAACAATATTTGTGTGATTCGTAAATCTTTGTTTCGCTGTTTGTATGTTCTTTTTACATATTTAGAAATATATCTATAAGTATGTTTTTTAGTTGTTTACTACTTTTAGTAAAAGACTAAATGGTGCTAAGTAATGTCCCAAAAAATCTCTATTTATTTATGTCATAATCGAATAAAAATGGAGGAATTGATGACAGCAATCAGCAATCATCTTTTTATATATTTAGAAATATATCTATAAGTATGTTTTTAAGTAGTTTACTACTTTCAGTAAATGACTAAATGGTGCTAAGTAATGTCCCAAAAAATCTCTATTTATTTATGTCATTATCAAATTAAAATGGAGGAATTGATGACAGCAATCAGCTAATTATGTTTTAAAATTTCAAATAATTCCATAAGTACAGGCTTTCAGCGAAATGTAGTAGCATCTTTACTCATAAAGTCAAAAGTATTTTCCACAGTAGTCGAAGTAGATATTGATTACCGATTTACAGCAGAAAGTTCCCGCGTTAAGGTGGTAATATAAGTGGACCATCTGTGGCGCCTTTCGCCCCATAGAGGGGAGATGCACCAATGTTTGAACACGGCTCGGGTGGTTTGTTCAGCGTAAATAATAACTTCGAATAAATTCTAAGTAGCCGCAATTGCCCCTTTGGGATATTAATATACAGCAAATATTGCATTTATGGGTGTTATTTTGCATTAAAATCCACCAAAATTGTGTACGTATTTCTTTAACTTCATCCTGTTCTATAGTAATTTGATAACTTAGGTGAATGCTTGTCTGTCGCCTTAGTAGTCGAGAAAAACTTAAAAACTTATATAATTTACCATTTTAAAATGATTTATGATAGGGCAATAATAAAATGTAGTATTAAGATCTTGACGTTTTATGATTTTAATAAAAAAAATATAATCTGATTTTTTTGTCAAGCTGCCTTTGCTGTGCTTGACCCTAGTTTCGACAGTCCAGCCCCATTATTAAATAGAATACGAGTACAGATATATAGGTATATTCGTATTAAGCAAGAAGGAAACCGTTGTCAAAGGGCAATCAATCAGCAATGAAGGAACTGATTTGTTAGTAATAATGGCACGAGTATTTAACTTATATTCAAAAATAAATAAATTAAGCATACAGCAATAAAGGCTTATGTTTTTTTATGTTCTTTATATTATACATACATACTTACAAGACACGACTAAATCCTAAAAGGAGTAGGTGAGGCAGTAGATTTTTCCTTAAGAATTTTCATAATACATACACTAGTATATGTATTATGAAAAATACAAATACTAGTGTATGTGACATACTTTAAACTCCCGTCTCCCGTCCTGGTCTTTAATCCAGTCGCTTCAAAATTCTACAATAATGCATAAAAATTGCCCGATTTGTCGACATTAATGAGTACTGCTCCTCTCTCCAGGGTAGTAGCGTAATGATATATAGCCTATAGCCTTCCTCGATAAATGGGCTCTAACACAAACATATTTTTCCAAATCCAACCAGTAGTTCCTGAGATTAGCTTAAAATATTAGTATAGATAACAGGTGATGAGCCATTTGCTGTGGTGAAATGGTCAGGTGCAAAAATTTCAACAGCAGGGGCCCAATTCTTAACCATACGACTTGAAAGCGTAGTCGGAAATTTGCGGGTACATGGGACACACTGAAAGTTTTGTACTTCTAGCTAATCGGAACTATTTGAATTTCGAATGTTATATTTATTGAAAAGTTTCAACCTTCTTAGTAATAAGAAAAAGACAATTGGCGGGAAATCATTTGTCAATTGCTTTTTATCACACATCTAAGTTCTACGTACGCAACGAAAATGGAATTAAGTCGAATTTAAAAGATTTTAGAGCGATAATTTTTTATGAATTTAAAAGTTCTCTCACTCCGCAAGAATGTGTCGCTTGTCTTCTAAATGCTTTTCGGAGAGAAGCACCTTGTTTGAGCACCGTGAGGCGATGGTTTACTGAATTTGAGAGAGGTTGAGTTTCTTTACATGACGAATTTCGTGAAGGGCTGCCTTCAACTGCTATCAACGCAAATGATGTGGCTACTGTTAAGCGGCAAATTGAAAGAAAAAGCCCGCGGATTACCTATGTGACAATACGAGGACTATTGGGGATTGATATGAGCCAAATTCAGAAAAATTTCGGAAACTTCGGAAACTTTGTTGTCGTTGGATCCCTCATGTACTGACAGCGGAGCAGAAGCGGGCTCGCGTGGAATGATGCTCACAGATGCTACTGAAGTACGACCACGGACATTCTAATGCTGTTTATGACATTTTCACAGAAGACGAAACGTAAATTTATTGTTTTATACCTGAAAAAAAAACCACAATCTTGTGAATGGGTGTTTGAAAATGAGAACAGGCCAAAAAAAGTGAGGCAGGCGAGAAACGTTGGTAAAAAAATGATCGTGTCTTTTTTCTCAGCTACGGGTCTCATCTGTACAATTCCACTTGAAGATGAAAAGAATGTTAATGCCGAGTGGTATTCTACCATTTGTTTACCCAGGGTGTTAGATAAAGTTCGCGAAAGACGACCAAAAAGCCGCGTTCTTCTACATCATGACAACGCTTCTTCACACACGGCCAACAAAACAAAGTCATTTTTAGCTTCCGAGAAAGTACAACTCGTCACCCATTCTAAGCATAGCTCCGACCTAGCACCCTGTGATTTCTGTACGTTTCCCAAAATCAAAGATTTGATGAGAGGTTTTACTTTTACCGACTCCGAAGAGGCAGTGACTGCGTTCAATCAGCACGTAGAAAACATGCCTTCAGAACGATGGTCCTCCTGTTTTAAAAAATGGTTGTTTAAGTTACGCAGAACTTATAAAGTAACCTACGTATTACGTCATTTGTTTCATATTTAGAAACGGCGAAATAAGATACCAATTTTACCAGTAAATTAACGTCTACGCTTCCGCTTTCGTCTACCTTAATTACCCGCTTTTGAATTTTTTCAAACCGCTGATATCGCCTTAATGATATACATAGACTTGGTTTACCGACTGTCATGTTAATAGCAACCTAGACCAAAGGCTTAACGTGCCTTACGAAAGACGGAAGCCCTCGTAGGTACAAATACCACAATCCGATTTTTTTTCCTTTTTTTTTTCATTGAAGCTAGCCAGTACAACAGTTATCAAAAAACCTTTACAGGTTTATCCTGACAACCACATTCATTCGACACTATTATTCCATTTTATAAAAGTAATTACTTACGAATTTAAAGAAACACATTTTCCCACTCTAAAAAAAATACTAATAACTACTTATTATCTACGAAAAATCATTATACATTGTTAAATTAAATTACAACATCTTATGTGGGTAATTAGATAAAAATAAACAGAACATCAGAAACTTGGTATTGAAAACAGCGAAAGTGCAGTATTAAGCTATAATAAAGGGCACATTCGCCTCTTTGAATGCGCATAGCTATATAGCAATAACGCACGAACCAACTACAGCGTGATCTGAATTCTTTATTATTTTTTTAATACTATTTATTAAATAAGTAATTCATTTAATAATCGTACTATAATACTAATCGGAGTATCAATCATAAAAAAATGAGGACGAACAATGCTTAACGCAGTGGTCGTCTACAGGACGCAGTACAAATTCGTATTTTTTTAGGTTTCTATGAACAAAACTTGAATTTCAAATCAATAAATCATATAAATTATCATGACGTGCAATTCGCAAGGGACATCATCAGGTTACCAAGCCCCAAAGCGACACGTTTATTATAATGCTTTTAATCTAAAAGCTATTTTATGTTGTAGTCGACCGAAACACCGCAAGGGGACAACATATTTTTGCTTATTTTTCACTAATGAATTAATCAATCATATTGCTCATTATTCTGTGTATTGTATGGTGAAAACTTATTTCTTCAAAGGAGCTTATTTTTAATGTCAATATGATCTTATTTACTGTTTATTCAAAAAAATCTAATCGATTTTAATTCCCAGATTGTAAGGTTTTTTTTTCGTTTTCGCGGGGAATGCCTTTACCCACCGTCATCCCTGCTGCACCCGCGGTGTGTGAGGCTCCCGGCCCGTGGAAGAGGGGCCGTCCTACCCACTAAACCCCGCGGTGTTCCGTCTCACCTTAAAACCGGCTCGCAGGGTAGGCCTGAGGTTAAATCACTGCGAGCCAGCAAGGGGCACCCCAGAGTGGAGGTGTCCGTCTCGGGGCGGCCGGAAAAGTGACCTCACCGCCAGATTGTAAGGTACCCCGTACTACTAGAAAAATGTTATCGGAATAAAAAGTTAGCCGTAGTTTCCAGCTATCTGTATAGTATAATTTCATTCAAATTGCTTTTTTTTTCTCGATTCTCATGGATGCTATGCCGGACTCTTACCGACTAAAACCACACGTATGCCTTCCATCTGTCTACCGGGTGAGCGCTGGGAAGGATAGCCCCAGGGCTCCCGACAGACTTTATCCGCTTCCGCGGCCTCGTTCAGGGGGGGGGGGGGGTCATTCAAAATGTCTAAGTATTTGGGCGTGGTTCAGTTACAAAGATTTTAGTTACAAAGATTTTCATAAACTTTCATGTTTATAATATTAGTAGGAAGCTCAAAGCTAGGGGCAGTGAGACAAGACGTGAATTACACAATTTATTACACAAGTAAACACGAGTCTTATGCTACTTAAAACTGAGTAAATATCGCACATAATTAACAATTTGGGTAAGGTTACCTATTACGTATCCTAAATTCCTTTCCTAGAGGAGTTCGGTTTGTCATTCCTCCGTTACAATTTGTAGAGGTTATTTTTGACCATTGTGCTTTAGGATTCACTAATCCGTTCTCGAATTCTTCCTTAATTATCATATTACGATGGATCATCGCCGCCATGTAACATCTGAATAATTAGTAATAGGTACATCCAGCAGCATAACAGCATGCACCTGTAAAACTTTCAATACGAAAACCTAAACGCAATATAAGAAAAACCGAGGTATCGAGGAATATTTTACGCATTTGCATCCAACAAAATGCAAACATATGCATAGTGAATATTGTATAAATATTCTCACGAATTTCGTTACCGTTCCTTGGCTCAATGGCTGTAAGCAAAATACGTATCGAAATTGTATTTTTACCGCGAAATAGGAAACGTTGCAATTTCCCTTGCTAGTTTTCGTCTCGAACATATAATCCTCATTTCTAAAAAAAACATGCTACAAACAATATTTTATATAAAACTTTATTTAGATAAAAGACCTCGAGGCTGGCTCATCATCATCATCCGAGCGTCTGCCCGGAGTCTGCTTTCCTACATTTTCTCCTCCACTTCACACGGTCGTCGACATCCCCTGTAGTGAGACCATTGGCACGCAATCGATGTCACTGGACGTGTGAAAAACAGATCCAAAGTATTTAACCTGGTCCGTACGCTCGACCAAATCATCGCCTACGTGTGATTGAGTCTTGCGGTACTACGTGTGATACAAATGTCTGGCCATGTCAGCCCCGCCGGGTCCCGGTAAGAGGGGAAGACCCAAGAAGTGCTGGCTTGACGTCGTAAGGGATGACATGCGTGCCAATGGTCTCACTACAGGGGATGCCGATGACCGGGCAAAGTGGAGGAGAAAATGTAGGAAAGCGGACCCCGGGCGTCGCGAGACGCAACTGGGACAGACGCTTGGATGATGATGATGTAGTGCCGCAAGACGTGGCCATACCAGCGAATCCGACACTCTTGCAGTTTATCTGCAATGTCACGGACGTGAAGGCTGCGGATGCGATGGTTATTCACGCGGTCCACCCGCGTGACTTCACACATCCACTGCAGCATCTTCAATTCCGTGAAACGCAGTTCCTGCTGGTGTCGCTCCAATGTTGGCCACGTTTCACTGCCATGTAAAATGACAGGTCTAATAATGGTTTTTTAGACTTATCCCTTTAACCTGACCGGCATTTTTGAGTCACAAATGACACCAGTCATCTCCCGCCACTTGAACCACGCGGCAGCAATGCGTGTCTTGACGTCGCAATCGATGTCACTGGATGCGTGAAATACAGATCCCAGGTATTTAACCTGGTCCGTGCGCTCGACCAAATCATCGCCTATGCGGACGGATGTGGGATCTGTGGAGTTTAATGCCAGGTACTCGGTCTTCGCTACATTAAGTTTCAGACCGCCGTTCTCAAGCGTCTCTTTCCACGCTTTCACACGTCACACCAACCTGCCCATGTCCGCGTCTGCCAGCACGGTATCATCAGCATACATGAGCAACCACGGAGGCTGCTCATGTGAGTCTCTGATACTGTCTGATATCACGTCTAATATCACGCTAAACAAGAAGAGACTAAGGACAGAACTCTGGTGTACCCCGACGGTGATGGGGAAGGGTTTCGTGTCGCCAACAGCGGTCCGAACCATGGAATCGGAATCGCGGTACATGTCCCGGATAATGTCAATATAAGCTTCTGGAACGCCCTTGGATCGCAGTGCCCACCAGATCATCGCTCGAGGAACACAGTGGAAGGCCTTCTGCATGTCCAGGAACAGACAGTGCAGAGGCGTATTCTTCGTCCTGTATTTCTCCGCGACAACCCTTAGGGCAAAAACGGGGTCTGTCATGACCAGGGCGAAACCCATATTGACAATCCGAGAGAGTACACTCCTGCCGGATCCGAGAGTCTATAATCCTCTCGAAGATCTTCATGGTGTGGGACATCACCTTTATACCGCGGTAGCTCCCGTACTTCTGCACTGACCCCTTACCTTTGAAGACTGTAGTAATAATACTCAGCCCCCATTGGTTAGGATCTGCCCGCTGAGGAGTGTGTGGTTAAAAAGGTTTACTAAGATGCCCACACCGCGAGGACCCATCGCCTTCCAGGCTTCGATGGGGACTCTATCGGGTTCGACAGCTTTCCGATTCTTCATGCAGCGAAGCGCAGTCAGTACTTCTCCAGGCGTTACCGATGGCACTAGTCCCTGATTCGGAGGGAGGTCCGGAGGCTGCACCTCTTTGTGGTGTTTATTAAGCATACATAGCATAGTGGAAATACGAGCGCCATCTCTTCTTTACCGAGAGGTCTCCGCTTAACAGGTTGCCCTCAGGGTCTTTTACAGAGCGACACTTGTACCAGCAGCCCTGTACGCGTTTCGGTCTTCGGGAGATCCGGTCGCTTGCCACTTTTTAAAGAGAGCTTTCTTCTCCTTAGTCTCCCTCTGTTTCCTTGTCACATTTGCGACCATCCTTAGACTCGCCGAGCACTGCCTTCGCCGCTACAAGGATAGCTGCCTGAATCCTATCCCAGTACTTTTGAATTGGTTCGCCTTCAGTGTCAGTGCACTTATCACCGACAGCTGTGGCGAACTCCTGGGATCTGGTTTCATTCAGCAGCCACCATCTAATGCGAGGCTTGCATCGCTAGACATATTTAGCTTTGGGCTTCACGCAGAGATCCATGACAAGAAGACGGTGTTGTGCAGTGAGACTCTCTCCGGGTATAACCTTGCAGTTGGCCACCTTGCCGATTATGTCTCCTAGTGAGTAGGAAATCGATTTGAGTCGCGCGCTTACCACTACAGGTAGGTGAAGAGGTGTTCGGATTTCTTTTGGAAAAACGTGTTCACGATGGCAAGATCGGCAGCCGCACACGTTCTTAAGGATAGTCTCCCCTTCAGTGTTGCGGGTGCCGTATCTAAAGCCACCATGAACACGCTCAAACTCCTCCCACCCCTCACCCACATAACCGTTCAAAAATCGCCACCCAAAACGATTCCCTGTGACTACGGAATGCTTTGAAGCACTCCCTTGAGTTGGACCCAATACAGCATCTTATCGGCATCGCTACAACCAACCTGTGGCGCGTAGGCATTTATCAGATGGGTAAACTTATCCGAGCGATAAGCACCCTCACGATCATAAGCCGGTCGCTACAGCGTTTTACCTCCAAGATGCCGCTCTGCAGCCCCTCGGAGAGCACCACGGCCACTCCGTGTTCCCAACCCGGAGCACCCGTGTAGTACAGCTTGTAGCCTCTCTGCGGCGGCGCCCTATCCTTAGGGATAGGGCGCATTATTTTCCAAATAATGGAAAGACATAATAGGATTGCAGTTAGCTGCAATCCTATTGTGTCTTTCCATTATAGTTTTGGCAGGTGGCTTTTATGGGAGCGACGCCCTCAGACCTCCCAACCCCAGAGGGGAAAGCCAGCGCCAGAGCCTTGTCCGTTAATCAACAGGTGCACGAACTAGCACGTGAGGCTGACTTGCGCCCCGAAGGTGTTGGTGGGGCCCCCTTACACCTCGTAGCTGGCCTAACCTATGACAATCAACTGCTAGACGTAAGCTTCTCCAAATTATCATAATTTTGGGAGCGTTATTGCCCTTACTGTAAGTACTATGCTGAGTAGGCGGGTTGGTTCAGAGTCTTGCCAAGACTTTTCATTTTCTTCGTCACTAGCGGGTGAGGTTCGATTTGGCTCCACAAATTTGTTTAGTAAAAATATATTGAAAAGTTTCCGAAAGTATTAAAGTTCTCAAACCCCCCATAGTTCGCGATACAACTACCCTATGTGTATCAAAAATATTTTGGGGGCAGTAATTAAAAATTAATTTAACTACACGTTTTTTATACCCAGTGTGATTAGAGCCATGATTTGGGGTTAGTATAATATGTGAGATAATGCAGGCAGGCTATATCTCGTAGGAATTGAATGTAAAACATCTAAACAATGTCAATGAGCGTGGGTTGACTGCAATGTACATACTTTGACAGTATTAATATTACTATCTAGAGTTTAAGAACAGAAATGGGAATACTGTGTTGGCAAGTAACTGCAAGTTTAGCCACTTTTATGAGATTTCTGATGTACCCTTGAGTATTACTCTATTCTAGACAGGCACTGAAAGTTTTCTCCAACGATTTACGGTGAGCCAACGAACCGAGCGCCCAAGAAGCTCTATGTGAGTAGTTAATTCAATTTCAAACTTTGAAAGGGAATACCGCCAATAGCTGAAACTATTCGCTCGACTTTGCTTTTATTAAAGTTAAAAAAAAATCTTTCAGAAAACTTTATCTTTATCTATTTTGTTAGCTTTAAAACTTGCACTGTCGTAATTCTAAATTTCAAAAGACATTTACAATTTTTTAACTAGCAGATGGAGTTAAAATCAGGCAGAGTTTTAGTAAATACAGATGCAATAATTTGAGTCACGTCTGTTACCTGTAGGTACACGTACAACTGCCTAATTTTCTTATTAAAGTTTTCAAAATAATTTTAATAGTTTCATATAAGATACCTACATAAGATCACCAGGATTTGCGATCCATGCAAACTTCTTTCGTTTCCTACAGATTCCTTAATCGTTTCATACATGCACGTCATGTTATCCAAGTACATTTTTGGTCATTCCGTTTGTTTGAAAACTGCTCACGTGATCTTCCCCTGTAAGCCTGACTACTACTAACCTCCGCTGTGTAACTAATCTAAATAATTTTATAATATACCTATTCCATGACACAGTGACAAGTTCTGTTCTAAAAACGGATTACACAAAATCTCTTAAATGTAATGGCGGTCAGAATTTCACCGACTGAATGCAATTGGCTCGTTGCCTACAGCGTAAACTGCAATGCATTCTGTAAGAATATTTTAATATCTCGACGTTGAATTTGTGGCAAACTGTCAAATTTCCATACAAAATATGACATCTCACCGCAAATTCACCGTCAAGATATTAAAATGTTACAAACATTGCTGAGCCACAGAGAAAGTAATATGCCTGAGCTTGTTAAATTAAAATAACACATTATGTAACCCGAGGGCGCACGTGGCTTTCTCGAGTGAACTTTGAGTGTTTTTCAGCGGGAAAATGGTGTGTTATGGGATAAAATTATACCACTCTGCAGATCTGCAACTATCCCATTTTTAACATCATATGAAAATATTGCTTTCAAGACTACATTGCAGAAGGTGAAACAATTTAAACAAACACACATTGACGTTATGGTATGAAAATATGGATATTTCATAGATTATCCCTGATAAACAATTATTATTATTTTTTTAATATACTCGTGTACTGTCCCATTTATTTATTATTTAGGTACATGTGTGTTAATAAGTTTTTCTCCCAAGTGCCATCAACCAACAGTAAAAATAATTATTATATTTAATAATGTAAAATATCTATATAACCAGCTAAATGTTCGTCTTCTAACATACGAGTATATGTGTAATCCATGTGTTCTTAGAGGCTTGACAGGTCTTAGCGTTCAGTTCAAAAGATCTCATAGCATGATTAAACATTTTACCTAACTATATCTACTAACTATAAGCAGTGTTGAGTGTGGATTACTTAGAAAAAAAATAGATATTATTATTTTACGCGCTGGGCGTGTATCCGATTGCTACGCAAGTGGTCGTGGGTTCGATTATTCTGTGTCTGGGTGTTATTTATCTATAATATGTATGTATGTAGAAATATATAAGTATGTTCATCAGTTATCTGGTTACCTTAGTACAAGCTCTGCTTAGTTTGGAATTGTAATTTTTACAAGTTTTCTATTAATTTCCATTATATTAATCTAAATTTTCTTTGTTTGAGTGGAATATTGTAACTCAATTTTGTAGTAGATATCTTCAACCGGTTTGTTAGTTTATTTGGTTGAAAGCTCTAATCTCAGGAACTACTGGTTCGAATTGAAAAGGTCTTTATTTCTTTGAAGACAGACGTAAATAAAATTTAAAAAGGAACAATGGTGTACTCTCATCTTTATTATTTAGATACTATTTAGGAGTTCTAGGACCAATAATATTTATTTTTTTTGTCGCAGGGAATGCGTTTACGCTCCGTCATTCAGCAGGAATGGTGTGTGGGACTCCCGGTTTTTTGGGGGCCGTCCTACGAGTACTTAACCCCGCGGTGTTCCGTCTTCTTCCCAACCGGGTTGCAGGATAGGCCTGAGGGCTATTCACTGCGACCCGGCTAAGGGAATGCCCCAATATGAGGCTCTCCTCGGGAGGCCATATATGCTGCCCCCCACGATCTCCCGAAGGAGATTAGTTTGTGCCCCCTTTCCGTCCCCAAAGGTCCCTGTGAGAACAGAGGGGGGTGGAGAGTGATCGAGCGGGCACTTGAAGTCATTGTCAGAGTCAGAGGCCATTGTGAACGGTCCCCCGACCTTTCGCCCACGGCCAAAAACTAGTCGGCGGCGAGCCGGGATTCCACCCGGCGCCGCCGAATAGTTTACGCCGGCGGGACTGGAGCGTGCGTCCTGTTCGCTCCCGAACCCGCAGCTCCTCTCTTTTTGCCGCCATCACCTCGCTGGCGAAGGAGGCGACGGCGGCCTAGCATTGTCGGCTGCCGGCCATTGCTTGCACCACGGCCGGCAGCGACAAATCCATCCCAACAAAGCCCGTGAGGGCATTGCGAGGCCCATCCCAAGCCGCACACACGGCGAGCGTATGCTCCGCTATGTCCACGACCCCACTCGGGCAAAGACGGCACACGGGATCTGGCTCCACCCCCGCCATCTCCCACAGGTATTTGGCAAAACAGCCATGATCTGTGACCAAGAATATTATAACATATATTTACTTGTATACATTTTTAAAGCAATTATTATGCCAAATTTCTAATTTTTTTTTGTGGAAAATGACAAATCTATCCGAGACGATTATTGAACCCGTGACCTTCGCCTAACCAGGGCAATGTTCTAGCTGTTCTAGCCACTGAACTACCCGAACCGTATCGAATCAAGTAACCATCATATTTTATTCGTCATTTTTAGAGTATTATATTAAAAAAAAAATTATGAGATATTTACTTGTTCCTATATAATATCAATGACCTTTACAGTTTAAACTATTAAAGAATTAACCCTTTGTGGAAAAGGCATCATTGTATGCACAATCCGTCCATTTTGTGAAACCAACTTACAACTTAGTTTATTAGTATTACTAGGTAACAGCTCTGCAATATTGCAATATTGGATTCCCCTACTAAAACTTTATGTGTAATAGTAACGTGCTTTCAGAACTTGATAGTTCAAGACATTTGTTCACTCGACACAGATGTCAAATATAGTTCCAGAAACAATTTAAAATTTAATCAACGTTCAAAAAGTACTTGGGGTTTAAAATGTCGGTGTATCTGGTTGGTCGATCATCTATATAAGAATCACTAATCGTGGTTCTGAGCGTGGAACCTGAGAACAATGAGACTGATACGGCTAATTTTTGTTTTAAACATTTACCCGAAGAACACCTTTTTATAAAGAGAAAAATTGGAAATATTCACAAGAATTGCTAGGACAGCGTGTCAAAAAATGATGAAAAGTCAACGAAATATCCATTAATTTAAATACAATTAATAAATTACAGTACTTGGATGAAAATCACAGGTGAAATTATGGACACAGTTTAAATATAAAAGCTTGAATATAATGCGAATGCAAATAAGTTTGTTACGTTTTCAAGCCTATTATACCGCTAATGTGGTACTATTATTATCTTTGCCTAAATTCAAATTCAAATTCTTTATTTGCTAGAATAGGGTGTGTACAATGTTGTCGTCATTATAAAAATGTTCAGCATTTTCTACCATATGAAAGCGTGCAAATCTTACATGATAATATACAAATTAATCATTTTACATTATGTATGTCTAATAAAAATATTTTAATTTATTTACAATGTCCTAATTCTACATAACAAACTACAAAAGTCATTTGTAATTTATATTTATAATGTCACAGGATTAAAATTGTTAATTAATTTATCAATACAATTTAAAAAGGGAAAAAAAAAATTACAATAAATAAAACATTCTATCAAACTAAATATAAACGAGGTAGTTACTCAGCGAATTTGTCATTCAAGTATTGTTGTACGTCATAGTAGGAAAATGGCAATAACGTTTGATCTTTTATTAAGACTCCGTTATTTGTTTGACAAGCGAGAAACAAGCCAGTGTCGTAGAGCTATACTTTCTGAAACCAAACTGTTCTTTCATAAGGATGTTACATGATGTTAGGAAATTCTCTAGTTTATAGTACATAATCCTTTCAAGTTTTGGATAGTATTGGAATTAAAGTTATTGGCCGGTAGTTGTTTTTTACCACTTTGCACATACTTTTAACCCTAATCACCGGAAAACATAGATCATAGAACAATATGAGTGTCTCATGAAAACTAGAGAATGCTTCATTTGTTGTTCCTGATGTGTAAATCTCGGTAAACCCCAAACTAGACATGCATTCTTAAAATTTTGCTATGTTGTCATCACAAAGATCTCTCACTCTTTTAAACCAGAACCGTTGTGTTTCTTTGACTTGGTGTGCTATTTTTAAGTCAAATGTTATTGACTGAGCTGATCCATGGTCTAAGAGTGCTAAGCAATGCTGGTTGGCTTTCACATTTGGTATATTACTTACAATTAGATCTAAACATGAGCGTATTCGTGTCGGCAGATTAATGTGATTTTGTAAATTATTGTTTTTTATTATAGGCTTTAATACTCGGGATGGTCTATCACTTTTGAGGATATTTATGTTCCAGTCCCCGCACAACACGACGTGTTTGTGACTACTTTGTTTGCTGAGTCTATCGGCCAAAAGCTCTAACCTTTTGAGAACTATATATTTTTCAGACTTAGGTGTTCTGTAAATACATATTACTGTTATGCTAAACTTTGGTATTTCAACCGCACAGCATTCAAAAACAAAAGGGTGTGACTTGTTTATTGAAAGTTCCTTAAAGTGGATGTTGTTTTTTATTAATATACATGAGCCTCCTCGCTTTTTGTTAATTTCTCGAAAAAGAAGTGGCCACCCTGTACCCGTTTAGTCGTAGATTTTGTTCTGTACCCCGTTTAATGAAGGTTTCGGTAAGGCATATTATGTCCACTGGGCCCAGTGTCAAGTCAGTCAAGTAAGGCTATTTCCAGGTGTTCTTGTTTACTTATAGCACCAGCAATGTTTTGATGCATCAGTCTAACCGTGCAATTATTTCCCTTAACGAAAAAACTGAGTTCTCTGAGATTCCGTCTTTGTATTTACGGTTTTGAAGTAGTTAGTAATCTTAGACTGATATACTTTACTATTTGAGGGTGTGGTATTATTATATGTATGGTTTGGATTTGGTTTTAGAATTCTATACTTACATAAAACTGTTTGTGATACTGCTTGTAGTTAATTTCGGTGTTCAATCTAGGGCATAATCGTGATAAATGATTATTACTGTAGAAATTAGTAACCCCATTGTAATAGCCCTGGTATGTATCGTATTTGATTGGCATATATTTACAGTGTCTAAAATTCTGGGTAATCAATTGTATAGTGCTATTGATAATTTTCTTATTTTGGTAAGGATTGTATAGGACATTAGTTATATAAACTGTAAGAAAACTTAATTTATCTAATATATTACACAATTCTGACATGAATGCATAAGGCTGTTTATCATTGGATCCTACAACCAATATTACAATGTCATCCCTTGATAAACTATTCGGAAAATCTTTTGTAATACTTGTTTACTAGTTGTATTGGACTTAATAATACCTGTAATTGTGTAGTTGTTGTTACGCTTTTGAAACCTTAGTTTATCATTCTTGTTGTTAGTCCTGGGGCCTGCTGATCACCAAAAATTATTATTTTATGTTTAATTTCCGGCTTTGGCTTTATTTTAATTTTCTCCACGATATTGAGGCCTGGTGTGACGATTTCGGTCTTTTCTGGTAGTGCAGGTAAGCAAGTCGTGCCATCTATTTGTAGTAGGTCGTTCCTAGTGGGATACTTTAAAATTTCGATATTATTTGAATCAGAAATTAATCTGCCCGTGTTCGTATTTTTGCAGGAATTTCTGTTCATTTTGGAACCAATGGAACCTATTACCATTTCCCAATTGGTCCACTCAGTTCGCAGTTGTCACACTGAATGCAAGAGTCTTGTCGTATTAGTAGTGCGCTGAAATTGACACATAGTGGTGCTAATTCTGTAATTGAGACCACTAAACTAAAATTTCTCTAATATTTTCTTATTTTTATTAAGAGATTGCCAAATGCTATTCTGTTACTAAGTCGTACTAAACTTAGTGATATCATAAACAGCACATTTTTTTTATCTGACATTGCTAAAATTCATGTTATGTGATAAAATTCAACAAACGTTTCTCGGCATGTTAATACATGCACATTACATACATCACATAAAATGAATTTTAGTGATGTCAGATCCAAATTTAAAGTCACACTAAAATTAGTAGTTTTTACTAAAATTAGACATCACTTAAATAGGTGACGTCGAATTTTGGTGAGGTTTAAAAAAAAAATTTTTTTTTCTAAATTTTAGTCACCGTTTGAGTCGTGAAAACGTGTATAACGCTGTAACGTGAAAAATGTACATAGACAGTTCAATCACTAAGTTATTCAGCATGCAAAGACATGTTTTGTTGAATTTTATCACATAAAAAGAATTTTAGTGATATCAGATACAAATGTGCTGTTTATGATATCACTAAGTTTAGTTCGACTTAATAACAGACTAGCATTTCGCAATCAATTAATTCAAATAAGAAAATTTTAAAGAAATTTCAGTTTAGTAGTCTCAACAACAGAATTAACACCAGTGTTGATATGGCCATGTGTTTGCTAAAATTAATGCAAGCTGAAAAGCTCCAAGTGAACAAAATCTAGTAAATGAACGCTGTAAATGTCTATCTTTGTTATTCCGTAACCGTTCCCAGCATTATTCAGCTACAGCGTGCACTTCCCATTAACCCCATCCTGTCCTTTCCAATCCAGAAAATAAATGTAGAGTTATTTATCACGAATGACGCTGTTGTAATGCTCATTTCTCTATCGCACCATTCGAATTGGAATTCTTAACCGGCACACGTGCTTCCGTTCTTGAATAAGTCAAGCGTGAACACACCTTATGAGACTATCATAGTGAGACTGTCATAGACTTTTAGCTATAGTTTTTTTTTAATATTTTCAAAATTGTTTTTAACTACGTGATCTACTCCAATTTAGACTTCTTGTACGGGATGTATACCACTAATAAACTTAAGTCAGAGTCCTTATTAGACACACAAAGTTTAGTGTTGGGTAGAATTTGAAAACACAACCACTTTCTCAGTCTGATACATTAATTGCTACATCAACAGGCCACTCCAAACCATTTCGGTACCTACTATTGGTGTGTTCCACCCGATCGAAACTGGTACCTTTTGGAGGTGTTACACTCGCGCTGCTGACTTTATTGCCGTATTGATATGGATAGGAACAGATTACTACTACCTGTTGTAGGCCTTTTTAATTTATCAACTTGGCTTAACGGCTTTCAAGTTACTTCTAAAAACAGACTCGTGAAAATGCTCTCAAAAAGCGACTTGGACTAATATGCTTGACGCAGTGATTGTATACAGAACATTGAGCTCGCACGGCTACAAGTGCTTAATTAATTATTTACCTATGTTCCGACCTTACTTCACTGTAGTTTGCCTCTTGACAGATGACCTAACTTGGACAAAAATTTAAAAAATAGCTACTGGTATTCAAAAAGATCCCTTAGGTACTTTCATGTAATTCTTTGGTCGTCTAGGCTCCTAGTCCTCCAAGTTTAAATTAATAGCCATCGTAGTATAAAAGCCTGCCCGAAATTAAAAATATTTCTGGGAAATAGCGAACTCATCTGCCATCGGCGCACCTGCTAACGGCAAATACGCAAGTGTCTTTACTGGATTGACATCTCAGATGGCAGTCGCTTCCAACAGTGAAAATAAAAAAGAAAACACAAAACAAACAAATCCTAGCAGTCAAATAAAAGTGAACCCTAGGCTACAAATTGATTAAGTTAAGATTTGATTTGATGAAGAGAGATCGTGTTTGCCGTCAGTTGCTTGAAAGTCCCTAAGGCTAACCTTCCCGGGTATTACCCGAATCTCCAGACCATAAATAGATGGAAGGGGAACGTGTCATTATAGTCGGTAGGAGTCCGGCATAGCACGAGGATTACCACACGAAAAAAAAGTTAAAACTATAATTTTTTGAACAAAAGCACTTGTACTTTTCCACAAAATTTACTTTTTATCCTGACCGGTTTCGCTTTACGGCATTATCAACGGTTTACTATGCTGTAAGGCGAAACGGGTCAGGTTATAAAGTAAATTTGTGGAAAAGTACAAGTGTTTTTGTTCAAAATGTGTCGCAAGTTCCACCAAGTGCCATCAATCAACAATATAAACAGTTTTTAAAACTATAATATTTCTTCTTGCTTTTATTATCTATGGAATCCTATATTATAGTTATGAGACCGTAGATTTGAATCTGAAAATAGCCGTTGTACTTCACTGATTGTAAATCTTTTATTTATTTATTTATTTAAAAACCTTATGCACAAAATTTGTACAGAGGTGGACTTAATGCCGTAAGCATTTTCTTCCAGTCAACCTTAGGGTGATGCAGAGATAGGTAAGTGAAGGAAGGTGCTCAAGGTTGATGTTGAGACATATGGATTGGTGCTAATACTATTAATATTTAACCACGTGTCCGCCCAGTCCAGCCCACCATACATCCATCCAAATACCTGTTACCTGAAAAAATGTAACATGAACCACACCATACGAACACGCAATTACAATATATCCATACATAATATACAAATACATATTAATACAATACAAATACACATTACATCCAATACATATTTACATGTCATATACAAATTATAAATATATTATATAATTTACATAAATAGATATTTAAATATAAATTAATATATACAAACTTCGTTAAATAGAGAATGTTTTCCTAAGGATTGTAAAGTTCCCGTACTTTATTTTTGAATGACAAACGGTTGGTACATGTCCTAACTTCAGACAGAAGCGCATTCCAGAGGAGAGTTGATTGCACGAAGAATGATGAATGGATCATACTTGAAGTGTGAGTAGGACAGAGAAGAATTCGATTGTTCGAAGAGCGTAAATTTTTATCGTTATTAGAACAGAGTAATTGGAAATGAGATTTCAAGTAAAAAGGAGCATTAGAGTCGTTAATTATTGAAAAAAGCATCGATACGGCACGCATACTACGACGCTGACGTATAGGCTACCAACCCAACTCGAAACGATAAACCGAGACATGATCGTATTTTCGAAGATTGTAAACGAATCGAATGCAATTATTTAGAAGACGATCAAGTTTATTGAGAAGATCTGCATTCAGGTCGAGATAGCACACATCACCATAGTCTATGATGGGAAATAAAAGGGTTTGAACAAGCATAGCTTTTGTTTTGGGCGGCAGAAAGTTCTTAAGGCGATGAAAGGCACGTAGCGTTCCAGTAACCTTGTGGCAAACGTTAGTGACCTGGAATCTCCAATTTAAGGTACTATCAACTTGCAGGCCTAAGTTTTTTACACTAAGAGTAACTGGAATAGGTCTTGTGTTGAAGGTTATTGACGGCAAATTTACCCCGTTCAGTCTACTCATCATACGATTGCTTCCAATTATGATACCTTGGCATTTTTCAGGGTTAATAGTAAGTCCAAAGCGGTCACACCAGTGTCCCATTGCATTTAAGTCAGTGTTTATTTTAGCAATGGCTTCCGGAAGATTCTCCACCCTTGCCTGACTATACAACTGCAGGTCATCTGCATACAGGTGATACGCACACTGAAGCACTTGGGTAAGGAGGTTAATAAACAAAGTAAACAGAAGAGGAGAGAGTATACCGCCCTGAGGAACACCAGCGACCAGATCGCGCCAAGTCGATGACTTCTCATCAACGCGAACTGACTGCTGATGACCACGAAGATAAGTTGAGAACCATTCCAACTCGTCAGATGTAATCTTCAGGTGGGCCAGGATAGATAAGAGGATATCATGATTGACACAATTAAACGCGTTGGAAAAATCCACTAAGACCAGTACTGTAACTTCACCCCTCTCCATTCCCGCCCCAATATCTCCCGTAACTTTTAAGAGAGCTGTCGTTGTAATATGACCTGTCCTAAAACCAGATTGTAGTGGACTCAGTATGTTATTAAGTCGTATGAATTTAGTCAACTGAATGTACGCAGTCAATGTACGCAGGATTCCAGCAACTTCGATAGAAACGGGAGGATGAAGATTGGACAATAGTGACTAGGCAAGGATGGATTGGAATTTTTTGGGAGGGGAATAACATAGGCTTTACGCCATATGGTAGGAAATTGACCAGAATCAAGGGAAAAGTTAATGATATAGGAAATAGCAGGAAGGAGTTGCTCATGAATGGTTGTGATCATCTGACGACTAATATTGTCGCAAAGTTATCTTAATTATAACTGAAAAAATAAGAATTACTACCTACTTAAACGTTCAAGCTGCTAAAGCAGCTGACTTTATTTGCCGTTTCTTTTTTAGAACTGACCTCATTTCAAAACCTTTTTAAACTATGTTGTCTGTGGTTTTAATGAATTAATTTTATACCATTATAATCGTGGATAAAAAGCCCGTGTATTAGAGATTTAATATCTATATGTCACAATATCAAAATTCAAAGTAAATGCGGTATAAACATTGCCGGCGGCCATTTTCCCGCCATTTTTTTAGTTTTGCTTTAATATTTCATGGGTTAACAAATTTTTAGTTTTTTTTAGATTAATTATAAGTTATTAGTGTCATATATCGTTTTAATCGTTATAATTCCAAGAATTTAATTATGTAAAAAAAATAATAGTGTTTTATATTAGTTTTTCGTGTGAGTGGCAAATTTTTGAAAAGTAACGTTTATTTATTTTTTTACCGACATTTTCGTGTTTATACCAATATATCAGTTAATTGTTAATTGATTAAAATTCCAAATTATTATAGCTATAAGTTTTATCTTTATATATTTTACGATTTTTCAGTAGTTACAATTTTTTGTCTAGATATTATAGTTTCCAAGATATCACGATTTTAGTTAATTAGGTCATAGGTTAATTACAAAAAATGCGCTGCTCTGGCAGCGCGAACGGATAGTGAACGTTTAAGTGGCTGCAAACAAAATCAAAACATCACAAAAAGTGTTAATTTACGTTGCACTAACATTCACTGAAGATGTAGATTTGGGATACTTCTCTAAAATATTGTTAAGTTGATCGGGAGTAGTGATTCTATGACGATTACCATCGCGCGTCTTTACCATTATAATACCATCCTGAGTCCAACAGCAACGCATCACAATGTGTAGTCGCGCCCTAGTGAACACTGACTGTCGGGTTTTGGTCAAGAACTCCCTAATGGAAACTGACGAACCCTTAAGCATAGTCTTAGCGTTCCACTCCGACGATCTGACGTTCATTGCGCCAAACCTATAGGAATAGGGCCACTATGACCAACCTTAGCAACTCCGAGACGATGACAGGATTGTATAGACACAGCTATGATCTCCTTCAAGGCCATCTTAGTCTGAAGAATTCCTACAACCGTGCCCATGCAGTTCTCTCGTTCTACTTCAGGAATCCCAAAGAACACAAGAGCTTTCCGGCGCTGCCAAGTATCCACCATTTCCACAAACTTAATGCATTCAGCGATCTGCTTCCGTAGTAGTCCAAGGATGTTGAATATAAGTTCCCGGAAAGTGCGGAACTCTTCTGCTACCTTGGCCACTGTGTCCTTTGCGGAACCACCAATATGCAATTGTGCTTGCAGCTCATCTATTCTTCTGATGAAACTCTCCTCGAGACTCTTCTGGACTGTCTGTATCTCTTCAAGTTGTGACATAGTGTCTATTTTAAACTGTTATATTTTCAATTTGTGATATTACCAATGTAACGTTGTAAAACGTCACATTGAAATGTCATTGTTGGTCTTGAGATTTAGAGATAGAGGTGAGTAGATTGTTGACTCTTTCGCTCCGTGTGTCATCGATTTGAAACAAATTGCGATTTCTGTAAGGCTGTATTCCTTAGTTCTATGCCATAGGGTAGACTTGGAAAGAAAGAAAATAAAACAAAAAAATGTCTTTTGACAGTGGTGTGACGGAACGTCATTCGCCTAGCTACCAGCGACGACAAAAAGATGTCGTCGTAAATATATTTTTTAAACTTCGCTAAAAAGAAGTAATCTTTTATAAATTGAATATTGAAGTTCACGCCTGTGACTTCTTATCAATGGTTATATCAAAATAACTATGTATTTCGGTAAGAACTTTGGATTTTTGAATCCACGTTTCTAGCCTTGGTGATCTTTAGTATTTTGACGAAAGATTATTCGTTTGTTTACAGCTTATTACGATGTTTAGAACAGCGTTAATGGAATATTTGCCTGCTCTTTAAGATTTATTGGTTTTTCTTTAAAAAATTGGTAAGTTCTCTTTATGTATTCGAATCACGAACTAATATCCAATTGTTTTTCCAAATCTAATGGAACTAATTCTTTTCTTTGCTCGGGCTTTGTTACGGGCTCGTCATTCTAGTGGAGACGGCACCTGTAGCGGTCTGTAGATGTGATTTCGAATCCCGTGGTAATTTAACCACGCCTTCAGGGACCCAATTTGATTTGATTTGTTTTTGTGTGGATTGGTCTAGTAATGATGCACGACTCAATGATCAGGCCCTTGTAATGACTCAATGATTTGGCTCATGTTTTGAATCATGTTACGATATATATTTTGACTCATAAGCTGGCCTTATGCTGGATCTCACTATTCTAAATTTCACGCCTCAACCCTGTGAATAGTTAATCTTTAGCTTACTAAATCACTGGAATAAATTATACCAATAGTGATAATGTATATAATGTATATTCAATCAATTCGCCTATAAAAATATAGAAACTTTCTTCAAGAGATGTATTCTATTATTTTTGGTTCCTGCTCTTATGATTAGAAGCTCAATCTCTATCGCCGATATCCGTGTGCATAAAGTTGGTAGGACTTATCCTCCTGGCGCCAGAACCGAGTTATAACTTTTGTTTGTTTGTTAGTTCAAGTCACCATAATAAGACAATTGAAATATTATTATGATTACAATTGGCGCGTGTGAACAGAGACTTGAAGGATTGATTTGAATATACATTTGCTTGTAGTGAGTAAGTCGTGCATCTTATAGTGGTATTGTTATTATTACATTGTTTTGCTCTGAAATATGTATTTGTATATTTTGCTTAGAGTATATTAAACTATTTTGTTATTGAAACATTCTCAACAAATGAAGAAATACTGTTCTACTGATATATATATATATATATCTAAAACTGGAGTAATCTTAAACTGAAGTAATAATGATTTCTTGAAAATAACCTATAACTTAACTTTTTAATAATACAAAGTAATTAGTTTGTGAACTAATTGTATCTACATGCAGCATATTGCTTTACAGCCTATTAATAGGTTATATTAATATAAATAGAACATAACCATTTAAATTAAAATTATTCATCTGAGGTCTTTCCAATCACACTTGTGTAACTTTACAGGGGAGTGTTCGAAGCTTTTGAAACTTGTTTGAATGATAATATTTTGCTTTTTGACAATCATCATCTGAGCGTCAAGGCCTGGTTGTACTTAACTATAGCAGTGATTGATTTAATTGAGTTTTCAGTGCTTTCTTTGAATTTGTTTTGGCTTTTGGATGTTAATGGCTGACTGCTGACTATTACTATCATCTTACCAGTCGGACTCGGTTACCTTTGGATATTTTTCAACTAATTGTTTTAGCTTTTGAATTTTTTTGATCTTTTACTTGTCAACTATGGACAAGAGCGTGCAGTTTCCACCCTTGCCTGATGATAAGGAGGAGTGGATCCCTGACGATACCATGCGTACTGTCAGTGAGACAGTCGGCCTTGCTGATGTTTTTGAACCTTTTCTTCAAAATAATAAATGAAGCGCTTGTGGCCCCGCGGTCTCAGTGTTCTGTAAACGATCACTGAGTTACGCAACTTTCACTATGGCTGGTCCTCGGATGGGTGACCACTTTGTGGCATTTTCATTTGCGAGCGTTCCGTGCTTCGGAAGGCCCGTTAAGCCGTTGGTCCCGGTTGCCAGTAAAATGGCAGTCGTTAAGCCTGGTTGAAGGCCTTATGGGCGGCTTGAAAAAGTTCAACAGCAGGTAGCCACAACCTGCGTCTGTCTATTTCAACACAGCAATGGGCTCACCACCTATTACGTGGGACAGGAATCCTCACGGTGAAAAGTGGGCATATAATATGCCTCTGCCACCCCTTCGGGGATAAGGCGTGATGGATATTTATATATTTATTCTTCAAAATATAAATGATACTCCTAGCTCATATAGGGGTTTGCCTTCGTGTAATACATTAAACGTCTCACTTCATGAAAATATTAGAAAACATTTACCTTCGGTGACTAAATTGCCTGACCTGAAGCGTAGTAGGATTAATTATGATGGTAAATCTTGTGTTAGAGAATTTATAACTCAGGTTGAGTAATACTTTTTATTTGAGAATTTTAATGAACATTTGCTAGTAGGTTCATTTACTGATCTTTTGTCGGGTACTGCAATCAAACGGTTCCGTAGTGTTCGCATTCAGATATCTTCTTGGCAGGATCTGAAGGTTGCTTTGTTAGAGCGTTTTGATAAGGATGAATATGATCATCTTTTAGAAAATGAACTTCGTACTAAAAAACAAAAATATTCTGAATCTCTTCCAGATTTCATTACTGATATTATGAACATGGCTAGTAAGTTATCGGTTCCTATTCCAGATCACACTTTGATAAAAATTATTAAACATAACATTTTAAACATAATTATACAAACCTTTTCTTTTTGGTAAACAGATCTCTTCTGTTAACAATTTTCTTAATCTTAGCCGAGAATTTGAAGACTGTGTTGAACGAAAAGTCCCCACCTCCCCTAAGGTTATGAAACCCTTACATAAATTTGCTGCGGTTAATGCTGTCAATAATGACAACAATAATAAAAACTTGGTTTGTTTAAAATATAAGACTTCTGGTCATACTTTTAAAAATTGTTTAAAAATCCCTGGAATTATTTGTTTTAAATGTCACAAATTAGGTGTTACTTGCGACGTTTACAATTAAGTGAGGAGTAATAATGATAACAGTTCAAAAAACTGATTAGGTCCCATCGAGCACAGGTTTGTGTAAGAACTGATAGTGACTCGATGTTAAAGAAATTTAGTTATGCTCCTGATGCTGCAACTAATGAAAGAGAACGCAGTCATTGGCTAAATTATTTAAAAGTTTATTTTAGAAACATAAATTCAGCTCCTATTTTGTTTGTTAAAAGTGAAGATTGAAGAGAATTTCTTATAAATAATAAAAAAAAATTCTGGATTATTGGACAGTGGTTCTACTGTTAGTGTCTTGGGTTCTAATAGCCACTTAATATTTATGCAATTGGGTTTTCAAATGAAACCAATCGTTAGTTCTGCTAATACAGCCGATGGTACACCGCATGAGGTTATTGGATCTATGCTGTTACCTATTACTTGTGATAATGTTACTAAATATTTTGAGATTTTAATAATACCTTCATTTAAATCTTCGATTATTTTGGGATTTGACTTTTGGTTAACTTTTGATCTTGCTGGTGACTTATGAAAGAATATAACTTATAGATGTCAGGAGGAGCCTCAGGTTGCTGCTGTCACTTCTGTTTCTGAACTTTCTCCTTCTGAGAAATCGGAACTTAATAAAATTATCACTCTTTTTGAAAATATTTCTTATGAAAAGAAAGGCTTAGGTCTAACTAATTTAGTTCGACATAAAATTTATGTTACTGGTGAACCTGGTGAACTAAGCAGAAGGAACTTTATGATGAAGTCTATGTTTTATTGAAAGAAAATATTATAGAACCTTCTAAATCTCCTTGGTGCTCTCCAGTTTTGACCGTTGATAAAAAAGATGGTGGTACTAGATTGTGTTTGGATTCTAGACGATTGAATTCAATTACTGTTAAAGACTCTTATCCTTTGCCTTACCCTTCTAGCATTTTGGATAATTTCCGAGATGCTAAATATATTATAACTATAGATCTCTCTAAAGCATTTTTACAGATACCCTTGGAAGAATCTTCTAAAGAGAAGACAGCTTTCGTAGTTCCTGGTAGGGGATTATTTCACTTTATTCGAATGCCATATGGTTTAACTAACGCCCCTGCCGAGCTGCAACGTTTAGTGGACACATTATTTGGTCCCGAGTTTTATAATGTTGCGTTTTGTTACTTAGATGACCTAATTTTGGTAAATTCTGACTTTAACTTAACTTAACTATCTTCACGCTGTATCCCTGACGGGGTAGTCAGAGAGGACAGATCGCCAGGCTTCGCGATCCATGCATACTTCTTTCGCTTCTTCGTTTTTCTTTTTATTGAAATATTCTGACTGACAGTCATATAAAGTATTTGCCTAAGATTTATAAGATTCTTAAAGACACCGGTCTTACGGTAAATTTAAAGAAGTGTAAGTTCTGTAAGGATAGATTACGCTATCTTGGTTATATAGTGGATAGAGATGGTCTCCATACAGATCCAGTTAAATTAGAGTCTATAAAGAATTTCCCCCGTCCTGAATCAGTGAAACAGCTTAGAAGTTTCCTTGGATTGTGTTCTTATTACCGTAGATTTATTAATAATTTTGCTGATATTGCTTCACCTTTAACTAAATTAACAGGTGGAAGTAAACATTCTAAGAAACCTCTTGTTTGGAATGATGAGGCAGAAGAAGCTTTTGAAAAATTAAAACTAGTATTAGTCTCTGCTCCTGTTTTGCATTAACCTAATTTTCAGAAACCATTTTTTCTTCATTGTGATGCTAGTTCTGTTGGAATTGGTAGTGTGTTGAGTCAGGAAGATGAAAATTCTGATCAACATCCTGTAGCTTATTATTCTAGATCTCTTAATAAATGTGAAAGAAATTATAGTACTAATGAAAGAGAGTTGTTATCCATTTTAGATTCAATTGAACATTTTAGACCTCATATTGAGGGTATGAAATTTACTGTTATTACCAATCACGCCAGTTTGACGTGGCTACTTAAACTTAATAATCCTTCTGGTCGATTAGCACGATGGGCTGCTAGAATTTCTCAATTTACTTTTGATGTGAAATATAAAAAAGGCCCCTTGCACTTAGTTCCAGATTGCTTATCTCAAATTGAAATTAACGCTATTAGTTCTGTCTCTAATAGGGATATCGTATCTCCAGACGAAGAAATTGATGATCCATGGTATTGTGGAGGAACGGGTGGAGATGTTCCTCCGACACAAAGGGAGGATCCTCGAACCAGGCAAGGTGATCACGCCTGGCGGGCCGCGGCCCAACGGTTGATGTTGGGCTGTTGTATATATCATTCTTCAGCGTGAGAACTCTCATAGCGCGATGTAGGATTCTTAGTATCGATGTATTTCGATAGCTTTACGCTAGGTGGCGCTGGTCGCCACATCACTCCCCTCCGAGACCGGAGGTCGATTGTGAGTATGAGTCTGGTGTCTTCGTCTGTTGTGATTTGCGCCAGTGCCAGATTGTGTAGTCCCAGTGAGTCGGAACTGTATGCCGCTGATCCCAGTGAGTCGGAATCATATGCCGCTGAATCCAGTGAGTCGGAATCGAATGCTGCTAGTCGCGGTGAGGTAACCCCAGTGAGTCGGGGTGGTTGCTGCGTAGTGGCTGGCTGCTGCGTAGACGGGAGAGGTGTGCTCTTCTTACATTGACCGTAGTGCAGTGTGCTGTGCCTAGACACTGGTGTAGCCGAGAAGGTAACCAGGCTGGAGCGGTCGCTTCTAGCTAGTGGTATCCCTGATGAGGCCGGAGATGCTAGCTGGCTGAAACTAATTACCATCATACTGGAGTGCTGTGATGGTGGCGATAATGCTGCTGATCTGCTCCGTGAAGGCTGCTTCCAATCTCGTCGGGGTCACCACTGTGGAGGAACGGGTGGAGATGTTCCTCCGACACAAAGGGAGGATCCTCGGACCAGGCAAGGTGATCACGCCAGGCGGGCCGCGGCACAACGGTTGATGTTGGGCTGTTGTATATATCATACTTCAGCGTGAGAACTCTCATAGCGCGATGTAGGATTCTTAGTATCGATGTAGTTTGATAGCTTTACGCTAGGTGGCGCTGGTCGCCACAGTATAAAAGAATATTTATAAATTGTCAGAAGTTTTCTACTAAATATAAAAATTACAAAGTAGAGAATCTTACCTTGTATAGATTTTGTAAGGATAAATTTGATCCCTTTAATCGTCTTATTTGGAAAATAGTTATTCCAAAGGAACATATTATGGATACAATTAAGTCAAATCATGATGATCTTAATTCTGCACATCTGGGTATTCATAAAAGCATTAAAAAATTAAAACAACATTATTTTTGTAAAGGAATGTTTAATGTTGTAGTTAAATATATCAATTCTTGTGATGTATGTAAAGCATACAAATCTTCTACAAACCCACCCCATGGATGTATGGTTAATCCTAAAAAAGTTGATAAGCCTATGCTTTCTATTGATATTGTCGGACCTCTTCCTAAAACTTATTCTGGTCATCGATATATACTTTCTGTTGTAGACGTTTTTACTAAATACTGTTGGTTATTCCCAATGATAAATGCTACTACTAATGTAATTTGTAAACTTCTTGAGAAGGAGATTTTCCTTAAGTATGGAACTCCAAAAATATTTGTTTGTGATAATGGAACCCAATTTACTGCTAGACAGTTTGTTACGTTTCTTAAGGGTTATAATATAAATAAAATAATTTATAATTCCCTGTATACTCCTCAAAATAATCCAGTTGAAAGATATAATAAAACCGTTGAGACATGTATAGCATGTTTTGTCAGAGATGATCATAGAACGTGGTCGAAGTTTTTACCTCATGTTCAACTAGCTTTGAATAATAGTGTGAATCTTGCGACAGATTTTACTCCTAACTTTTTAATGTTCGGTAGAGAACTTATTTTTGATGCATCTTTGCACCGTGTTAGTACCTCTATTGATAATTTAGATCAACTAGAAGTAGGAGATAGAAGTTCTTTTGCAACTTCACTCAATTCACTTAGTGAAGTCTTTGTTAAAGTACAATCTTGTTTGTTGTTATATTATAATGTAGGGAGGCGTATCATTTCTTTTGGTGTTGACGATATTGTGTGGAGGAGAAGCTTTGTGTAGTCTAATGCTCCTGCATATTTTTCAGCTAAACTTGCACCTAAGTTCGTTAAGTGTAAAGTAGTTTCTAAAGTTTCACCTAATATTTACCTTCTGGAGGACCTGAATAAAGCATCCACAGGTCGCTATCATGTTAAAGATATAATTAAATATGAAATTATTTTGTTTTCAAAATTACGGACTTTGGTCTTGGTTCTGGTATTAGTTTGGGAGAAATTGGTCTTTGTTAGTACGACGTATGAGAGGGAATGACCATTAGAAAGAAATGTATGTTAGGTTACTTCACAACGTTTTATTAGAATCAAGTTCTGAATCTTTCAAAAATAGAACTTAGGATATTACAAATTGATTAAAAATTTATCAATTTGTAATATCCATACAATTACCCCTTGTACAATTTACCCCTTGGAATTATCAAAATTTACCTTTTAGAAATAACATTAACTTTTTCACACAAATAACTGTCATACACATCAGAGGATCTTATCTTTTTGTTTGTTTGTTGGAACCTTTATTGGTTATTAAAACATTATTATTCCACTTATATTATGGAATGATATTGTTCTGTTTTGTAGGAAATTTTCCTAGTTTTGTTTGTATGTTTAGGTTATTACTCCTAAATTTAATTTGTACATATTGTAATCTTATATTGGGATGATGAATCCTTAAGAATGGTTTTGATGTTGCGTTTCTGGGCTAGTGGAAGTAGCTGTATCTCAGTTTTTCTGATCCCGAGGCCATGTCGTAGGGCTGAACCACGCATATTGAATATATTTTGTTTGTTTGTTAAGTAATTCAAAGTTACCCGGATATGACTTTTGAAATGCCTTTTGATGTTGATGTTTGTCTCTTTTGACTATAGGATCTTTATATATGCATTTGTGTTCGGAAAGTCGGTAGGGTTGTGCCGGTCACATTTGTCATATTGTTTTGTTACAGCATTTGTGTTCGGAAGTTCGGTGGTATTGAGCCGTTCACATCTGTTTGGTTTTGTTACAGCATTTGTGCTCGGGAGTTCGGTGGTGTTGAGCCGATCACATCTGTTTGGTTTTGTTACAGCGTTTGTGCTCGGGAGTTCGGTGGTGTTGAGCCGATCACATCTGCTTGGTGTATTTTTCCACAATGTTTTTTGTTGGAATAAGTTGTTCGTTTGTCACGACACTTTGTACAGTTGCTGTTTGACTTTGTAATGATTACAAGTTACAGCACAGTTTTGTTTGCTGATATTTTGATTTTTATATGGGATTGTAAGTGAAAGAAGTCGGTGGCGATGGGGCTCAACCGCATCTTCAGTATATATATAAGGATAAAATTGGATGAAAGAGTCAGTGGCTAGTTAGCTTAACTGAACTCCTGGTTTGAGAACTTGGTTGGATTTGTTATTCTTTAGTACTTACGTTAAGTCAATGCTTTGACTTTAAGTTTTTTTGTTGTATTTAGTTTATATAGTTATTACCAACTAACCATAAATATAGTTCCAATAAAAATCTATTACACAAACCAGAACATTCACATTCCATGAGTTCTGAAAAACATCCGACTCTACCAACACTAAACCAAATACGAAAGTACGGTTGAGCACCATGGCCACCGACTCTATCATCCAACTCTTTACAAATAAGAATATCAAAATTGATACAACAACAACAAACATTAAGCTCTACGAAAGAAATGGAAATAATTCCAATAAAAGAAAACCAAAATCCCAAAAACAAAATTCTGTAACAAGAATACAGAATGTATTCTTGTTACAGAATTTTTCAAACAATTAACTAAAGCTTAATTGTTTAAAAAGGAAATTTCCTTTCTTTTATTGCTGGTTGGGGTTTGATGTAACGTTGTAAAACGTCACATTGAAATGTCACTGTTGGTCTTGAGATTTAGAGAGAGAGGTGAGTAGATTGTTGACTCTTTCGCTCCGTGTGTCATCGATTTGAAACAAATTGCGATTTCTGTAAGGCTGTATTCCTTAGTTCCATGCCATAGGGTAGACTTGGAAAGAAAGAAAAAAAACAAAAAAATGTCTTTTGACAGTGGTGACGGAACGTCATTCGCCTAGCTACCAGCGACGACAAAAAGATGTCGTCGTAAATATATTTTTTAAACTTCGCTAAAAAGAAGTAATCTTTTATAAATTGAATATTGAAGTTCACGCCTGTGACTTCTTATCAATGGTTATATCAAAATAACTATGTATTTCGGTAAGAACTTTGGATTTTTGAATCCACGTTTCTAGCCTTGGTGATCTTTAGTATTTTGACGAAAGATTATTCGTTTGTTTACAGCTTATTACGATGTTTAGAACAGCGTTAATGGAATATTTGCCTGCTCTTTAAGATTTATTGGTTTTTCTTTAAAAAATTGGTAAGTTCTCTTTATGTATTCGAATCACGAACTAATATCCAATTGTTTTTCCAAATCTAATGGAACTAATTCTTTTCTTTGCTCGGGCTTTGTTACGGGCTCGTCATTCTAGTGGAGACGGCACCTGTAGCGGTCTGTAGATGTGATTTCGAATCCCGTGGTAATTTAACCACGCCTTCAGGGACCCAATTTGATTTGATTTGTTTTTGTGTGGATTGGTCTAGTAATGATGCACGACTCAATGATCAGGCCCTTGTAATGACTCAATGATTTGGCTCATGTTTTGAATCATGTTACGATATATATTTTGACTCATAAGCTGGCCTTATGCTGGATCTCACTATTCTAAATTTCACGCCTCAACCCTGTGAATAGTTAATCTTTAGCTTACTAAATCACTGGAATAAATTATACCAATAGTGATAATGTATATTCAATCAATTCGCCTATAAAAATATAGAAACTTTCTTCAAGAGATGTATTCTATTATTTTTGGTTCCTGATCTTATGATTAGAAGCTCAATCTCTATCGCCGATATCCGTGTGCATAAAGTTGGTAGGACTTATCCTCCTGGCGCCTGAACCGAGTTATAACTTTTGTTTGTTTGTTAGTTCAAGTCACCATAATAAGACAATTGAAATATTATTATTTCACCAAATATATGAAGTTTATATGCTGGCAGGTGGTGTTCAAGTATACTTCTCTTTATCACAAATAGTGTCACAAACGTGAGTGCAGTCTATTTGCTAATTATAACTCACTAATAAATATATTATATAGATAAAATCACATAAAATACAAATTAAATTTAATTCCACAAAATTTTATATGTGTTAACTTTTTAACACCTACCGCCTTTTTTTCCTCTATATCTTTGAATCCTAGATAAAAATGTCGGTATTGTTCCGATACACAAAAGATCAATAGTTATGGAAATTGAGTTACTGAAAGGTAACGCAAGCTTTGATATTTAAATTTAAAGTCGCAAATTTCACAGGATTAATTATTATTGGAATTTACCTTCTGTCAACTCTTAATATGTCGTCATCACCCGTGGTCCAATTTATTTGGGGTCGTCGCAGTATATCTTCTTCTCCCGTTTATTCGCCATCTGATCATTCACTGTTTTTACCCAAATACAGATTTTTGCACTATCTGTTAGCTTGTACCGTATTTCACTATGTGACAACTTATTTATTGTAATTATCAAAATGATTGACATTATTACACTGAACAGAAGCAGACTAACAACCAGAAAAAAAAGGGGAATGGTTTCATGTCACCAACAGCGGTCAACACCATGGAATCGGAGTCGCGGTACATGTCCTGGATAGTGTCATAAATCTCTGGAACCTATTAGGATCGCAGTGCCCACCAGATCATTGCTTTCGGAACACAGTAAAAGGCTTTCTGCATGTCTTCGAACAGACTCACTAGACTAGAACAGAGGCGTATTCTTTGTCCTACATTTCTCCGCATCAACCCTCAGGGCATAAGCAGGGTCGGTAGTCCCATGGATCCTGCTTTTGCCTTGCCCAGTTGAAGACTGATTAATAGTAGAACTTACCTAGATCCCTATAGGAACGAAATATCAATATTTTCTTAGTACAAATGTAAAGCTGGCGTAATATTAATAAACTTGGACTTTGCGTTTATAAATATCTTCAGTAGTTTTATAAATATTCAGTTTTTATTAATACAATAATATATAAGCACTAGCATTTGCCCGCGGCTACGCTCGCGTGGTTTTTTGTATGTGATTAACATTATGTGTAAAACTTGTAAAAAAATTAATATTGATACTTATTTCCTTTGGCAATATGGACGATTTTAAAAGTTACTGTTCCACGCCGCGCACGCAGGCCAGACGAGTTAGTATAGGGTTTCGTTTAGAGTTTACCTTTTTTTAGCCATGTTGTGTGACTACTTTCAGATAAAATCATATTGCACTTTTGTTCAAGTTATGCGTTTTCGATCATTCGCATCACTCTACATCGGTTCGTCGATTTCATACGGTTTCTTTTATAGTGGTTTGCTGAATATTTTGAGAGTAGAGCTTCGTTGTTTGCTGACTGATCTTAGCTCTTCTTAATGATGATTGATGGTCATTTTCAGATTTGAAACTTTTTGCTCGCTGATCACTGATAAAGACGTCTCTTAAAAAAGGAGTGATGAACTCTTTGAGATTTGGCATTTCTGCGCTTTAACCTTTAGCCCAACATTTATCAAATATGGTGTAAGTACCTTTCTAAGATGGCAGACGTTCTTCTCGTTGTTTCATTTCTATTGTTTAGTTTCATTCATATGTTGAGTAATAATAAATAATAGTTTCTACCCCCAATAATAAATAATAAGTTAAACAGAAAATATCAAAAATAAATTATTTTAAGGCTGTGTAAAGCTCTAAACGTAAATGAGATAGGAATCGGGAACCTTCCACGTTTCTTACCCCTTACGGGCTTGCTGGCGGCCAGCAGAAGCAGGAGTGCTGATGCACCCTGGAGAGATGGTTAACAGGTGTAGAACTTAACGCTGCCCCTATAAGTCGTTGTACGAATTCCCGGCAGCTGACCCCACCCCCAAGAGACCATTGTGGTTTTGCGGACCTGCAAGGCTTCCGGCATTGCGGTACTCCCTGGCTGACTGGTAGAAGCGAAATACTGAAAGTGTGTTTGCAGCATTATTGGTTTGGATGTACCAAATCCGGTGATTTTGGTCGCCATGCCCTCGTTCACCGTCGAGGTGATGGCAGCGAAGAGAAAAATATAACGCCGTTTGGTTTGAAGGCGCTGCCTCGCGGCTGCCATGCGCGAGCACGATTGGAGTAGCTGATAGTTCCCGTCCACCAATAGTCATATGGGGCCCCGTGTTACCGCTTTGCACCCTCTTGGAACGTAGTGACTTAACTCCTGCGTTTCGTTAGTGGTGAAGCGAAACAATGTGGTGGTAAGTGGTTAGTACACTCTCTAGGACTGGGAGTTCTCCACAAAGCCGCTCTGCTGCTCTCTGAAGCAAGTTAGTCCGAGCGTCTGTTGCAGTTGCATCTCGCCACGCCCGGAGTCCACTTTCCGACTTTTTGTCCTCCACTTCGCACGGTCGTCGGCATTCAATGTAGTGAGACCATTGTCACGCATGTCATCCTTTACGACGTAAAGCCCGCACTTCTTGTGTCTTCCACTCTGTTGAGTCTGAGTTCTACGGTTGCCGTAGGACGTGACCATACCAGCAAAGGCGACATACTTGCAGCTTATCTGCAATGTCACGGATGCAAAGACCGCCGCGGATGCGAGAAATATGGTTACTGAAGTACCCTAATGCATTCCAACACGTACAAAATTCAAACTTCTAAAATCTGAACTTCTACCTAAGTTAGGATTTATAGGAGTCAAAAATGGAACTTGAATAGAATTTAACTAATTGAATTTAATTTAATTTTTTTATTTATTTTTTATTTTATTTGTTAACGGTGCTTTGTCCCAGTTAGTAAAGCGACAAAGCATCGTAAAAGAAGCACGATTGGCGATTCATAACGCAGTGCTAGTGCCAACTTTGCTTTACGGTAGTGAAACCTGAGTATGTCAGCAGATGCATGAAAGTAAATTGAATGCTGTGGAGATGCGATCACTTCGAAAATTGTGCGGCGTTACCTTGGCCGACCGAATACGAAACGAAGTGATACGCAATATGGCAGGTTTGAATGAAAGTGTCAGCGTTAAGCTAGAAAAGGGCGTGCTCCGTTGGTTTGGACACGTCCAACGAATGAGTGAGGAACGATTGACGAAGAATATATATTGTTCAAAAGTAGAGGGTAGAAGGAGTCAGGGAAGGCCGAGACTTACATATGAAGACCACGTGAGCAGATTGCTCAAAAACGGAAAGGTCAAAAGTACTCGGATACCCAGACGTGCGTGTATGAAGCGATTGATGAATCTCGAAGAAGCGAAAGAAGTATGCATGGATCGCGAGGCCTGGCGATCTGTCCTCTCTGACTACCCCGTCAGGGATACAGCGTGAAGATAGTTAGTTAGTTTTAGAATTTAAGCTAATAAGTATCAGAAGATAAATCAATGACAACGAAACGATATTTCTAAGCTTATCATGATTTGATAGATTGATATAATTTATAAATGTGCTGAAATAATTTTTAATGGTCGCTATATCATTGACGTTGAGTACACAAAAAAAAATCTAAACAAGTTCATAAATATTTTCTCTATTTTTAATTTTCAAGTTTCCGTCGTTCGGCGCACGCGTTCGCGAACGGGTCGAATGCAGGTGCATACACATACGTCCGCAATAATGTCTGTGAATATGCTAAAATGTGTTAACTGCAATATTGTTATTTGTGAACTATTATCCTTTGTTCAAAATAAAATAGATGTGATGGACAATGAAAGCCTAATAAGGATTTGTGATTCGGCCTTCACTGTGGACGAGGTTGAGAGTGCTAAAAATGAGTTGAGTTGTGCTTTTTATTGTTTGCTTCAATAAAAACTAATAAGAAGAAAGTGACCAGACGTAAGGAAGGAAAGAAAGTGAGGGACTTACAGGATATTATATGTGTCTTCAAAGTGACTGAACCAGATATTATACCAATCTTCGTTGCGCGTGACTTGCAGAAATTACCGCCCGTTACGTTCGATCATGTTGATATGACAAAATTGTTAAAAGATCTATTGATTGTACGTGCAGAAATTAACGATATTAAAAGTAAATATGCAACTGTCACTCAACTGGAAGAGTTGAAGCTGGAATTAGGTCCAAGCAGACCTCCATTATCACTGCTATCCTGTAATATTAATTCGAAGAAAAGAGGAGGGTATTTGCTTGACAGTGGGCCGATTGCATTATCGCCGGCGCCATTGTATGACGATGAGCAAGCTGAGTCACCGAACTCATCGAAATATCGCTCTCTCGCTTGCACTCAGACAGAAGCGATTATTACTCGTGCGAAAGCACCAATTAACTCGACGCTATTGGAAAACGAAATTTGTGAGGAAAAATCCGAAACAGCTGTTTGTCGTACCAAAACTAGTCCATTAAAACAACCAACAATGGCTGAAATAGCAAGGAATGGCGAGTGGAAACAATCAAATAAACCTACGGATAAGTGGATATTAGTACAAAATCGACGGACTAGGAAACGTTTTACAGGCAAAACCGGCAAAGCGACTACAGACATGTCAGATAAGTTTAAAGCAGCGGAAGTTAAAATCCCTTTGTTTATATCCAATGTAAACAAAGATACAGAAATGGAAGATATCTGCAAATACATCGAAAATAAAACCACAGAGAAAGTTTCACTTGAAAAAATTACAATGAAAAAGGAAAAACCCTATAATGCCTTTAAATTGTTGGTTAACAAAAATAAGCTACATATTTTTTTAGATGACCAGATGTGGCCTGATGGCGTCACATTTAGGCGTTTTATACCTTTCAAGAACAGAAGAGAAGACATAAATAATAGTATTTATGCCAGAGAGGATGAAACAAAAAAAATAAGCTATAAAATTTAAATGGATAGTAGTTCAAAAATGAAGATTATAACATTTAACTGCAAAAATATTAAAAGGTCTGTTAACTGTGTGCGTAAACTGTGCAAAACAGCTGATATTGTTTTGTTACAGGAAACTTGGTTATATCCGCATGATTTAACATTTCTTGGCAGCATTGATCAGGAATTCAGCTACACAGGAAAGTCTTCAGTGGACACTTCAGCCGGTATTTGTAAGGGGAGACCCTATGGAGGGCTTGCTATACTATGGCGTAAAAGTGTATTTAGCTATGTGAGTGTGGTATTAACAGCAGACTGTGTGCAGTTAAAGTGGAAGTAAACAATCGGTGCTTTTTGATTATAAATGTTTATATGCCGACGGACTGTAGTGATAATCTGCCTTATTTTACGGAATGCTTGAGTGAAATATATTCTAGTATACAAAACAATAATGTTGAATCAGTGTATGTTTTAGGAGATTTCAACGCGCACCCGGGTGAGTTGTTTTGTAATGAACTTCTTAGTTTTTGTAGTGAACAGGATTTATATTGTGTAGACTTGAACAACATAGGCATGCGGTCGCAAACGTACACCTTTATCAGTGACTCACACGGGTGTAAAAGGTGGCTAGACCACTGTATTGTCACAGAGACAGCGAGACAAACAATTGTAAACATTGAGGTTATTTATGATACGTTTTGGTCCGATCACTTTCCCTTAAAAATAGAATGTAATATAAATGTTATTAGAATAAAAACATGTACAGTGAAGTCATCGCTTAGATGTATATGCTGGGGTGAAAGAAACCCAGAGGAAATAAAAGAGTACACTTCTAGATGTAATGATCAATTAAAATATTTAGATTTTCCTGAGGAGTTTGTACAATGTGCTGATATTTTTTGTGATAATGTTCAACATAGATTACTTTTAGATTCAATGTATAACAATATTGTATCAATATTAAGTGAAGCAGCCTGTGCAAAAAGGATTGCTAGGAACATTGTGAGAAAGAAAAGTATAAAGGGCTGGAATAAACACGTCAAAGAATTACACGCTCAGGCTAGGATTAAATTCGAATTGTGGGCATGGTACGGCCAGCCCAGTAGTGGGCCTATTTATGAAGACATGGTATTAAGTCGTAAGGCTTTTAAATCAAAATTGAAATGGGTCATAAAAAATCAAAAACAAATTGAGATGGATATTTTGGCATCGCTCCATTTTGAGAAACGTTTTTCATCTTTTTGGAAGGGCACTAAAAACTTAATAATACTCCAAGTATACCTGTAAGTGTGGGGGGTAAGAGTGACCACAGAGAAATAGCAAATAGCTTTAGAGAGCAGTTTATAGTGAGCTCACTACTCGAGTCTGTGGAGGGGGTGAACGAGGCTGGGACTGATCGCTTAGGACCCCCCCCTTCGGTTTACCTGTAAAGAAATTAAAGCAGTAATTAAATGTATGAAACGGGGGAAATCACCTGGACATGATCACCTTAGCATCGAGCATCTCCAAAATGCTGGTCATCACTTATCTAGAGTATTGACTATGTTTTTTAATCTATGCTGTGGTCACTCTTACCTACCACAGAAGATGTTGGACACACTAGTTGTTCCAATAGTAAAGAATCGTACAACAGACATAGCTGATAAAGGTAATTATAGACCAATCTCATTGGCAACTGTGACAGCCAAAGTATTTGACAGTGTGCTTGACTCGCATCTCAGTCAATATGTGAAATTACACGACTCGCAGTTTGGCTTTCGTGCGGGATTGTCTACTGAGACTGCAATACTTGCCTTGAAGCACACTGTCAAATATTATACAGATAGAAAAACACCAGTCTATGCTTGTTTCTTGGACCTTTCTAAAGCTTTCGACCGGGTTTCTTATAATGTCTTATGGGGAAAGCTTAGGGAAGCTGGAGTTCCTCCTGAGTTAGTGTCAATGTTCTCATTTTGGTATAATAAACAGAGAAACTTTTTTAAGTGGTCAAATGCATTATCTGACCCGTATAAGCTAGAGTGTGGTGTTAGACAGGGGGGTCTCACTTCTCCGAGGTTGCTTAATATTTATATTAATGCCTTACTTGAGGAGCTCAGCAGCGCTCATGTCGGATGCCATATAGATGGAGGTAGTTTAAATAATTTGAGTTATGCAGATGATATGATGTTGCTGAGCCCCTCAATTAGAGGAGTGAGAAAATTACTAGCCATTTGTGAAATTTATGCAAAAAAACATGGGTTAAAGTATAATCCTGAAAAGAGTGAGCTGTTGTTATTTAGAGGGAAAAATAAAAATCCTTCTTATGTCCCTTCTGTAGAACTGAGTGGTTCCGTTTTGCAGAGAGTTACCAAATTTAAATATTTAGGCCATATTGTGACAGAGGATCTTACTGATGACACAGATATGGAAAGAGAACGCAGGGCGATGGCGGTCAAAGGAAATATGCTGGCACGCAGGTTTGCTGGTTGTTCAGTATCAGTTAAAATAACACTTTTTAAAGCATTTTGTCAAACATTTTACACCAGCAGCCTGTGGGCTAATCATACACAAAAAGCGGATAACGTCCTGCGCATTCAATACAATAATGCTTTCAGGGCGCTGTTGAAGCTTCCTCCCTACTGTAGGGCGTCAGGAATGTTCGCGGATGCGCACACTGATGATTATTTCGCGATAATGCGCAAGAAAGTAGCATCAATAGTAAGCAGTGAGAGGAAGTAACAACAGCGTCCTGAGGGTATTTTCTAGCAGGCTAGATGGGCCTACAATGGATAAATTTGTTAAGCTACATGTCACAAGTGGGGCTTAATAAATCTACTAATTTATTTAATATATTTATACATTTAAATTATTGTTTTGTTGTTGTAAATTGTAAATCTGTTTGTTACTACTAACATAGGTTAAGTTATTTGTTATATTAACACACTATGGGCCTATGATGCCTGAAAAAAAAATTTTTTTTTTATTTTTTTTTTTTATAATAATCAATCTCATAAAAAAATATCCATTAAAACGCTTTTCATCCATAGTTAGGCATCTCCGCTGCTTTCACGCAACCCCTTTAATTAGCAAACGTTGTTTTTTCCTCGTAATGCTGTCCTTTTCACTAAAAAGAAGCAATTTGTTCAAGTGGGAAGCAATATGCACCCCAGTATTTTTCTTGTGTTATAAAAGGCCCCAATTAATCTTTATAACGATGATATTATGTAGCCTATTGTCAAAAAAACTGATGAATAAGTACTGTCGGTAGGAACAATCTAAACTCGCCGCAAATACTAACAACTTTTTTATTTCGTTTAATATGCGCAATGACATTCCATTCCATACAGCAGTTCAAATACTCTAAAAATAAACGTGATGTTTATACTTCAATATTACGTCCCATTTCCGAGCACACAGTGTCAGTAAAAGAGGCACAAACGTCAGTCGTATCAAACCTTGTCCGCATCTGCACGAGCCATATCAATTACTTAATTTGGAACGCAACTCTTTTTTCGAACCTATTTATTTAAGAAAAGGCGCGAAAGTCGAATGTGTCACTTTTAAACTTTTATGTTCTTTGTTTTGTTTGTGTTTTTGTTACATTCAAGAAAATCTTTTACAAAATGAAGGAGCAATTTGTTTTCTATGGTTTACTGGTGTTACTTTTTTTTAATGGTAAGTAATATTACGAGCATGTTATTTATTTTAAATAGATGAATCTATTTGTTATTGTATATAAGCATACATTTATACTGTTATTGTAAGTATGTGTAATGTATAAGTATTATACATAACATCAAGTACCTATAAAAAACAATTTTGCATACTCGGATGCTCGCATTTAAAATACGGTAAGCATAATGATGAATTTTTTTTTGCACCTTTACTGTAATTTCAATATACTTTAGCTCTGTTCTATATTTCGATAACTATTAAGTACTTTCTACACAGTTTCATATTAACTAATTAATCTAATCCTTTGGGAGTCAGGATATAACCCCAATTTTATTTTTAAATATTTTATTTTAACTTTTAATTGTTTACTCATACTAGATGACTGATTTTGATATTTAGAGCCATCTGAATACAGTCTTCGCACAAAGTATCGCCCTATCTCTACTTTTAAAGGATAATCACAGCTAAATACTTTCGGCTAAATTCTAGTAAGAATCATGAAAAGTTAACATGAATATATTAATAAATTAATATTAATATAAACGGTTTGGAGACCGGGGACCGCTTTTATTGGTAACTAGAAAAATTATTTTGTTATTTAGACATTACCAATACTAAAGGCTTATTAGCCAAGCAGTACCTTTAAGCATACTTTGTCAGCATTGACCTCATGAAAGTAGCAAAAGGTCAATAGATCACAAGGTCAATAGAATAGGTCATCTGGGATGATGTAGAGTTGCAAACAAATATTAAATAGGAATTATCTGATGATTACAGACGTCCAACATTATCATTGAGCTAATTTGCTAGCATTAAGAAACCCGTCAAGGTTCCTCGTGCCAATAGCATAACGAGGCCAAAGTAATTGTAAGTTTCAAATAAATTAGATGCAGGTCAATTACTTTGTGTAAGTAGACAACGAAAGTGCCTTTGGGATGTCAAAAATTTATGACAAAACTACCAAAAATACAAAATAGTCGAGCAAGTTGAATGGTTAGTAATGAATTGGTAAGGGGCCCGCCAAGATTGCAGGGCCCAAGTCACTTTATTTGTTTACCAACGGACGAGGCAACAACGTAAGTAAACTTTCGGGGTTGGGAGGTCGCAGAGCAATAATGCCGATAAACAAAAGCCTAATGATAGCTGCTCTTAGCAGCCAATTAAAATTGGATCTCAGGTTTTAAATCCAAGCAGAATTTAAAATCAACAATACACTAAGCTGAAGATTACTATTCATCTATTAATTTTCATCTAAAAATATATTATAACTAGCTGATCTGCCCGGCTTCGTCCGTGACAAACTTCCAACCCCGTGGCATCCTTTTATTCCCGTCGCTCCGATTTGTTGACATTTATGATTACTGCTCCGATCTCCTGTGTAGTGGCGTGATGATATATAGCTAAGAACCTTCCTCAATAAACGAGCTATCAATTACAAAAAGTTTTTTTTTAATCGTTCCAACCGTTCATTCGTGATGGCTTGACCATGGGAAATAGGGATTCATTTTTATAAATATAGATGTACATAACGGTAGCTAAGGTATTATTATATAATATGTCCCTGCCACCCTTTCGGGGATAATGCTTCATTGATAAACAACAAACAAACATCAAAATTTCACCCAGATAGACAAACGAAAAAGCGAATTAAAAAAACAGTAATAGCCAGGGAGATTCAAAAATAGGACTGTCAAATCATACAACATGCTCCAGTGGTCCATTGTTACCAACTTGGTAGAACTCAATTTTCGCGCTGTCTGTCAAACTCGCTACCGTTTTCAACACCGCCATACATGACACGGGGAAAGAAAATATATTATAATATTATTTCAAAACCAAGTTGAAGGATATGCCAAGGAAAATATGCGACAAATATATGTTGTATCTCAAAAAAACAAAACGGGACAGGTACGTTGTTAAAGTTAGGTTTAGACCATATGTTTCTTACAGGCTTTCTTGTGTCATATACAGGCTGGTTTACATGACACTTACAACATGCCAAGAGTAGGTAGATAGCTTCAGTCATAATAACCAACGTCTATTCTAAGACTTTTGAAAATTCGTTTCTGTCATACATTGAACCATCAAGATGCGTCATAAGTACTCGCTATTGGATTCGTTTCAAAGATATCCTAGGTCTCTTTTTCCACACAACTGCATTCATCTATAAACGATGAACGCGAGCGTCAATTCGGCTGACATAGATCAAGGTCAAAGGAGCTAATCCGGCCTACCCCCATTCTCTATTTTTTTTATACCACTATGGTGGTTGACAACCATACGGCCCACCTGATAGAAAATGATCCCCGAAGTTTAATGACGTTTGCAATACCAGAGGTACGAAACGACGTTCGGGAAGGCCCAAGTAGGGTGTTCAAACCACAATCTAACGGAAAGCCTCTATCGGATCTAACTGTATGCGAGCGCTCCGAACGCAAAGTATGAGGATGAACACCCTGTCTATGGCGAGTGGTGCGATGATAGAAAGTAGCCGTGGGCAGGAAAGTAGCCGTAGCCCTGTGGTTTTTACGAGTTGCGTAGTATTATAATTCAATCAGTCCAATAAAATAAAGTTTAACAGAGAACCATAAAATAATTGTTTATAGTTTTAGCTATTTATTCCTGGCGGGTTAAATATGTTTTGCAAATGACCCTGTATAAAAGCTCGAGTCACGTGTTATAACGATGAAGTTCAAAACCATGAAGAAGACTTGACTATTAAATTTTATGCATGTGATGAAGAAATGCGATTGAAAGCACAGAAGTCGTCACGATGAAATATATAATTCAACTGACGGCTATATTTTCAGAAGTACCTATGTATTCATATTATTTTACTCTATTTTACAAACAATTTATTCATAGCTGACCAAAAAATAACAAATACAGACTTGTGTAAAGTATAATGCGACGTAGCTTTTCGTAATAAAAACATCTTTCCATGAACTATTGATCCTATTCATAAAAATGTAAAGAAGATTGACAGACGTGCTATTTTAGAAACATTGCCAATAATTGCTTCTAGCGTTGTTCAAGGTTTGAATACTACTCGTAGCTAAAATACATTTATGCGAATCCAATATATCTAGAATATTTTTATAACTAACTATACTATCTTCACGCTGTATCCCTGACGGGGTAGTCAGAGACGACAGGTCGGCAGGCTTCGCGATCCATGCATACTTCTTTCGCTTCTTCAAGATTTATCAATCGCTTCATACACGCACGTCTGGGTATCCGAGTACTTTTGACCTTTCAGTTTTTGAGCAATCTGCAATATTTTTATATCACTAAGATATCTAAAAAGCATAGGGTTTACCTGACCGATAGTAGTCACGGTAGCTTATAGACGATTGTTACACCAGAGGTGCTACACTTGTGCTGCCAACCTCAAAATTAAATAATTTAATAAACTACCTATATGCATTTTTTAACGTAAAGAAAGTCATAACTTTGAATGAGGGTACAAGAGGAGTAGGTGATAAAAAAAAACCTAACCACTCCGGGAGTGCCGACAGAAGTGAAAACTCAATTTATTAATAATTTATTTATCTAGTCGCGTTGGTACATGCATATATGCACACACTATAGCTGCGTATCGTAACGGGGAGTAGCGAGTCCAAATTTATCTCATCTAAAAAATTGCGTACCGCGCTAAAAGAAGTTTTTCCTTCAAAAATTGACCGGGATCGACGTAAAGATGATGATGATGAAAAATAAATCTACACTGAAAGAGTCCTAATTGATTACACAGCATTATTTAATAAGACCTGTAGATGACCGGAATCAACGTTAGATGATGATGATGATTATGGTAGCGAGTCCAGAGATTTTATCTCATCTAAAAATATGCGTACCGCGCTAAAAGAAGTTTTTCCTTCAAAAATTGACCGGGATCGACGTAAAGATGATGATGATAAAAAATAATTCTACACTGAAAGAGTCCTAATTGATTACACAGCATTATTTAATAAGACCTGTAGATGACCGGAATCAACGTTTGATGATGATGATGATTATGGTCGCGAGTCCAGAGATTTTATCTCATCTAAAAATATGCGTACCGCGCTAAAAGAAGTTTTTCCTTCAAAAATTGACCGGGATCGACGTAAAGATGATGATGATAAAAAATAATTCTACACTGAAAGAGTCCTAATTGATTACACAGCATTATTTAATAAGACCTGTAGATGACCGGAATCAACGTTAGATGATGATGATGATTATGGTCGCGAGTCCAGAGATTTTATCTCATCTAAAAATATGCGTACCGCGCTAAAAGAAGTTTTTCCTTCAAAAATTAACCGGGATCGACGTAAAGATGATGATGATAAAAAATAATTCTACACTGAAAGAGTCCTAATTGATTACACAGCATTATTTAATAAGACCTGTAGATGACCGGAATCAACGTTAGATGATGATGATGATTATGGTCGCGAGTCCAGAGATTTTATCTCATCTAAAAATATGCGTACCGCGCTAAAAGAAGTTTTTCCTTCAAAAATTGACCGATATCGACGTAAAGATGATGATGATAAAAAATAATTCTACACTGAAAGAGTCCTAATTGATTACACAGCATTATTTAATAAGACCTGTAGATGACCGGAATCAACGTTTGATGATGATGATGATTATGGTCGCGAGTCCAGAGATTTTATCTCATCTAATAATATGCGTACCGCGCTAAAAGAAGTTTTTCCTTCAAAAATTGACCGGGATCGACGTAAAGATGATGATGATAAAAAATAATTCTACACTGAAAGAGTCCTAATTGATTACACAGCATTATTTAATAAGACCTGTAGATGACCGGAATCAACGTTAGATGATGATGATGATTATGGTCGCGAGTCCAGAGATTTTATCTCATCTAAAAATATGCGTACCGCGCTAAAAGAAGTTTTCCTTCAAAAATTGACCGGGATCGACGTAAAGATGATGATGATAAAAAATAATTCTACACTGAAAGAGTCCTAATTGATTACACAGCATTATTTAATAAGACCTGTAGATTACCGGAATCAACGTTTGATTTTATCTCATCTAAAAATATGCGTACCGCGCTAAAAGAAGTTTTTCCTTCAAAAATTGACCGGGATCGATGTAAAGATGATGATGATGAAAAATAAATCTACACTGAAAGAGTCCTAATTGATTACACAGCATTATTTAATAAGACCTGTAGATGACCGGAATCAACGTTAGATGATGATGATGATTATGGTCGCGAGTCCAGAGATTTTATCTCATCTAAAAATATGCGTACCGCGCTAAAAGAAGTTTTTCCTTCAAAAATTGACCGGGATCGACGTAAAGATGATGATGATAAAAAATAATTCTACACTGAAAGAGTCCTAATTGATTACACAGCATTATTTAATAAGACCTGTAGATGACCGGAATCAACGTTTGATGATGATGATGATTATGGTCGCGAGTCCAGGGTTTTTTTCTCATCTAAAAATATGCGTACCGCGCTAAAAGAAGTTTTCCTTCAAAAATTGACCGGGAACGACGTAAAGATGATGATGATAAAAAATAATTCTACACTGAAAGAGTCCTAATTGATTACACAGCATTATTTAATAAGACCTGTAGATGACCGGAATCAACGTTAGATGATGATGATGATTATGGTCGCGAGTCCAGAGATTTTATCTCATCTAAAAATATGCGTACCGCGCTAAAAGAAGCTTTTCCTTCAAAAATTGACCGGGATCTACGTAAAGATGATGATGATAAAAAATAATTCTACACTGAAAGAGTCCTAATTGATTACACAGCATTATTTAATAAGACCTGTAGATGACCGGAATCAACGTTTGATGATGATGATGATTATGGTCGCGAGTCCAGAGATTTTATCTCATCTAAAAATATGCGTACCGCGCTAAAAGAAGTTTTTCCTTCAAAAATTGACCGGGATCGGCGTAAAGATGATGATGATAAAAAATAATTCTACACTGAAAGAGTCCTAATTGATTACACAGCATTATTTAATAAGACCTGTAGATGACCGGAATCAACGTTAGATGATGATGATCATTATGGTCGCGAGTCCAGAGATTTTATCTCATCTAAAAATATGCGTACCGCGCTAAAAGAAGTTTTTCCTTCAAAAATTGACCGGGATCGACGTAAAGATGATGATGATAAAAAATAATTCTACACTGAAAGAGTCCTAATTGATTACACAGCATTATTTAATAAGACCTGTAGATGACCGGAATCAACGTTTGATGATGATGATGATTATGGTCGCGAGTCCAGAGATTTTATCTCATCTAAAAATATGCGTACCGCGCTAAAAGAAGTTTTTCCTTCAAAAATTGACCGGGATCGACGTAAAGATGATGATGATAAAAAATAATTCTACACTGAAAGAGTCCTAATTGATTACACAACATTATTTAATAAGACCTGTAGATGACCGGAATCAACGTTAGATGGTGATGATGATTATGGTCGCGAGTCCAGAGATTTTATCTCATCTAAAAATATGCGTACCGCGCTAAAAGAAGTTTTTCCTTCAAAAATTGACCGGGATCGACGTAAAGATGATGATGATAAAAAATAATTCTACACTGAAAGAGTCCTAATTGATTACACAGCATTATTTAATAAGACCTGTAGATGCCCGGAATCAACGTTTGATGATGATGATGATTATGGTCGCGAGTCCAGAGATTTTATCTCATCTAAAAACATGCGTACCGCGCTAAAAGAAGTTTTTCCTTCAAAAATTGACCGGGATCGACGTAAAGATGATGATGATAAAAAATAATTCTACACTGAAAGAGTCCTAATTGATTACACAGCATTATTTAATAAGACCTGTAGATGACCGGAATCAACGTTAGATGATGATGATGATTATGGTCGCGAGTCCAGAGATTTTATCTCATCTAAAAATATGCGTACCGCGCTAAAAGAAGTTTTTCCTTCAAAAATTGACCGGGATCGACGTAAAGATGATGATGATAAAAAATAATTCTACACTGAAAGAGTCCTAATTGATTACACAGCATTATTTAATAAGACCTGTACATGACTGGAATCAACGTTTGATGATGATGATGATTATGGTCGCGAGTCCAGAGATTTTATCTCATCTAAAAATATGCGTACCGCGCTAAAAGAAGTTTTTCCTTCAAAAATTGACCGGGATCGACGTAAAGATGATGATGATAAAAAATAATTCTACACTGAAAGAGTCCTAATTGATTACACAACATTATTTAATAAGACCTGTAGATGACCGGAATCAACGTTAGATGGTGATGATGATTATGGTCGCGAGTCCAGAGATTTTATCTCATCTAAAAATATGCGTACCGCGCTAAAAGAAGTTTTTCCTTCAAAAATTTACCGGGATCGACGTAAAGATGATGATGATAAAAAATAATTCTACACTGAAAGAGTCCTAATTGATTACACAGCATTATTTAATAAGACCTGTAGATGCCCGGAATCAACGTTTGATGATGATGATGATTATGGTCGCGAGTCCAGAGATTTTATCTCATCTAAAAACATGCGTACCGCGCTAAAAGAAGTTTTTCCTTCAAAAATTGACCGGGATCGACGTAAAGATGATGATGATAAAAAATAATTCTACACTGAAAGAGTCCTAATTGATTACACAGCATTATTTAATAAGACCTGTAGATGACCGGAATCAACGTTAGATGATGATGATGATTATGGTCGCGAGTCCAGAGATTTTATCTCATCTAAAAATATGCGTACCGCGCTAAAAGAAGTTTTTCCTTCAAAAATTGACCGGGATCGACGTAAAGATGATGATGATAAAAAATAATTATACACTGAAAGAGTCCTAATTGATTACACAGCATTATTTAATAAGACCTGTACATGACTGGAATCAACGTTTGATGATGATGATGATTATGGTCGCGAGTCCAGAGATTTTATCTCATCTAAAAATATGCGTACCGCGCTAAAAGAAGTTTTTCCTTCAAAAAATGACCGGGATCGACGTAAAGATGATGATGATTAAAAATAATTCTGCACTGAAAGAGTCCTAATTGATTACACAGCATTATTTAATAAGACCTGTAGATGACCGGAATCAACGTTAGATGATGGTGATGATTATGGTCGCGAGTCCAGAGATTTTATCTCATCTAAAAATATGCGTACCGCGCTAAAAGAAGTTTTTCCTTCAAAAATTGACCGGGATCGACGTAAAGATGATGATGATAAAAAATCTTACGCTTTTTCGATAGGACACGTGACCCTGACGGACACGTGACCCTGACGCGAGTTTAAGATTTTATACCCAATACAGAAAGTGCTCAACGCTGCTAAAGAAGTTTTCACTTCAAAAATAATTCTACACTGAAAGAGTCCTAATTGATTACACAGCATTATTTAATAAGACCTGTAGATGACCGGAATCAACGTTTGATGATGATGATGATTATGGTCGCGAGTCCAGAGATTTTATCTTATCTAAAAATATGCGTACCGCGCTAAAAGAAGTTTTTCCTTCAAAAATTGACCGGGATCGACGTAAAGATGATGATGATAAAAAATAATTCTACACTGAAAGAGTCCTAATTGATTACACAGCATTATTTAATAAGACCTGTAGATGACCGGAATCAACGTTAGATGATGATGATGATTAAGGTCGCGAGTCCAGAGATTTTATCTCATCTAAAAATATGCATACCGCGCTAAAAGAAGTTTTTCCTTCAAAAATTGACCGGGATCGACGTAAAGATGATGATGATAAAAAATCTTACGCTTTTTCGATAGGACACGTGACCCTGACGGACACGTGACCCTGACGCGAGTTTAAGATTTTATACCCATTACAGAAAGTGCTCAACGCCGCTAAAGAAGTTTTCACTTCAAAAATAATTCTACACTGAAAGAGTCCTAATTGATTACACAGCATTATTTAATAAGACCTGTAGATGACCGGAATCAACGTTAGATGATGATGATGATGATTATGGTCGCGAGTCCAGAGAATTTATCTCATCTAAAAATATGCGTACCGCGCTAAAAGAAGTTTTTCCTTCAAAAATTGACCGGGATCGACGTAAAGATGATGATGATAAAAAATCTTACGCTTTTTCGATAGGACACGTGACCCTGACGGACACGTGACCCTGACGCGAGTTTAAGATTTTATACCCATTACAGAAAGTGCTCAACGCCGCTAAAGAAGTTTTCACTTCAAAAATAAGAGCTCACTGCTGGCACGTCGAGGCTGTAGAAGATGAGGAAGTAAATGATAAATAACTAGTGCTCTGGTTTCGCCAAAGACAATGACTGAAGCTGCCAGAGTCATTAGGACTTGTTAGACATTGAAAGTCACTGTCATATCACCCTTATTTTTAAGTATAGTTGTTTACCAAGTCCCACGTAGATGTAGTACGTGTATTTTTTATTAACCAGTAGAAGACGCCTGCGGTTTACCTGTACCCGAAAGCAACCTGTTTTTGGAATAAAAATTTGCATATGTGTGTTAATCTAGAATGTCAGAGAAACATTATCCGAATTGGTCTTTCCACTGGAGCCTGTAGAAGTAGAGTAACTAACACACAAACTTTCACCTTTAAAACATTAGTACTGATTTAATTTTGACGTAGGTACCCACCTCACTTTACCTCATAAGCCTATGGAAATTTTCAGAGAAATTTCAGAGAATTCTCCAGAGAAACGTATCCAGAGCAAAGTCACTTATTTTTGTAGATAGAGATGTTATCATTGATCTCGAAGTGAATCAAACGGTAGTATATCTTGACGCCACAAAAATGCCACGGTTACATCTTTGACTTTTATATTAATCATTTCCTTTGATCACGGCATGATTTGTAGATCTTATCTAGGTACATCTGAGTTCCTGAAGAACGTGACGTAATGTTATTTTTCATGCCAATCAATAGTCATTCAAATGTAACTTGTAAAATATTTAAGTAATTTTAGTAGTTTGTATTTGTATAAACTTATTTGAAGGCCGATTTCAATCTACGATTTATGAACACACGACGAAGGGTAAATAAACATAAAATTATACTCAGTTTGGTGATGCAAATCATCTTGACGATATCTTGCCCTCGAAGCTAAAAGCAATACGCGCGCAGTTCACGTACTGGTAACCGTCAAACTACGTAAATATTGTTAATATTGACTGCATTACACTGTTTTTTAAACTATTTTGGTCATATATGTTATGGAACGCAAACTATTACAGTACTACAATACTATTAGTGTATACTAATGATAACCACCTAGGATGTGTTGTTCTTTCAGTCAATTACAAATTTAAAATTGTTTTAAATATTAGTTAATGTGGAAGAATGAGAACATTAGAAACTGCTATAGGATTAGCCTATTGTTAATATTTTAGTAATTGTTGAAATATAAACTTATAAATCATATTTTTAACACTTTATTCATCATATAATATACCAATTTTACCTATAACAACAAGTGTCCATGTGATATTTCTTAGTGTAATTATATTTTAAACAATGTTCCGTTGAGCAGTGTGTCCTGAGATTTTACTTCAAAAGCCCCTTCGTTCTGTAAATTAGTAAAGCTATTTCTTCTTTTATAATTCAACGCAATTTTTTTATAGAAACTTCTATTTATGTAGGCGTTTGTAACAAAATATTTAAAAGCGTAACATTAGTAGCTTGCATCAAACGACAATTTGAAGTGTTCGGTCACCGACTAGTTAAGCTTGTTAAGCAGATGTGACGTTATCAATTCCTGAAATTATGAGACCCATTTATTGGTGTCATGGTACTAATAAATGGAACGCGTGCTGATGTTTCATTTTGATCTCGAACAAGTTACATTATCTACTTGTGTATTACAATCAAAACGGAACGTTGCACTTTAAGGAAAGTTGGTGTTGGGGTAGTTCTCTGCTGCCAATATATGGAAGACGACATGGGTGCAGAAAAGATTTTCAGTTGCTAAAATTTTTATGGTTAAAAGTTAAAGAAAAGTACTTCAAACTTAAAAAAGTCAAGAAAAAGGGGACATAGGATAGTGACATCTGTAGAAAAAGAGCATTTTTAACTGTATTTTACATTTGATTGCATTTAATTCAATAACATTAGAGAACTGATGCTGATGATTCTAAATCCGTAAATTTAAATCTAAAATAATGTGAACCAATATTTGTAGTGTTTCGTTTTTAAAAGGTCTCAAAATTAGAGCAATGCATCTTATTTTATTTGAAGTTTACGACATATTTTAAAGGCCGAAAGTCAAATACTTACTCCTGATTTACCCTTATTAAGCTCCAACACTAATATTGTTCAGTAAATTTATTCAATTGGATAATAACGCAGTCTGCTCGTGACTGACATAAGACAGTAAGCCAGAATGATGTTGTTAAATTATAAGTAACGCTCCTCAAAATTTTAGTACGCTGGCTTCGAACATTTAAAAAAATGTGTGGGGCATATCAGTTTAAAACAATCTCATAAAAAATATATTCGAACAATAAACAGTTGAATATACTACCATATGGTAGTTATTTTTAGAAATCGGCTGCTTTGAAGTTATTACAGTTTTTATTAAAAAGTCATAACACAAGTTGCTGCCATTCTTTTAAAGTTTAATTACCTACTTTATCTTGCCACTAACAATACGTAGTAATTAAGGTACAATAAAAATACGTATACCACTTCCATATCAATATTATAATTTTGGCAATGTAGGTACGTATTATAACAATGGATTTCGGCTAAGCGATTGATTCAGCTAAAAGCACGTAAGTAAGTGAATGAAACAACGTAATGACCTCGCAACAAGCATCGAAGTGGAAAGGACTTTACATAAGAAAATGGCGCTGGTCATGGTCCAGTATCGTCCAAAGTGATAATAGATATTCTCAAGAGGTTGCAGAATGGAATTAAGTCACTCCTGTCTAACAATTTTTTTCATACAACTGAGGTGGCAGACATGCATATGGCCTACCTGATGGAAAGTAGTTACCGTATCCTATGGACGTTTGCAACAACAAAGGTAGAAGAACCCCATACTCTCTCTAACTCTTTAAAATACAAATTATTTGTCTATACGCATATTTATAACGGGGTAATCAGATAGGAAAGATTACAAGGCTTCGCGATCTATGCATACTTCTTTCGTTTCCTGAAGATTCAATATTTATTGGTTTATATAATATAAATATTGAATTTTCAGGTAACTCGGATACCCAGATGTGTATATGAGGCACAACTGGGTATCCGAGTACTTTTAACCTTTCAGTTTTTAAGCAATGTCTTCGTGTGTCTAGTTTTGGTCTACCCTGACTATTTCTAACCTCTACTTTCAAACATAAATTAATATTTTTCGTCAATCACTCCTCATTAATTCCTCGGATGTGTCCACACCAACCGAGCACGCCCTTTTTCTGCTTAATATACAAAAATGTTTTATTTTGACTGCTAATGAACTATTGATTTATGTCTTAGATTCACGTACACTGAATACTTTAGAACTAAAAGCAATTTCAACCTTCATTTTTATCATAAAAGATTAATCTGTTACAGAAAATCGCTTCGTTATTTTTACCATAACTTCCCTAATTAAAACCATATGATATTCCCGTTATTTATAGTGATGTTATAGTTTTAACAGCTCTAACGGTCATTCCTATTTTCGTGGCACACGGTAAGCGTTATTCTAGGCACGCGAATTTGCCAGAAAGTTCCACTGAACCAGATTTATAGTAGAAGAATGATATTATCTAAATCCTTTTTATGGATTTATAGTCTAGAAAAATATCTCGTTATGTATACGGACTATAATATGTGAAATAACATGATTTCCGACATGAGGGCCATTTTCGTGCTAGAACCCATTTCATATCATGTGTCAAGCATATGACAAAGGTGTTAAAATATTACGATGAATAATGTGTCTACATATTTTCACATCAGAAAAATATCTCACTTTAGATTTATGTATGTGTATCTGTACTTAGATGATAAAAAATACCTAAAAAAACCATACGGTTTGGTTCGGTAATCACAATCACGCAGAAGCATGACTTAAATGGTTAATAACCTACTTCTGTTTACGTACATTTGGATACTACAAAACTGTTTATGTGAATATTTATGGTATTGGTCAGAACTTCCTTTTTACTTATTGATTATTAAATCCTATGTGCGATCCAAGAAGATAGTCGCTAGTACTCCATACCTAGATTAAGTCCCGATGTAATGATGTAATCAATCAAATCAACCTATCTTAATGCTGAACAAGGCCTCTCCCAATTACAAACAATCATATAGTGTATATTAGGAGCCTAGGAGGGTGATTTGTCTTACGCTGGTCACGCTGGTCAAATGGGTAGATACATAGTTTAATTCAGAAAGGTTTCCTTTTCTATGCTATAACCAATTGGTTAGCAGGAAATACGCTTGCAGGTCAGGCTGAATTGGACCCCAAAGATCTCGATAAGGCCCTCTTGCGAGTCAGCGAAATAATAGCAATACTACAATTCAAATTTCAATGAATAAGTAAATTTATTTCTAATTAAGTTTATAATGGGAATGTTATATAACTGTTCTATATCTCAATTCAGTATGTAACATTGTTTTGTGGCATAACCGTGACGTGTCGTCATTCTTGTTTTATTTAGATTGATGATGATTAACTCATCTCGCGCTCAATGCCAAAATCGTCGCCTAATATTGAAAATACCTATGCTAAATAAATTTTAGTGTATTGCACGAGTTATTATGGTTTGGAGTTATCGTTGGTTACAAACACAAAAGAAGATATATGCGAGTATATATTAGTGATATTTATCAGTCAGGCCTTTATCCCCGAAGGGGTGGTAGAGACATATTATATGCCCACATTTCACCGTATGCATTTTCTTCCCACGTAACGTCAGGTTTCTGAGCACATTTTTGCCGTGTTGGACAAGCGCAGGTGTTAATCAAAGTAAAACTACTTAATGTATTATGGACAAAATTACTGTGTTTGATAATAATTACCAAACCTTGATACATTACTTTACTAGTTGACCCTGCGGCTCCGCAGGCGTGGTTCCGTTCCCGTTTCCTACTGGAACTTGTTCCCGGGATAAAAAGTAGCCTATGTTTTATTCTGATATTATTGTAAAGTTTTGTCAAAATCCATCCAATAGATTTTGCGTGAAAGAGTAACAAATATTTTATCCTTTTAGGGGTGGAATTTTGCGAAATCCTTTCTTAGTCGATTTACTTTTTTTTTATATTGCTATGGTGGCAGACAAGCATATGGCCCACCTGATGGAAAGTGGTCACATTGAATGAAGTTTTAGTTTTTACGTGCTTGTGAGGGTTTCGGCTGAGCGTTGATAGATGAATGAGTCTTTAATACAATATAGATCTCTATGTTACACTCGCATACTATCTTACAAACTTTTAAGAGTTTTTTTTTGTAGAAGCTAAGTACATCAAACAATTTTTAACAATATGGATGAAAAATAATAAATATAACGATTCATCACAAAACAATACAATGTTACATAAACAAGCAACGTTGTAATAGAGTTTAATTGAACATGCGACGCCATAGTTTATGTCATGTTAATAATACGAGCCACACGTTACGATATAGAACAAGTGTCGACGACGTACAAACATACTATTGATGTTATTACGCTGTCAAAGACTTGACAATGACAGGAGAGTAGTATGTCGATTGTACTAACTGAAATACTTTCAGTATAAATATATATTTTTTTGAGCCCATATGGAATTTTGAGACTCAACCAAAGTGGAATATCGTATAGACAATATAACAATACAATAAAATTGACATTTAGAGTTAATGTTGTTTATAAGAGGCAACTAGGAAACACAGCTTGGAAAAATTACTAAAAATCTTAAACAGTTACAAAATTCTATAGAAAACTTCACCACATCCCTATTTCTACCCCTTCCAACCATTTTTAACGAAGAAATTAAGCCTATGTGTTTACATATGTGTATTTTTAATATTATAATGGCTGAGGCGTGAATATAAATTGAAATCTATAGAGTTAGATCGATGGTTTTCAATTTTATTTATTGGTCACCGGTTTATTTAAATTATTCTGTGTATTGTAAAATTACTACAATAACCTTTGGTTGTGTATGCGATATTATTAGATAAGTACTACTTTGAAAATAAAACCAAAAGCCTGAGAAACTCAAACACAGATACTCTTAGTAAACAAAATTTCACGAAAACTCATTCGTTTTAAGTTTATCCATTATCAGAGTAGTAACTTTCTACCGCCTCACTTTCGTGAAACGTATTTCCATGCAACGTTCGTTTTATATGTTTTTTTCTATTATACCCATAAAAACCAGTGGTATCGCCCCTACGATGTTTACCATGTGCTAATTCCTACGCTTGGGAGATATAACATAAATCGTTGTGGCGCTTCCAATGCTTTTCCACTAACGAACCGATAATTTAGGGGGAGGGCACTTTTCTTTGGATATACATTATTTTTGCTATATTTCTTCCTTATATTGTTGCTTGAATGCAAGTAAAACTAAGGTTCAAGTATTTGAAAGAGGTGACGTAAGAACTAAATGCGAGATTAGGGTAAACCAGGAACGTCTAGAGCAAGTGAATGAAATTGTGTATTTAGGAAGTATGTTTAGCGCGGATGGAAGATGTGATTCGGATGTAGAACGGCGAGTAGCTGCCGGAAACAAAGTTAACGGTGCTTTGTCCCAGTTAGTAAAGCGACAAAGCATCGTAAAAGAAGCACGAATGGCGATTCATAACGCAGTGCTAGTGCCAACTTTGCTTTACGGTAGTGAAACCTGGGTATGTCAGCAGATGCATGAAAGTAAATTGAATGCTGTGGAGATGCGATCACTTCGAAAATTGTGCGGCGTTACCTTGGCCGACCGAATACGTAACGAAGTGATACGCAATATGGCAGGTTTGAATGAAAGTGTCAGCGTTAAGCTGGAAAAGGGCGTGCTCCGTTGGTTTGGACACGTCCAACGAATGAGTGAGGAACGATTGACGAAGAATATATATTGTTCAAAAGTAGAGGGTAGAAGGAGTCAGGGAAGGCCGAGACTTACATATGAAGACCACGTGAGCAGATTGCTCAAAAACGGAAAGGTCAAATGTACTCGGATACCCAGACGTGCGTGTATGAAGCGATTGATGAATCTCGACGAAGCGAAAGAAGTATGCATGGATCGCGAAGCCTGGCGATCTGTCCTCTCTGACTACCCCGTCAGGGATACAGCGTGAAGATAGTTAGTTAGATTTTTTAGTTATATTGTTGATCGTAATTCAGTAAAAATTGGTTTTCGTTTATTCTACCTGAAATTGTTTAAAATAATCAAACAAACGGTCTCTTCGACTCGATCATTTTTTTTTATTAGCATATTTCCAGTAGCTTTTAGATTCTTCCTATATTTGCTGCACCTTACTGACCAAGCGTCAAAGCCTATGGGGTCCAAGTGACTTCAGAGATCATTATGAGTCCCTTTTCACCCAAAACTCCATTAAATCATAAAGGTAGTTTAATCTTAGATAATTTGCTATAAAGTCACTACCTATATTGAATATTGTTTCTGTTTGTATGTGAATTACAACCAGTCTACTAGAAGAAAAAGATTATCTTTCCTGCTTATTGTTTTAATATTTGTTCATAATTGTAGTTGAATTTTGTGTATATAAGATGTATTTGTGTGTTTCTACACCACAAAATAAACAATACTCTACAATTTACTTTTTATGTAGGACATTTTCAAAACATTTTTTACCATTAAATTTGAGAAACCTCTGGGAAAATATTAATAAACTTAAACAAAATAATAATACGAAAATATAAAAATGTTTATCTTCAATAACGTCGACCTTGCATTCCCTCAGAGACTAATTCTCTCCATTAATTCGATTATTCAACTGCTTCCTTCGCGACAAGAAATCGCCATCTTTGTTTATAGAACTGACGCAAGAAATGTCATCATGGAAGCTGTTATCCTTTGTTGCATCAATTTACATAACAATGTGTTAAATGTAATCTAAGTATAGAATCAGAATCATTAATGGAGACCGAGCGAAACCTACACGTATGCCAATAATCCATATCACTCGGTTTGTATTATAAGTGAATAACTTGTATTAAACGTCTTTTGTTTATGCAATTTAAAAACCAATGTTAGCAATCTTATCGATTTGAAGTGATTATCATGTTAGAACTTCAAAAAAATATCGAATAAGGGCAAAATGTCAATAGTTACTTAATTGCAATGATATTACGCTAAATATCAATACACAGTTTCGCCCGCGTGGTGAAGTTTTGCTATTCGAGATTTCGTACGGGACCCAAAACTTTCTATAAATCCAATATAGCATATGTTACTCACGAAGAATGTAGTTATTAATTGGTGAAAGAATTTAAAAAATTGGCCCATTAGTTTCTGAGCCTATTTATTACAAACAAACTTAAAAATCTCTCCTCTTTATAATATTAGTTTATATTTAGTCATTGATGTAATATTTACTTCCAATTTGAAGCGCTCGTGGCCCCGCGGTCTCAGTGTTCTGTAAACGATCACTGAGTTACGCAACTTTCACTATGGCTGGTCCTCGGTTGGGTGACCACTTTGTGGCATTTACATTTGCGAGCGTTTCCGTGCTTCGGAAGGCACGTTAAGCCGTTGGTCCCGGTTGCCAGTAAAATGGCAGTCGTTAAGCCTGGTTGAATGCCTTATGGGCGGCATGAAAAATTTCAACAGCAGGTAGCCACAATCTGCGTCTGTCTATTTCAACACGGCAATGGGCTCACCACCTATTACGTGGGACAGGTAAATCCACACGGTGAAAAGTGGGCATATAATATGCCTCTGCCACCCCACCCCAATATGATAAGGCGTGATGGATATTTTTTTTTTTTTTATTTTTTTTTTTTTACTTCCAATTGATTTCTCAGTTTCTTGATGCTAGTATAAATAAACAAAACATTAACGGCTTGTTCATTAAGAACGGACTCTTAACAATCTTGTTTCATTACTCTTTTTACGAGTCAAATATACAAATCGCCTTGAAACTTCTTGCTATTTATAGATAGTATGATGTACCGTACTTCTTAGGTATGAATTTGTATTTTATTATATACTAGGTGGCCTCCACGGCTTCACCCATGACATTCTTTGAACCCCCGTCGCAACCCTGTAATCCCGTCGCATATAAATTTAAAATTAGGTATAAAATTTACCGGACTCGTGGACATATATGATTACTGCTCCGCGCTCCAGGATAGTAACGTGATGATATATAGCCTAAAGCCTTCGTCGATAAATTGAGTATTTATCACAAAAATAATTATTCAAGGTCGACCAAGTAGTTCCTGAGTTTAGCGCGTTTAATCAAACAAGCAAACTCTTCAGTTTTTTTTAAATTAAGTTGTATAGAAAGATATGCACTGGAATACAACTACGAATTAAAATAATTTAATCATTTTTATATAGGTATACCTATAGCAAAACCAGTAAGTACCCGCAGCCAATAGTCTTTTCAACAAGCGAGGTCATTCTAGCAAATTAAATGTTAAAAAGAAAATGTTAATTATAGAGCCTTTATCTAACCTTTTAAATCCGAGCACACCAGTCGTCTGTGAGTATAGAGTTTCCCACTACTGAATTGTCAACTTACATTGCAAATAAACTATATCGATGCAAGCGATTTCGTTTCTTTTACACACATAATTTTCGACATCGCGAAATTTTTGTAGTTAAGAATCTGATCGCCTCAGTGCTTAAAAGGTATGCAAAAAAAATAATTTCTGATATTAAAATGAATTAAACAGTACGCCTGTTTAGTCTATTTTAATATCATGTTCATTAATGACCATGATATTAAAATATAATGAACCTTGTATCTATTTAACTGCCAATTACCAAAAATGACAAGATTTCTAGAAAATTACTGACCAGCTTCCTTCCACACCCACGTCATATCTCTAAAAATACCACGTTTATTATGGATAGCTATTGGTTAGATATCTATAATAATAGTAGCAATAACGTAGTTAGGGGTGTTTCAATAGGCTCTTTCAATAGGGCCGCCCTTATAAGCCTTCTCTATTGATTACAGTCGGAGACACAAGTCCGACACAATTTTCGACCACTCCGTCAATTTTATCTGATTAGTTGTCTGTGGGGATTCACTGTAATAATGTAAAAATGAAAACATTGTTTGGAAAATAGTTCAGGAAAATGTGCGAAAAAAATGTTGCGTATGTTATAATTTATTTAAAATAAAAACGTTTTAAATATTTTTGAAGGAAATGTAGATCTATCATAGATTAACGAAAACCTTTTGCCTCTTGTTATGAGGATTGCGCGAACGGTTTATAAACTTGTTTGACAGAGTAAATTCTATGTCCTCTCGTGGTGTAGTGAAATTTGTGATATTCCATTAGACACAAGTCTTTCTTCAGAAATCATCAGACTTAGTGTTTAGCACATAAGACCTTTTAGTCTGTTTGATGCCACCTCACTAAAAAGGCAAAGGGTTCAAAATTTCTTCAAAATTTAACATCTAAAATAGTCACATTTTATTTTATTTTAATAAATTTATTCGGCTCTTTAGACTCGCCCCAGTTTCGTGCTTCGGAAGACACGTTAAGCCGTTGGTCTCGGTTGCCAATAAAATGGCAGTCGTTAAGCCAAGTTGAAGGCCTTATATGCGGCTTAAAAAATTTCAACAGCTGGTTGCCACAGTCTGTGCCTGTCCATTTCAACACGGCATTCTCCTCACCACCTGTTACGTGGGACTAAAATGAATACGGTGAAATGTGGGCGTTTATTATGCCTCTGCCTACCCCTTCGGGGATAAAGGTGTGACAATATGTATGTATGTATTTTAAATTACATTATACTGTACAAGTAAGTCATTAACTAAGTACCGTTTCTTTCATAATGTCCTTTTTCCATATTGAGGTTGTGTGGAAGAGATTCCTCTATATTTTTAATTTTAATTAGGTATGTTCTTTTAAAACAATATTGTATGTACGGAGTGGGATTAAGAACTATTTATATATCTATCTATCAAGAAATCACAAGAACAGTTCATAATATAACATCCGTAAAAAGAAACACCTTTATCATTCTTGCGCTACGTGTTCTTCCAATTTGAACTATGCTATATAATACTTACATTGTTGTAGATTGTGATGCGTGTTTCAAAGAAAATACTGCAAGTAACAGCAGTATCACAACCTCCAGTGGATTTTACAAAGAATGTTGCTGCACAGAAGACGGCTTTACTATCGATGATTTACATTGGTTAGATCCTGACAATAATGTCATAGGGTATGTATGAATAAACTTTACTAGTCTTCATTCATATTTTTTTTCCTTCATAATTTATACATAAGTACTCTTAGAAGGGAATACCAATCGGTAAAAAGTTTTGAGTAGTTTTGTGCGGCAACTTCCCCTATGTTTATGTAGGTATTATGAGGAAAAAAGTCAGTTAGTCAGCAGGAGTTTTGGTGCGGTAGCTATGTACCTACATAAAATAACTGAAAAATGTGTTCATAAAAAGTTAAAATTTTAAAAAACATCAGATACTTTTAAAAATTTTAAATTAAATTTTCATTATTAAAATTTTATCCTTAATAAGAAAATTGTTTTCATAAGACCAGCAGGTACAGCTTCAAATGTATTTATTGAGAGACGAGTGGAAGATGAAGATCAGCGAATATGTCTTTCATTATTTACTCCAAGTGCAACCAAATCAGCATCAGGCACTTATAGATGCACGACAAAATACAAAGGCGTTGCACATTCTCAGACCCATCATATTGATGTTTTTGGTAAGTTATATTATAAAGTATACACTAATACTTATGTGAGTCTAGACAATTTAGCTATCTGAAATATCTTTGCACATAGGAAAATTCAATGTCACATCATAGGATAGAGTATGTCCCTGATGTGCTTAATTATTGTTATTATTATTTCCAGATCCCTTATTTTTCGTTAACAAGTTACCAACACAGTATATAGTGCACAAAACAGACTCACAAATACAGTGTAAGGCTAGAGGAGCAGCTCAACTTCAATATCGATGGTACAGGGGTAAAGATGGACAAGAAGAGGTAAATAGATTTAATTACATTCTGATTTAATGTAATTAAATAAAAATCAGCCAAGAAAGTTAACGTTCTACGCTGTGCCAGCGCCGTAAAGACCGCCTTTAAATTGTTAGTGCAAATATGACTACCCTGTCAGGAATACAGCGTGAAAATAGTTAGTTAGATTGTTAGTTTACATAATATTACCTTGTACACTTCCATAGGTTTTGGTGACCACTCTTCATTGAGTAGGTCGTATTTTCGGTCCTAATTTAGACACTTACGAGTATATGCAAAAACCATTGTACAATGAAGCAGTGTTTGCACCGCAGTAAAGTACGGCCGCGCTATTTTGGGTACTCCGAGCTTTTTGAACGCTAGCTCGCCTTATCCTGTTAAAGAATACAGTATTTAGAACTACGGTATTTGACGTCACCGTAGATCTAAACACCGACGATCCCAATACTATTGGATATGTAGAATAAATACGGCTAAGAGAAAAAGAATATATTACTGAAGTAATAATTAAATATAACGAATATTGACCGCTTTTTCCGGATTCCACCGGGTCAGCTGGTACTAAAAAATAATACCACAATTAAAAATCACATTGATAAGCAAGACATAATAATAATATGACATACATAATATCCATATACGCACTTAGACTAATTTCAAAATAACGACTTATATTATTTTTTATTTACAGATACAGAATGACGTAGTAAAATATCAATTTGTAGATGACGGAGTTATAGTAAGAAACGTAACTGATGAAGATGCCGGAATATACAAATGTACTGCATCAGTGCCGTCAACCGGAGAAGAAGATGAACTAGACATAGATGTTCAGGTAATGTAACTCCATGTTATGATACTGATTATTATTAAAATGTTATTTACTGTTATTCGTTACTAATTTTTATTTTATGTTTTGGGCATTATGTAAATTTTTTTTTTACATATCTCGTAAAAATGAAACTTTGCCGAAGGCCTCTGATGATTGAAATCTCAAAAATACCTTTCTTGAAAATACTATTACTGTTGTATGTACGTAGTTTGTATGTATTGAGTTCACTCATTTTATATCAATTTTTCTATAGGTAATGACAGTACCTGTAATACAACTAATAAGAGCTTCACCAGAAGATACATTAATTGAAGGAGAATCTCTTATTTTAGAGTGCTTTTCAGAAGGATTTCCAAATCCAAAATATTCATGGCGCAAGATTTCAAATTCGGTGAGTAAATATTTTCGAGCGTCTTGTGCTGTAATTAATAATATGTAAAATTTCAAAGCATAATTATAAAAATGTGTGTTTAATTTAAAATAGGTGGAGTCTAGTAATATAAATACAACTTGGATTCAAAACAATAATACCATTCGCTTTAATAGTGTCAAAGAAAGTGACGCAGGAATTTACGAATGCTTTGTTTATAATTTAGCAGGAAATACTAGTAACGCCATTGAAATTAAGGTAACTGAATATTTAATTTATTAGTTTATCTAAACTTAGGTATATATGACTAATTTTAATGCAATAGCAGTGCTTAAACCTGATTGAAAATAGAATTAACGTTGTAAAAAGCCGGCGAACAAACATTATAACACATTTTATACAATTCATCAAAAAGCACTACTATTGCCATGGTTTTATTATTAAAGAGATACAACGCTGAGACAAGTTCTCAAATTTAAAGAATCACTTTACATTTAGTGTCCAAGTACTCTCATCTTAAGCTTGTTGTTATAATTACTTAAATATCAGTCATGACAATAATATTATTAATAAGTTGTTCTTTATAATTCCAGATACTAGTGCCACCAAAAATAACATTGTTTCCCAGTAAAATAGCTGAGGAAGGTTCAGATGTGTCCATACTTTGTACGGCATCTGGTAATCCAACACCAAATATTACAATCACATTTAAAGGCGAGGATGAGGATTCGTAAGTAGTGCAAATTTTACCGACCATGTGAAATATAATACCACTGTAAACGATCACTGTATTAAGCATTTTCACAACGTGTCCTGAGATGAGTTACCACTTGTAGTAATCCCATTTACAAGAACTTTGGATTTTGAAAGGAAGAACCCGGTGACCACAGTAACATGGAAGTTAGTGAAGTCAAGTGGAAGGCCTTATGGCTTAACACTTATTACGTTACACGTTCTAGAACGTTACATGGCATTCTAGGATTATAAAAACCGATATAGTATAAAAACCTATTTCATTTAATATACTTTTAAGGGATTGTTATTTTATATTTTCAAACCAATTGAGATGAGTTTAATGAATTGCTGATCTGCTTTCAGGGATATAAATTATGAAATGATTGATAATTTTTCACTAATCAAAGCGAATAGATCTAAAGAAGGCATTTACGTTTGCAACGCAAGTAATATAGGTATGTTTTGGGTTTTACAACTATAATTTAAGAATCATATCAACACTTTTATTCAATTATCATTAGCATTTTTGTACATATGCTAATAGTCCAAGAGTTTAAATGAGAAAAAAATGAGTGTGAGTTGTTGTTATTTCCTTACAGTCGATTCTGTGGAGGACGAAATGTACCTGACAGTGCTACATAAGCCATATTTTGACATGGAAGAAGAAATCGTATGGGGCTGGACGGGCGAGAGTATTGAATTAAGTTGTGAACACAGTGCAAACCCTCCAGCAAATATTACTTGGAAGTATGTAATCACTCATTCAACCATTTTTGGTGGTTAAATTAAAGTTACTTCTGACTGTTTATAATACTGATGTTTAATAGCACTGGGTGGAACTTCCTTCACATTTTGATTATAAACCCTTGTCTAGTTCCATTTATTTGCTTTTACAACTCACCGGTTTGGTCTTACGGCATTTTCAAATGTTAACTGTTAATATTTTATGCATCTCACATGACATCTGAAGTAAATCATTACTTCTTTCAATAATTTTGTACGGATTTAGTTAAGTCACTTTCTTTTGAAATATGTAATTTTAACTTTAATTTGAGATTTGAGCCATGGCAATAAAACCTCACGTAGTTTAATAGTGGATAATGAATTAGTCATAATTTGTTTACATTTTAAATTTTTATATTAACAGGTATGTAAAAAACAATGACGCTATAGTTGATGAAGAAGAGGTAATAAATATATTAAATAGCGATGAAGTAAAAGCCTCTTTAAAATATACATTTAACGTCACTGAGAATTTTGCACCGTTTGGTGATTATGAATGTATAGTAAATAATAAATTAGGTGAAGGCTATAAGCTTATTAATTTTCTAAAAGGAAATGTACCTTCAGTGGTTATAAATGTAAGTACAGATTAACATATATTAATAGTGGTAGTAGCGGTGTTTGTTTGGTAATATAAAAATTTATGTTGCTTTGACATAAAACGATACAATTTTTCGATATTATTTCTATCTTGGGTGTAAGGTGTCCCACCAAGATCTCCGGGGCCCAAGTAACCTAACCTGCTAGCAGTTTAAATGCTGAGTTACGGATGAAACAATGACGTAGACATCCTTGGGGGTTGCAAAGTAGGACAGCAATCGCTTCCAATAAAGAAAGAAAGCAAAAGTCCAAATTCTTCAATTTTTAGAGTTTTGGTAGCAAATGGGAAAACACTAGGATTAAATAGACAAAATGTTTCTTAAGTTAATGTTATTATGATAATACTCAAGTTAATGTAAAATGCTACCGGTCCATATGGTGGCTGCGATTATGCTAAGCTAAAAAATGTATTATGCAATACAATTTAATATTGAGTTATCAAAATTATGCTTGAATTAGATCGAACCGTTACTAAATTATATAATCGGGTAATGACATTAAATTTTCACCCTTACAAAAACACGTTGAACACTTAACTTCGATCAGGCGGGAATGTACGCTTGTCTTAGTAGTATAAAAAATAAATATCCTTGCACAGTCATGTATTATTTATTATTTCTTTTTCATGAATCTCGAAGAAGCGAAAGAAGTATGTATGGATCGCGAAGCCTGGCGATCTGTCCTCTCTGACTACCCCGTCAGGGATACAGCGTGAAGATAGTTAGTCATGTTTACCTGAATCAAAATTCCATTGTTCGGGACATCATCACAAATTTAAGCATTAACCGGCATTTATTAACTTTTCAGAATTCAGTAGACAACGTTACCGCTTCATCAGCTACATTTACCGTAGAATCTCCATATGACTATAAAGGTCCAGAAGTATTGGGCATAAAATCTGAATATGATATTGCTGAAAATTTTATCATTACTGATATCCACCGCAATAGAACTTGGGCTATTGGAAGAACTTTTAAGCTAGATAAGCTAAAACCATGCACTACTTATAACATTCGATTTGCTGCTATAAATCAAGTTGGTATTGGGCCATGGGGAGATAGTTTGACATTTGATACTTTGGAAAAGTAAGTATTTACCTATTTTAATACTATGTAATTATCCAAAGGCAAATTTTGATCTCAGTGACTAATTTTTTCATAAATCGCATATCAGTTGCAATACAGTGAATAAATTGATGTAATAATATTCACAATGGCTTACATTTCACAATAACGACTCTATTTCGTCCATTACAAGTCTTACATTATTTACTGCAGTCACTACATTATAATGAAATTAAGCTTTTTGCTTGCAAATATAATAGTGGTGTTATTTAGTAGTTATATATTTCAGTATTTGTTACTTAATTACGTGTGTACGAACACCGTTGCTGCGGTGTCGGGTTGAAATCCTGAGTGGCTACAAATATATACGTGACTGGCTAATAATATGGGGTTAAAGTATGAAATTGCCGTTTTATTGTAATAGGTTTTTTGAATTGACATAGAATCTTCATGGTTTGAGGTTTTCGAATGAAACTTTTTTCACATGGTTTTGATGATGTTTTTTTTTTAAAAAATATGATTCATTTGAATATCGACTTTCAATTGTTTTTGTTATTCAACTTAGACAAGAAAGATGGATACTGCGAAAATTCGAGTGATTTTTGAATACGAGTTCCGACGCGGAAGTAACGCGGCAGAAACAGCCCGCAATATCAATGTTGCGTTTGGTGAGGGGTCTGCTAATGAACGAACCGTGCGATTTTGGTTTAAACGCTTTCGTGATGGTTCATTTCGTGATTCGACTTGAAGAACGAGCCACTAGGAAGACCGCCCACACAGGTGAATAACGATGAATTAAGATAGATGGTGGAAGCCGATCCTAGTCAAACTACCCAGGAATTAGCGGCATGGTTTAACGTTACCTTACCCACAATACTGACTCATTTGCGTCAAATCAATAAAATAAAAAAATACGAAAAATGGGTGCCTCATGATTTGACTGATCTGCAGAAAGAGACGCGTGTTGAAACTTGTGTTGCCTTGTTGAATCGGTACAGAAATGAAGGCATATTGGATCAAATTGTGACATGTGATGAAAAGTGGATTCTTTATGATAAACGCCACAACAGTGTCCTAAAGCAAACTTACCAATAAAAATGTAATGGTAACTGTTTGGTGGTCTCAGCATGGTGTTATTTAGTATAGTTTTCTTCGATCTGGTCAAGCAATAACGGCAGATGTCTATTGTGCCGAACTCCGAACAATGTTGGCAAAACTAGCAGTAAAACAGCCCCGACTCATGAATCGATCTTCACCATTATTGCTCCATGTCAACGCGAGACCTCATACAGCACGAGAAACCGTTTTGACCCTTCAGGAACTGCAGTTAGAAACCATTAGTCATCCTACGTATTCGCCAGACTTTGCTTCAACGGACTACCATTTTTTTCGTGACTTGGACAGTTATCTATGTGACAAGAAGTTTTCTTCCCAGGAGGCAGTACAACATGCTTTCACACAGTTTGTGCAGTCTAGATCCTCAGAGTTCTATCGCAAAGGCATAAATGTTTTGAAATTCCTATTAGATGGAAGCAATGTATAGATAATATTGGTAAATATTTTGATTAAATAAATTTGTTATAAACTAAAAAATAAACATTTTCAGTAAAAAACGGCAATTTCATACTTTAACCCCTAATATTTGTTTTCATGTTTGGATATTTTCTATGTACTTATTTAAAAATATAAATTAATGTTTATCAGTTATCTATATCCTCTAACATAAGCTTATATTTGCTTCATTTGGGATTTAAATAAGGGTTATCTACACAGGGTCATCGGGTTTTTACTTTTAGTAATATTTTAATTACCTACTACATTTTATAAGATTAAGAAGCATTACCTACTTACTAACTAAACTTTTGCTCCTTACTTTCATAATTATGTTCATAAATACACCTCAATGAAATCCGATTTCCGTCACTGATGCTACCATCAAAATCACTCCAAAAGTTCGTTAGCAAAAGTACTAGTAACAGCTTGAAGTTTTGATTAGATGAAAGCTTTAGGTATGTTACAAACTCGTCGATGTGTTTTTGAAAGTACTTTGTTTCTGTCGTCATCCCGAAATGATTGAAGATGAAATAAATCAATACACGAATACGATTGAAACAGTGTTACAATCAGATTTAATGTAGTATTGTTTTTCTTCTATTTAAGGTAGAGTACTTATACACCAATTACAAGGATTATCGTTGAAGATAATTTTGTTAAAACTTTAATTGCATACTTTTTTTAAAATCGAAGGAGCTGTGATTTTTAGCGTTGGTCTCTGCTGATAGTAAATTTCGTTAGGAAAAGTTCAAGACACTATGAAAACTTTCGTCTTCATGTAGCCAAAACCTGTGTTTGTATTTTTCTATTTTAAAATAAATCATTGTCTTCACAAATTTAACTAACTTTAAAATCTGGACTTGCAGTTAGTGTCGTTGATTAAAAACAGAAGACGATAAACAGTATTCAGATCAATATTTATCTATCTGTTTGTTCTCTAAATATAAACACACATTTGATCAAGTCTAATGACTAACCTATGTTGAGAATATTTGTATCTATTTAAAGTAACAAAAAGGAACACGTAATCAAATCTAATTTAACACCTTTTAACGAATCCAATGTGTATTTAACAGAATGACTTTCTACTATTTATAAAGAAAGTTTTTGTAATCGAATTCAAGTCGAATACAAACTTTGTATTGTAGTTTAAATATGTTTCATTTTGTAACTTGATGTATATCTTGTTTGAGCTGGCGACACGTATCTTTTTCAAACAAGTTAACTTATTTCCATGATAAAAAATATTGTTTAACTTTTATTGCAATTTAACGGTAGATTTAAATCTAATCTACCGTTAAATGTGTGAAATGTGTTTATTTGATTTATAAACTGATTACGTATTTTATTACCATCAAAAAAGCTTTGTATACCTTGTATACCTATGTATACAATTATGAAGTGATACATTCTACTAGAATCTAGTACCTAACTGAGATTAATATTGAATCAATGTTACTAGCAAATTTTGTAGTTATTAATGTGTTGGATTTTACACCACTTTAATAACTGCAAAGTTTTAGTTTTATTGCATTAAAACTAAAAGTAAAAGGTGTAAGCCACGTGGTTTAAAATTGATGTCTTTCATTTGTTATCCTTAAATGCTAGTCATATTGAAAGGATATATAATCATAGGACAATCCTTATCTATAATCTTAGTCGAAGCTACATGTTAGAAAACGAAAATTAGTTCTCACATATCTTTTAAGAATGGGTGCACCGATGAAATTTATTGATGATATGACAACTGTCGAAGAAGTTAAACCAGTTATGGAAATTATTTACTTACAGGTCAGCCCCCGAGCCCCCGATATGGCAAATGGACTCGCCCCAGTTACATAGTAATGTGCTCAAGTGGAAAGCGGCGGAAGATAACGGCGAGCCTATTGATCATTACGTGTTGCGATACTGTCCGGTATGTATCTTATGTATTGTGACGTCATTGTCATGCTTGTTAAGAATGACAGTAGCGGAACTGTAAAATGCAATACAATGAACAGTAAGCGTGTCAAAGGCAGTAGGGCATATCGTAACTGTAGATTGAAACTGGCTGATCAAGAAAGTGATGACAGGACATTGAGTTAGCGGCAAGACTCCACTGTCCTGTTATCGCTTCCTTAAGCATTAACAGCGTTAAGCAACTTTATCTATGGCTAGTCCTTGCATGAGTGACCGCTTTGTGGCATTTTCATTTACACGCAAAGCACGTTAAGCCGTAGGTCTCGGTAGTAACATGGCAGTCGTTACGCCAAGTTGAACGCTTACAAAACTTCAATAGCAGGTCGCCACAACCTTCCCCAATTTATTTCAAGACGGCATTTGGCTCAGCATCTGTTGTTTCATGTGAGGCAAAAATGCTTACTATAAAATGTGGCGGATAGCGTATGACTCTTCTACTCCTTTGGAGATTAAGGTGTGAATGATAAAGTAAGTAAAAATTTACAGGAACTGGACGAGTTCGACGAATCATTGTGTAAACAACAACGTATCGAGGGGGCAACTGAACAAGAAGTTAGTGATCTACAGTACAATACCACCTATTATTTCGAGTTGACAGCGCATAATGCTCAAGGGTATTCCACAGTTTCCAACATCACGCTAAACATACCAGGTAACTAGTTGTAGTTTAGTGTAAGTTCTAATTTATTTCTGTCTAATCTTAATAATATAGAGGAGATTATACTTCAAAATTATGATTACAAATATAAAAACTAAATGCTAACTCAATAGAATAATGAATGAGTTGAAATTAACAAAGTACAAAACATGTGTTATCATGATTAGTCCGGTCAAATTAGACATTCAAAGATACCTAAATTCCCACTAAGCTGAAAATCAGTAAGATTGATCAAAATATGATATTAATTAAATTTTAAAGTTCCCCATCTTTCCTGTTTCCTGTATGGAACAAATATATTATATCTAATATTATAAGATATTATCATATTCAATGAAATAAGGTTTGATTTTAGCTTGGATAATTTTCTACGAGAATAGCCTTTAAGTTATTGGCTATGACTGTACTATTAATTTTTCATATTTATTTTTCTAATACAAACGAAAATAAATAATACTTAATGCAGACCCCCTACACAATACAATAGCAATGACGCGGATTTGCAAATACGAATACGAAATTAAATAATGGTGGCACTGATTCTATTAATATTCGGCTTCGAAGGACCAGAAAATTTAAACTCTGTTGTTTAAATAAAAGAATATAAGACTTAATCTTTTTGTGAACGCTCTCACTTTTACCTTAATTTATTATTATAAAATTTTATTTGAAGGGTACTTTATCGAATGACATTTGTTCAACCGATAAATTAATTATCCAAATTTAATATTTTATGGTTCGGGAGGTATTTTATATTTTTGTAATTAAATAAAGTATTCGTGATCTGTTTTATTGCTCTCTGACTATCTTCACGCTGTATCCCTGACGGGGTAGTCAGAGAGGACAGATCGCCAGGCTTCGCGATCCATGCATACTTCTTTCGCTTCTTCGAGATTCATCAATCGCTTCATACACGCACGTCTGGGTATCCGAGTACTTTTGACCTTTCCGTTTTTGAGCAATCTGCTCACGTGGTCTTCATATGTAAGTCTCGGCCTACCCTGACTCCTTCTACCCTCTACTTTTGAACAATATATATTCTTCGTCAATCGTTCCTCACTCATTCGTTGGACGTGTCCAAACCAACGGAGCACGCCCTTTTCCAGCTTAACGCTGACACTTTCATTCAAACCTGCCAAATTGCGTATCACTTCGTTACGTATTCGGCCAGCCAAGGTAACGCCGCACAACTTTCGAAGTGATCGCATCGCCACAGCATTCAATTTACTGTCATGCATCTGCTGACATACCCAGGTTTCACTACCGTAAAGCAAAGTTGGCACTAGCACTGCGTTATGAATCGCCAGTCGTGCTTCTTTTACGATGCTTTGTCGCTTTACTAACTGGGACAAAGCACCGTTAACTTTGTTTCCGGCAGCTACTCGCCGTTCCACATCCGAAGCACATCTTCCATCCGCGCTAAACATACTTCCTAAATACACAATTTCATTCACTTGCTCTAGACGTTCCTGGTTTACCCTAATCTCGCATTTAGTTCTTACGTCACCTCTTTCAAATACTAGAACCTTAGTTTTACTTGCATTCAAGCGGAGACCCTTACTTTCACACCCCTCTTTCATATTAGTGACTAATGCCTGAAGGTCGGCTTCTGATGAGGCCATGAGCACCGCATCATCAGCGTACAGCAGACAGTTTACTGTAAAGTCACCCAAATTCACACCCATATTAAAATCTTTCAACTTCTGCAGGCAACTGTCCAGATACACTATGAACAGCCAGGCGGACATGACACATCCCTGTTTGACGCCTGTACAGACATCAAAAAGAGGTGACACATCCCCCCCTACTCACACGCAAGCCTTACAGTCCCTATAAAGCGACTGTATTGCCCGCAGTAGCGAGCCGTCCACACCATATCCTGGCAGCAAGTCCCACAGCGTTTCTCTCACAACGTTATCAAATGCTTTCTCTAGATCCACAAAAGCGCAGAAAACCTTCTGGCTAAGAGCCAGAAACTTTTCCGCGATCATGCGGAGAGAAAACACTTGATCCATGCAACCTCTTCCACGTCGGAATCCGCATTGAGCCTCCCATAAATACCTTTCAGACTTTTCTTGCATTCGTGCCGTTATAACCTTTACATACACCTTACTAGCTAAGCTGACCAAGCTGATCGCCCTGTAGCTGGAGCAGTTTAGGCGCGAGCCTTTCCCTTTGTAAATAGGTACTACAACTGCTACTCGCCAGTCATCATTGCTCTCGTGTTCTATAACTTATTATTTTATTTTAGCCCCTGATCTACTGACCGCCGGACCACTTTTATCGCAAGGAGCGATTATAGGTATATCAATAGTATTAGTATTTGTATGTCTAATACTTTTGGATCTACTGTTGCTGTTCTGGAGACAACGAGGTATCATCGCCAGTTGTTGCTACAAGAAAAGTAAGAAACCCCCAAATCCCTTACATTCACGGTGAGATTATTTTCACTATCATAACTTCATTTGTAGATCCTAGTCTAAACTTTCACCATTATACTTAATTAAGTATTTTTATTATTCAAGTAGGTGATATAATTTTATCAACCGTAATTAGTTATGTTCGGAATATCCTACGTCAATACGTTAAGGTTTTGTTTTTTTTTTCTTTGCTTCCTATAATGGTATTTACTATGAAAATTCTTTCAAATATAATATACATCATCAAGTTAATAGAGAAATAATTTGGTAATTACCAAACTTTTCTAAATTGCAGTCCGTATACAAATATTTTCATCATTCATTGATTTTTCAGCGACAAGAAAGGTCTGTTGAAAGATGGAGAAAATACTGACGGTTCTTTGAGGAGGCCCAACAATGGGCACAGAGAGTACGAATACAATAAAACGACTGGCATTATTACCGGAAAACATTCCTCAGTGTAAACTGGAGAACGGAAGAGGACTGTTATGAACAATTTTAGTCTTTGAATTAATTTAAGCATTTTTTCGAAAGGAATCTTTTGAACCCAATCCACATTTTCCAAGATGACAAACAAATAAATAAATAGATAATATGTACTCTGCTAACATGTAAGATATTGATAAAGATAGAAAAATTGCTTGTTTAATGCATTTTTAATGATATTTGAATTGAAAGTGATATGAGAGAGTGATATGAATTAAGAAAGTAATTGTTTAGAAGTAATTGTTTTGTTGTGAATAAGTAAGTAATCATAGGATAATACAAGTATAATCTGACTATTAAAATAAATATACTATATAAATCGAAGGTATTAATAAATATTTAAGACTATGAATGGAATCGCTGAGCAAAGAATTTCGTACTTACTCTCCTACGCAATTATATTGGTTTAACTAGTATTATATATTATTTTTTATTAAACTATGGTAGTGGACACCAAATTTATTTTTGAACGTATTGTTTCTCTCTTAGGAAAATTGTAAAGTAGATAAGACTTACGTCACAAAATCAAATTGTCAATCATTTCATCTTGTACAGATAGATAACAAGATATCTTAAATCATGGTCTCAGCAAGCTATGGGCGCAAGCGGCTCAAAATCGAGTACTCGACTTCAACTAGGTTTTTTGTGAATTTTAAAATTAGAGTACACACACAGAAGAAGAAATATACAATAATAGTATAATTATTATCATTAAAAAAATTAAATGTTATTTGAAAATGTCTAGGTAATATGAACATTTTCAGAAAACCGTGAGAGTTTCTACAAGAAAAAATGACTTCATTTAGTGTGTCAAAAACACAAATGTTGTTGTCATTTGCCATAATGTAAATATGTAATTGAATTGGTATTTAATTTGGTGGTGAGATTATACTTGAGAATTTCCTGCAGCTTAATTTGTCGACTGGCTTTATATACCAGTTGATTATTTTTCTTTTAATGTCAAGTGTAATAATTGTATTACCTAGTTACAATATTGTATATTACACGTAGATATTTATTATTAATGTTAAATTATTTTAAACGCTTTACTATTGTTAACGTAAATGATAAAATTGTTATTTTAATTCAGATGAATTTTTAAACAGTCAAAAAGTACGTAACATTATTTGTATAAAGTTTTTAATTTTAACTACAGAGTGTTTATAAAATGTAATATGTAAAATGAGTGTTATGTTTACTGAGTCTTATAAAAAGCTATGCGCTTTTAAACACAGTGTTCTGTAAAATACACTGCGTTATGCAATTTTTGCTATGGCTGATCCTCTGATGGGTTATATAAGAAAAAATGAGCTAAGAAAGGAATTTTCAAAATTCTACCTCTAAGGGGGCGGGCTTCACCGATTTTGAAAACGTTACGGCTACGGTAGGAGCGTTGTTTGCTATGATCTAAAAAAGTGGTTTAAGAGTTATTTGAAATTCCACCCTCAAGAAAGCGAAATAGGGAGCTGATTTTGTTAGAGTTGTCTGTAAGGCCTTTTGCATAATAAAAATACAAATATCCATCACGCCTTATCCCCGAAGGGGTGGCAGAGGCATATTATATGCCCACTTTTCACCGTGTGGATTCCTGTCCCACGTAATAGGTGGTGAGCCCATTGCCGTGTTGAAATAGACAGACGCAGGTTGTGGCTACCTGCTGTTGAAATTTTTCAAGCCGCCCATAAGGCATTCAACCAGGCTTAACGACTGCCATTTTACTGGCAACCGGGACCAACGGCTTAACGTGCGTTCCGAAGCACAGAAACGCTCGTAAATGTAATGCCACAAAGTGGTCACCCATCCGAGGACCAGCCATAGTGAAAGTTGCGTAACTCAGTAATCGTTTACAGAACACTGAGACCGCAGGGCCACGGGCGCTTCCTTTAGCACATTATAAGAAAATTTCTTGTGTCTACACTCTGCAAGACGTCTTACCCGCAGTCGGTAGCCACAATTCACGGAGGACATACGTGTAGAAAATGGACAGACGACAGCGTTTATTATTGATTGCATATTTGTACCACAGAAGAAACGCCGTAGTTGTAGGCGTTATTGCATAATCCATGAAATATGCCAAAAGACTTTTAATTGCAGGTCTTTCATCTACTAGAGCTATTAAATGTTCCATGTTTACTTTGGTACCCCATGTTTATAAAAGTTCGATTTAAATGAAAGCGTGGACACTATACGTGTTTTCGCGTTCGCATCCGCGCCGAATGTGCACGCGTAAACTTGTTTACATAGTTGAATAGATGTCGTGTCTAAAGAAGACTTCTTGTGTAGGCACGACATCGAACATGTAGCCGACAAAATGACTAGTATTCTTGTGTCTTATCCGACATAAGAAAAAATATTTTGTAATGTGTATGGTCTCACAAAACAATCGAAGCGACTGAATATCTTACAAGACATGTCTTATCAGACACAAGAAATGTACTTATAATATGCAAAAGGCCGAACACCTTAGGCTACGATTATAAAAAGCATTATGGATATTGTTTGAACAACAAACATACAATAATATTACATAAAATGAAACACATGTAATGGACCAATTACATGAAATGGAACGTGATAGATTAGACGTTATTTAACAAAAGGTTGCCAGCCCTATTAATGCAAGTTTAATATGATATGGCTACGGCTAATGAATAACGGAACTTTGTCTGTTGTGGCATAGGTTCAGTTACAATTGTTACAAACAAAACAGCGTAGGGTATATAATAACAAAATTTAGACTTAATTATTGTCGAGATCAGATGTGTATATTTTTTTAGATATAAAATTCTATTTAGTTATAATATTCGTTTAAAATTTTAGCTGTTAGATTCGTCTTAGGTTACGTTATCTATAGTTACGTTATCTTACAGATTTAAACATATAAAATTATAAACGACGAATACTATGTTCTCGTGTATCACACATTATACCCAAAAATAATGTACCTATATTTTCATCGATAATCTTTAGTGCCTAATTTGTTAGTAACAAATCGAGCGTCACTGTAGCTACCTACTGTTTTTGAGTTGAGAGTTTTCACAAACTCTTGACTCACGTCAACGAAATTTGAAGCACAAATCTTTACATGAAATAAAAAGATTAATGCTTTTACATAAGTATATTTATCTTTATAGGAATTCATATGGAATTCACATAAAAAAGTTTTATGAGAATAATATTCAGTGATATACAAACAAATCATTTCTATACCTAATAGAATAAAAGTTAACAACTTCATTGAGTAGTGTGGTATTATAAATCTAAGATATGTTATGACAATCAAATAGTATCTACCTATACCATACCTAATTATTACAGTCCAAAGTTCCAAAAAATGAAAACTTTTTGGCTAGCTGATAATAAACTGTATCTTTTAACTACCAAAGATACTACATATTATATACAATTAAATAACATTATATTTACAATTGTAAATGGTAATTGACTATCAATAAAGGTTTATATAAAATAATACCTTCAATTTTTATTTGTTTTCCCTTGCTCAGGATATCTTTTTTAAGAAACTTAATCCCAGACTTATTTTAAAAAGCAGTAAGTCTGTCAGTACTTATACGTGACTCCGCATTAACTTAGTGTATTTAGTTTACCGCATCTACATAATGAGAGTTTTTTTAAGGTGGATGAGCCTGGCATTAGATTTTGTAATTTCACCAAAAAATAGCTGCATTCTGTCAATAAAAACTGTAATATTTTACCATCAACAATTGCCTCTTAATGTTCTTAAAATTCTTATGTTACTTAAGTAAGACTGATTTCCTCTGTGTTACTTATAATATTTTCTAACCATCGGGTTTCTCTGTAAGATGTCAATATTTTGGGTACATGTGTTTTGTTTATTTGGTTGATAGGTTTATCTGTACTGAGTGCAACTTAATCTTTGCAACGGCGTACATGATAGCCGCGTCTGTAGGAATATGGGAAAATAATAATAATGATACTGTACATTTTTCATTGATCTTCATTACTTGTAGTTATCTGCGAACGACCAAAGAAAGTAAAGCTCAATCACAATGTCTGCTATAGTATTGTTTTATCGTTGGCAGTTGGCAGATCCCATATTGTCTAGTCAACAAGTGCTTTTAGGTCAAACTTTTTCTCAGTCTACAAAACATATGGTTAAAGGACTATTTGATTCGGAATACATGATAAATAAAAAGAATGAATAAGCAAAAATTGCAAAGGTTACAAACAATTAAGTTAATAGATTTTTTGACTTTTTTATTTCATCTATCTATTCTTTAAAAAAATCGGTCAGGTTAAAAAGTAAATTTCGTGGCAAAGTACAAGTGCTTTTATTGAAAATATTTTCTAAGCACCAGAAAAAACTATATGTTCAACCTGCGTCTTGGGATTGTACATGTCGATGCTGATTTAGCAAACAAATCTCATATCTCAGTTGTTAATTATTTTGTGTGTATCCAAGTGACGGTTTTATTACAGCCATATAATTTTTATGACCCATTTGGAATCTGCGGAGGTAACCAAACAAACAACACAGGTTGTAGATTGTAGATGCAACTGTCAGTTCTCACGTGCAGGCGGCAATATACAGAATTTATAGGCTTTCTAACTGAACGACTAGCCTGCAGGTGTCAATAATAGCTTTGAAGTTCACCTTTTCACGTGTGCGCAATGTGTTGCAGTAAACTCAATGGTATGAACATAATTATATTCTTTCTTAAGTGAAATTTCTAGTACTATTGTTTAACTTTTTACAAAATTATGTACCTAATTATACCCGATCTCCATTAGTAAAGAATTTGGTTGAAAAATACCTACGTGTGTAAGTGTGCCGAGTAGTCGCTGTCTTCATCTTACTGTATTCAAAGTTGCTTCCAAAACATACCTGGATTTTTAGCCTTCGGTCAATTTTTATTTGGCTGCTAAACGCAGCAAACGTTTAATATTTGATTTTTGGCATTTTTGGGAGCGACTGCCGTCAGATTTCCTAACCCTCTAAGGCCCGTATTCCAAAACGTTTATCTTAATCCTTATAAAATCTACACTCAAGTAACACTTGAGAGTAGATTTTATAAGGCAAAGCTAGCCTCAAGCGTTGATTGAGTATTGAGAAACGTTCTGGAATACGGACCTAAGAGTGTCTCGTTCGTTGGTCTCATCAGCTATATTGTAAAAGTGTAGATTTATGGGGTCGAGAGCAGTTTTTAGGGTTAATATTTTGTAGCGATTAGTTTTAAAATTTACGTGGTCTTTCTTTTCTCTACTCAAATTACTCAGAACTAATAAAAGTAAGTAACCTATCGTTCTACTATTATTATGCACCTCCTACGTATATAGACTATAATTTATTTAAAAGCACATTAGCAAGTTGGACAGTGATTCAAAAGTAAACCAAAGAGTAGAATATTAAAAAGCGTCTGGACAGTTTTGCTTTCTGAGCAACATTCACTTCTACCAGATGTCAAATTAACTTAGCGGCGGTCTGGCATGACTTTATCAAGACGAATAGCTCTATGCTCATATTTTTCATCAAATACCACAAGATTTACAGTTAGAGATGAGAAATTACAACATTAGTCTTTGTTTATTAAGCCTTTTCTGTTGACATTTTAATAAAAGCATTCAGTGTTTGAAACTAAAATAATTTAAAACGTAGTTTACGCTAAGTGTCGTTTTAGTCAGTAGGAATTCAGCATAGCATCCATGAGGATTTCCACAAGAACAAAAAAAAACTGTAATAAGAAGAATACAAACAAACGCTGTATCGCGGTATGAAAACTCTCACACTGGAGAATGATACAGCCGAAAGGTTACTGGTTCATGTCCAGTATAAACTAAGTCATTTTCAATACAATTTAATGGTTTTTTGTCGTATTTTTGTTGATTTTTTCAAAATATTGATTTAAATCGTATTATTAATTGCACCAAATAAATGTATTTGTCTCATTTACTGTTATTCTTAAATACAATATTTTAATCTACCTGGTAGACATTTTTATACTTCATCATTTTTACACGTGGACCAAATTATAACTCGCCATTTCTCTACATTGACATAATTTATTGTTGTCATCATTATACTTCATCATTTTTACGTTACGTTAGAGTTACGACCAAAAAATATTTGTCAAAAATTATTGACATTTCTATACCTTGACATTTTTATACGAGTGGACATTGTTATACTTAAGTAGTTATTCATTTTAGACCAAAGCCAACAAACCCGAATTAACACACTAATAACAACTATATTAAATAATAATAACAATAAATATCGTTGGGACAACTCACATAACGCCAACTAACGCCAACAAACTAAGCAGAGCTTGTACCATGATAACCAGATAACTAATAAAAATACTTATATATTTCTAAATTCATACATATTATATATCAACCAGACCCAGACACAGAATAAACCATGATGATCATCACACAAAGTTTTATCCTGGGTGGAAATCAAACCCACGACCTCTTGCGTAGCAACGCTACTCCCACCGCGCTACAGAGGCAGTCAAATAATCTGTAAATATTTAAAAGTGACATGGAACGTAAAAGCGATGTGTCATGACATAATACTTCCACTAGAAATAATAATGAACTATGACGTTTCAGGCAATATCCGTGTCACGTGTATTGCAATATCCGGGACGCGATGTGATCCGCGCTTCTCACTTCACCAGCATACCAAATTTGATTTGATAAAACCTCAGTTTTATAGAAAACTTGTATAGCTTTTGGCAATAGTACGCTAGTGAATGTTTGGTTTTTTTCTGACTCTTTCTTAACAGTTTTCTTCAAACCATAATATTGTTTATCAAATTTAGTTTTATTTTGCAATGCTTGTGGCCCCGCTGACTAAGTATTCTGTAAACGATCACTTCGTTAAGCAACATTTGCTATAGGTGATCCTTGGATGGAGGACCACTTTGTGGAATTTACATTTGCTAGCGTTTCCGTGCTTCGGAAGGCACGTACGTTGGTCACAGTTGCCAGTAAACTGGCAGTCGTTAAGCCTGGTTGAAGGCCTAATAATTAGGCTTGAAAAATATCAACAGCAGGTTGCCACAGCCTGCGCCTGTTCATTTCAACACGGCGTTACGTGGCGTATAGTATGCCTCTGCCTACCCCTTCGGGGATAAAGTCGTGACAACATATATGTATGTATGCCGCTTGCCTGCAGCTGGTAATCAATCCTGACGAAGCATTGTGTGAAAGTAGAACATGTGTCGATATCATACGATACCGGTAGCCCAGAGTTAGTATATAAGTTTAACTAATCGAGTTTATTTTGAGTTGTTGAAAAAGTATCCTACAATAATAAATACTAAGGATTCAAAGAATCAAGAATCAAAGTTAAGCTTAACATGATAAATGGATAACATTCAAACTTCGAAACTAACATTTAAGGATCACACAAGTAAATTGTCGATTCGGCTTCGAACCCGAAACTCTTGGCAATTAAAGTCGAATGCCACCTGGGCAATCTTTAATATATTTCATATCTAACATAGACAATCATTTCAATAAAGCCGAGACTAAAAAGATCGAGCACGTATATTCCGAGCTATTAGAGTTCGCGTTAGCGAGTTCCGAACTAAATAATGGTTGACACGTGAGCTGGCCGGTTCAGTGTAACTATATAGAAAGCCTTTTAAGTAATTGGAAATATAATGTCTTTGTTTAAAATTTATTACGCGTAATACTAGTGTTTTGTTTTGGCAGTCGTTAAGCCAATGCCTTGAAATGAAGGCCATATAGGCGGCTAGAAAAATTTCAAGAGCAGGCCAGCCACAACCTGCGTCAGTTTGTTTCAACATGTCAATGGGCTCATCGCCTATTACACCCCTTCGGGGATAAGGCGTTATTGATTGATAAACAATACTAGTGTTTCAGTTATGTACTAATACAAGTTTATTTGATTTAGTTTTGTCAATAATTTGAAACGAAAAGAGGCAGTAGTAATAAGCGTGATGCATGGTGGAATGAGGAAGTGAAAGAAGCAGTTCGAATGAAGAAGAAAGCATGGTTAGACTACTTAGCCTCGCGGATTGATTTTAATATGAAAGAGAGATACAAGCTGCAAAAATTTAACACGAAGGCACTGATAGAAGAAGCTCGTGAAAGGTGCAGAATGAAAGCGGATGAAAGGTTGTCGTCCAATTTCCGGGATAATGCCAGGCTCTTCTGGAAAGAGGTAGGCAAGACCCGTAGTTGTTCTGCAATCTGCAGTATGAATAAATTGCTTAGTGTTAACAATGACGTCCTAACAGACCAAACTGACGTCCTGCAGAGATGGAGTGAATATTATGGAAAGATGTATGCAAAAAAAGACAGAGATGCCACATCGAGAAGTGGAGCTCACTTCGAAGCTCCGGATCCCGATGTCATTGAAGTCCTCAGGAAAGGCTCGTGCCTAAACTGCTCCAGCTACAGGGTTGTAAGCTTGGTAAGCTTAGCTAGTAAGGTGTATGCAAAGATTATAACGGCAAGAATGCAAGAAAAGTCTGAAAGGTATTTATGGGAGGCTCAATGCGGATTCCGACTAGGAAGAGGTTGCATGGATCAAGTGTTTTCTCTCCGCATGATCGCGGAGGAGTTTCTGGCTACTAACCAGAAGGTTTTCTGAGCTTTTGTGGATCTGGAGAAAGCATTTGATAACGGTGTGAGGGAAACTCTGTGGGATTTGCTGCCCGGATATTGTGTGGACGGCTCGCTATTGCGGGCAATACAGTCGCTTTATAAGGACTGTAAAGCTTGCGAGCGAATAGGGGGAGATGTGTCACCTCTTTTTGATGTATGTACAGGCATCAAACAGGGTTGTGTCATGTCCGCCTGGCTGTTCATAGTGTATCTGGACAGTTGCATGCAGAAGTTGAAAGATTGTGATATGTGTGTGAATTTGGGTGACTTTTCAGTAAACTGTCTGCTGTACGCTGATGATACGATGCTCATGGCCTCATCAGAAGCCGACCTTCAGGCATTAGTCTCTAATATGAAAGAGGAGTGTGAAAGTAAGGGTATTCGCTTGAATGCAAGTAAGACTAAGGTGACGAAAGAACTATATATGATTTTAAACTTACATGGTCATTACTATTCAAATTACTACAATTAACGGGATATTTACCATGTTCTATTGTATTGTTGAGATTCCGATATTTCGGCACTGTTGCAAGCGCCATGATCACGGATGTACTGAAGAGCGCGAGCTAGTTGTTTGTTGGCAGACCGTAGCGATCTACCCTCTTTCTGACTCGTTTATTACACAGCACATTAACACTACCATTGTTCACTGTGTCACCTCGAACTCGATCACGATCCCGACACACAAAACTCACAGTATCACCTCGCGATATTTTTACGGCTCTTTTATGTTTAGTTGTGAAATGGCGAATCACTGGATTCCAGACGCTCGACAGTTGAAACCCATCGTCCCTGTTAAAGGCTTTATGCTTTTTTATTTCTATAGCTTCCTTAACCATTCTAGGTATATAGTGGCGTTCTGACGAGAGAATCTGGGGATTGTGTAACTCAATCCAGTGGTTTGTACCTGCCTCTAAGAGATGTTGAGCTATCGCGGATTTATGTGGTTCGTTGTTTTTCACCGCCCTGATGTGCTCTTTTATTCGGCATGAGATACTTCTCTTGGTCTGGCCTATGTACGAGCTCCCACAGCTGCAGTCTATTTTGTAAACACCTGGATTTTCTAAGGGGAAACTATCCTTGGGCGTACGCAGGCATTGTGATAATTTCCTGAAAGGGGTAAAGACAGTTTTCACTGAAAACCGCTTTAAAGCGTTAGCGACCCTGTCAGTTACACCCTTCACGTATGGCAAGTACGCATGTTGTCTTTCCACTTTATAGTCCAGACGCTTAGGTGTTCTAGCGTGTCTAGGTGACATGATTCGTCCGTCATAGCCGTTGCTCTGAAGAACGCCCCTTAGATGGTTAATCTCTTCTTCTAAGTGTTCCTCGTCACATAGACTGTATGCGCGGTCAGTAAGTGACGTCACTACAGAGTTCAACTGGCGTGGGTGGTGATGCGAGCTGGCATGCAGATATCGGTCAGTGTGGGTGGGCTTCCTGTTTACGGAGTGGCTAATCGAACCGTCCTCCCGAACTCTTACCCTTACATCCAGAAACGAGATCGTCCTGTCTTTTGTCTTGGTGTTAAAGGCTGATAAGGGAAATGCGACTGTGGTAATGAGCGTCACTGAATACGACCAGAAAATTCAAAAATTACTAAGTGATGGTACCACCTACCAAAAGGTGAACTACAACCCAACGGCGAGAACGAACCGGAGCACCATAAAATTAATAAAAGAATGTGAAAATGCAATAGGTGAGGACATGATTGCATACCTTCTGAGACCAAAAACCTGTCACCCTCCAAAACTTTATGGGTTGCCGAAAGTTCACAAGCCGAACGTACCTTTGCGTCCCATTGTAAGTCAGATCGGCTCACCGACGTACGAACTGGCGAGGCATGTAGCTGGTGTCCTGCAGCAGCTGGTAGGAAAATCGACATCTTTTGTGAAGGACTCCCGTCATTTTGTTGAGATTTTGCGTCGCAGCAATGTCAATGAGAACGATGTAATGGTAAGTTTTGATGTTGAGTCACTTTATACAAACGTGCCAGTTGCCGAGTTCATTGACGTCATTAAGCGCAGAATTCAGGACAGCAGCATACCAGTGGACTACGCCAGGCTTGTGCATCACTGTATGTCCGCAAATTACTTCGTGTACAGAGGGGAGTACTACCTCCAAGTCGACGGCGTGGCAATGGGTAGCCCTGTGGCTCCAGTGGTTGCTAACCTCTGGATGGAGCATATTGAAAACATAGCCATTGCCACAGCTCCTCGTAGCATCATACTGTGGAAGAGATATGTGGATGACGTTTTTGGTGTGCTCGAAGGTGACGAGAGAGCTGTTCGGGATTGCGTGGCATTCTTGAACGGCATTCACAAGAAAATCCAGTTCACGTATGAGATGGAAAAAGACAGGACGATCTCGTTTCTGGACGTAAGGGTAAGAGTTCGGGAGGACGGTTCGATTAGCCACTCCGTATACAGGAAGCCCACCCACACTGACCGATATCTGCATGCCAGCTCGCATCACCACCCACGCCAGTTGAACTCTGTAGTGACGTCACTTACTGACCGCGCATACAGTCTATGTGACGAGGAACACTTAGAAGAAGAGATTAACCATCTAAGGGGCGTTCTTCAGAGCAACGGCTATGACGGACGAATCATGTCACCTAGACACGCTAGAACACCTAAGCGTCTGGACTATAAAGTGGAAAGACAACATGCGTACTTGCCATACGTGAAGGGTGTAACTGACAGGGTCGCTAACGCTTTAAAGCGGTTTTCAGTGAAAACTGTCTTTACCCCTTTCAGGAAATTATCACAATGCCTGCGTACGCCCAAGGATAGTTTCCCCTTAGAAAATCCAGGTGTTTACAAAATAGACTGCAGCTGTGGGAGCTCGTACATAGGCCAGACCAAGAGAAGTATCTCATGCCGAATAAAAGAGCACATCAGGGCGGTGAAAAACAACGAACCACATAAATCCGCGATAGCTCAACATCTCTTAGAGGCAGGTACAAACCACTGGATTGAGTTACACAATCCCCAGATTCTCTCGTCAGAACGCCACTATATACCTAGAATGGTTAAGGAAGCTATAGAAATAAAAAAGCATAAAGCCTTTAACAGGGACGATGGGTTTCAACTGTCGAGCGTCTGGAATCCAGTGATTCGCCATTTCACAACTAAACATAAAAGAGCCGTAAAAATATCGCGAGGTGATACTGTGAGTTTTGTGTGTCGGGATCGTGATCGAGTTCGAGGTGACACAGTGAACAATGGTAGTGTTAATGTGCTGTGTAATAACGAGTCAGAAAGAGGGTAGATCGCTACGGTCTGCCAACAAACAACTAGCTCGCAGCTCTTCAGTACATCCGTGATCATGGCGCTTGCCGAAATATCGGAATCTCAACAATACAATAGAACATGGTAAATATCCCGTTAATTGTAGTAATTTGGACGAAAGAACTAAATGCGAGATTTGGGTAAACCAGGAACGTCTAGAGCAAGTGAATAAAATTGTGTATTTAGGGAGTATGTTTAGAGCGGATGGAAGATGTTATTCGGATGTAGATCGGCGTGTAGCGGCCGGAAACGGAGTTAACGGTGCTTTGTCCCAATTAGTAAAGCGACAAAGCATCGTAAAAGAAGCACGACTGGCGATTCATAACGCAGTGCTAGTGCCAACTTTGCTTTACGGTAGCGAAACCTGGGTATGTCAGCAGATGCATGAAAGTAAATTGAATGCTATGGAGATGCGATCACTTCGAAAATTGTGCGTCGTTACTTTAGCCGTACGAAAACGTAACGAAGTGATACGCAATAAGGCAGGTTTGAATAAAAGTGTCAAGCGTTAAGCTGGAAAAGCGCGTGCTCCGTTGGTTTGGACATGTCCAACGAATGAGTGAGGAACGATTGACGAAGAATATATATTGTGCGAAAGCAGGGGGTAGAAGAAGTCAGGGTAGGTCGAGACTTACATATGAAGATCACGTTCGTGCTCAAAAACGGAAAGGTCAAGAGTACTCGGATACCCAGACGTGCGTGTAAGAAGCGATTGATGAATCTTGAAGAAGCGAAAGAAGTATGCATGGATCGCGAAGCCTGGCGATCTGTCCTCTCTGACTACTCCGTCAGGGATACAGCGTGAAGATAGTTAAGTTAAGTTAATAATTTATGTAACTAGCACCAATGTGAATGGCACTCAAGCAAAAACCACTAGGCTGTTGTTTTAGTAGCAGTGGTTTTGAATAGCATTAAAATGACGGTTTACGCGTCTGTAGAGTCTGTAATGTATTTTTAAACTTTCACGATGAATACACAAACCTACTATATTGAATGAATTACTCGGTGGACTTTCGTGATGTGAAATACAACACTTGCAACGAAGTTTTGAATATATTGCATCGCAAGTGAGTGTTGCATTATACGTAGCGAAAAGTCCCTAAATATAAGGTATGGTAACGAAGACGTCATGAAGTAAACTATGGAGGAAACAACACATGAAAACACAATACAGTTGATTATTATCTAATAATTTCAACAGCAAGCACAACAACGTTTCAATACACACTGGCGTGGCCACAGTTTATAGGGGTAACCATTCTCGATCTGATGGCCCCGTAGCCATCCATCAGAAATAAAGGAGATTGGTGCCAGGAGATTGGTGCAAGGCTGTCATCGTGCCGCTTTACAAAGGAAAAGGGTCACAGCAAGTGTGCAAAAACTACCGCGGCATAAGCTTGCCCAGCATCGTCGGCAAATTGTATGCTAAAGTTTTAATAAAAAAAGTGATGAATGAAACTGAAAGGAAAATGCGGGATGTACAAGCAGGATTTATGAAAGGTAGGGATGCACGGATCAGGTATTTTCCTTACAATGCATAACCGAAAAATTTTTGGCGAAATGTCAAAAGGTCTATTGCATATTTATAGACTTGGTAAAGGCCTATGACCGAGTGGTGAGGTATGAACTATGGACAACACTGGCCAAGTATGGAGTAAGCAGTCACTTGATACGAGCACTGAAATCTCCCTATGAGGGCTCCAGTGCACTAGCACTGGAGTTGATATAGATACTAATCTATATCAACTCTTTTTTCACATTGAAAAAGGTGTGAGACAGGGTTGCGTAGCGTCACCGGCGCTGTTTAACTCTGCGCTGTTTAAGGCTTGGTATTCCTGCCGAGGCCACGATTTTAATTTTTTTAAAACGAAGCGAACCGTAGAAAAAAGGGTTTTTGATTCTGGAAAAAATATATATGATAGTTAAGGATTTAATCTAGTCAAAATGGCTTTCTGGTACAAAATCTAATAAACTTTACTTGATAGAAAAACATTCCAAAGTTGCCCCCTTTCGAAATGTTTTTTCAATGCCAAATCTAAACTACAGATAATTTTCATGAAATTTTATACCCAACTATAACCCAGCTACTAAATATTTATAGACATAATGGCTTACTTTGACTATATACAGTGATTTTTATAGTAAATAAAATAAAATAAAATAGTCTTTATTTCTCCGAAAATTTACAGTAATTAAACCATGCGTATAATTATAAAATGCAAACTAAATTGTATCTCTAAATTCGAAGTGCCTATTGGCAAAGGCCTCCTCTAATTCTCTCCAGTATGCTCGATCAAGAGCCACCCTAGTCCAGTATGTACCAAGAGTATAGCGGAGCTCCTCTTCCCAGCGTCTTGTGGGTCGTCCTCGATTACGCTTACCATCCCGTGGGTACCAAAGGGTAACTTGCTTGGATTTTTCTATATTACAGCGGAGCATGTTGCCTGTCCATCTCCATTTTTGTTGATCGATTCTAGTGAGTATGTCAGGGATTTTGATCTTTTCTCTGATCTCTGAGTTAGATATTCTATCTTTAATTTTTATCCCCAACATACTTCTCTCCATTGCCCGCTGGCATACAGCTAGTTTGTTTCTATGTTGTTCAGTGAGGGCCCAGGTTTCACAGCCATAAGTTATACAGGGCATGACACAGGTGGTATAAGCTTTCCTTTTAATGTTTATGTTTAGCTCCTTGCTTTTCATGATCTCCTTGAGAGACCAGTACTTCTTCCATCCGTTGGCCACTCTTTTTTCGATTTCTTTGGTCATCTGGTCCCCAGGGGATATTATTTGTCCAAGGTATACATATTCACTTACATATTCAAGCTGTTCCCCATCTAGTTTAATTGTCACCTAAAAAGAGTTGGTCATAACTTTCGTTTTTTCCAGGTTCATTTTTAGTCCCACCTCCTCACTGCTTTCCGCTAGCTGTTGGATCATATTTTCGAGTTCTTTGGGGTCATTTTCTAGAAGAACTAGATCATCTGCGAATCGAAGGTGGTTTAAGTTTCGTCCATTTATATTGATACCAAAGTCATCCCAGTTCATCTTCCGAAATATACTTTCCAATACTGCTGAGAACAGTTTTGGTGATAATGGATCGCCTTGCTAAGCTACATCGCCTTTGTTGATTGGGAACGGGTCACCTGTCGATTCTAACCTTACACTACTTCTGCTGATGCTGTAAATATTTTTTATGATATTTACGTATGTTTTGTTAATACCTTGTTCTTCCAGGCTTAGCCAGATGTAGTAGTAGACCAAGCTGTCAAATGCTTTGGAGTAGTCGATGAATGCAATATATATAGACTTCTGATACTCGTTATATTTTTCCAGAATTTGTTTGATGGTGTAGATATGATCAATGGTGCTGATTTTTTTTTCGAAATCCTGCCTGCTCAATGGGTTGGTTCTCATCTAATATTTTTGTAATTCGGTCCAATATCATCACTCGGTATCACTTTTGCAAAGACTTTTTATACATTTGATATAAGACTTATCGGTCTATAGTTTTTAATATTATCTTTTTCGCCTTTTTTATGGATAAGTATAATGTGAGAGTAACCCCATTGGCTCGGAATGTGGCCTGTGCAAAGAATTTAATTAAATATTTTTGTCAACGATAAACTTATTTCTTCAACGGTGCCTCTCATTAGCTCGTTAGGGATGTTGCCTGGTTCTGATGCTTTCTCCATCTTTTGTGAGTTTATAGCCTTTTCTACCTCTGACCTTAGTATCGTTGGTTCCGGTTCAGATAAAGTTTTAAGTGCCATATTTTCCAATTGTTTGTCTGCATGTTCTAAAGTATTTTTGTCAGAATAGAGGGTTTTATAAAAATCCGTAGCTAGTTTTTGTATTTCTTTTCGCTTTGAAATGTTGGTTTATCTTGCTTTTAGTTTGGGGACCCATTCCTTGCCTTTTTCCCTTAGTTCTTTTAGAGCTTTCTTGACACCTTCTGTTCTTAAAATGTGTTTTTCTAATGTTTTTAACCTTTTTTTCTTTTCTATCACTTTTCATACTATCTCTAATCTGTTTATTAAGTTTTGTTGTTTCGCTTAGAGTTCCTTTACTTTCCTGTTTGTTTATTAGTGGTCTTCTTTTTCCAGTAACTCCAAAGTTCTTTTACTTGGTTGGTTGGGCTTGTTACAGTTTGGGTTATATTTTACAACTTCTTTCAGTTTTGATTCTATTTTCGTATATTTTTCTTTTAAATTTAGACTAGAATTAGCAATTTCCAATAGTGAATTTACTAGACAATTATCAACTTCGTCAGAAACGTAATCAAGAGATAACAATTGTTTTCTGATAATATGTTTTCTAGATATTTTTGATGGTCGTAAGGTTAAACAGCTGCGCACCATTCGATGATTGGTGTTGAAGTTTATTTTTTGGATAACATGCGTATCTTGGAACGATTTCACCTTGTTGGTTTGTATATAATCTATTTCGTTTTTATAGTCGCCTCCTGGGGATCTCCACGTCCATTTAGATTTAGGTTTCTTCTTGAAGAAAGAGTTTAGTAATGGCAGGTTGTGTTCTAATAAAAAGTTTATTAATAGTTGGCCGTTGGCACTTCTTTTCCCATGTCCGTGACATCCCATTATTAATTCCTCTCCCGTTTTTCTAGTTCCGACCTGAGCATTCAGATCTCCCATGACTATGAGGTGATTATTAGAATATTTTACTACCGCATCAGAAAGTGTGTTATAAAAACTTTCTATGTCACACTTGTCGGCCTTTTCTGTGGGCGCATACACCTGAATAATTGTCGACTCTTTTCTATAGTTGGGGATGCTTATATGGAGAATAGCTATTCTATCTGATATGCCTTCAAATTCTCTGATTTTTGCTTTGTGTTCCTTTTTTATCAAGAAGCCAACCCCGTAGTGTCCAACTTCCCCGCCTTTGTGGTATATGATATAGGTGTCTCGCTCTTCTATTCCTTCTCCGTTCCTTCTCATCTCGCTTATGCCTAATATATCCCACTTTATATCAGTTATTGCCAATTCTAGTTCTTTAAGGCTTTCTTCTGACATCAATGTTAAAGTATTCAGTGTGCATATGTACAGTGACGCCGTTAGTCTATCTTTTACTTTTGTTTTTATTTTTAGAGGGCGTTGGTCATAACTTCTCCTCGGTGACCAGCCGGCTTGGAGAAGGTGTGTGTGTTTCTTTTTGGTATTTGAACGAGTTTGAACGAGCACGACGCAAGTCCTCTCGTTCGGTGATTTTATTCATAGCTTGACGTATGTCTCCGCGGTCGGTGGTGATTTTTATAGTACAAATGTTTAAATAATACCAGATTCGGGCCGCTGACGCCTGATCAGTCGCGCGCTGGCGCTTACTGTGTCAGGTTTTTTCGTTGCGCTCCCCTTGTTATTTCTTCGCAATAGCATAGTATATTTATCAGAGCAGTAAGCATTCCATCATCATCCGAGCGTCAGTCCCAGCTGCATCTCGCGACCCCCGGAGTTCGCTTTGTATAGTGTATATGAGAGTTTTAATATAAAATGAGCTACGTACACTTCACAGAAGCGTTAGAATTATCCCTGTAAGTAGTATAAAATCGAACCCGGTACCCACAGGTTAGAAGGCAGTTATATAATTAACTGAGCCAGTGGGCTGTTCAATGTATGCTTACCTATTTTTCCGCTAACTATTGACCTTGAATTTCAATTATTTTTGTGTAACGTATACTTTCAATTTGGTTCTAAATTAAATTTTATAAATAGATTCTGAAGCTTTAACATACCGACTGCCACTGGCTGAAGTAATCAGTGCAGTTGTTATATTTAAGCTTCGCTTCGCTTCGCACAAATTATTTAAATTGTATCCAAGACCTTTGTTTTATTCTTGAAGTATAAATTATTTAAATATATTTATAAATTTATTAGCCACGACTTTATCCCCGAAGGTGTCATCATCATCATCCGAGCGTCTGTCCCAGTTGCGTCTCGCGACGCCCGGGGTCCGCTTTCCTACATTTTCTCCTCCACTTCGCACGGTCTTCGGCATTCCCTGTAGTGAGACCATTGGCACGCATGTCATCCCTTACGACGTCAAGCCAGCACTTCTTGGGTCTTCCCCTCTTACCGGGACCCGGCGGGGCTGACATGGCCAGACATTTGTTACCTACGTAGCCCGGCGGTTGCCGCAAGACGTGACCATACCAACGAAGGCGACACTCTTGCAACTTGTCTGCAATGTCGCGGACGTGAAGGCTGCCGCGGATGCGAGAGTTTCTCACGCGGTCCATCCGCGTGACCCCACACATCCACCGCAGCATCGTCATTTCCGTGACACGCAGCTCCTGCTTGTGTCGCTCCAATATCGGCCACGTCTCACTGCCATGTAAAAGGACAGGTCTAATAATGGTTTTGTAGACCTGTCCCTTCAACCGGATCGGCATTTTAGGGTCACAAATAACACCGGTCATCTCCCGCCATTTGGCCCACGCGGCAGCAATGCGTGACTTGACATCGCAATCGATGTCACTTTATCCCCGAAGGTGTGGCAGAGGCATATTGTGGTGAGCCCAATGCCTGTGTTCAAATGGACAGCCTCAGTTTGTGGCGACTCGCTGTTGTAATATTTAGGTCGCTGAAACGGTATTTACTTGACTTAACGAGTCCCGATTGCAACGTTACTAGCAACCGGGACAAACAGCTTAACGTGTCCTTCGAAGGACGAAATCGCTGGTAAATGAAAATGCTACAAAGCGGTCATCCATCCAAAGTCCGAGAGAGTTTCTTTAACCAGTGATCTTTTACAGATAACTGACTTAGTGGGGCTACCAGCGCTTTTATATTAATATTTTTACTTTATGTTAGTAGCCTTAAAAAATGTATAACATTTCATGTAACTAAACTATTTTTTTTTTACTCTATTTATAACTCAACAACGGCTGTACCGATTTGGCTGAAAATAGGTGGGGAGGTAGCTTAGAGCCAGGAGACGGACATAGGCTACTTTTTATGCCGGGAACAAGTTCCTGTAGGAAACGGGAACGGGAAAACTTCTCTACGCGGGCGAAGCTGCTCAATTAGTAATTAATAATCCCAACATTTTAACCTGAAGGGTTTCTGCGATTTAGTGGATCTGGAGAAAGCATTTGATAACGTTGTGAGAGAAAAACTGTGGTACTCCTCCGTGTGGCCTGGCTGGCCGTCCACACCATCTCCGGGCAGGATATGCTGTGGACGGCCAGCTGCTGCGGGCGATACAGTCACTTTAAACGGACTGTAAAACTTACGTGCGACCAAGGCGGATGTTTACCTGGTGCCTCTTTTTGACGTCTGTTAGGGCGTCAAACGGGCTTGTGTTATGTCCGCCTTGGTTGTGTTTTTCATAGTGTATCTAATAGTTGGCTGCAAAAGTTTAAAGATTATTATAGGTTCTAAAATTGGAAACTTGACAGTACATTATCTGTTGTACGCTGATGATGCAGTAGTGATGGTCTCATCAGAAGCCGACCTTCAGGCATTAGTCACTAATATGAAAGTAGAAGTGTTCGCTGCATGTTAAACTAAGAATCGGGTATTTGAAAGAGAAAAAGTAGGAAATAGCAGCAAGATTTGGGTAAACCGGAAACGTTTACAGCAATTAAATGAAGTTCTATACTTAGGGAGAATGTTTAACGCGAACGGAAGATGTGTTCTGAAGTACAACGATGACTAGCTGCCTAGGACAGGAACATAACATTATGATATTTTTATTTGAATATTATTTTTTAATAAAAGATGGGTATAATATAATAAACTCGAAAGCTTGTAAGTATGCATGTTTGATGATACTTACATATAAAAACTACTGAATGCAATTTAAATAAACTTTACAATAATATAGCTTATCTATCAGAATAACACATAGGCTACTTTTTATCCCGGAAACAAGTTCCTTTAGATAAAGGGAACGAGAAAACTTCATCACGCGGGCGGAGTCGCGGGCGTCAACTAGTATTTCATAAACCTATAATAAAATCCAACACAATAACAGAGATGTTCCTTTTCGATTGCTGCTGCCAATCATTTTTACTGTGGCGTGCCAACGGAAAATACATCGTCAATCTATCTTGGCGGGGGCTGAGGAAGCATTTTGGTGCCTACGCGACTTGGCCTACCTGGCCTTAACATGGACAGTTGTTTGAAAGAACTGCAAGAGAGTGCGTATGGTTTAAAAATGAATGAACTGGCTGTCAAATGCCTCCTATACGCTGATGATCAGGTAATACAACGGCGGAGGAGTTGCAGTTGATGGTTAACATTATGCATGATGCGCTAAAAAGCAAAGGAATGAACATGAATATAAATAAGACAAAAGTAATGGTTTTTGAAAGAGAGGAAAGTATGACGGATTGCTTGATTTTTGTGGAAGGAAAACGAGTGGAACAGGTGAAAAAAATTGTATATTTAGGTTCAAAATTTGTGAGAGAAGGAAAGTGTGATTGTGACATTGAACGAAGAGTTTTGGCTGGAAATTAAGTGAATGGAGCCATGTACACCTTTATGAGCAGTCAGAACATGTCTGAGAAGGCAAGACTGGTTGTGCATAGAGGAGTAATTGTTCCTACACTTATGTATGGCAGTGAAAGTTGGGTGTGGCAGAAGAAGCATAGAAGTAAAATTAATGCAGTGGAAATGAGAAGTCTGCGCAGTATAGCTGGAGTGAAATTGATGGACAAAGAAAAGAACAGTGTGATAAGGGAACATTGCGGTATGGTAGAAGATGAAGTGACTAAGATAGAAAAAGGTATGCTTAGATGGGTCGGACACGTGGAGAGGATGAATGAAAGTAGACTAACGAAACAGATTTATCAGAAGAGAGTGAATGGGAAAACTGGTAAGGGGCGACCTCGTCGTACATATTTCAAACAAATAGAAGACATTTTGGAAAAAGGTCAGGTCAAGAGTACCCTTAACCTGCGTGTGTGTATGAAAACACTTATGAAAGTGGAAGAAGCGAAAGCTGTATGACAGGATCGTAGCAAGTGGAAAGCCATAGTCTCTGCCTACCCCGATGAGAGACAGGCGTAACGATATGTATGTATGTAGTAGAAAAAAATCCTAACTTACGTTAAATTCGATAAAAACGACCACAACGACAGCCCAACTCTTGATACAAATTAATTCTCGTAGAAACGATTTATTAAAGTATCTGGATAATCGCTTATATTACTATTGTTTAGTATTATTTTTTCTATGAAAGTACTCCACCAACCATAACACCTACCTAATATTATTAGCTAAGCTAAATTGCTTCAAACTGAGTTTTCGACTGTATTATCGTGGTCAGTAGAATACAACGGAAAAGCTTTAAAATTGTCTTCTGGGCCTCTACTTTATAGAGACTCAGAATAAATACTCCATTTAGCTTGTTGCTAAGTACTAAAATAAGTGAAGCGAAAATACCCAAAAAATAGAGTGGAAAAAATACAGGTAATAAAATAAACAAAGAATAATGCTGTTTTTGTTTATTTTATACGCTATAAAAGTAATTTTATATTTCCATAGCTTGGAAAATTTAATGTGGTTGACGTTTAAAGAAACCCTACACGAAGTGTTTGTGGCGAAATTATTTTTATTTAAATAACGGCTCTCAACGGAGCGTACCCTTTTCGGAGCTGAATATTTTATGTAGTAACATGTAGTTTGTATTAATATACAAATGAAGTATGTAATGTAGGTATGTAATGAGGTAGGTACGTATTTTAGTTTGTTTATGAACTTTTTTGTGGTTTTGGTAATTTTTTAAAAAATTAACAACTTTTACACACACAACAACAATTTTCAACCGAGACATTGTATTTCCACACGATTATAATAAAGTTTGTCGCACCCGTCTGTCTGTTTGTTGCGATAAACTTAAAACTACTGAACGAATTATTATGGGACATTTTTCTTTTACACAGCGCCGTCTAGCCCAAAGTAAGCTAATATAAGCTTGTGTTATGGGATCTAGACGACTGATAAACATACTTATATATTTCTAAATACATACATATTATACATAGAAAACACCCAAACTCCGAAACAAACATTTTTGGATCACACAAATATTTTTTACGACCCGGGTATCGAAACCTGGAGCTCAGTCGCATATACTACAAATTATTATTCATCAACAATACATAGAGTGGTTCATGAGGATGTTTTTGGTGTATAATTAGTAAATATTTCATGTAAATTGGTTGAAATTTGACGACAATTGTTCAAGATGTCGAAAAAAATGGTGTTGGCCTGCGTGGTGAGGGTTATCCATACCTACACGTTTCCTACATGGACATGTTACTGGGATAAAAGCCTATATGTCATCAATCCAGGGAATAAGCTGTAGACCAAAAGGTACCAAGGACCAAGGTAAAAAAAAAGGTAAAGGTCAAAAGTACTCGGATACCCAGACGTGCGTGTATGAAGCGATTGATGAATCTTGAAGAAGCGAAAGAAGTATGCATGGATCGCGATGCCTGGCGATCTGTCCTCTCTGACTACCCCGTCAGGGATACAGCGTGAAGATAGTTAAGTTTTTTTTAAGTTAAGTTCAAATTTCAATCAAATTGATTCAAGGTTGATAATGTGATTTAGTAATAATTTCCAACTATCTTCACAGTAAATTTCGGTAGTATTAACAGTGAGGTGGTTACAATGGTGTCACTGCAGCAAGAAATGAAAGAGATGAGACTGATAGAATATATAGATTTCATTATAACTGACAATCTGCTTAAAAAACTATTTTCTCAGCTATCGAAGAATAATTTTATTGAAAAGAAGGGACTGCTGGAGAACCTTCATAAATAGTTACGGCGTAGACCAAGTTTTACTAGTAAAGTCGATAACTTCTGTTGAACTAGGACTTACCGACTGACTAAGGCAAAAACAGTTTTAGCTAGTTATTTTGGCTTTCAAGATAGAGGTGGCCTAGTCAGAACAGACTTGTTCTGATTGTAGATATAACTGATCCTACCTTTATTGTGTTTTAATTTAGCGTGCAAGCCCTTTACCCACCAAAAGATTTGGACGCAAGTCAACATTGAAATTAAAGCATGATGGGTCTTTCCCTCCATTTATGGAAATCGACTATTTGTACTACATGGTTCGTGTACCGGAGTTATAGCTTTGTTGTGGCACATAATTTATTAACCTTTAACTAAAGACGTGGCTTTTTCACACTAGTACATACGTGGGGCTTGAGAGGCCGCGCATACAACACAGAGTTTTATAAAAAATAAGTATAATATACATCATTGCTAATTTGGGATGTGTATTGTAAAGAAAAGGTATGAGATATACAAAATATAAAATTCTTGTGACTTTTCAGCTGCTGTATCGCCTTATTGTGATCGTGTATATATAGATATGTGTGTGTGTGTGAGAGTGTGTGTTCATGTGTTTGTGAGGGGGGGAGAGTATGTGAGTGGGTTGATGTTGAAGTTTCGGACATCTTTTATACATATAGGTATTTGTAAAAATTAAATTTTTGGTTTTTGAATTGTATCAAGGATTCAGTAGCCTCATAATCCATCCCTGATAGCCAATCACTCAATTTCCGTTTGAGGTGGTGTCTATTTAAATTACCAATATTTAGTGTTTTGCACATTTTTTTGTACACATATAGGCTTAGTGTGTAATATTGATGTTCAGCGAAAGAGGTTTTATGAGGAACACTCCCAGCACTACTTCTACGCTTATTTTGATCTGGTGGGGATATAGTATTGTGACATCTGAGAATGGATTGGAGAATATAAAGCTGTCTAACCGTAAGTACGTTGCATTCTGCATACAGTTGCCTAGTGGGATGTCTAAAATGTTTTCGGGTCATCACTTTTAGAATGGCACGCTGCGCCCGCTTCACTTTCAGGATGTGACTTTTTGAAGCACCACCCCATACCGCAATGCAACATCCAATAATGGACTGACATAATGCAAAGTACACCATTTTAATAGTGTCAATATTACCGCATCACCGGAGAGACTTGAAAATATGTATGAGGCGCATAGTTCTAGTTGTAACCAAGTCTAATTGTTTGTCCCATTTCAAACTACTATCTATTAGAACACCTAAGTACTTTACACAATCAGTTCTGGAAACGGTTGGAAAGTCACAAGAAGGACGGCTGAGACACGAGTGACCGGTGATTGAAAAATTACTGGGTGGTGCAGCATTGCGTCTAATAGCGAAGGGTATGTGTGCTGTTTTTTGTACATTAATACTTAAAAGATTTGAGTTTAGCCAACCAATCACTCTATTCAAAACCAGCTCTGATTTGGATTTAACATTAGCCTAATTGGCACCGCAGACCAGAACCGCAGTGTCATCTGCATAGGTGATGAGATTTGTATCTCTTGGAAGATCCATCATGCACAGTCCGTTCACATATATTTGGAATAGTGTGGGTCCCAGGATACTACCCTGCAGTATGCCAAAGTTCACAGAATGTTCCTCACTGTGATAGGAGTCTATCTTAACTCTTTTCGTTCGATTTTTAAGATAGTCTTTAAAAATCTCTAAAGACGTACCACGTACACCAATAAGTTCCAGCTTGGAAATAAGGAGGGGAACAGAAACCGTGTCAAATGCTTTGGAGAGGTCCAAGAAGATGCCTAGGCATTTTTTACGCTTATCAAGTTGTTTAGCTACTTGTTAGGTTAGTTCTAATACTGCATCCTCTGTAGAGACCCCTGCACGAAACCAAACTGACTTTTGGCTATTATTTGATATTTGTCCAAAAAGACCCTTAAATTGTTGTTAAGAATTCTTTCCAGTAATTTGGAGAGAGTTGGCAGAACCGAAATGGGTCTATAGTTGTTGACACAGTTTCTGGCCCTGCTTTGTGAATCGGGTGTACTACGGTTTTCTTCAAGACATCGGGGAACACTCCCTTTTCGACGCAACGGTTAAGTAAATGATGAATGTAGGGACTAATACAAGGCGAGATTCCCTTAATATTTGAGATGTAATTCCATCCCACCCAACCGCACAGTTGGTCCGTAACTTCAGTAAGAGACTCCATCTCCGATTCTCCTCCTCAGAGAGTATGGAAAGTGAGTACGCTGGCGAGTTTCAGAAGCGGTCCCTAGTGCCGTTTGTAGGAGGTTCAGTACGTGATGTAATCTTCTCAGCTAGCCGTCTCCCAATATTTGTGAAATGTAGGCAGAACTCATTCACAGCGGAGACCGGGTCTTCACAAATATTTAATAATTCATTTGGACTTGAGCGTGGCTTTTGAGTGTTCGTCATGTCTTTAACTACCTTCCAGAGGGTTTTGGGATTAATTTTGGCTTTTGCAAGTTTCTTTTTGTTCGTAGGATGTTTTCAGTTTACGGAGAAGTAAACTGAAAACATCTTATCATCAATTTACATGCAACTTATCTCGATTCCTTATACATTTTAATAGGCCAGGCGTTATCCATGGCATGATATTTTTTTTTGCCGTGTAATTATATTTTGCTTTTTATGTCTGTCCATTACCGATTGTATTATGTCTATAAATTTACCCATTGCGGTATTTGGGCACTCAATGCCATAAATGTCAGAGAAATCACATTTTAGCAAATCTGATTTAACGCCTTCATGATTTAGGGTATAAGATATTGGAGAACGCTTCCGTTTCGGCTCCAAGGACGCGAAAGCCAATAAAACCGGTTTATGGTCAGTAATGTGTGATTTTAGCACCAAAGTAATAACTGATTGTTGAGATTTCAAGAGTACATGATCATAGCATTTATTTAGATGTGTAGTAAGACGATGTGTCGGCAAAAGTTGAATTAAGCAAGAGGTAATCTAACGAACGATTATCACAATTGTCTACGGCTATATCCACGTTAATATCACCTAGAAGTACAATATTAGAATATCTTGACATTGTTGGTATATTATATTTAAACTATCTAAAAAGCTATTAAAGTTGTCGTTAGAGTTAAAGGATGGCGATCAATATATACCTACAATTGCTACTTGATTGTCTATTTCACAAATGAGGCAGTTTCCACCCCTAAAATCTGGTTCAGACACTGTATGGTGTATTTCGCACTTTATATAGATCACGACCCCATCGTTCTGATTCGAATTAATCCTTGTGTAATATGAGTCATAACCATTCAGAATCGGGAGCGCATTTAAAGAACTAAGCCAACACTCAGTCAAAAGAAGTATATCAATTTAAATCTTTAAATTATTTAACAAGACCCAGAGTTGATTGAAGTTTTTATTAATGCTACGTACGTTTAGTTGTAATATTTTTAAGCTAGATCCGGTCGTATTGACATATCTAATTGCCTCCTCTGGTAACGCAACTAAAACTTTCTCCAAGCATGGAGTCTAGCTAGTCATTAATATCGTTAATTGTAGCCATTGGTAATGAGAGAATAGTGAACAAGCGGTACCATCACCAGTGCACGACCAGAGCTTACCAGTACATAAAAAGTGTCTGACACCATATTACCTGTTGATACCAACAGGGGCTGACAGTAGGAGGAAAAAGTAAAAACGATAAATATGCAATAATCCATATCCATCATTTGTTTTATTATACAATAGTGAAATTAATACATGTGTATATACTGTATAAACAAGAGATGTATAATATTTAAAGTTCATTATCTGTGTAGTATACGTCTTGGAGGTCTGATTTGGCAATAGATACTCCGACGATTTCGCCAATGCTGCAGACAGTTTTAACTAGGCACTCATTTGATTCTGACTCCAGATGTGGTATGTTTCTAATTTCCGTGCCTGAGGATCTAGTTTTATATTGAAGATCTTGTATCTTTTTTTCGAGGTTCACAATATAATTAGCTTGTTCTTTTCTCTCTTTTCTTAAAGTTTCCACCTCCCTTTTCAGCTCCTCAAATTGGTTGTTTATAAAACCCATAGACTGGATTATATCTGCGTTAGATTTTTTTATTTCTAAATTGGTTGTCTTTTTTTCATTGTTTTGTCTTTTAATATCCGCCAATTCTGACACAAGCATAGATATCAAATTAGTTTGCTCGGGACAGAAGTCTGCGAAGTATAGCTGCAGTGAAATTGATAGATAAACAAAGGAACAGTGTGATAAGGGAACATTGCGGTATGACAGAAGACGTAATGACTAAGATAGAAAAAGGGATGCTTAGATGGTTCGGTCACGTGGAGAGGATGGATGAAAATAGACTGACAAAGAAAATTTATGCGGTAAGAGTAAATGGGCAAATTGGTAAGGGTCGACCTCGACGGACATATACCAATCAAATTGAAGATCTTTTAACAAAAGGCCAGGTTAAGAGTACCCTTAATCGGCGAGCGTGTATGAAAACAATTATGAAAGTTGAAGAAGCGCAAGTTATATGCCAGGATCGTAGCAAGTGGAAAGCCATAGTCTCTAGTACTAGTACCCCGATGGGAGACAGGCGTGATGATATGTATGTATGTGCAGGGCTTGTTTACCGGTTAATTTTGAAACCTAAATCAGTGATAAGTACATTAGGAGCGTTTTATTTATGTTCGGTTTTACCTTAATCTTAAAAAAACCGGTTTTCTTAAAAAGCAAAATCAAATGGGTTTTGAATCTATTTTGCGGTTTTTAAAGGTTTTCATTTCGCTCTTACCGACGACATCGCCACCGCTGGCTTTAAATTCGGCGGATTCGAATTCAACAAATCAGACGTCATTAAAATCGGTCCAACTATTCTTGAGTTATAAGTGGTTGTTAAACTTTGTTTTACTTATTTGGAAGCATCATTATTTCCCTTGCCGCATTAATAAAAAAAGTAATTAATGCGGCAAGTGAAATAAGAAGAACTTTAACTATTGGTGTAGTGAAATTGACCTACGTAAAAGACTGTGAAAATATGTGCAGAAAAAAGGGTGTAAGGGGTCTATCGACATCTTTGGGCCCAAGCCGACCTCACCTACACGTTGTTCATCTGCTGATTGACGGACGAGGCTACGGCGAGCTGGTACTTATTATGTGTACCAGGTGGGACAATTTTTTTTCGTTCCCGTTGTTTCCACCATGCATCCCGCGGAACTAACTGTTGAATTGTGTTCGGGGTTCAGCGGCTGCAAGCCGGGGCTTTGAGCAAGATTTGCTGCAGGAGGTGTGGGACCAGTACGTGTTATGTGGCGTCTAGTGGCAGTGTCGTGTTTATGCTACCCCGGCTATATTGTTGAGGACTGCTTTGATAAAAAGGCCGGTGTGTGCGTATTTGTTAGGGCGGATGTTTGTGTTCGCCGTCTGCTCTGCCTGGAAGACCCATCCTTTTCTGTCCTCTGGCTTCACGTGAATCATGGTTCTATTAGCCAGACCTAGGTTTGCCTTACCGTTCCCATAAAGGGGATATGGAGACGACTTGGCTCTTTGACTACCTCAGCAGGGCGGCAGATGATGCGCCGGTACGGTTTCCGAACGGGGACTTTAACGCACACCATACAGACAGAATGGCTGGGCTCCCTCAAAACTGGCCATGCGGGACGAATCGCCCAAGCGTTCGTTCTCTCGCATGACTTGACACAGTTGGTACGTCAGACCACCTAAATACCTGATGTGGCAAGTCATGCGCCCGCTCTGTTGGACCTTCTGCTGTTGGACCAACAACCCAGCCGAGTATAGTGTATCGGTAAGTGCTCCGTTGGGTACTTCCGATCACTGCGTCACGCGCGCTGAAATGCAGGTGTTATCTCCTGCATGTCCTGCAGTAGCAGCGTGGAGACTGTGGCACCACTCGTCAGCAGATTGGCGGCTTACGTGATTTTTTTGCGTCAATCCCATGGGGTCAGCGTTGCTTTAGAGAAAACACCCCATCGGAGAGCGCCGCTGCTGTTGCTGGAGAGATCAGACTGGGGATGGAATACTACATCCCCTACACTGATATCGCCAGCATCCGCAAAGCTCATCCCTGGTTTGGGCGTGAGTGCGCTTAAGCAGTTCGTTACAAGCAGCTGACTGACTGTATCGCGCCTGGATCAGAGCTAGGGCATCATGTGATCCGAATGTAGCCAACCTCAGACCCGCTTACAACAGAGCCGCTTACAAGGCCTTCATTAGAGCGGATACCCAGCGCATAACGCGGCTTGGCCAGAAGCTTACCTCGCATCCAACGGATAGCCGAGGATATTGGCAACTGGCCAAAGCCGTGCAAGATAACTTCTGCCGACCTTCGCTGCCACCGCTGCGGTACCCTAACGGAACCCTGGCTCATAAGGCTCGAGAGAAGGCCGACTTGTTAGCCAACCTCTTCGCGGTCATTTCCCGAATCGATGACCGTGGCAAGCAGCCTCCAACAGTCACGAGTTGTGGCAATGCAATGCCTGATATAAACATCAGGCAGTGCGACGGGTCCGTTTTGTCGCCCACTCTCTTTCTTCTGCATATCAATGATATGTTGTCCTTGGGCACCATACATCGCTATGCAGATGATAGTACATTACACGGGAGATATGTTAGTCACCCGGCGGCAATAAGACGGATGTTGAGGCTAAGAGGGGACAATTTGTGGCGGAACGCGATCGGAGTCTGGTCGAATTCAATCCCAGGAAAACGCAGGCATGTGCCTTCACTGCAAAATTATCCCCTTTCCGCCCCCTTCCAACTCTTCAGAACACAAATCTACCGCTGCAAAATTTCTTCAGCATTCTGGGGTTGAACGTTCTGTTATATATACACCCTGTATACCATAACCCTTACGTCCCCAGATCCTTTCCTCCAGTCAGCACTTTTGATTGCTCGTTGCATTCGAGTTCAGTTGAACGGTCAGTTCGAGTCTATCATCCGCGCGTGACACTTGCCCTCAAACTCGGGTCCTAAATTGTGAAATAAAAGTTCTCTAAGTTTTAATTTCCTTTTTTAAAAAGGCCTGTGGCCGAATCCTTATAACAATTTGGTGGCAGCGGTGGGATGCTGATGGTGAAAGCATCCCTGGTACGTCTCCGTCTGGGCCCCGAAAATAAAGTGTCAGTGCAAAAAAACAAAATTAACAAATAAAATTAAATAAGTCGAACTCAACCATTGTCTTCCAAAAGTATCCTATGGTGAATCTCCAAGTGTGAAAATCACGCGAATGTGCCTGTGAAATAATTTGATAAATCCCGAAAATCTGTGATTCGATCCTGGGAAGAATTGCATCGAAAAAAAAAAAAGATATATATTCAACTGGGTTAACCAAATACAGCAGCCTTGTTCCTGTGCCGTGTCTCGCTCTGCTCCTGTAACAAGGACTCCGGCAACTACGTGTGACTACTGAAAGGTGATCATGATCCTGTACATTTTCTTCATGCTCCTGTAAGTTCAGTTTCAAAATACTTTTTATGTGAAAGTGCAGTAAAGTTAAATCCTTCCATATCCTAAAAGTGTGTGTGATTTCTCTAGCAAAACAAATTTTTCCTAAGCATAAGAACATTTATTTAAATTATAACTCTCGCCAACTTTATTGTTATCCGTTAAGATAGTTCTAAGAATTTTAGCTCAGTGGCTTATCGCATCCGTCGAGTGTTCGAGACTAGACGATAAGGTGTCTGTTACTCACGGCCGCCTGTTACACCGAAGCTTAATTAGAATCAACGGATTATTAACTTTCCGTTGTGTTTTATATTATTGTTTTTGCTACTTTGTGTGTGCATTTAATAGATTTATAGAAATGGCTACCGGATCACAAACTGCACAGGTAAAACAAGAGAATGCGAACAGTATCGAGATTGGCACTCTATTCAAATTCATAAAACCTTTCGATGGAACTCGAGAATTATTAAATTCGTTTCTGACAAACTGCACTAACGCAATCCAACTGGCTTCCGATACCCAAAAGTCCATCCTATTCAAATATATTTTGTCACAATTAAAGGGAAAGGCCGAAATAGCTTGTTCTATTAAAGAATTTGATTCTTGGGATCAATTGAGTACATTCTTGAAAAATCAATTTGGAGAGAAAAAACACTACGCCCACCTACTGACAGACTTGCAAGAATGCCGCCAGTTAGGTAACGAGCAAGTAAACCAATATGCTTTACGCGTTGAAACTTGTCTCTCGAAACTATTGACCGAAGTAACATTGTCAAATAAAAAGAAATCTGAATTAAGTGGCCGCACAGCCGCAATGGAAGATCTAGCACTCAACACCTTCTTACTTGGCCTTAAGCCCGAAATCTCTAACCTAGCCAGAAGCAAAAATCCTTCCACGCTCAACGAAGCGATTAATGTAGCAGTATCTGAAGAAAAAATCTTAAACCTATTTAATAAACGCAATAACACTAATCGTCAGATCCCGAAACCCAATTTTTCTTTAAGGCCATCTACTCTGAATATGAGCTCAAAGCCCTACCAACAAAAACAATTTGACCATAATATCCAGAATTTATTTTGTAGGTACTGTAAAACTCAAGGTCATACAATTGACAAGTGCCGCAAACGCGAATTTAATAATAATAGATTCAAAGTCCCTCAATCGTCCCAGTTACAACGTCCTAACCAAAACTTTTATAGGCCTCAACCCGCTCGCGTCAACTGTATTGACTATGAGAATGGAGACCTCGAGCCAGAAATGTCTACAAACGTAGAAGAATTTCAAATCAACCAAGACGGAAATAATTTAAACGCTTAGTGGGTCCGCGTAGGTGTCTCGTGGGACCCAAACCGCGATTATTTACCATACCCATATGTAAAAATGACACCTTTTCTACACCCAAGGACCACACGGGTAACCAGCCCCAAGCAAGAGTCCCTATTTCCATACCCAAGGACCACACGGGTAATCAGCCCCAAGCAAGAGTCCCTACTTCCATATCCAAGGACCACACGGGTAATCAGCCCCAAGCAAGAGTCCCTATTTCCATACCCAAGGACCACACGGGTAACCAGCCCCAAACAAGTGTCCCTACTTCCATATCCAAGGACCACACGGGTAACCAGCCCCAAGCAAGAGTCCCTATTTCCATACCCAAGGACCACTCGGGTAACCAGCCCCAAACAAGTGTCCCTACTACGATATCCAAAGACCACACGGGTAACCAGCCCCAAGCAAGCGTCCCTAATACTATACGTAAAAAGCTTATCGGTGACCAGATCCAAACAAATGATTTTCCATGCTTTAAATCAAAAATTAAAACTCCTACCCAAGATAATATGGTATACGAAGTGTCCTGTGTACCAAATAAAACATCCTTACCCAATGTTCTCGTTCAAACATCCGTTTCCAGTAAACCTCTTAAATTTCTCGTTGATACGGGTTCTTCAATATGCCTAATCCAGAATTCCTCTATCCAGTCATACTCCAACCTGAAACTTAAAGGTAACATAATTAAATTAAAAGGCATTAACAGCCGTGAAGAAACCATGTCCACTCTTGGTGATTTCGACATGGACATCATACTTGGTAGAGAATCAATATCTTTTCCATTTCACATAATAGAACAAGGACACTTACCCTACGACGGGATAATAGGAAACGATTTACTCACTCAATTTCAGTGCTCCATTGATTACAACAGACAAATCCTTAATTTAGATAAAAATAAAGTTAAAATTCGCCTGACTGACCCAATCTACCAAGTTCCTCCTCGCTCCGAGATCTTAATAGAATGCTCAGTTACCAACCCTGAACTAAAAGAAGGTCTCATTCTTGATCAAAAATTAAATAACTCCCTATTTATAGCCAACTGTTTAGTTAGTGTAAAAGACAATAAACGAGTTAATCTCACAGTCCTAAATACTTCCGAAGAACCGGTAACCTTAAGCTCCAACCTTCAACTCTCTCTCCAACCTGTCGAATACGAATCCTTTATATCCTGTTTTACGAACAAAACGTGTTTAGATAGAACCAATGAAGTCCTCAAGCTCCTTCGTGTCTCACACCTGAACTCTGAAGAAAGCGAAGCCCTATATGATCTATGTTCCAAGTACTCAGATATATTTCACCTACCTAATGATTCTCTTACCTCAACTGATGCTATCCAACATGAGATTAGAACATCATCTGATCAGCCCGTCAATGTTAAATCATATCGATTTCCCGAAGTACACAAACAAGAAGTCAACTCTCAAATTCAAAAAATGCTTGATCAAAATATAATTCAGCCCTCTTTGTCACCATGGTCTTCTCCGATATGGATTGTTCCAAAAAAAATTGATGCTTCTGGCCAAAAAAAATGGCGCGTGGTCATAGACTATCGCAAATTAAATGATATTACCATCGGTGAAACCTATCCAATCCCAAACATCGTTGAAATTCTTGACCAATTAGGCAATTCCAAATATTTCTCAACTCTTGACCTTGCTTCAGGGTTCCATCAAATTCAAATGGCACCCCAGGATGCTTGTAAGACCGCATTTAGCGTCCCTCAAGGCCATTTTCAATTTTCTAGAATGCCATTTGGTTTGAAAAACGCTCCGTCAACATTTCAGCGCCTCATGAATAACGTCCTTACTGGTCTGCAAGGAGAGCGCTGTTTTGTGTACCTAGACGACATTGTTTCGTATTCCCATGACCTTTTTAGCCATATACAAAATCTGGCTTCCATTTTCCAACGACTCCGTTCATTCAATCTTAAATTACAACCCGACAAATGTGAGTTCCTAAGAAAGGAAGTTGGATATTTAGGGCACGTCATCACTGAAAGTGGTTTGAAACCCGATCCTAATAAAATTAAATCAGTTGAAGAATTTCCAATCCCCAAATGTCCCAAAGACATAAAATCCTTTTTGGGTCTCATCTCCTACTATAGACGTTTTATTCCAGAATTTTCAAAATTATCCAAACCCCTTACAAACCTTCTGAAAAAGGATGTTCCCTTTGTTTGGGCAAATGAACAGCAACTTGCGTTTGAATCGCTTAAAGCAAAATTAGTCACTGCCCCAGTCCTGATCTATCCTGATTTTACAAAACCTTTTAACCTTACCTGTGACGCATCCAATTATGCAATATCTGCTATCTTATCGCAAGGTCCTGTCGGAAAAGATCATCCAGTTGCTTATGCATCCAGAACTTTAAATAAATGCGAGACAAATTATAGTGTAACAGAAAAAGAGCTGTTAGCGATAGTCTGGGGTTGCAAAACCTTCAGACCATACTTGTTTGGCCGTAAATTCGTTATCATTACTGACCATCGCCCTTTGAAATGGCTTTTTAACCACACTGACCCCAGTAGCAAATTGCAACGCTGGCGTCTTCAACTCCAAGAATTCGAATACGAGATTGTATATCGCAAAGGCAAATTGAATTCAGCTGCTGACGCTCTTTCTCGCTATCCTGTAAACCCAGTATATCCTACAAACCCTACGAATTTACCAAATGATGAACTTACCGACCTCGGTCCATTAGATATTAGTCCCTTTGGTGGTGGATCAAATGACTTTAGTCCTCTAAATCTTCCAAGTCCTGAAAATTTACCTGATTCTCTTCTTCCTCCTATCTCTATGCCAGATAACCCAAATCCAACACCCCGATCCACACCTTTGTCTGACATTCTTGACCCTATCGTGGAAATGGAAAATGAAACTCAGCCTTTTATTAGTAACCAAGACCCTGTCTTACAATACCCTTTTGATGATCCGCAACCCTCTACCAGTACCCAAGAACCAATGACTTACTACCCTAATCCTGAAGTAGATCTTAATACTCCTAACTTACCTGATCCCGATGATACTTACTCGAAGTTCTTGAAAACACCTTCGACTGTAAAATATAATACGCCAATAATTGAACATAATGATCGCCTAATCAAAAGTCAAAACAAAATATTAATAATACCCACATCTCTTGATCTGGATGAGTCAAACCCATATGTTCAGGAGATTTTATCAAACTCACCCGAATCCGATTCTTTCAATAACTCAGATAGAACTCTACTATCCTTTAAATCTCTTTTACATAATGATAAAAAATACTACTTCCTTTTTACAAAAGTGCATCACTTTGACACTTGCTCATATAACGAAATTTTCCAATCACTAAGAAACATCCGAAATCACCTGATTTCTGAAAACGAGTCTATTGACAAAATTAGCATAACCGATTTTAAGAATCCTTTTGACAAGCACACGTACATAAGGATTTACAATATGCTGGCACACTTATTTCATAATACACGTATTCAAGTGCATATATATCGCGATAAAATATATTATCCTAGTCCCTCTGAAGTACAGAAGATCTTGCATGAAAATCATGATATCCCAATTGCCGGCCATCTCGGCTCCAACAGAATGTTTAATAAAATCCGCGAACAATACTATTGGAAAAATATGCGTACAGAAATAGAGAATTACGTTAAAAACTGCACGTCTTGTCAAACAAATAAAGCTCTTAGAAGAATAAACAGAGCACCAATGCAAATAACAACCACTTCCATAGCCCCCTTCGAAAGATTGTCTCTTGACATAGTTGGTCCTCTACCTGAATCTGGTCCTGCCAAAATTAAATACATCCTTACTCTTCAAGACGATCTAACCAAATTTTCTGCAGGATATCCCATCCGCAGTACTACTGCTGAAGAAACCAGTGATTGTCTCATTCATTTTATTTCCTTATTTGGTATACCGAAAACTATCCTTACCGATCAAGGAACCAATTTTACTGCCCAGATGTTTAAAGACACGTGTAAATTCCTAAAAATAAAACAGTTGTGGTCTTCTCCTTACCACCCCCAAACACAGGGTGCTTTAGAAAGAAGCCATTCAACACTAAAAGAATACTTGAAATCGTACATATCTCAAAACCAAGATGACTGGCCCAAATATATCTACACAGCTATGTTAGCATATAACACGGCCATCCACTCTACAACCAACTATACTCCTTATGAATTGGTTTTTGGTCATAAACCTATCCTTCCTAACTCAATTTACGAATCTGCTCCGAGTGCTACTTACCCTGATTACATAAGGATGTTACAACATCGTCTAAAATTCACACGTGAAAAGGCCATTGAACACATAAACAAGTCCAAAGAAGCTTCCAAAACCTACTATGACAACCATAGTCGTGTAGTAAGCTATAATATCGGTGACTACGTCTTTATAAAAAATCATCTTCGATTACGAAAAGCCTTATCTCCTATTTGGAAAGGCCCTTATAAAGTCATCAAAATAAATGGTAGAAATAGCCTAACATTATTAATAAATAGGAGACATGTAGTACATCACTTTGATGAAATAAAACTAGCTCGTAGAGCTGACACTTAATTACTTACATAAACCTTAACTTTAACTTAATAACTTCTTAAAATATATATAGTTATCACTGTAAATTACAAAATATCGTAATCTTAACTATAAGTATAAAATATAAATATAATACATCAGTATAAATATAAGCTACTTAATCATATTAATCGAATAAACGTATAAAGTAATAATATAAATATTACTAATCATAAATATATATATTCTAATTTACATTACTAAACCCTAGTATAATGTCTACTAATATAATTATAACTTCCACGTAACATTACAAATAAATTAAATAAATATCCCCTAATATCTATATAACTTACCTTAAAAGTTAATTATAATAGTATAACGTCAATTAACGATATTAAATCATAGTATAACACACACTAATCTAAGTACAACTTTCATTAAATAATTAAATGCCAAAATACTATCTATTAAAATAAATTAATATTACTTAGTATAATAAAATTCTAAGTTATAAAAGCAACTTTATTGCAAATTATCATTAAAATTAGATTAACTTACTTTAATTATACTATAATAACCGGATAAAACCAACTTATAAATTACTCCTTGCAGTTCCCTGTCCTCTGCACAGGAGACCTTCATCGAAACAGCAATGAACACTTCCGGAATATACTTCGATCCAGTTGGATCACTTAAAATAGTTAACGGACATTTAAGTATTTTAATCCCAATCGATGTTTCCTACTTATTGCCACACATTAAAAACTTAAACGGTGTGATAGGCAGGTCAAAGTTCTTTTGTAAACAAAGTGAAGTGTATTCGAATGTCGAATGTGCTAACTTACACCAGCCGTTATCAATTAGATATAAGGACATAATTCGAGACTTTGATTCAATATCACATTTAATTGAATCCAGGTCGAAAAGGTCAGCCTGGTTTGGTGGAATTGGTACTGTGTTTAAACATGTTTTCGGCACCATGGACGAAGACGACGCTATTCAGTACAGTAACGCTATTGAACTCATTGAAAAAGATCAAATTACATTATCTAAGTTAGTAAAGCAAAATATTCTTATCATAAACTCAACGATTTCAGCATTTAGAGATACTTTGAATAAAATCAACACCAACGAACAGCAGTTAAATAGCGCTATTGATACTCTGGCACAATCTCAAAGGAATCTTTCTGTCATTTCTGATAAATTAGTGTTAAGGTCAAATATATACGAAATTATTAGTATTTTAGAGAGCAGCCTCCTAACATTGTCATTCAAAATAGAAGACATTATTAATGGAATTATGTTCAGTAAATCAAATATTTTACATCCTTCTTTAATAACCCCAAAACAATTGTTTACAGAACTTGTTGAAAACTACAGATTTTTAGCTGATTATCATCAACTTCCTTTAAGTCTATCGCTCGAGAATATTTATACCTTAATGAATATTTCTGAAATTGCTAGCTATTACAATAATAACAAAATTGTATTCGTTTTACCTTTATAGAAACATTCCTTACCCTGTTGCTTTAATTAATAATACATATTCCACCATAATTCCATCAACTAAATTTATAGCTGTAACTAGAGATAGGTCTTATTATTGTAAGTTTGATAATTTACTAGATTGTAAAACTGTTTATAATTCTAACTATATTTGTAATAACCCCTATTTATATTCTAGTTCTACCACTCCGATCTGCGAATCGGAAATAATTTCAAAAACTTTGAAATCCGTACCCAACATTTGTGATACTAGATTCCTCAGAGGCAATTTAAATATTTGGCAACCACTTTCTAATAATAAGTGGATATATGTAATCACAGAACCTTCTAAATTGTCGATAGATTGTAACTCCACAAATACCGAAATAACACTGTCACATATAGGCATATTAAACTTACCTTTGAATTGTATAGCTTATTATAAAGATTCAAGGTTAATACCAAGATATTCGAAAATAATTAAAATAAACACAATCCAACCTGATTTCAAATTAATTAACGATTCCTGTTGTAACTCAGAAACTCTTTTGAGAACTAACTCATCCATCCCTTTTCTAAATCTAACCAGTCTTAACCTTGATTCTATCTTCACTCATCAATACATTAAAGATTCAGCCCACATCATAAATGACCTTGATAAAATTATTGAAAAGCCTCATATTGTTTTATATGGAAACTACTATTCTTATGCCACGATTGTCATTTCTGTTATTGTTCTAATATCATTATTAATTGTTTTTTACAAATTTGTAAAATCCGGCACCTGTCACCGCCTCGTAAATAAACATAGAGTCCAAACCAAGATTGAAACCCCAGAAGAACTTTCAGAAGTCGCTGAAACCCCCTCTTCATCAGCTGAACCCAGAATCCGTTCCTTTACATAAACTTAACCCTTTAGGGGTAAGTTTACTCTTATCCCCGGGGCTGTTATATATACACCCTGTATACCATAACCCTTACGTCCCCAGATCCTTTCCTCCAGTCAGCACTTTTGATTGCTCGTTGCATTCGAGTTCAGTTGAACGGTCAGTTCGAGTCTATCATCCGCGCGTGACACTTGCCCTCAAACTCGGGTCCTAAATTGTGAAATAAAAGTTCTCTAAGTTTTAATTTCCTTTTTTAAAAAGGCCTGTGGCCGAATCCTTATAACAGTTCGTCGACAGCTTAATAATAAAAATTATATCGAGGGGTGCATCAGCTTGGCCTCTCGCAAGGTCGAAGTTCTTAACAGGGTGAGGCGGATTTTCACGCCGGAACAGTGATGCTGATTATATAAGTAAGTGTCAGTTTCTTCCGTGAGTGGAATGCTGCTCACATCTCTGGGATGGCACCGCCAAGTACCTGCTTGAAGCTCTCGACGCGTTGTTCTCAGCGACGTGCCATCCGCATCATAGACTGTCCAGAGGTTACTGGCAGTCTTGAACCGTTTGCCCAGAACGGTCGCCAGCTTAACTGCATTTTACCGCATCTACCACGGTGAGTGTTCTGAAGAGCTCTTCCAACTAGTCCCACCAGTCCCCTTCCGTTCCCGAACAACACAGGCAGAGATGTCATCCTTTCACTGTAGACACCATCTTGCTCAGAAAGGAAAGGTCCTTATTAATGAGTAGGAGAATATACCTCTATACCGCTTGAGGAACTTGGTTTTTAGTATGCCTGATCGCATACAAACCTTGAGAAAAGTCCGTGGAGGAAACACAAAGTACTAAAATAATGAGGTGTCCATGTCTTTTTATAAAAAAATTACTAAGAGTAAATTTTTTTGTTTGAAAGAAGTTCCTTAATTTGAGTTATCTTTTCATATTCAAATAAAGAAAAGGATATTTTTAATAAACTGTGGTTATTAAAATTACTTTCAGATTCTCTTTAATTCAAAGACATAGCATGTGTAGTTATAAAGTTATTTGAAAAACAATGAGGTGATCCTTTATTTTTGCGGACGAGTGTATTTTTGTAGATATCGCTTAAAGAAATATAAACTTTCTGAGTTCAATCAAACAAAACAAACTAGCTATGCCGACGCGTGAACGCGTCGTGTCGCTCTGGATTACACCGGTTTATTAAGGTTTTAGGTACCGCTTTCATTTTGGACGCGCTCCGAACGAAACCTTAAGTAAAAACTGGTTTTAACCTTTATTTACCGGCATTTTTTAAACCGGTTGAAACCGGTTTAAAAAATACCGGCTCTGTGTATGTGTTCTATTAAAATAGCGTAGTTTATCAGTAGGTAAACCACGATTACCCTCTGAAGTTCCAAGTACATCCATTCTTCAAATGAGTATTTAAGTTTCTGAAATAAGCACTTGTATTTGACCGTAGCTCAAACAAAAAAACTAACGTTAGTACTGACGCGAGGCCTGAGAGGCCGCGTCGTAATTTAAGGGTATTACCTCGCTCAAATCCCAAAAACAAGGTAAGTTTAAAGAAGATTGCAGATGAATCCGTTTGTGCGTTTCCCTTATAAAAAATATATGGTATATTTAAGGTCACCACAAATACATTGTATTGTTTAAAATTTTAATAAACTTTCCAATAATTTGATAAAAAATCTTATTAAATAGGTCCTTTTTAAACCTAAATTGTAAATTTTCTCTGAAACTGCTAAATAGTTAGGCATGAATTTTGTATCAACAAATATGTACTGATATTTCACAATTTGTAGTGCTTTTTTTTCTAATTTCTTTTAATATTTTTAAATTATGAATAAAAACCCGAAACCTCACCAGCACCCCGCTTGAAGCACCCCCGCTAAGGCCTGTGACGGTACTCGGGACGCGTTACTTCAGTGTCTCGATGACTCTTGTGACGGGTGGACTGGACTTTCCACTATACGCGTGTTATTTTTTCCAAATAAAATCTAAAAGTCCACGTTTTGAATGTTTTATGAATGAAATCTTGTTGTATATAGTACAAATATAACAATTTCGTAAAACAACATTAGTAATTAAGTTTGTAAATATATTTAAGGTAGTTTGTAATTTCGTTTTGTTTTTTCAACCGATCATAGAGTAAGCCTGACTATGCCTAAATATAAGAATAAAAGTAAGGTGAAGCGTGGCCGAGCTCTCCAAAACTATTGGTAAGTACCTACCCTATTGAGTACATTATTTATATTGTGATTATTTTTTATCGTTTTAAGCTATCTTGAGAATTTCGAATGACGGAGGATGGAGACCTTGGTGACTGATGATGTCACCTACCTGATGGTGGACTACGAAGGTGGGTATACGAACCCAGTGCCGACGCTACGTAGAACCAGCGTGTTTGGACTCATTCGAAAGATCTCATGGAGACCTTGGTGACTAATGATGTCACCTACCTGATGGTGGATTACGAACGTGGGTATATGATCTCAGTGACGGCGCTACGTTGAACCAGCGTGTTTGGATCCATTTGAAAGAGGTCATGGAAACTAAGGTCACAGGAAAAATAATCTTTTTTTAAAAAAACCTAGTTAAAATTCCTTTTAGTTTTTTTACGGTGTAAATATGGCTATTATCACCAAACTGTAATAGCAAAAAATATTACTTTAGCTCATTTAAGTTATTATTTTTCAGGCAATTAAGAAACCAGCAAAACTCGAAAATCACAATATCAGGAACTTCAGCCATTAACAGATACACACGATCTGTCTAGTATGGCAGTTGATGAGGGAGCAGAGCAAATTATGCCGGTAACTTATTGTGTTTGCTTACACTGCGGTATATGTTCGATAGTTTCCCTAGCTAATTTAATTTGACACTGCATTGTTAAAATGTTTGTTTTAGGTTGAAGAAGATAAAGAAGATTTACCAAATTTGATTATTGAAGAACAAGAATCACAAGCAGAAACAAAAAATATATCTGGAAGACGAATTATAGATATAGCTATATACTTCTTTTCCAAAATACAAGAAATAGGCGGCCATGGTGCTTTTAACTGTGGTATACAAAGTTTGAAACTTATAGGAGAGAAACGTAGACGAAACAGAAGACGAAAATATGTGCGTACTTCAAGAAGAAAGCCTACATGCACCACCTTCACCAACACTTATCCCAATAAATGCCCAACCGACCTGTTCACGATATTTAAATTTCAGTGACTTTTAACGGGAAGAGTTTGAGATTTTGTCATTATTATACAATTAATTAATAATTATAATTGTAATAATTGCTTGACAGTGGTAAAGAAAATAAAGGTGATTATTTATAGCTTACTGTTTATTTTGATAATAACCCTAACTATTTCCGTTACTGAGAACCAATATCCACTTACCTGGTCATCATCAGACCTTCAGAATGTACCATGTAGTATCACCAGTGCTCAATTAGATAAATGTTGAAAGCTAGGTCATCCTTACTATTTCTGTTACTGAGAACCAATAAGCACTTACCTGGTCATCATCAGACCTTCAGAATGTACCATGTAGTGGCACCAGTGCTCAATTAGATAAATTTTGAAAGCTAGGTCATCCTAACTATTTCCGTTACTGAGAACCAATAAGCACTTACCTGGTCATCATCAGACCTTCATTATGTATCATTTATTAGAATGAAAGCTATGTCAGCAGGCATATTGCATCGTGTAGTTAAAAATAAATTATGATGTAGACAAATAAATATAAAATATAAACTATGATAGACTAGAAAAAGACAAGACTACAAAAACCAGACGAACAAAATTTATTAGACCTCTCAGAGAGCAAATGAAATAGGCAAAAACGATAACAACTCTGCGACACATCTGTGTTCTTGTATAATCTTCAGTTCGTTTTTTTTTGTGGTACGGTCGTTGGTCGGTAGGTGGCGCCAAAAAACAAATACTAGTACAGGGATCAAATCTTCAAGGTCAACGGGCACAGTAATGACCTTAAAATCGAAATACTGAAATTGTATTCGCCGGCACTACTACCACACTCAACGGCGTCGGTGCACCTAAACTCGCAGCTACTGAGGAGCACGGCTCTCCTGCGCGGGAAAGGGGTAAATCTAACAACTTATCAACCCGCCGAGGCCTTATAGGCCTCACGTCGGTACTTAAAGGTTAATAATAGTGAGATGGTTCTCCAACCGACTAAATCGACACACACATACACACAAACCAAGTGAGTACTTATGTGTTTAAATCCCACACAGCTGTGTATAGCCAGGCAACTGATAAATCCTGGAGAGTAAATATATCCTTGGACCCAAACCAGTCTTCGTCTTCATCACCTGCAGATCCCTACTCGTTCTTCGGGGGTTAATTATTCCATATCGTATAGAGATGTGCTTGCTGGATCTAAAGTAGGTACTGTAATAATACCTAACTAATTTGAAATGCATGATCTAGTTAGTAGGCGGTGTATATATAATTGTAACAGAATATTAATGTCTGTCGACACAATCTGGGTTGCTAATCTAGTCACAGTTGAAATCTTGACTGACTATGCGTAGATAAATGAAGCTGTGTAGGTACTAGATTTGTTTTGCACTACCTGGTACCTACCAAATCATAATTTGGTAGAATCTAAATCTATAAAATAGACATTATGACACATGAAATAGACATTAGTTAACTAATGTAATAGTTTCTCTTATAGATACTTTATATTTAAATAGAGTTTAATTCTTGAAGTTCGAATTTGACACTAATGTTGGATGTTATAATATTTGTTTGTGTTAAGAGTGCATTGAGTATTCATATTTAATTAATTTACTTTATTAAGATACAACAGTTTCGCTCGAAAGTCTGCCATTGACTAGTCGCAACTATTTTTTAAATTTGGGCAAACCTGATTTCACAACGATAAGTCACTACATGCTTAATGCGAAAAGTCTAATAGTACATAATTGCAGCTATTAAAAGTAAATCTGAGACAATATAATATATTTATTCAATACATGCTAAGTGCGAACAATCTATAATACAAAATTGCAGCAAATTATGGTAAATCCCACATACAACCTTAACTGTTAGCTATCAAATGATGAATACAATAGTGATTGTATTCCCTCGTCAGGAATTTGTGTCTCATTTAGACATCAGATACAAAGTCGATCAATATTTAATAAACCAAATCGAAGTCTCTTTGTGATGGATTAGAACGAAAACTGATTGGACAGACCCTTAATACCCCTAATACGATTCCAAAGGTTGAATAACGCGGTTATCTTTAAAGAAAACTCGTTTTCAGTACAAACGGTACTGTCAAGGGTTCTGTAGGTTTATATTGGTAAAAAGTTTTACAAAACATGAATTTGAAAAATGAAGTAAATAATTGCTTTTAAATAATATTTAAAGGTACCTATTTGATTATGAATATACTATAATTTCTAAATTTCTAATCGGAAACAAGGACCAGAAATTTTACTGTTTCTATAATCTTAACGAGACGTAAAACAACATACCTAATATGGCACTTAGTATCTAAGTTAAATTATTTTCTACTAAATAAAAATATAGATAATTAATTATCGAAATTTTCCGTTCTAGGTATGGATGAGATAAAACATAGACAATTGTTGTAATGTTTTACTTATGTATTAATTAAATATTTATCTGTTTTTGTTCAAATAGTGTTAATGTCGGTACTTACGGACGTTTAGAGTCTAGGAATATATTATAGTGGACATATTTTATTATGTACTTAAAAAACCTGGGTATGTCAGCAGATGCATGAAAGTAAATTGAATGCTGTGGAGATGCGATCATTTCGAAAATTGTGCGGCGTTACTTTGGCCGACCGAATACGTAACGAAGTGATACGCAATATGGCAGGTTTGAATGAAAGCGACAGCGTTAAGCTAGAAAAGAGCGTGCTCCGTTGGTTTGGACACGTCCAACGAATGAGTGAGGAACGATTGACGAAGAATATACCGACCCCTCCGGGCAATAAGTCTGTAATCGCAAAAAGCAAATTTTATAGGAAAAATGATTTACTGTTTTTGTTGAATTACTTTCCAACCAGTGGGAGTATTGACATCATTGATACACGAAATAAAAGCTAATTTTTTTTTGAAATAGTATTTAGCTATCAGTTTCAAACTACATGCTTCTAATAAGCTACAATTTGAAAAGAAAGATCTTACAGTTTTAAAAAACGTTCTATGGTCCTGTAATAGTAACTGACCGGATTATTGTGGTAATTTTTTGATGAGTGTTGATACGTACTAACATACTGCGGACTTTTATAACGTTATTTTGTATAGCAACAAGTGATCATAATATATCATAACCAAGTTATTGTAGTAATATTAAAGAGCAAAAAATACTGTACAAGTAAATTAGAGGGTTGTTTCCGGAAATATTACAACAATATTTTTTAGTAACCATTCAATCCCAAAAATATTTGAGTATAAGAAACTAAGGTATTTTTAAAAAGATAGTTCAAAATAAATAGATTAATCATTTTTATTGCACTAAACAATATTTCAGTAAATCTTACACATATTTTAAACATAACCTGCTTAACAAATTAAGAAAAACAGTCACAAAATTTAATATATACAAGGAAGAAGTCGGAAGCAAAATTGCTCTATAGCCCCTAAGGCTAGACCTAGACCTAAACCTAGACCCTAAGATATACGGGTGAATTTTACACATACAATCCTTACGATATCAAGCCAGTGCTTCTTGGGCGTTCCCCTCTTACCGGGGCACGGAGAAGACGGCATGGTCAAAAATTTGACCTATCTGCATTGTTACGGACATGAAGACTGCGGTTGAGGTAGTTCTTACGCGGTCCAGCCGCATGATTCCACACATACTCCCCAGCATTTTCATTCCGTAATTTGCAGCTCCTGCTTGTGTTGCTTCAATAATGATTACACCCCACTGGCATGGCAATATAACATGCCTAATGATGCTTTATTAGACCTGTCCCTTCAACCTCACTGACATTTTAGGGTTCCAATTGACATCAGCCCTCAACCGCCACTTAGCCCATGAGGTAGCAATGCGTGACATGACGTGTGAAATACAGATCCCAGGTATTTAACCTGGTCCTTGCCCTAGACCAGATGCAGTCTATGGAGGTTGAATCTGTAGAGTTTAACGCCAAGTATTGAGCTTTAGTAAAGTTTAAAACCACCACTCTTAAGCATCTCCGTCCACGTTTTCACACGTTGCACCAAACTGCCCTCGTCCGCGTCCGCCAGCGCTACATCGTTAGAATTCTTAATAAGCCATGGATGCTGCATATTTGATTCTTTTAAACAGAAATGGACAGAGTGGAATGTTCTGTGCTCTGGTGTACTCCGTCCATGTGGGAAAGAGTGTTAAAGCCGTGCGCCAAAGCGATCAGAACCACAGAATAGTGGTGCAAGCGCCTAGAACCTTTGGACATCAGTGCCCACCAGATCATCGTTCCAAGAACACAGTCGAAGGCATTCTTTACGTCCACGAACAGAAAGTGCAGACTCTTCTTCCTGTACGAGTATTTGTTTGTCTCTTTGTCCTGTATTTCTCCAGTAATGAGAACAGGGGTCCTGTTTTTGTTCTAATGATAGGATCCTTAGAACAAAAACTGGGTCCGTAGTTTTATTACCAGGGTTAAACCCATATTGATACTCCAAAAGAGTACACTTCTGCTAGATACGGAGGTTAATAATCTTCTCTAAATGTTCATGCCACGGTAGCTACCTCATTTCTACACCGACCGCTTTCCATTTGAACACTGGAGTAATAATACTCGGCCTTCATTGACTGGGAATCTCTTCGGTGAAGAGTACGTGGTTTAACTTGATATAATCGATAGAGTTTTCATCGACTCCGATAGCTTTTTAAATCATCATGCAGCGAAGAACAGTCTAGACTTCTGCATAATTTTAAAGTTGGCATTAGTCCTTGATTCGGAGACTGCACCTCTTAATATTGCTTATTCAGCAGGTCGTGGAAGACCGAGTGCCATCGCTCTTTCATCACGAGTTTTTAGCATAGCAGGTTACCATTAGGATTGTTTACACAGCAGCACTTGAAGGTATTCGACTTATCCGGATACTGGTATTCCCCATGTTTTTGTACGCTACCGAGTCCTGAATGAACGCTGCAAGAAATTGAGGAAAAGAAAATAGAAGCACTGGAAATGAGGTGCTGGAGGAAAATACTTAAAGTGACGTGCATATTACAGATATTATGTTGTAAAAATGTTTGTTACTTTCTATTACCGATTTATGTTCTTTAAATTTAATACGAAATAAATATCACATTATATGCGTTTACCGGCAATCACTATAAAATTTTCACCACAATAAACTGGTAATAGCAACTTACCGAACATCAAAAAGAAAAACACTTTTGTATCAATGTATGACGAAGTTTTTTTCTGGTTATTCCTGTGTTGACATGTTTCCATACAATAAAGTGGTAATTGCAAATATCTTCGTTAATATCAGTAGGAAAATTCTGAAAAAAATTACGGACATGTGTCCCGACCCATAGATGCCGAATTTCGCATAACAATAAAAAGTCCATAATAGCACATTACCGACCTATTGTTCGGGGGGTCGATATATTGTGCGAAAGTAGAGGGTAGAAGAAGTCAGGGTAGGCCGAGACTTACATATGAAGACCACATGAGAAGATTGCTCAAAAACGGAAAGGTCAAAAGTACTCGGATACCCAGACGTGCGTGTATGAAGCGATTGATGAATCTTGAAGAAGCGAAAGAAGTATGCATGGATCGCGAAGCCCGGCGATCTGTCCTCTCTGACTACCCCGTCGAGACGATATTGACGATACAGCGTGAAGATAGTTACTTAAAAAATATCTCAATTTGCTGTCTATGGACACAGCAAGGCATTCATAAACTGCCGGGAGACCTAAAGTTATCCTTTTCAGATCTTACTCGGGACTGGACGGCTGCCCGCACTGGATATTTGGATTTGTAAGAGGAGAAAGCCGCGTAACCACGCATAAACTTATTCCACATAAACAGTTTGGTTAATCAACAAGCAATCACACTTAATCAAATTTAAACCAGAATCCAGCATAATTTTCAATAATCTATTTTGGATATAATTTGTTTATTTTCTATGCACAGCACTTTTTGGATCCGCCTCTATAATGTAGGTACCTATAAAGATCAATCTGCAGTGGCCTGTTGGGCGTTTAGTATGCATGTCACGTGGAGTCTGCAATCAGATTGCTAGCGAGCCCTCTAATAGTATCTCTTGTTCTCAAAATAACGGCACAATCCACTCGTTAGAGCATTTTTGTGGTTAGATAAATTATACAAAACTAGCCCCCAACTTCGCCAGCGCAAATAATCCAAATCGGTCATTGGCTAGCAAAGAAAATTTAATTTACAAATGTTGAAACACATGTTTAAATATTTTGAATAACGACAGAGTATTTATTTCAATAGATTATGATATATTTTGATTCCCTATACAAAAATTAGCACCTTTTCATTTTTATTGTATCCAATTGAACCTAGGCCAATTTAACCGTAGTTAAATTGTTATAGAATTGAACCCAATATGAAAATTTTATAAATTTTAAAATTTCATAAAATTGGTTAGATTGTCCTAGAATTGAACAAAATAAATACCTACTAAAATTAATGTGAAAATTTTATAAAGTTTAAAATACTAGGTTTTTAAATCTCATAAAATTTTCACATTTCTTTGTTTCCCATAAAACTCTGTTGCCCTTATTCATCACACCAATGTTATATTTAAAAAAAAAATCGACTCTTTTATACGGGTCCATTCCTCATTAGAAATAAAACAGAACCCTTATAAGATCACTTTCTTGTCAGCCTGTCCGTCTGGACATCTGTCCATATGTTAGTCCGTGTGTCACCATCGATTTTCTCAGGAACGAGTGGACCTAGCAAAGTGAAATTTGTACCAGATGCTGAGGTTTATAGTCCCTGTTGCGTATATAAAAATCAAGGTCCTGAGTCAACACGATAAAAAGATATGAGCAAATTCAGATTTCCGCGAAAACTTGTAGATAAGCTTACCAGAATTTACCCAACTTGTCAATGTTTTTTATCTTTACGATTTTACCTTTACTTGTGCTATAAGACCATACTTTTAAACAAAATTGTCAATTCTAGGTCAACTGGATTTACCCTATAGGTTTTGAAAACCTAAATGGTAGTTTCCGTTAACCTATTGAATCACGAAATTTGGCATAAAGCAAGGTCTTACAGCACAAGTAAAGGAAAAAAAGTTAAGGAATAAGGGGTATCCCCATATATATCAGTATAAACCAATTAACATAGACCTCTAGTATGGGAGTTTATTAAATTTGGAGGTCGAGCTTAATTGGCTATACCTCAAATGAGGTACTCATTTTATTATGACGGTATAATGGGTAGGTGCAGAACACAGATATAGAAGAGTAAGCAGATCAAACGTTTGCGAAAAATAGCGTAGCCTATTTCACACATATAAACAGGTAGCTTAATCCAGGGTCGCATTCAGCTATCATTTAATAAATAACCGTGTTGATAGGTTATTAGTAATGAAATGAGTCGGCAATAAAGGAGTTTCAAATCGAACCAACAACATGCTTTTTGACACATTATGACATAGATTTCGAAACCCGATTTTGAACAGCAATTTAATAAATAAATATTGAGGGACACTTGTGCTATGGAATCTCGACAACTGATAAACATACTTATATATTTATAAATACATAAATATTATACATAAGAACACCCAAACTCCAAAATAAATATTTGTGGATCACACAACTATTTGTTCTGACCCGGGTATCGATCCCGGGACCTCAGCACAGCAATCGCATACACCACCACTTACGCCACCGTGATAGACGATAATCGATGCAGTGAATCGCGGCATAGGTTTTAGTAGGTATGTACAAAGTAGACCATTTGTAATACTCCAGCAAAATGTCAAGACCAGGCATAATCAATGACGATAAAGTAATTCCATTATTTTAAGTTTAGGGTACCTACTGCTTGAATTATAATACTATGCACCTCGTGAAAATCACAGGCGATGGGGGTGGGCCGGTGCTAGCTCCTTTGATCTTGACCTTTCCAACAGCATTAATGCGCACACGTACTTTGTCCATTGAGACATGCTATACTTAACGAAAAAGAGACCTAGGACTCCTTTGAAGCAAACCCATGGCGCAGCTCGACAGTATAATGCTGACAGAACCAGCTCCGTAACAAATTGACAAAAATAAAAGACACGTCAGTGATTAGGACCTTAGCTATCTACTCCTGGCTATTTCCTGGTGTATAAGACTTACGCAGTATTCGTGAGTGATGGGATGCCAAATAATCCTGCAGTTGTGGTAGATAACAATCGCAAAAATATGACACCTGCACAGTGGCGTGCATAAGGATTTCGGATAGGGTATGCACTTACCCGAAAACCCTGCAAAAAAGTGATCTCTATGAGGTAAGCTAGCGTTTTTACACTTCAAAATAAAAAAAAACCAAACTACAAATATTTATCTATTTATACTTATCATTAATGAGTTATCTCGAAAGGCGTGGTAGAGGCATATACATATACACGTAACAGGTGGTGAGCCTATTGCCGCGTTGAAATGGACAGGCGCAGGTTGTGGCGACCTGCTATTGAAATTATTCAAACCTTGGCTTCTAATTTGACGTAAAGACTGCCATACTGGTATCCGGGACCAACGGCTTAACGTGCCCTCCGAAGCACGGAAACGCTTGCGTTAATTGCGAAATAAGCAAAAATAAATAAATAAAATTACTTACATACTTGAAAATTATTTAAATCTGAATATCCGTTAAAGGTCCAAACTTTATTTTGATCTTGTTCAATATAATTTTTAAAATAATTTATTTGTGTGCACAGCCTGCTAGCCAGATTTACGTAATTATCTTAATACTTGTTATTAAAAGAAAGTACCTAGTGGTATTACCCTTTAGATCCAAATCGTAAACAACGTCCTTTAACAATTATTTTATTTTTTTTATCAAACACGAGTTTTAGATTTATTAAACACACATCACCAACACAGATCTCACAGCTATAATTTTAAATATTTCACAGTAATTCTAGAAGGTTAACAAATTAAATAGATGCGTTCGAAATCACTCGAAAGATATGTGAAGTGAAACTATATTACGACAATAATAAGCAAGTAAATTAAATAGGCTTAACACATCCACCAATTATTCTGATTTTGAATCGGTCGCTTTGTCAAAGAAGCACTGCTTAAATCATGTGTAATAATTTCTTACACAATCGTTCAATTTACTCACACAAACAAAGTATTCACTGTATTCATACGACTCCTGAGTAGGCAAGATTGCATCCTGCTTACAGCCGGCGCGCGGCACGGTGGCGTTGGGATCGACGCGTGACATATTATGTACTAGTTGTTTGTTTATTTCGCTGAAGGACTCATAGATGGTAGGGGCACAATACACACATCTGATAATTTTATTGCGTATTTAGTATTATACAACTTGTTGTTTTTAAATAATAGATTTAGATTATATAGATTGGGCTAGGGTATGCAGTGCTTATTTGCATTTATGAAGCGCACGCGCCTGCCTGCATGCCCATATTTCTTATTATCTTCGCCAGGAAAAATACTGTCCTACAGTATCTAAAGATAAGGATTAAAATAAAAAACAGTAATTTAAAAAGTTATTTCTTTTTAATCAATACAATGATTATTTTACAGTTATTAATTAATTCTTACGAGCTCACAAATATTAACTAAAATATGAAGTTAGTAAAATCTTTATTTTCTTACGACGAAACTCTGTCTTTTGGTAAGCTTAAATAGGGACATACTGGTTAATACGCAGAGACCCTTGAGAATTTTTGACCGTTGGGACTTATCTAATAGGAAATGGGACCCTCATTCGAACATATAGCTGTAGTTGGGAGAGGGAAGACTAACCGGTCAACAAAGGCAAGCCTGTTGTGAGATTTGCTGCACTCCTGAGATATAGACCCACGATTTGTACTACACCGAAAGCACCTTTACCAAACAGAAATACTGTCTTAAAGAATAAGATAAGATAACATTTAAACCATTATTGTACAAAGTTATTTATTTTTAATAAATACAATAACATTTTATTTTTCAATTTTTTACACTTAATAAAATAACAATAATATGTTAATAAGTTATTTATTGATTATATTATTGTTAACCTAAAACTAGATTTCCATAACATTTAGATACATTGAGTATTGAAAGATAACATTTTGTGGCCTCTGTACTAAATTCGTCCCTGATTACTTGAAATAGCATTACAGTACAAAGTGTAACTAAATTAACAAAAAACTTAGCTGTAGATGACGACAGCAACCAAACGATTTATGGAAGAGATACTATGAACAGTTAGCAATAACCTTTTCAAGTGTTCACCAAAAAATTTCATCATTTTGGATACAAATCTTAGTGTAACAGTACCTACGTAGTCGTAAGTGGTACATAAATTATCCATGAAAAGTTATTCCTGGTGATTTCTTGTTCACCACTCTATGTTTTGTTTGAATAATTGAACTGTTTACATATATTTTTACTACTTTTGTTACATTTTACAATAATTCTATGTAATATTTTCACTTCGATGCATAAATCTTAGATTCAAAGATGACAGCGACGGTTGACATTAGTAGAAAAATTGGCTACACGCGTTGCTGTCAAAGTGTGAGTTCGATGTAGCTACACAGAAATAATAAAGATAGCTTTATACAATAAATGGCAAGAGTGAAAAGAATAAAATAAATTTGAGCGAAGCGTTTAATCCGGTTTAATCAAACTCAATATTTTCCCATAGACAACATGATTTTTGCGGATAACTTTTTTATTAGATCGAATTTTGAAATTCGGGCTTCGTCACGGCCTGCATAATTTGAATAGATTACCGTAGCAGAAAAAAAATCCGAAACGGATAAGAAATGGCGAAGTTCTGCCCGGTGTTACAAACGCCATTGAAGTCGCTCCATGGGAGCTTCGCTTCGCTCAATAAATATGTGAGGATTTCATTTAACGTTTTTCCGGTAGCAGACAGCGCCATTTGTAATTTAGCAGCTTGATATCCACTGTATTGATCCACTTTTAAATATCTCAGCGTTGACCCTGGTTCGATCAACTCGAGGTCCACTTATCCCTTAATTTCTTCATCCTTTGCAGTAAGACCTACGCCACAATATTGGTTATTTCTGCTAATTAAAGGAACCGTAAGACTCCGTCCCCTAGCTCGTCCTTTGGTTAGCAGGTTTCAGAGTACCTACATATAGGTAGATTTTAAATTTTCCGGCTAGGCGGCGTGAGATTGGTTTGAGCACAATGTAAGAAAATTACAATTTGTCACCTGGTTATTAAATTTGCTTCTATAGCGTGCACCTTACGCTATAGAAGCAAATTTACGCAATCTGTTTGCAGTGTGTCTTGTTGCTGCAAGTAGTCACATAGTTCCATTTCATTAGGGCACTCGGAAGTAAGGGAAAGAGATCTTAGGCTTCAGCTAAGCGATCTTGTGTGCAAGAGGTGCACCGGCTGACTACTGATAAGGCAACGACACATGCACCATTACGGGGTTGGGACTTGGAATGTCAGACGGCAGTCGGCCCTTACAATGCCGAAAAACTAAACCTAAACGCTAGGTGCTCCTATAGTTTGACCATGACCGCTGCACCGCTCACTGCGTACAATTTTATACGCAGTGGTCGTGGTCAAACTATAGCAGCCAATTGTAAGTGTACCCTAGTCTCCAAATCTAGTTACGTAGGGTATGGAAGTACAGGGAATATTTACAGCAGGTACAGGGAGATAGACTTTCAGGCACTCGTGGGTTATTTACAAAGTCAAGTGGTCTATTTGGAAAAAAATATACTAGGTAGGTACTTACAATCCACATCTATTCAAGACCGCGGTGTTAAAAATCTTACCTTCCCACGTAGGTATACCTATTGAGACACATTAGTGACAAAAACTAAGTAAATAGTAAAAAAGGAGGTAGCTATATTAAAAGAAGAACAGAGAGGTATACTGATATTCTCTCTTCACTTTAGCCTTCTTTACGTATTAACCTTACAACAGACGGCGAATTTACATCACACGCGTAAAGAACTACCTAATTATACCTTTATAGGTAACTTTTAAGTTTTCTAGTAGAGGCAAGAACTTCCTTTTACTAAAAATTAACTTCGTTCTCTCGGAATTTGACTAAGGATCCTTTGAAAACCATATACCTGCCCAGTAGTTACCCATTTAATTTCAAGAAACAGTGCGTAACGTCCAATATAATCTATGAACCTATATCTTAATTATATTAATACGCGAATTAGACTTATTCCTTTTTTGTTTTTAAGAACTAGACTTATTCCTTTTTTGTTTTTAAGAACTAGACTTATTTCGTTTTTAACTAAAACTAACTAACTAACTATCTTCACGCTGTATCCCTGACGGGGTAGTCAGAGAGGACAGATCGCCAGGCTTCGCGATCCATACATACTTCTTTCGCTTCTTCGAGATTCATCAATCGCTTCATACACGCACGTCTGGGTATCCGAGTGCTTTTGACCTTTCCGTTTTTGAGCAATCTGCTCACGTGGTCTTCATATGTAAGTCTCGGCCTACCCTGACTCCTTCTACCCTCTACTTTTGAACAATATATATTCTTCGTCAATCGTTCCTCACTCATTCGTTGGACGTGTCCAAACCAACGGAGCACGCCCTTTTCCAGCTTAACGCTGACACTTTCATTCAAACCTGCCATATTGCGTATCACTTCGTTACGTATTTCGTTTTTCATAACTCAAATTATGCTTTGGTCTTTGGTGACACATTTTCAATAAAAGAAATAATGTTATACTTATTTTTCAAATTACACCATTGTAGCCATTCATGTGGCACTTTTGTATTTTATAATGACATTGACAATTTAATTATATTATTAGATTTTAAATTACACCTAGACTAGAAAATTTTAAAAGAGTTACTGCAATCAGTCCAAATGCGAGTAAATACTAACCAACAATCTTCAAGCTGTATCCCTGACGGGGTAATCAGAGAGGACAGATCGCCAAGCTTCACGATCCATGTCTTCTTCTTTCGCTTCTTGCAGATTCATCAATTGCTTCATACATGCGCGTCTGGAATTCTGGATATCTGAGTACTCTTGACTTTTCCGTTTTTTTAAAGCAATCTGCTCACGTGGTCTTAATATACCAACGGAGTACGCTCTTTTCCAGCTTAACGCTGACACTTTCATTCAAACCTGCTATATTGCGTATCACTTCGTTACGTATACGGTCGCCCAAAGTTAAGCCGCACAATTTTCGAAGTGATCGCACCTCCACAGCATTCAATTTACTTTCATAAATTAAATAAATACTACTAAGTAAAATCAAATACTAGTAAAAATTCGTTGCATTTCTTTATTATTATACCTTAAAATAAAATATTTACAGAATTATAGAATAAAGAGTACTAAAATTCATCACATAAGAGTTTCTAGGTCGATCGCACCTTAAGATAATAAGACTTATACTACTATACCTACTAGAATACGTTTGTCCAGTAATAATACGTCCACTTATCAATTACTAATTAAATCTACTTATTTTCTTTTAAATTATTGCCATCGTAATACATAAAATAAACTACAACTTCTTCCATTTTAGTCACTGAGACAATAAGTTTCTGATAGCACTTTGAATGTTGTTTTGTTATGACTATTAAACAGTAAAACTATACAAATAAAAAAACACACATTTGAGTAAAACTACTTCTCATGATGAAAAAAAGTATAAAAATTAAATAGTATGTAGCTTCAATTTTACACATTCGATATTCAAATTATTCCATTAATAAAATTTTCGAATGAAAGTTATAATCATTATAAAATAAAATAAAAAATATCCATCACGCCTTATCCCCGAAGGGGTGGCAGAGGCATATTATATGCCCACTTTTCACCGTGTGGATTCCTGTCCCACGTAATAGGTGGTGAGCCCATTGCCGTGTTGAAATAGACAGACGCAGGTTGTGGCTGCCTGCTGTTGAAATTTTCAAGCCGCCCATAAGGCCTTCAACCAGGCTTAACGACTGCCATTTTACTGGCAACCGGGACCAACGGCTTAACGTGCCTTCCGAAGCACGGAAACGCTCGCAAATGTAAATACCACAAAGTGGTCACCCATCCGAGTACCAGCCATAGTGAAAGTTGCGTAACTCAGTGATCGTTTACAGAACACTGAGACCGCGGGGCCACGAGCGCTTCTTATAATCATTATGTTCTGATAAACGACAAAATTTGTAGGCATATGGTACTGTGTATTAAGTTTTTTTAGTAAATTACTTATTGAAGACTTCTTTTTACACTCATTATCGTTCAGCCCAAACCCTGGGACAAAAAAAGTTGAAATATGTGTGAGAGTGAGACTACGTGTGCCGAACAAACCTAATGGCAGTGTGGGTTTGTAATTAACTTCTGCCTACCACCGGGGATATAGGCATGATTGTATGATGTAATAGGAATTATACGAGTTCGAGATGAACATGTTATATCTTTTTATGATATGATGATAGTACAAATTTTTACTTGCGGATAATGAATTGGCTGCTTCTGTAAAAAATAAGAAAAAGCACACAAATATGTCGTGTTACTCAACAAACATTTCGTATAATTTAGGAATCAATACCTAAGGAAGACATTCATTTCAATAAGAGGAATTAATATTAAAAATAATAGGTACACGCCAAAAATGGTGAGATTGTAACATTTTACATTCTATACTTGGAATTAAGATTTCGTGCCATTTAAAACATGTTCTTGGAGCATATCATATCAAATGTGAATTCATCAATAATATTTAGTATTAATATATATTTAGGTTACATTTATCACATTCACATGTGGCTCCAAATGGGTTAAATTACATTGATGACACATATTCAACTACAATGTCGTAATTATTAAAGGCTGTCAATCAATACAAATTTATAGAACAATACCTACTAACCCTAAAATAATTTGTTAAGCATTAAAAAAAATAAGATAATTCAGTATTTCGTAAATATTTCATTAAACTAGTTAGACAGAGAATTGAGCAGATTTATAACATATATGTAATAACTAATTATTATGCTTTGTATCTATACTATGTGTATTAGTTAGTATACAAAAACAAGAATTAAAGAGTAAACTGAAATTATAATATAACAATCAATATGATAATGATAAAAGTATACATTTTTTAAAGCTGCTTTCTTAACTAGGTTAAATGTAGACAGTGCCGGCCCCTCATTAATGAAAATAAGCAATAATAAATCTTTAAAATTATTATTGTTTTTATTTTTAAATAAAACTTAGATCAAATCAACGTCAAATTAAATTAAAACATGTTAACAGGAGACATCGAACCGTTTTGTCTGAAACTGTGCCCTTGACACTTTAAACATGAATTTCTGATTTTAGGCGAATTAGACTATTTAATGGGCGTAGCTCAGTAGGATGGTAACGATGAGTCACTGCGTTCTTAAACAAAACAGGCAAAAAAAATAGATCTAGAAAAATGTTGAAATTATTCTATTGCTTCGGAATTTTCGTAACATTACTAATCCCGAAGTATTGTCACCAAAAGATACTATTTGACTAATTGGTCAATCAGAAGTGTCTTAACGAAAACATTCTATAGCAATACTGCTTGTACCTAATTAGTAGTAGGTATAACTACAAATGAAGGGACGTGGTGACAAAAAAACTGCCTATCCCGCCTTTATATTCCCAATTATTAGACAGAGAATAACTAAGAAATTTGATTACACAAAGGTTAGACTGCTATCCCTATAGTTTTCATACATATCAAACATACAGTACAGTACACACAGACACACACACCCACACGCAAACAAACAGTACAGTACAGAACGCCTACTGCGAGTTTTAACGAGTGTCCTTATCGAAACGTGGTGACGCTGACTGTGCGTTTGTTACGAGTACACAGAAAACGTAAAGTTTAATAGCAAAACCTACAGTCAGTTTCTTCTTACGTTTTGTTTTTGCTGTGGCGATTGGATGAATTAAGGGAGGAATTGAAGAAAAGAAAAAGAGATTACACATTTAAGAGCATAGCGACCCATTCTAGAATAAATAATTAAAAACGCGTATTTCGACCGAATTAGTATGAAGATTGACAGTTGCTTTGTAACAAACATTTGGCGCCCTCTACAATGTTTTCTTTCCCATTGACATGGGATTGAGAGAAATTATCGCGGTTACTACTAGAGGGCGCTGTTTTATTTTCATACAAAGACCGCCGAAGATGTTACCACGCTCGCCAAGGAGCTGCTACTACTCCGGCTTTAGATTTGGACGCGTCCCAAATATAATAAATAATAATAATGGAGTTTTTATCGAGTATATTTACGTTTTTACTTGTCTATTTCGCGTAAAGTTCAAAATACACAAACGAAAACTTTCAGTCTACCTAAGAATATACAAAGATACTTTTAAAACACATAGTAAATACAAATAATACATTTTTGTAATGATTAATTTTTTACACATTGAGGAATTTAAAAAATAAAGTCTAATATCGAAGTTTTAAACGCCTAAAACTAGATGGCAGCAATGTTGCAAGATGGCGATAAATAAAAAGAGAACTTTATTATTACAATAAATAATTTCATTGGCATAATTTAATAACGTGATATATTATGGTATATAGTAGTATATTGATCAATTTAAAATCTATTGCGTAAACAATATACATAGTAGTAAGTATTTACATGTGACAATGTAATTTTACATAAAAGACTAGTTTTTAAACTCGAAGTTGTAAGTTCAGCTAGTATAAAATGTAAAACAGTATTAAAATAATAGAGTAAAAATATTACCAATATTCGTTCGTTTGATTCGTAAGACAGAGGAGTCTACCGATTGTCCTGTGTTTATCACTATAAAGTTCTGTGTACTCTATTAATTTAATACTGTATGGTAAATCTAGATTATAAAGTTTGACATAATCTAGGACCACACAGTATACTGCAACCACACAGTAACACAGTGACATGCAGTGACTATTTTGAATTTGAAAAAAGACCATGCTTCTAAACTTGAATCTGCAACCCTACATACATTGTATCTGAAATATTCTATAAGAATCAATACTTACAAGAATATTTCGTTGCACAACATATCTTAAATGTTTTATTTGTCAAGAGATCTATACTTTTTAAGATTTGTCGCCATAGTTCGAGAATTTCTGAGAAGCACTAATAGATACTTAATACCTTAAAGTTTTATATTTTACAGATAATATAAGATCTACATACGAACACACTTGTTTAGTTAGGACTCAAAATTTATTTTATTCAAAACCTATTAGATATTTACCTCTCAGTCCTTACCAACCCCTTCATTTATCGACTTACATAGAAATTCATATAGGAATAAAATATATCAATCATAAAATGGTAGTCTGGGCAACGCTACAAATTATAGTATCTAGTTGTAGAGAACGAAGAGACCCGTTTTGACAGTTTACTTTTATCATGAGTATGGATGCTCGTCAAATCAATCGTGTCATGCGATGTGGGTTTAATAGGGGCCCTACGTGAAGAGATGTCGAGGTTTACGAAGAGAATGAAAGCATTACACGATATTGGCAAGCCTTACTACCACGTTGGTGTGGGGATTTCAAACCCAAAGTGGGAAACAAATACGCGTTAGGTGCGGGGCGCAGATATGGCAGGGGCTCTTCTAAACGAATTGTTTTTTAAGAAGAATGACCACAGATAGTAGACTTGTCGTTGCTCCGACACAATGACAAGCCACGAGATAGACGTTTCTATCATATTTTATATCTAAGATTTTTTGTATTATTAATATCAAAAGGATTTTTCAGACTTGAGAAATGCAGTGCCTCTGTTTTTCAAAAAAGTTTATAAGACCTTGTGGAAGTAGTGAATATAACAATTGACAAAGTAAACTATAACAACGGTTACAGAATATGTATCTTATGCCTTACAAAACGGGTTTTAAAACAAACCATCGCGGACACCTGTGCCTGACGTGGCCTCTACTTGCCACCGGTGATTCACCGGGCAGTTTACGTGCTGACGAATAAAATATCAGAAAGAAATATGCAAAATTTATGTAATTAAGGAAAACCACAATTCATGGAAGATAAAGAGTATTAATACTGCTCCGATTTGACTGTGTATAATAACGTTCTTTGTACCTAATAATATACGTCGCGAATAAGACTCGAACTATTATATAAATAGACTAAAATTAGATCGATAGGTATATATAATATTACATTCATACTATTTTAAATTTCTGCCTTATAACAGTATAATTGAAATTAAATTTTGAATATTAGAGAGCTAGATAGTACTACAATTATTTAGAAAATTTTCAGCAAGAAATTAGTCTAGTCAGACTATACTTTTTTTATTCTTCTAAAATCCTCCTTAGTTTACAACCATTATACGAAATGAGCAGTCGGCCTGCAGTTTCACTTTATAGAATAAGCAAGTATTAAAGTTTGAAATATTATTATCATTGAACCAATAACGAAAAAAATAGCGTATAACTACATTTGAATAATGGAAGCTAAAATAATATTCAAAATTCCGTTGAGTATTTCGAATTTACTCAGTACAAAGAAACAACAGGCTGGTGCAACCCAGTCAAAACGTCAAGCTATTTAAGATAAATAAGCATGATCGCGTTAATACGTGTATTTTACACTTATTTTAATGGGCTCACCACTTGTTACGTGGGACAAAATGCATACGGTGAAATGTGGGCGTATAGAATGCCTCTGCCTACCCCTTCTGGGATAAAGGTGTGACAATATGTTTGTATGAATGTAAATTTTGAAGAATGGTAATATTGAAATGCGTTTTTAAATATTTTTTAGTAGTCGAACTCTTGTAATGCGTATCAGGGATAAATTTGTCATTAAGAATACAAAAATCTATTTTCCTGAAATTTCGAATACCTAGTGTATGTATTAAGGGCGAAGCTTATATACTTCTGAAATTTGCAAACGTCTACATTTTATTGCCACTCTAACAAAAAATATACCTATGAAATTGTTCTACATTCAATACATTTTGTTCTATTTGTTAGTCACTTTTCTCTATGAAATATAGGATCAGAATTATATTTTATTATTTATAACTCAATTGCTACAAAGTATTTAGAAAATCTATCAAAATTAAAAAAAGAAAAAAAGAACAAATCACTGCAAAAAATGGCGAGAGATTGTTCGGAATTTACTTAGATTGAGTATTTATTTACTTAAATATAAAGGAGTGTAAAATATAAATATTGTAAAGAACACATCTCCTAACTTGTCAATGTTCGTTAGATTGCAGTTTTTGTTCAGCGGGAAAGAAGTTCCCCAGTATGTGAAGTCCAATACAAATCTCATATTATGAAATCACACTTCAATGTGGTCATCAGGTATAGGTGGATGCTTAAGTTTTAGTTTCTTTGGATTCAGTAACGCCGGCTTCTGTGTGCGTGTATGCCATACATACACTTTAGTACAGTTCTCAGCTAAAGGCTCCAATTCTTCCTTTGTTGTGAAATATTTCAGTATTTCACTTTCCTGTAATTAGAAAAATACACAGGTTATTGAAATGTAACATCGTGTGTGATTTTGTGTGAATCAAGGACTAGTGCCACCGGTAACGCCTGGAGAAGTCCTGACTGCGCTTCGCCGCATGAAGAATCGGAAAGCTGTCGGACCCGATGGAGTCCCCATCGAAGCCTGGAAGGCGATGGGCCCTCGCGGTGTGGGTATCTTAGTAAACCTGTTTAACCGCATACTCCTCAGCGGGCAGATCCCTAACCAATGGAGACAGTATTATTACTCCAGTCTTCAAAGGTAAGGGGTCAGTGCAGGAGTGCGGGAGCTACCGCTGTATCAAGCTGATGTCCCACACCATGAAGATCTTCGAGAGGATTATACTCTCGGATCCGGCAGGAGTGTACTCTCTCGGAGTGTCAATATGGGTTTCGCCCTGGTCATGTGACCACGGACCCTGTTTTTGCCCTGAGGGATCGCAGAGAAATACAGGTCGAAGAACACGCCTCTGCACTGTTTGTTTCTAGACATGCAGAAGGCCTTCGACAGTGTTCCTCGTGCGATGATCTGGTGGGCACTGCGGTCCAAAGGGGTACCAGAGGTCTATATTGACACTATCCGGGACATGTACTGTGACTCCGATTCAATGGTTCTTACTGCTGTTGGCGACACGAAACCCTTCCCCATTACCGTCGGGGTACATCAGGGTTCGGTCCTTAGTCCGCTTCTGTTCAGTATAATATTAGACGAATTGTCGGACAGCATCAGAAACCCGCATGAGCAGCCTCCATGGTTGCTCATGTATGCTGACGATATTGCGCTGGCAGACGCGGACAGGGGCAGATTGGTGCGACGTGTAAAGGCGTGGAAGGAGAGTTTAAGAACGGCGGTCTAAAACTAAATGTGGCGAAGACCGAGTACTTGGCACTAAACTCGACAGATCCTACATCCGTCCGCATAGGCGGTGATTTCGTCGAGCGCACGGACCAGGTGAAATACCTGGGATCTGTGTCTCACACGTCCAGTGACATCGATTGCGATGTCAAGTCACGCATTGCTGCCGCGTGGGCCAAATGGCGGGAGATGACCGGTGTCATTTGTGACCCTAAAATGCCGATCCGGTTGAAGGGACAGGTCTACAAAACCATTATTAGACTAGCCCTTTTACATGGCAGTGAGACGTGGCCGATATTGGAGCGACACAAGCAGGAGCTGCGTGTCACGGAAATGAAGATGCTGCGGTGGATGTGTGGAGTCACGCGGATGGACCGCGTGAGGAACTCTCGCATCCGCGGCAACCTTCACGTCCGTGACATTGCAGACAAGTTGCAAGAGTGTCGCCTTCGTTGGTATGGTCACGTCTTGCGGCAACCGCCGGGCTACGTAGGTAACAAATCTCAGGCCATGTCAGCCCCGCCGGGTCCCGGTAAGAGGGGAAGACCCAAGAAGTGCTGGCTTGACGTCGTAAGGGATGACATGCGTGCCAATGGTCTCACTACAGGGGATGCCGACGACCGTGTGAAGTGGAGGAGAAAATGTAGGAAAGCAGACCCCGGGCGTCGCGAGACGCAACTATGACAAGCTCGGATGATGATGACGATGATGTTGATCGTGTGTGATTTTGGAAAAGGGACGGAAATGCATTACAGGAAACCGGGGTATCTGAAGCACGTGCTATTTGATTTGACCAATGATCGAGCGCAGTTGCGGAGTTAACATGTCAGACGTTACTGATCATATGCGATTATTGTAAGGCTCGCTCGTTTAGTAGTAGAAAATACAGGGTCATTTGTAAAACATCAGCAACCTGTTAGGACTAGGTAGCTAACATCATAAAAAATAGGTTCTATGATGTTTTTTTATTTTATTTTTTTAAATTATTTAATCTTTTATTTCTTATTTTATTTTTATTTCATCTACTGATTGACTTACAGTACTACACAACTCGTGAAAATCACAGGGGATGAGGCGGCCGGTGATAGCTCCTTTGCCCTTGACCTTTGTCAACCGCAATTATGCGCCCACGTCCATCGTTCATCGAGGCATCTAGTATATGACGAAAAAGATACTCAGAAGTTCTCTTAAGCGAATCTAAGAGCGAAAACCTATGACGCAGCTTGAAGGTTCAATGTATTATACTACCCGTTTTGTAACGAATTGCAAAAAGTGGTAAAACTAACGTTGTTGGTTTTGATCTTAGCTATCCATTCCTAGCAGGTTGCTGGTGTTTTACAAATTACCCTTTATAGCGTGATGTAAATACATATTTGTGAACGAAACCATAGCTTGATTCAGAATCTATGCACAACTCATGTATCTGAATCAAAAAAATCAAATGTACCTACCTAAAGTTTGACTTTCACCGCGTCTGAACTTATTATAATTGCTGCCTAAAAACATAACAAGACTGCAATTGGAAATGCATACGGAAGTGGTGAAATGTCATTTGAATCATATTTAGAAATGGCACAACATGAGACGGTAAACGCTTTCAATTCCCTGAAAATTTGACCTGAGCTGGTTATGGGAGAAATTTGTTTTTTCAAATATATACATGTATAATAAACTAATATGTAGTTAATACAAGCTTAAATTAGCTTATTTTGGGCTAGATAGCACTTAAAAAAATGTCCTACAATATTTATTTATTTATAATACTGTATACGCTTTTGCAACAAGCTTCCCTGTGACCTTAGAGTTTTTAAATTGCCATTAAATAAAATGAAAAAAATAATTTAAAAACAACTTTGTGAAAAAGGCTATTACGCGGTTAACTATTTACAGGACAGAGACGATCAGTTGGTTTCGTGAAATAATATTAATTTAAAATTAGTGTAAAATTCAGGTATTAACGCGATCATGTTTACTACCTTCAATAGCTTGTAGTTTAGACTGGGTTTCACCAGCCGTGGTCACAAGCACACTGTACAACCCAGTCGAAACGTCAAGCTTTAATCATGCAACGAGAAAGTTTAAAAGTTAATACTAATTAGTAAATAGGCCATTAAAAAAAGCCATATTAAGTTTTGAGCCGCGTTTCAATGACATTTTGTAAGCGCCTTTGAAATGGTCTATGCAAAATAAAGACATTTATAATTTTTCTTTTATTTTTATAATGCTATAAAAAGAATCATTCTCAGCAAGATACCTACCATATTGAAAGAAAGCATACAGCGACGTTCTTATGCTAGCGTCTTAGGCTAGCCATTGAAAGGGTAACGAAGCTAGCCAGAAGAGATACAAGTTATAGCCTGACGAGGATATAACTTGCAACTTTTTTTCCAAGTTGTATTGTAGACAAGCGTACAGTGTATATAATCAAAGTGGTTACTGCAGCCCATAGACGTTTGCAATACTAGAGGTGTTACTCTCGCGTTGCCGACGTAGTTACTGTGCCACTTAAATACTGAAAGGAATTCTTTCAAAAAACACTATTTCACGTCAAACACCCTTTAAAGTGCATCAGAACCAAAATGAAATCTTTTGTTTCAGTGTTTCTCATATTCAAACTTTATACTGTTGATTGATGAAATGTTAACATCATCAATGCTATACATCTTTAATGAAAATACTTGTACTTGGTTTAAAGAATTTATTCTCAAAAAAAGATAAAAAGCCACTTACATGAGAACATAAATAAAACAGTAATATACAATTCGGTAACTGAAATTCACAGAATTCACATTTTGCGTTTTAACTCTCTGGTAGCATGTCTTATTTATTAAAACATGACCACTTTCGCCTTACGGCATTTTCAAAGGTTTATGTGTCAACCTTTGAAAGTGCCGTAAATCGAAACCGGTCAGGTTAAAAAGTTAATAATGTGAAATAATACAAGTGTTATCATTCAAGATTTGTCATATTCACTTTTCAGTGTTTCTGATCCAATGCACCTACTGGGGAATAATTCCCCTTCTGTGTAGTGTGCAGCACTTGGAAATCTGTTTCTGCTACGGTATTTTTTAGAAATTAACTTCTACTAACCTGAAATCCTGACTGCACTTTTCTGGAAAACTTCGCATTTGGATGATCGAGGAACAATGTAGCGTTGATGGCGAATCCAGCCATGTCTATTGGGAACGGTCTAAAAGGTTTCCAGAAAGCGTTGAAGTCGCTAACTTTTCCATTAGTAACAACCGGCATTTCGACTCGCATTCCTCCAACGATACCCACGGGCCATACACCTACTTTGTTGATTTTCCGCATCTGAAAATATACATACATACATACACATTGCGTTCATACGTAAACATACATAAATACATACCCCTTTATCCCCGAAGGGTAATCGCAGAAGCATACTATACGCCCACATTTCACCGTATGCATTTTTGTCTCACGTAACAGGTGGTGAGCTAATTGCCGTGTTGAAATGGACAGGCAAATTACTACCTACTTTAGTGGTAATGACAGTGATTGGTACGTAATATGACAATTAATATTACAATTTAATTGTGGTTAATTAGTATTGGTGCCTTTTAGTAATATTATGTATTTTCGGACTTTACATGTTGTTATTTTGCTAATATTATGGATTTTCGGACTTTACATGTTGTTATTTTGCTACTATCTGTGGAGACTTATTATTGGCTTTGTATAGCTACTTTGTCTTGTATTGTCATATATTTAGCTGGTCTTCCAAAAAATAAATAAAAATTAAGAAATTAGACTATGAAGCGATCGTGGCCATGCTGACTCCGTGTTCTGCAAACGACCACCGCGTTAAGCAAGTTTCGCTATGGCTGGTCACGGATAGGAGACCACTTGGCAATTACATTTACGAGCGTTTCCGTACTTCGGAAGGCACGTTAAGCCGTTGGTCCCGGTTGCCAGTAATATGGCAGTCGTTAAGTGAAGTCGAAGCCCTTAACGGCGGCTTAAACAATTTCAACAGCAGTTAGCCACAACCTGCGTTTGTCTATTACGTGAGACAGGAATACACACAGTGAAAAGTAGGCGTATAAATATACCTCTGCCACTTTTAACCTTTTGTTACCACACTACTAAAAAGGCAACAGGTTCAAAATTTCTTCCAAATATAACATCTAAAATAGACACATTTTATTTTATTAAATTTATTCGGCACTTTAGACCCACCCCAGTTCCGTGCTTCGGAAGGCACGTTAAGCCGTTGGTCCCGGTTGCCAATAAAATGGCAGTCGTTAAGCCAAGTTGAAGGCCTTATGGGTGGCTTAAAAAATTTCAACAGCAGGTCGCCGCAGCCTGCGCCTGTCCATGTCAATGTGGGCGTTTAATATACATCTATAATAGAAGCGCTCGCGGCCCCGCGGTCTCAGTGTTCTGTAAACGATCACTGAGTTACGCAACTTTCACTATGGCTGGTCCTTGTATGGGTGACCACTTTGTGGCATTTATATTTGCGAGCGTTTCCGTGCTTCGGAAGGCACGTTAAACCGTTGGCCCCGGTTGCCAGTAAAATGGCAGTCGTTAAGCCTGGTTGAAGGCCTTATGGGCGGCTTGAAAACCTTCAACAGCAGGTCGCCACAACCTGCGTCTGTCTATTTAAACACGGCAATGGGCTCACCACCTATTACGTGGGACAGGAATCCACACGGTGAAAAGTGGGCATATAATATGCCTCTGCCACCCCTTCGGGGATAAGGCGTGATGGATATTTATTTTAATATACATCTGCTTACCCCTTCGGGGATAAAGGCGTGACAATATGTATGTATGTAATTTATTCTCTAAATCCTGCTCATATGTCGTACAGTGCATCGATAAAAAAATGATAATTGTTTTAACTATACATTGTTGATACTACTAGAAAGTGGCTACAACAAACTTTTATCAATACGAGTTGAGTAGACATGTTGCTCTGATTAGAGCCATAGTTTACACGCAGGTAAGAGAATAGGTAGTCACTGTTGTATAATGGGTCTGACAAACGTTTACTAAAAATGACAGATAAATCTACAAAAAATAAGGGAAAAGCGATGTTTTTATTTATTTTATCTTACGATCAAAGAGCGTATAACGCTGGTGACCGCATATGTCAGAACCCTGTCATTCAACAGTGTTCTCCATTATGAGTGACTAGCAACTTCGACTAATGGACCTCCACCAGTATTTCTAAGTACATAGGTACTTAATATTCAATACATAGAAAATATTTAGGCTGTGAAACAAACATTTGTGAATTACACAAATACCTTTTTCAACACTGCGTCGAAACGAGCATAGTTCGAATACCGCGTAGTGAAATCGTCTGAATTTACACGTCATACCTAAATCAGCTGGGAGGAAGGAACCAGGCAATAATTACCCTATCCCATGCGTTTTTTTTTTAATTATTATAAGCCTTTATGTTTAGTTAGGTATTTGTGGTTGATATACAAATAACTTTTATTGGAAGGAGCCACTACAGGCAAATGACCAACACAAACAAGTGACCCCGCGGCCGGGTGCACCCCCCCCCCCTCTCTTTCTCTGTCCTTGTCTCTTTTTATCGTATACCTTAGGTATTTGTGGTTGATATACGATAACTTTTATTGGAAGGAAGTTCCTTAACGCGGTTTACGGGTAGAGCGATCATGTAACGAATTGCCGTATGCCTGTCTGCGCGCGTGTGTATCGAACCTACTACAAGCAAATGACCAACACAAACAAGTGACCCCGCGGCCGGGTGCACCCCCCCCCCTCTGTCCTTGTCTCTTTTTATCGTATACCTTAGGTATTTGTGGTTGATATACAATAACTTTTATTGGAAGGATGTTCCTTAACGCGGTTTACGGGTAGAGCGATCATGTAACGAATTGCCGTATGCCTGTCTGCGCGCGTGTGTATCGAACCTACTACAAGCAAATGACCAACACAAACAAGTGACCCCGCGGCCGGGTGCATCCCCCCTCTCTCTCTTTCTCTGTCCTTGTCTCTTTTTATCGTATACCCTCAACACACGAACATTTTTTATGTTTTTACAACTGCCTAAATCAAATAATAATTGATTTATTTTTAAAGGTCCCTTTTTTGGGTTCTGTACCTCAAAAGGTAAAAGGGGACCCCAGACCGCACTTTTTTTTAAAATCTACTTAGCAATATGACTAAATAAATTAAACGATTCTCTTGGCTCATGACTATGTAATAAGCAAACTAGTTGGTAGAGATTTACGAATAAGTACTTTGATTCTACTAGGTTAGTATATATATAGTGTTTAGTAGCTAGCTAGCTAGGTTAGTATATGTATAATGTATATAGTGGTGTTCCCATTCCCGATTCCCACAGGAACTTGTTCTCGAGATAAAAAGTAGACTATGTCCTATTCTGATGTACCTAAGAGTTATATAACTGTAAGGTATCATTAAAATTCAAGAAAGATGCCACACATGTATACAAACTTTCACATTTATAATGAGCCCCCCGACGGCTTTTCCCGCCCTACTCGAATACCTGTTGCTTACATATTTAATGCCCCTTTTAGTTTTAAAATACTTTTATACAAACTTTAATCATTTCCTATTTTACACCTTTATCGGAAAAATTTATCAAAAGTAGGTATGAGAATTTTGATTTTGGTAAGAAACTTACAACTCCTATTTTAACCCTTTATAGGTAAAATTATGAAATGCGTTATACACGTGTACATTACATATCTTTTCTTAGTGAATAGTATAAAGTGGACATTAAAAGGGTAGCTTCCCCTTAAAAATTCAAAACAGGTGAGTTAGTTATCCCTAATTTTAGTATTATACTTAGGTACATATTAGGAAGAAGGATATTGTAACAACCTAACATGCTACAGTGGAATCACATACATATTGGGTATACGGTTATTTATTATCAATGGATTGTACAAAACTACCGAGCTTTATCTATTCACAGAACAATAGGAAAACAAAAAGTAAAAAAAGATAAAAGTAAAAATACCTATCTTTATTATGCATAGACCATTTTAACGGCGCTTACAAAATGTCATACACTATTTAAAATATTTAAAGCGACCACCGGTTCGGAACGTGGCCCACTTGAGAGAACCGGCAAGAAACTTAGGAAGGCTTTTTTTTTGATGGCCTATTTACAATTTAATATTATTTTACTTTGCCAGCAGATAATTTCCAGGCGTCCCTGTCCTGCTAATAGTCTTTAACGGAGTAACAAAGGGGGTTGTTTCAATAACTACCACACCACACCCTCGACTTCACGACGACATTTCGATAAGAATCCTGCCTTTTTTATAGAAATCGTGAAGAACTTAAAATACAGTTGATTCCAATGCTTAACAGTCAACTGATAGGCAAATAATAGGAACTAAACCAAACAACTACTCGTAGTTGAATGGGTAATAACCTCAAAATCGAATCGTAAAATTTAACAACTAAAACTCGACTACCTGAAAGAACAATGTGAATATAGTATATATGTAGTAAAACTTTTGAAAGCACGAGTGTAGCCCCTATAGTGCTGCAAATGTACAGAGGTTGTAAGTTCATATGGAAAGTTCTTCATTTGCAAAGATGACAACACACAACTTGGTTTACCAGTTTTTGATTAAAAATAAATAAACATGTTTGAGGATTTTCCAAAATTCTACCTTAAGAATATAAAATAGAGTGTGAAAGTTTGAATAAAATGTTTTAAAACAGATAATGGTTTGAGGAGGAAGGTGCAACGGGATTGAGTAGGAAGTAAGTCACGATTGAAGCAGTGGAGCACGTGTAGTATCTATATATCTCAAAGCTTAGGCAGCATTATCCATTTTATCTGATTTCTTGAACAAATAACGCTACATTTTTAACAAGTTAACACAAATGCAATATTTAACTATAGGTATAAACCATCCTCTTAAATAACTATCTAGTAATAAAAATCATGAAGCGCTCGTGGTCCCGCGGAGTCAGTGTTCTGTAAACGATCACTGCGTTAAGCAACTTTCGCTATGGCTGGTCACGGATGGATCACCACTTTGTGGCATTTACATTTTCGAGCGTTTCCGTGCTTCAGAAGGCACGTTTAGCCGTTGTTCCGGGTTGCCAGTAACATGGCAGTCGTTAAGTCCTGTTGACGGCAGTCCTGTCAAGCCCATAAGGCTTGAAAATTTTCAGCAGCCACAACCTGCGTCTGTCTATTTCAACACGGCAATGGGGTCTTCAGCTATTACGTATGACAGGAATACACATGGTGATAAATGGGCATATAATATGCCTCTGCCACCCCTTCGGGGATAAGGCGTTATAGATAACTATATAATAAAAACCATTACAAATTTTGTTGCGTATTTTAAAAATATGTAAGCGTAGAAACATACGGACGTGTACGAGTACGAAGCGAATTCATTTTATGATCAGTAAAGAAGATTAAAGATTGTAACGTGTACATCAGAATATCTTAAACCTTTGTATTGTAGTGTAGATAAAATACAAATTTAATTAACCTAAAGTACAGATTCTATATTACTATCTTTATACTGAGCTACTATTATAAAGAGGTTAATTGAGTTTGTGCGTTTGTGATAGTGTGAAATTGTAGGGAGTAATCTCTGGATATATTGAACCTATTTTAAAATTTCTTTCGCTGTTACTAAGGTGTATTACGTATGATATATACCCTGATTGCTATAGGCTACTATTTATACCTCGACATATTCGAGTGGGAAATAGGTACGGGAAATCTTCCCAACACGTGCGATACCAAGGCAATTTCCAAAGATAAGAAATAAATATAATAAAATAAATTGGTCGAAATGCCAAAGATTATTTATTTATATATTGTACATACGATCTAATTGCCGTGTTGGAATAGACAGACGCAGATTGTGGCTACCTGCTGTTAATAGTTTACAAGCCGCCCATAAGGCCTTCAACTTAACTTAACGACTGGCATGTTACTGGCAACTGGGACCAACAGCTTAACGTGCCTTTCGAAGCACGGAAACGCTCGCAAATGTAAATGCTACACAATGGTCACCCATCCGTGAGCAGTCATCGTGAAAGTTGCTTAACGCCGTTGCAAAACTGAGTCCGCGAGACCACGAGCGCTACATTATTGTATAAAGAATTTATAAGCGACTGGATAAAAGAGGATTAAATAGGTGTAACGGGAGTTCGAAGTATGTCACGGGCGAACCCGTGGTGGCCATCTAGTATTAATATAAAGCTGAAGAATTTGTTTGTTTGGTTGAACGCGCTAATCTCAGGAACTACCGGTCGGATTTAAAAATATATTTTTGTGTTGGATAGCCCATTTATCGAGGAAGGCTATAGGCTATATAACATCACGCTACTACCTAGGAGAGCGGAGCATTAATCATAAATGTCAACGAATTGGGCAAATTTCATACATTATTTTTTCATTTTTTATTTGAGTACCAGCGCAGCTTCCGTCGTGGCTTGACGCTTCTCTTGAAAAATGACCTCCGTTAGGTCCGAAACTAGTCGGGAGATTCCGAAATATACACGTGCGTACAACCGTTTACTTAGTAATAATAAATTAAAAACGACAAGATTAAATGGGTGCAGGAGTCCGAAGTATGCCACGGGCGAAACCACGAGGGGTCAGCTAGTTACCTTTAAGTTTTTATTTCATTTTAATGTAAAAAAATTGTAGTCGTTTTAATTTGCAAATAAATAATCGCCTAGAAAGTCATTATAATTAAAATTCTTATGAGAATTATAAATATGCGGTCACACATGAAAGAATCGGTTTAATACACGCTATTACATACTAACGACCGGCGCCGGCTTCGTTCATTTCTTTTCAAACATCATCACATTTCCAAGCAGATTATACAATACACTAGGTGACCCCCACAGGTTCGCCTGTGACATACTTAGAACTCCCGTCGAACCTATTTAATCGCGTCGCTTATAAATTCTAAAATAATGAATAATAATTTGCCAGATTTCTTGACATTTATGATTGCTACTCCGCTCTCTAGGATATTAGCGTGATAAATGTGCTATCCAACACACAAAGAAATTTTCAAATCTGACCAGTAGTTCCTGAGATTAATTAATTAACTATTGAAGATTGAAGAAAAAGATTTTTTTTTAAATCCGACCAGTAGTTCCCGATATTAGCGAGATCAACCAAACAAACACTCTTCAGCTTTATATATTAAGTATACTCGTAGAAGTATAGATTGAGAAAGACAACACCAAACGTTGATCATATACTGCAATATGAAGATACAAAGAAGGCACTCCAGTAACACTCGAACCACCATGCGCCGAACACTAAAGACAACAATGGGCTGAGTCAGACATATTAAAAGAGCTTTTGACCGCAAAAATGATCGTTGATTCAGAAATACGTATATATCTTAGTTATAAATATGAATCAGCAGTAAACATATGCATGATTTTGCTTTTTAAGAACATCGTAATGTCTTTTGACATTTTGTGAAATCCAATTGGAATTTACAATTATAGACATTTTTTTATTTTTTGTCTACTAGTTGTCGCCTGCGGTTCCGGCCACATAATGAAGATTTCCCGGTCCTGTTTCTTAGAGGAACTTGTTCCCGGGACGTTCAAAATTCCTTTGGATTGGTTTTGAAATGAAAGCGCGACATACAGACAGAGTTACTTCCGCATAATTATAATATTGTAAGGACCTCCCTGGATTTTTAACCCTGGGATCCACGTTTATAGGCTGCTAGGAGCAGATATGCTTTGACTTTTAATTTTCTATATTGGAGGGAGCGATTGCCGTCTGACCTCCCACAGGTGCACCGCTAGCACGTGAGGTCGCTTAGGCCCCGAAGATAATGGTTGGCCTCTGACACCCCTCGTACACATATTGGTATAGGAATATTGGTTCCATTACAAAGTTCCATTGATGGGTTCAACGGGATTTTCAAATCTAATCTAACTCCCTGCCTGGGTTTTCCTGAACGTCTACAGTATGGGGTACTTCAAAAGGGGTTTTAGAAGATTTTTAAAGGGTCGGCAGCGCGAGTGCTGCACCACACACAGTGACCACTTTCCATCAAGCGGGCCGTATGATTGTCTGTCACCTCAATGGTATAAAATAAAATACCGTACCTACACAGTCGTATCAAATATTAATGCACTTACTAATCTTCATAATTTCTTGCTAGTCTTCCAAACTTTAGCGTCTATCAAACACATCCAATACCTAAATCATGTACGAGTACCTTTTCCAGGATACGCTTTCCAGGTCAAATTTCATTGACCGAAAGAAAACATTTTTTTACTGACCTTATTACCCCAATAACAATAAATAAGCCTGTTAGTTAAATTACGCTAGACAGACAAAGTGTACAGGTAATCTTATAACATCCTTCATTTGCGTCGGATATTAAAAAATATCGTTATTATGCCAAGTAAAAGTTAATACTGTTTTTGTTACTTGTTTTTTTTAAAAGAATGGGCACATCCCATACTGGCTTCCGGTAAACCGGTTAAGGTGATGTTATCATGATAATACGAATCTAATCTCATATCTGCACAGGTAGGCTTCTTAGATAAGATCCAATCATTCCACTAGGTATATGCTCGTATATGTAGGTCTCTGGTAGTATTTGCCGTAGGTGCACTTACCGATTGATTTTACACTCGAATTTTTTGATATTTAATAAAAAATGATTTTATTTTCACATTCGGTACCTTCCACTATCTAAAACCATACTTGTATGCAAATCTTTGACATCTTACAATTCATTATAAGTATCAAAGGGCATGGCGGCCGACATATGTATTTGGCAGCTAATTTGATAGATTACCTATCCTACTACTAAATATCAAAAATTCGGGAATCGTAAAGCAGATTGCATATTTTTTGCTAGATTTATGATTATTTTGTTGATAACGGATGGGTACCGCATCTCTCCGGTTCATCATTTCCAATATATGAATTGTAGCCACCTTATTTCGTGAATGTTAAATTCAATTCTCTGTGTTAAAAATCAAAAAGTCTGTTTTGACTTACCTCATCAAAAACTTTGAGCGAATACGTATTATCGTCATCCATAAAATATACAACGCCTCTTTTATCTTCTGCGGTCTGTAAGTGTTCACGAAGCCAATCTAAAGCTTTATTTCTTTGTTCGACACCACTTGCCTGTAATATGAACACGAAACAATAACTAACTAGGTGCAAATAATTGTAAATTCGTAACACATGTTAATCAATCAACACCTCTCAATACGATTATGTTGAAATTAGTTACAGACTCATATACTCGTATAAATGAAAAACTAAGTCGTTCCTATTAGCAAATCGAATGAAGACATAAAAAATACACATGTTTTTATATCACAATAATATAAACAACAGGAGATAATGAGAATTAATTAATTTTATCAACAAACACACGGTGACATAAAAATATTTTGCTACTTATAGATTTATCTCACATTATCACGTAAAATGTCAACATACAATTTAAAAAATAAACACATTTATGTATTTACGGATTAGAAAGATACAAAACTAAACATTGAATCAACCAGTTTTACATATAGGTACTAGTATATCGTCTATTCGTCATTTTCTCTTTCGATGTTTAATGATCGCCACGCAATTACAATAAGTAGGCATTTGGGACAACTGGGACTAAGAATTCCGTCCGCTAATGAAGATATTTATTTATGAGCTTCGTTATAACAAAATATGAGTTACAAATTTTAGCTTGAAACTATCTTTACACCATTTAAAATGTATTGTTTACATATACAGGGTCATTTGTAAAACACCAGCAACCTGCTAGGACTATATAAAATCATAAAAACATGTTCTACGATTTTTTTTTTCGATTTTCAATTTTTTTTTCAACATTTTTTATTTTCAAATATAACTTTTATTTAAAATACTGATTTAATTACAGTAATACACGACGAGTGAAAATCACAGGGGAGGGGTGTGGACCGGTTATAACTCCTTTGACCTTGACCTTTAACAGCCGCATTGATGCGTGCACATCCATCGTTCATCGAAGCATGCAGTACGTCACGAAAAAGAGACCCAGGAGTTCTTTTAAGCGATTCCAAGAGCGAAAACCTATGACGAAGCTCGACGTTTTAATGTACGATAGTACTCGCTGTGTAACGAATGCCAAAAGTGGTAGAACAAACGTTGTTGGTTATGACCTTGGCTATCTAGTCCTAGCAGGTTGCTGGTGTTTTACAAATGACCCTGTATAGGTTATGTTATTGTGCATGTTAATATTATTGTACCTGGGAGGGTGTAATAATGACGTTTATGCATATTACAAAATATAGGTATCAGCTAAATGACAGCGGCATTGCATTGCTCCGTTGGCAGAGACTACCTACCTTTTACTATTGTGCCGCTATATGTATATCGATGTCATAGATGAAGATAATCGTTACCGAACAGCATATACAATGTTTATTTTACAAAAATGGTTTCATATCTATATCTATAAACAGAGGAACTCAAAGAAAAGAAAATGATACCATCTCAGGATTTGGTCAAAACTCCGTAGCTGCCAAAAAGTTAGTGGTTATATAACGAATAGTAACATGAGTAAATGTCATTCGTGAATTATTTGGTTTAAAAAAATATACTTCTGGCTGAAACAACTCATACATGTAAACCGTAGAGTATAGTACATTACGATAAAAGTGCGTTATGGTGGTATAACGCACGAGGTGATTTTTAAGCCCGAGCCGTAGGTAAGGGCGTAATAGAGCCGAGTGAGTTTAAACAATTTACGCACTATATCGTACGACGTTTTTCAATACACTTGAAAGGAAACAGATAAAAAAAAACAATCTTTTTTTTTTTCACTTTAGTAATATGCACGTACCCAGCTATCTACCTATAACATCAAAACACAAGGGACTTTTGGCGGGAAGAGTGACAGTGCGGACGCTTACTGTATATGATTTTCTAAAACTAGTGCATTTATCTTGTTTTATGTGCGGGAGTAGTGGTTTCTTGGATATAAAAGTTGTGTCAACGTGCTATAGTGAAAGACAATGATAAATATGCAGTGAAATGCTATTTTCTCTCTTGCCGCGAAAAGTCCACTGAAAACCTCAGTATAAGAATCACCATTATACTGAGGGCAAGGACCAGGACCTAGGACTGAGCACGCGACATCGACAAAGACTGGACAGGACTAATTAGAAGATAAGATTAATGAAATATAATATAAAAAATAAGATTTGGCTAAAAGGTCTTTGTAACCAGGCCATAAAATAATTAACTAACTAACTATCTTCACGCTGTATCCCTGACGGGGTAGTCAGAGAGGACAGATCGCCAGGCTTCGCGATCCATGCATACTTCTTTCGCTTCTTCAAGATTTATCAATCGCTTCATACACGCACGTCTGGGTATCCGAATACTTTTGATCTTTCCGTTTTTAAGCAATCTGCTCACATGGTCTTCATATGTAAGTCTCGGCCTACCCTGACTTCTTCTACCCTCTACTTTCGCACAATATATATTCTTCGTCAATCGTTCTTCACTCATTCGTTGGACGTGTCCAAAGCAACGGAGCACGCTCTTTTCCAGCTTAACGCTGACACTTTCATTCACTAACTAACTATCTTCACGCTGTATCCCTGACGGGGTAGTCAGAGAGGACAGATCGCCAGGCTTCGCGATCCATGCATACTTCTTTCGCTTCTTCGAGATTCATCAATCGCTTCATACACGCACGTCTGGGTATCCGAGTACTTTTGACCTTTCCGTTTTTGAGCAATCTGCTCACGTGGTCTTCATATGTAAGTCTCGGCCTTCCCTGACTCCTTCTACCCTCTACTTTTGAACAATATATATTCTTCGTCAATCGTTCCTCACTCATTCGTTGGACGTGTCCAAACCAACGGAGCACGCCCTTTTCCAGCTTAACGCTGACACTTTCATTCAAACCTGCCATATTGCGTATCACTTCGTTACGTATTCGGTCGGCCAAGGTAACGCCGCACAATTTTCGAAGTGATCGCATCTCCACAGCATTCAATTTACTTTCATGCATCTGCTGACATACCCAGGTTTCACTACCGTAAAGCAAAGTTGGCACTAGCACTGCGTTATGAATCGCCATTCGTGCTTCTTTTACGATGCTTTGTCGCTTTACTAACTGGGACAAAGCACCGTTAACTTTGTTTCCGGCAGCTACTCGCCGTTCTACATCCGAATCACATCTTCCATCCGCGCTAAACATACTTCCTAAATACACAATTTCATTCACTTGCTCTAGACGTTCCTGGTTTACCCTAATCTCGCATTTAGTTCTTACGTCACCTCTTTCAAATACTAGAACCTTAGTTTTACTTGCATTCATGCGGAGACCCTTACTTTCACACCCCTCTTTCATATTAGTGACTAATGCCTGTAGGTTGGCTTCTGATGAGGCCATGAGCACCGCATCATCAGCGTACAGCAGACAGTTTACTGTAAAGTCACCCAAATTCACACCCATATTAAAATCTTTCAACTTCTGCAGGCAACTGTCCAGATACACTATGAACAGCCAGGCGGACATGACACATCCCTGTTTGACGCCTGTACAGACATCAAAAAGAGGTGACACATCCCCCCCTACTCGCACGCAAGCCTTACAGTCCCTATAAAGCGACTGTATTGCCCGCAGTAGCGAGCCGTCCACACCATATCCTGGCAGCAAGTCCCACAGCGTTTCTCTCACAACGTTATCAAATGCTTTCTCTAGATCCACAAAAGCGCAGAAAACCTTCTGGCTAAGAGCCAGAAACTTATCCGCGATCATGCGGAGAGAAAACACTTGATCCATGCAACCTCTTCCACGTCGGAATCCGCATTGAGCCTCCCATAAATACCTTTCAGACTTTTCTTGCATTCGTGCCGTTATAACCTTTGCATACACCTTACTAGCTAAGCTGACCAAGCTGATCGCCCTGTAGCTGGAGCAGTTTAGGCGCGAGCCTTTCCCTTTGTAAAGAGGTACTACAACTGCTACTCGCCAGTCATCTGGGACCTCACCCGTCCGCCAGCACAAGTTGCATAACAGACAAAGTGTGTCCCAGACACGCGACCCACCGTACTTGATCATCTCAGCAGTAACTCTGTCTTTTCCCGCAGCCTTACCACATTTCATACTTCTTATCGCTTGTTCTATTTCTTTCATACTAATGACTTCAATGACATCGGGATCCGGAGCATCGAAGTGAGCTCCACTTCCAGATGTGGCATCTCTGTCTTTTCTTGCATACATCTTTCCATAATATTCACTCCATCTCTGCAGGACGTCACTTTGGTCTGTTAGGACGTCATTGTTAACACTAAGCACTTTATTCATACTGCAGATTGCCGAACAACTACGGGTCTTGCCTACCTCTTTCCAGAAGAGCTTGGCATTATCCCGGAAATTAGACGACAACCTTTCATCCGCTTTCATTCTGCACCTTTCACGAGCTTCTTCTATCAGTGCCTTCGTGTTAACTTTCTGCAGCTTGTATCTCTCTTTCATATTAAAATCATTCCGCGAGGCTAAGTAGTCTAGCCATGCTTTCTTCTTCATTCGAACTGCTTCTTTCACTTCCTCATTCCACCATGCATCACGCTTATTACTACTGCCTCTTTTCGTTTCTCCACACACTTCCACAGCGGCATTTATCATACTGTCCCTAAGGTTCTGCCATACACTTTCCACATTCTCACTGCTTACATTGACGTCGCCAAGCTTTTCGGCTACCCTTTCATTATATTTATCCCTAATGGATGCATCCTGCAGCTTCCAGCTTTTGATGCTATACGTCGGCCCAGGTTCAGGACACTCGGTACGATGACGCCAACCCGCGAACAGACCCCTAATCCTAGTTATGACTAGGTAGTGGTCTGATCCCAGCTCAGCGCCTCGATAAACCCTCGTGTCCATCACCTGTTTACGGAGCCGACTATCCATTAGGAATAGATCTATCATGCTTCTCTTTGACTTACATCTCCTCGTATACATATGAATTTGTTTGTGGTTGAACATTGTGTTCGCCACAAACAAATCCTTCTCCTTACAATATGCCAGTATTAGCTTGCCAGCGTCGTTCACCCTTTTATCCCCATACTTCCCGAGTACCGACTCAAAACCATTGCGAGCGGTACCCACCCATCCATTCAAGTCTCCACATACTATAAGTCTTTCATTTCCTTCTATCACATTTAGAGCTTCTCTCATACTCTCCCAGAAGTCCTCTAGCTCACTCGCGTTCGACGAAGATACTGGCGCGTAAGCAGCTACCAGGAAAATCTTCGTCAAACCAAGTTTTACACGGATCCAGAGGATTCTAGGACCTACCAGTTTGTACTCATACATACCGGAGGCCAATCGCGAGGACAGCAAAATTCCAACCCCCCGACTGCCATGCTCGCTCTCTGGTACTCCAGACCAAAGCGCGAGCATCCCACCCGGGAGCTCCAAGACTTCGCTGCCCTTGCGCTTGGTCTCTGTCAAGCACACTGCATCTAACTTTCTCTCATTCATAACATCCATCAACTCATTCATCTTATCTTGCATTCCTCCCCTAACATTCCACGCAGCTACCCTGCACTCCATCCTCCACTTCCCGCCGTGTCGGGCCGCGCGTGTAGGGTGGCGGTCCCCTACGCCGCTCTGGCACACACTTTTCGCACCAGCGGGGACGAACTGGTGCGCGTCGCCTCGGGGGCACGCCCTAGCAGTAATCGCCCTGGTGGCACTCGTGTTGGAGTAGAATTGCAGCCGTAGCTGGCAGGGATGGCGACGTGCACGCTTCTACTCTTCATCCCCACTTTCATTCAAACCTGCTATATTGCGTATCACTTCGTTACGTATTCGGTCGGTCAAAGTAACGCTGCACAATTTTCGAAGTGATCGCATCTCCACAGCATTCAATTTACTTTCATGCATCTGCTGACATACCCAGGTTTCGCTACCGTAAAGCAAAGTTGGCACTAGCACTGCGTTATGAATCGCCAGTCGTGCGTCTTTTACGATGCTTTGTCGCTTTTCTAATTTGGACAAAGAACCGTTAACTTTGTTTCCGGCAGCTACTCGCCGTTCTACATCCGAATCACATCTTCCAATCGCGCTAAACATACCCCCTAAATACACCATTTCATTTACTTGCTCTAGTCGTTCCTGGTTTACCCTAATCTCGCATTTGGTTCTTACATCATTTCTTTCAAATACTAGAACCTTAGTTTTACTTGCATTCAAGCGAAGACCCTTACTTTCACACTCCTCTTTCATATTAGTGACTAATGCCTGAAGGTCGGCTTCTGATGAGGCCATGAGCACTGCATCATCAGCGTACAGCAGACAGTTTACTTTAAAGTCACCCAAATTCACACCCATTTCACAATCTTTCAACTTCTGCAGGCAACTGTCCAGATACACTATAAACAGCCAGGCGGACATGACACAACCCTGTTTGACGCCTGTACAGACATCAAAACGAGGTGACACATCCCCCCTATTCGCATGAAAACCTTACAGTCCCTATAAAGCGACTGTATTGCCCGCAGTAGTGAGCCGTCCACACCATATCCGGGCAGCAAATCCCACAGAGTTTCTCTCACAACGTTATCAAATGCTTTCTAAAGATCCACAAAAGCGCAGAAAACCTTCTGTCTAATAGCCATAATCTTTTCCACGATCATGCGGAGAGAAAACACTTGATCCATGCAACCTCTTCCATGTCGGAATCCACAATGAGCCTCCCATAAATAAATACCTTTCGGACTTTTCTCGCATTCTTGCCGTTATAACCTTTGCATACACCTTACTAGCTAAGCTGACCAAGCTGATCGCCCTGTAGCTGGAGCAGTTTAGGCGCGAGCCTTTCCCTTTGTAAATAGGTACTACAACTGCTATTCGCCAGTCATCTGGGACCTCACCCGTCCGCCAGCACAAGTTGCATAACAGACATAGTGTGTCCCAGACGCGCGACCTACCGTACTTGATCATTTCAGCAGTAACTCTGTCTTTTCCCGCAGTATTACCACATTTCATACTTCTTATAGCTTGTTCAATTTCTTTCATACTAATGACTTCAATGACATCGGGATCCGGAGCATCGAAGTGAGCTCCACTTATTGATGTGGCATCTCTGTATTTTCTTGCATACATCTTTTCATAATATTCACTCCACCTCTGCAGGACGTCAGTTTGGTCTATTAGGACGTCATTGTTAACACTAAGCACTTTATTCATGCAGATTACCGAACAACTCCCGGTCTTGCCTACCTCTTTCCAGAAGAGCTTGGCATTATCCCGGAAATTGGACGACAACCTTTCATCCGCTTTCATTATGCACCTTTCGCGAGCTTCTTCTATCAGTGCCTTCGTGTTAACTCTTTGCAGCTTGTATATCTCTTTTATATTAAAATCATTCCGCGAGGCTAAGTAGTCTAACCATGCTTTCTTCTTCATTCGAACTGCTTCTTTCACTTCCTCATTCCACCATGCATCACGCTTATAACTACTGCCTCTTTTCGTTTCTCCACACACTTCCACAGCGGTATTTACCATACTATCCCTAAGGTTCTGCCATACACTTTCCACATTCTCACTACTAACATTGACGTCGCCAAGCTTTTTGGCTACCCTTTCTTTACATTTATCCCTAATGGATGCATCCTGCAGCTTCCAGATTTTGATGCTATAAGTCGGCTCAGGTTCAGGACACTCGGTACGATGAAGCCAACCCGCGAACAGACCCCTAATCCTAGTTATGACTAGGTAGTGGTCTGATCCCAGCTCAGCGCCTCGATAAACCCGTGTGTCCATCACCTGTTTACGAAGCCGACTATCCATTAGGAATAGATCTATCATGCTTCTCTTTGACTTACCTCTCCTCGTATACATATGAATTTGTTTGTGGTTGAACATTGTGTTCGCCACAAACAAATCCTTTTCCTTACAAAATGCCAGTATAAGCTTGCCAGCGTCGTTCACCCTTTTATCCCCATACTTCCCGAGTACCGACTCAAAACCATCGCGAGCGGTACCCACCCATCCATTCAAGTCGCCACATACTATAAGTATTTCATTTCCTTCTATCACATTAAGAGCTTCTCTCATACTCTCCCAGAAGTCCTCTAGCTCAATCGCGTTCGACGAAGATACTGGCACGTAAGCAGCTACCAGGAAAATCTTCGTCAAACCAAGTTTTCGACGGATCCAGAAGATTCTAGGACCTACCAGTTTGTACTCATACATACCGGAGGCCAATCGCGATGATAACAAAATACCAACCCCTCGACTGCCATGCTCGCTCTCTGGTACTCCAGACCATAGCGCGAGCACCCCATCCGGGAACTCCAAGATTTCGCTGCCCTTGCGCTTGGTCTCTGTCAAGCACACTACATCTAACTTTCTCTCATTCATAATATCCATCAACTCATTCGTCTTATCTGCCATTCCTCCCCTAACATTCCACGCAGCTACCCTGCACTCCATCCTCCACTAATCTAATTATTAATAAACAGTAAAATAATTATTAAAAAGAACCAAAACACAAACATGTGATGTTCACAAGCTATAAAACACTCGCCTATTCTTAATTATTGGAAGTTGACATTTTTAGATATCCAAAATAATGTATATATTTATAGAAAAGAAAATTAGAAAAAAATGGCGCGCACATTTTTTTCAACCGTAGCTGCGTACGCTAAACCTATACAGCCTAGTTTTTGAAATAAATATTTTTTTTTATTACATAACACTAATAACTTAATTTGTAGACAAAATTAAATATGTAATGGTATGAAAATAAACGTTTATTTGTTATATTTTAAGTAATAGAGTGATGAATACCCTTTGCTGATTATAAGAACATCATGTGAAAAAATTATAATCTTATAATCTTAATAATATTATAAATGTGAAAGTTTGTGTGGATGTTTGTTACTCTTTCACGTAAAAACTACTGAATAGATTTTAATGAAACTTTCCAGTAATATTGCTGATACATCAGAATAACACAGGCTACTTTTTATCCCGGGACCAAGTTCCTGTGGGAAAACTAATCTACGCGGGCGAAGCCGCGGGCGTCAACTAGTAAAATATATAGAAATATTACCCATAATTTTTAATTTAATATCATCTTCATTAGCGCATGGAATTGAGCTAATTCCACATGTAATACACTCGTAAGGACACAAAATTATTATTAACCAGTTTTACAATTATTAAAAAAAAAAATTACAAAATCGATATGTATACATATCGATTTTGTCTTACTTTACAAGTTCGTTGATTTGATGTGCTTTACATTAAAATTACACTCCTAGTTCGACAGAGGGCCTGTCGAGCTTGACGAAGCTAGAGATTTGACCTAGCACAACCCTTTCCCCGTCACTCAACAATTCTACTTGACATTAATGAACGCAACTAAAGACTAGAACGCAAAAAATTGCTAGATGACGGTCAAGTCTGTTTCTTTGGTGTTCATCAATTGTTTCACTCTTCTTTGTACGTATAATATCAAGATTCACAGCATTAAAAATAAATAAAACCCCGACACAGTATAGCTATATAGCTAGCTGCAGCAGATTGTGATAAAAATCAAATCAATCGGTTTAAAAGTAGATTTGTTCTATTTGAGAGTAAATATAAGAAATACTATTTGTCAAGTTTTAAAACAGAAAAGAACTACCTGCTAAACTAAAGGTATTAATTGTTAAACCATAACACACAGTGTAAAACATTTGACTCTAAGTTTAAGTCAATATTGCATTAAATGTTATTCTAAGCACATCAAAGACGACAGGAATAACTTGCAAATTATTTAGTCATTGCTTCATACAGCCTTACATTGAAGGGAAAAATTCAAACGACTTTACTGTCTAGAATGAGTTCATCAAAGTCATACATAGCCTGATCCATTTTCTTACCGGATACGATTACGTGTTGACGTTATGTGTGGATATAAACAGTGTAAGTATGTGTAAATATGCGACCGGAAATATTTCAATATCGACAGATTAAACATCCTCTAGAATTTAAGTAGTGTTGTTATTTTCTATGTCTGAACATAATAATACATTTCTCGTGAAAGAAGTGGTTTAACATTGAACGTCAACATTTAGTAGTAGTACCTATTATTAAGACTGTCAATAAACTAAGACTGAAAACACAAGATCTATCACTGGCAAAGAGCATCAGGAACCAGAGGAAAAAGAATTATTCGGGATGTCATTCTCGAAAGATACATTTCCGTAGAAATAGTTATTTATCTAAAATTTTAAGATAAAATGACCTTGGAAACCCGATTTGTTTCCTATTTAGTCTTGGATCACCATAAAGGGTTGGCTTGGGTAATCATAAAGTTATTGAATATTTTTTTTCTTTTATTGAAGAGCTATTTAAACCGTTTTCACAGTCACTGAACATGTTAACTGTAACAATGAGCTGTAAGAGCTATGAAACGACCAACTTGGTCCAAATTCAGTAACCAGCAACTTTTAAAGATTCGTTAGTTAATTTTGTACAAAAATATATGTTTATCATTTCTATTTGAGTCGCGATAAGTATTGGCCTTGACCGGATGCTAGTTATTTATCACATCCATGAATTTAAATGGTTATTAAGAATTTAAGGATATTTTAGTTGTACTTATCGCATATAATCCGGTAGTAGTTTTAGTTGGCAGTCTGAATCTTAATCAACTATGGGCACCTGATCATCGTTCGTCGATTTACGTACATTACTTTGCAAGTTATGATCGCTTAGGTTCTTTTTGTTACCTACATTTTTACTTAGATATATGAAGTTTAGAACTTCATTATATCTAGTAAAATCTGTACAATTCATTTACAGGGCAACTGTATTGATTCAAATTGTTCCCCAATAAAACTACAAAACTAACTATCTTCAAGCTGTATCCCTGACGGGGTAGTCAGAGAGGGCAGATCGCCAGGCTTCGCGATCCATGCATACATAAATAAAAAAATATCTCTCATAAATCTCATATTTTCTATTCTCTCCTAATATACACAAATTATTTGTGTATCGAATTCCCGCTGTATGTTCTGAAGGTCCAAACATTTTCGAAGAATATACAATTTTGTAGATATTGTAGAAAAGAGTATGTACCTATATGAATTTCATTAAAATTACAGGCAATCCAATATTTATTTTATATAGGACCAAGGCACTACCCATACCGCTCCAACCCTCTACATAACATACCTAGAGTTTTAGAAGTAATAAGCAACTAAGCAACTGACAAAATAGTGGATGTAACGGGACTATTTTTAACTCGACATTTAACACTTAACCACTAATATATTCTAATTTTACAACTTTTGTGCTAACGATTGAACGATATTTTAAGTAGGTTTTTTAAGTATTTTTTATTAATTGACTTAACCCCAAGTAAGTTAAACTGTGCAATTATAAAATTTGTAATGATTACGAGTAGGTATAATGCTAAACCAACTTTTAAAGTATCTTCTAATATACCAATTTCTTTTTCATAAAAATCTATCACAACATAGATGTGTCTACGTGTATTTAACAAGATTTAGTAACAGGGAAAACGAACTTCACAGTGACATTGTAGTGTATAGAGGTAAGCTCGTGCTGTATAGGTGTAGACTAACATACCCTAGGAATATAGTAGCTGTTCTTGGGATTTATGTAATCAAGTATAATCTGAAATAAATTATATTTTGTACTTATTAGTGTGAAATAAATTACTTTTGTCTTAGTACTAATTTCGCGCGTAGTATAACGAGATCATGACATATATTATCGGGCTATTAAATGTCAATTTTGTTTTGATTTCCATAATTAGATAAAGTAAGCAAAATGGGTCACCACCTATTACGTGGGACAGGAATACACACGGTGTAAAGTAGGCGTATAATATGCCTCTGCCACCTCTTCAAGAATAAGGCGTGATTGATTGACACACACACAATTAGATAAATTCACGAATTTTACAGTCAATCCAGTTGGCATTTATGTGAGGCGTCAAGACGCACAAAATAAGAGTAAAAAATTGAAACTGTCAACTGAATTAAGGAGATTTTGGTGGGCATATTTCAAACATTTACACTCGCAAATCACGTTATACGCTTTTTTTTATTCGATAAAATTATGATCCCAATGATGCATAGTCCACATCATGTAAATATAAGAAACTACCTAAGGTTGATAATGAATGAAAGAAATTGATAGTATGTTACATGTGGATAACCAAATAAAATGCAAGCTATCCAATTCGCCAGTTCCTAAATATCGGAAATGAACAAACTCAAACATACACAATACCAAGACGTGTTGTATAAAGCCGTGTGAAACACACAGATATTGATGTCCAAGAGCTGGAAATTATAGAAAAAATAATTAAGCCTAGCTATTTATAGGAGGTAATAACGTAAAAAGACGGGACGTGAACGAAGAATTGCATCTCCCACCAAACCTTTAAACCCACTGAGCAAGGAATCAATGTCACTCGCGCTCTACTAGAGACGCCTTACTGCATCCTACTAATATTATAAACGCGAAAGTTTGTAAGAATGGATATTTGTTACTCTTTCACGCAAAATCTACCGAATGGATTTTGATGAAACTTTACAATAATATAGCTTACACATCAGAATAACACATAGGCTACATTTTATCCCGGGAACAAGTTCCTGTGGGAAACGGGAACGAGAAACTTCACCATGCGTGCGGAGCCGCGGGCGTCAACTAATATTTCATACAACCAAGCGTATCAGGGGGCGTCACCTTTTACACATACGATTAGACTAATTACTACAGACAATTTGCATGCGGTATTACTTTTACTTTCGTCTCTATTATGGCGCGAGAGAGCGAGCAACATTCCTTGCTTTGTGTTTAAGCCACAATTGCGAACGCATCTCGCAGCAAAACCGCATAAACCTCCGCGGTGCTCATCCACACTTGTGAACGGTTAGTGTCATGTCCGTCCGTTTGTGGACTAAAATTAGAAGTATCATTGCTACCACACAGGGTAGATATTTTAATTAGACTGAATTTAGTTATAAGTTATGAATATGACTGATAAGCTAGGCGCAAGTACTCTGAAATTACAGTATTGTGCATTTGTGAGCAAAAAGGCACTTTGATCACTTATACAATTTCAATTCAACTTCATTTATTCCAGTAGGCGCCTGATGTACCGAAGGTACTAATGGTGTCTGGATTATTTGTGGCAAAACGAAGTTTACATAGGTGAAGCCTAAAGAGAGCAGTAATAACTTATTGGCTAAAGATCTTTAGTAGGTATATTAGCGATTATACTTATATATTAGCGATCTAGATCTGGCAGATTCTAACTTGAACATAGCATTTATGACCTGCAATCCACCTGTAATGTTGTTAATAGTCTACAAGGTTAGCACATATTTTATATATATAGTACAAATAATGTACTCAATGACATCCAAAATACATACAATATGTGCTAACCTTTGGAAATGCCGTAAGGCGAAACCGGTCTGGTTTAAGTAATAAATAAGTGGAACAGTACAAGTGTTTTAGTTCAAGATCTGTAGCAAGTTCCATCAAGTGCCATTAATCACCAGTGTAAACAGTCTACATAAATATTTACAAAAAAAAATTGGTAGTAGTATTTATAAACATATTTTCGGATTTTTAAATAGTTGATATTTTTTGATATTTTGTCAACTTTAGATATTTATTACAATTTTAAAGAAATATCAATTTTATATTCTACTCTAGTTTACTCATTCCCAGTCTTATAAGTAATCTTTTTAAAATGTAAAAAGCTATACTATTAAAATAAGTGAAACTCTGAATAATATGGACCATGGGGCTAAAATTCATGCTTGTTTAAGAAGCTACTTGTACCTAAGTAGGTAGGTACAGCAATTTTTTACTTGCTAAAGTATACAAATACAGGCACACCTGGTATTGCAACTTCCATAGTTGTCTTGTTTGATATCTTAGTGGTATAAAAAAACCTTAACAAGATTTCCGATAAATACATATTAATATTGAAATAGTTTGAAAACAATGATGGAAGAGTATGACAACATTAATATAAATTCAATACAAAATACATACCGTTGAATGTTTTGATTTGTTTGTTTTAATATTGAGGTGTGTGTATTTGAGATTTGATTCCTTGAGTAAGTTCGCGACTAATTTAGTTTTTTCTTCAGCATCTTCAATCACAATCCAGTGGAAATTTTTGACATGCATCAATGTCTGTGATAACCTACAAAAACAAAACATTATATTATGATAGGACTTAACTGTACTCCTTGGCTTCTATATTATGCCTTTTTTATAAGGGTGATTTAAAATAGCCTTTCATTGTCATTATAACTTTTTAAGCACCTAATATATTTTAGTGTTTAAGCAATAGAGAAATCAGTCAGTCTTCAACCAGGGTGTAAAGAGCCCCATCAAGATCTCTAGGGCTAAAGTGAACTCAACCGCTAGTGGTGCACTAGCTAACCAAGATGAGGCAATGATGCAGGTGCGTTTACGAGGTTTAGTGTCAGATGAAGTCACTCCCAAGAATAACAAAAATGAGAGCAATATCCAGGTAGGTTTTTGGAAGTTACTAAGATGAGCAAGGTGATTTTGTTTAACCGGAGAGAGTAGGCAAATACTTGGAAATATTAATAGCTAGGTATTAATATTTAGGTTCAACTGAGATCTTCAGAACTCAAACTGTAGTGTATATGACTGTAACTCTGAGTTCTGCATGTCTGATTCACGAATAATTGTGTGACCTGCTATTCCTTCTTTCAGAGTTTATAAGTTTTATATTTATAACATTTAGGTATTTGAAAAATAATGGATACCCATGGTGTACTCCTGTATGGTGCCCATTCTTGTTGTAACATGGGGATAAAATGAAATAGTTGTATAAAAATTCATCAGAATAAACTTAAATACAAAAATTTTTAAAATTGTTTTTATCTCATTACTCTTGATGTACTTTCATTATGCATTTAGTGAAAAGCTATAGATTATTGAAAACTAGCTTAACCTTGTTGTAGGTAAAATAAAGTTTTGTTCAATTGTATCTAAGTAGGTAATAAAAAATCTTTAAGTAACAATTGTCTTGATCATAGTACATGTTATACCTAGTAATTAGCTTGATTAAACTAAAATGATATGTCCCAAATTTTAATAAAGAATGGAGTATAGTTACCCTTGATCAAGAAAAAAAAATAATGAGGTAAAGTAATTAAATATACATTACGTGTGGTTGTTAGACTTTAATAAACTTGTATACATCACTAAGAGGTTGTACAAGAGACCTCTAAATATTAGATCTAGTTTTAGAGACCTATAAATTTTTGCTTAAAAACTTTGATATAATGTTTTATAGATGATTTTCGTCCGAATTCTATTCCTAAAGTAACAAACTGTCACTGTCTCAAAGGCAAAGAAACATGCCAGTACATTCAAGGATCTTATTGTGTAAACCCATCAATTTATCAATTAAAATAATTGTTGGCTCATCTTAGAACCATTGCCAAATACTCTAGTCAAATAGATGAGGTAAGATAAACTATAAATCAAGGGCAAACAAATCACGATAGATATAAACAAATCCTACTTACCTTGTCAAATCCGCCTTCTGAGCAAGTCTTGAGTATGTTGGTGTGATCCCATAAATTGTAGGAAGATATGAGTTCGCTTCGGGAGTAAATTGACACTGTAAAGCTGGCCTACTATTAAATAAAAATAAAACAACGAAAATCGACATCCCGATTGCTACATATTGCTTTTTAATGCTCACAAAAGACATTTTACTGCCAATCACTTTGTAAAAAAGTATTCAATGGATACTTCAGGTGTCTCTCACAGTTGGTAGCGCATTATTGTAGCCAAGACTGTTCAAATTAAATATTTACGACAATTTATTAAGACTACACGCTAACACGACCGATTCGTCTCCACGATTTGACGAATGGTGACAAATTTTGACATTAGATTTTTGACGCTATCGGGCAATAACCAGCGAGCGGCGCGGCGAGGCGGCGAGTCAGTTTGAATAAGTAAGTAAATACTTTTATCTCGCTTTAGCAAACGTAAGTAGCCGTAGGTAAAAATTTGGTCAAACGAACTGGAACGTTCAGATTTGATAGAAAGCATGGTTGGTAATAATGAACAATAACTACTGTTTTATGTTAATTCATAAGTGATAGTATATAATAATTTTAAATTTAACAAAATAAATATTCTTGTTTATAAAAATGTTAACCATCCCGTTGTAACTTACGTTATGATAGTGTCCTCTAGCTTTTCAACGCTAAACTCATTGTTCAATCTGTTTCTGTAGGTATATTCCAAACACCTTTTCATAAAATGTACTAGATGGCGGTAATATACGAAGTAGTTATTAATGAATATCTATACTTCTATCTATACTAATATATGTAAAAAGTTTGTTTGTTTATTTGTTTGATTGAACGCGCTATGTATGTCTGACTGTTCGCGATAAACTTAAAAATTGGACGATGATCCAATGGATATATCTAGTGGTGTTAGCAATTAAACAATGCTCGTGTACGTAGAGTAGTCGCCGTATTTCTCCCAAAAACAAGATGGCGCTTGCTCGACGATATTCCAAAGGCAACAGTGTTGCCAACAGTGGTTCTCGAGAAATTTTTGGATCTATATAAGATATCGAGAATGTACGCGAGTGTACAGAGATTGTGAGTGTTGTGTGTAGACCGTCCGACTAGGTAGGTTAGCTAAAGAAAGTAGGGTAGCTAAGGTAGGGTAGCCAAAGAAAACACTCGCGCTACGAGGAGGCGACGCTGAATACATCAGTCCACCCGTGACCAAGGCTGGTGTAATCCTGTCGAAACGTCGGGAAGTGTAGGCTTTGTACCTAATAATATACGTCGCGACTTAGACCCTAAATATCATATTAATAAAAATATACTTAGTTATGTATAAGTCATCATAATGATCCTTATAGTGTTATGCTCAGTTGCTTCGGAAGTGATCATTTCCTAACCCGAGGCTCCGATCGCCCCAACGTGGTTAGGTATGTTCTCTTGTTCTCTTCTTAGATTAATTGGCGATGGAGGTATATTATTTGTTACGCTTGTAGGTAGGTATGGGTTATAGTGATAGGTATAGATAGTGAACATTCTCCGGTACGTATTTCACATGAACTCCTAGTTTCGAATGTTCTATGATTTTAATGATTTTTTTTCTATAGGCTCCCAATGATTACCTATACCACCATAATTGACAGAAGTGTGGCATAGGAATCAAGGTCTTGATTCAACACGATAAACAGATAATACTCGTTGACTTAAAATCACGAAATTTGGCAAAACGCAAAAATAACTAATTGAATCAGGCGTTACATGGCGAAAATCCATTTAAAAAAACAATAATTATTTTGTTTTAAATGTTATTTTTGCAATATTCCGCTTTTTTAGAATGTCGTACGATGTCGACACGTGTTTCGCCTACACACGAGGTATTATCAAGACTGTTTGGCAGCAAAAGCCGATTCTATTGGCCGATATATTTATCGTGATTTGTTGTGAAAAATTAAAAAATAAAATAAATGTTATTGGTCTGCCTATACATACATAGTAAACACCACATAATATAGACCTCTGAGTGAAATGGGCGTTCATACAATTTGGAGGTATAACTTAAATTGGAACCTACCTCACATAAGGTAAAAGTTGAAAAGTAGATATATTATGTGAGAGACTCAATGCGAATTCTGACGTGGAATGGTAATGGATCAAGTGCTTTTTCTTCGCATGATCGCCTGAATGTTATTGGCGGTTAGCAAAAAGTTTTCTGTGCCTCTGATTAGTCACAAATTAGTGAGGAACAATTGATGTAGAATTTCTATTGAGCGAAAGTAGGTAAAGGGTAAAAGGAATCAGGGTAGACAGAGGCTTATTAATACAAAGAGCACGTTAGCAAATTAATCAAAAACGGAAACGTCTAAAGTATCGGATATCTTAATGAATCTGCAAAAGAAGTATGCATGGAATGGATCGCAAAGCTTTACGATTCCAATTATAAAACTTGCATTCGTTCCAATATGAATGTTTCGTTTGGCACCACCTTTAAACTGGATTGCTCTGTGGGTAAAAAGCATCTGGCTTTTTGATCACAGTTAATTCATATCTTATAATTTAAGTGTAATTATTTTATAAGTTATAATAGGTTACATAAGACGTATATATTTTTGTATATATATATATGTTGCTAAACATAAATGCGCCTACCTCGTATATAGATCTGCACCACCCTATGGTTGACTGGTAGAGAATGCCTTAGGCATTAAGTCCGCCAATGTACTATTTTAGTGCATAAAGTTAAATAAATAGATAAAAAAATCTTTGAAAATAATTAAAATTAATAAAGCGCTCGAGGCCCCGCGGTGTCAGTGTTCTGTAAACGATCACTGAGTTACGCAATTTTCACTGTGGCTGGTCCTCGGATGGGTGACCACTTTGTGGCATTTACATTTGCGAGCGCTTCCGTTCTTCGGAAGGCACGTTAAGCCGTTGGTCCCGGTTGTCAGTTAATGGCAGTCGTTAAGCCTGGTTGAAGGCCTTATGGGCGGCTTGAAAATTTCAACGGCAGGTAGCCACAACCTGCATCTGTCAATTTCAACCTATTCACTGTCACCTGTCACCACCTATTACGTGGGACAGGAATCCACACGGTGAAAAGTGGGCATATAATATGCCTCTGCCGCCCCTTCGGGGATAAGGCGTGATGAATATTTATTTATTTATATATGAAAATATTTTTTACACCTATTAGCTTGTATTTTATTTTGTCATCATCATCATCCGAGCGTCTGTCCCAGTGGCGTCTCGCGACGCCCGGGGTCCCCTTTCCTACATTTTCTCCTCCACTTCGCACGGTCGTTGGCATCCCCTGTAGTGAAACCATTGGCACGTATGTCTCCCTCTTACCGGGACCCGGCGGGGCCGAAATGGCCAGACTTTTGTTTCCCACGTAGCCCGGCGGTAGCCGCAAGACATGACCATAAAAACGAACGCGACAGTCTAGTAACTTATCTGCAATGTCACGGACGTGAAGGCTGCCGCGGATGCGAGAGTTCCTCACGCGGTCCATCCGCGTGATTCTACACATCCACCGCAGCATCTTTATTTCCGTGACACGCAGCTCCTGCTTGTGTCGCTCCAATATTGGCCACGTCTCACTGCCATGTAAAAAGACACGTCTAATGATGGTTTTGTAGACCCGTCCCTTCAACCGGATCGGCATATCGGCATTTTAGGGTCAAAATTAATGACACGGGTCATCTCCCGCCATTTGGCCCACGTGACTTGACAGCAATGCGTGACTTGACATCGCAATCGATGTCACTGGACGTGTGAAAAAAAGATCCCAGGTATTTAACCTGGTCCGTGCGCTCGACCAAATCACCGCCTTTGCGGATGTGGGATCTGTCGAGATTGGTGCCAAGTACTCGGTCTTCGCCGCATTTAATTTCAGACCGCCGTTCTCAAGCGTCTCCACGCCTTCACACGTCGCACCAATCTGCACCTGTCCGCGTCTGCCAGCGCAATGTCGTCAGCATACATGAACCATGCAACCATGGAGGCCGCTCATGCGAGTTCCTTATGCTGCCCGACAATTCGTGTAATATTACACTGAACAGAAGCGGACTAAGGACGAATCCTGGTGTACCCTGACGGTGATGGGAAAGGGTTTCGTGTAGCCAACAGCAGTCTGAACCATGGAATCGGAGTCGCGGTACATGTCCCGCATAGTGTCAATATAGACCTCTGGAACTCCTTTGGACCGCTGTGCCCACCACATCATCGCTCAAGGAACACAGTCGAAGTCCTTCTGCATGTCTAGGAACATACCTTGCAGATGCGTGTTCTTCGACCTGTATTTCTCTGCGACAACCCTCAGGGCAAAAACAGGGTCCGTGGTCCCATGGCGAAACCCATATTGACACCCCGAGAGAGTACACTCCTGCCGGATCCTCTCATTACCTTTATGCCGCGGTAGCTCCCGCACTCCTGCACTGACTCATTACCTTCGAAGACTGGAATAATAATACTCAGCCTTCGTTGTGTATGGGATCTGCCCGCTGAGGAGTACGCGGTTGAAAAGGTTTACTAAGATGCGCGATCACAGCGAGGACCCATCGCCTTCCAGACTTCGATGGTTCTAGATTTCCGATTCACCATGCGGCCAACTTCTGCAGGCGTTACCGGTGGCACTAGTCCCTGATTTGATTTTACTTTGTCTTAATACATAATAAGAAAGTCTTGACTCACTGGAAATCATCTGGATTAATTCGTCAGTTACGAGCAGGTCACGGTGGTGTAGTTGGTAACGCGTCTGGTGCATTGAACCAGAAGAAGCTGGTTCGAGTCCAGCTCGTGACTGAAAAAAACTTTTCCACTTTAAATTTAAATTTATACTTATTGCATTTCAACTTCTGAGAGGGTAAAATAGGGGATAAAGTTTGTATGTGCAAGTGTAGAGATACATTTTATAAGTAATATACAACATAAACTGTAAGTATGTGGGCTTTTGATTAGAAATTAAGATCGAAGATGTTAATTTATAACCGATAGCCCTACAATTTACAGTTAGTAGTTATAGTTTCAGGATTTCACAACAAATTATTCCCACGAGAAACACTTTTAGGGCGATAAGCAAATTTCACGCGAGAGGAGCCGGGAGCATCAGCTAGTTTTGTATAAATGGTTATCCAAAGACCTATATCATGCTAGCATTGTCCTATATATACAAATTGGATGCATTGAATTTATCAATTTGGTTTGTCTAGGTATACAGAATATGAGTTGTTAATTTAATTAGCAGTTAAATTTACATAACCATACAAAATCAGAGTTGTCCACAGTCAAATGAAACTATGTACAGTCTCTACACAGGATTTAAACAAAATTTCTCAACTATTAATTTTTCTATATCTAGTATTGGTAGTGGTTGCGCCACATTTGCGTACATTTAGTTTTAATTAATTAGTTTTCGACACTCCCCCCGCTTCCCTTTATTCCATTTCTCTTTCGCACCTACCTTGTCTCGCATAAAAGAGGAGCGGGACAGCTGTATTACGCGCTATCTAAAACGTCGCTCACGGGCAGCGACACACGAACTGAAGACGCTCTGTTAGTACTGCAATGACCGCGCGCGCGCCCGCTCCAGCTTTCGCAATAATTGTGTTTTCCATGGATAAATAGTGTTTTCGTGCAATGGAACCAGGGATCCAAGTCCAGGGACGTCCCCGGCAGCCTCCACCTCAGCATCACGCAGCAAAAGCAAGGTAGTGTGCCCATTCCTGTTTTCCATCTCTTTTTCGTCGACAACCGCATGTAAATTTAATTGTCTTTTAATTTTTTGTCTTTTCCCGCAAATACAGTCCACTTTGAATTTATTTATCTCGCCCGCTCAACCATTTTCTGGTCCTAACGATCCGGATTTTGATCCACTCTCTTTAGTAGTTTGCCAATAGAAACGCAATAGTTTTTATCCCATAGGGAATAAACGCATAGGTATAGGTTATAGTTTTTATTCCACCACGGAATAAACGCATAGGTATAGGTAATAGTTTTTATTCTATAGGGAATAAACGCATAGATAATAGTTTTATTCCATTAGGGAATAAACGCATACTTACCTACTGTTTTTCGCATAGGTAGGTACTAAATAGTTGGTAATTTCGACTGCACCGCATAGTAATAGGTAGACCACGCGGGCAGGTACCTAGGCCCGCGCGCGCAAGTAGGTACCTACGCTCGTTCGCGTCGCGTCTCGCTGCTTACCACCGCTGCCATTTTTGATCGTTCGTTAGTTTTGCTAGCTATAGTAGGTAGCTATAGTTGTTTGTTTTAACAATGCCTCCGAAAGAGATTCCGGATCCACAGTTAAATCTATTACACGCTAAGAAGGATAGCCTTTTTAAGCGTATGCAATTAATTTGTGATTATTCATCAAGGATCGCAGATGAATCAATAAAAGAATTGTTTTTATCCTCGATCGAAACCGTAGATACTTTGCCCTTAGATTTCGAAAATGTTCTCAATAAAATTAACTTGCTTGAATTAAAATTAAATCCTGATTTCTTATTAAGTTATGACGCCATGTCATCTTTCGAAGATTTAATTTGTCGCATAAAACGTGTCGCTAAGTCATTGCAAGCGGCCGTGCCCGTAATAGTCACCGATTCGAAACCCGGGCCAGCCGGTTTTGATTTGCTGAAACGGGACCGACCTAAATTGCCGCCCATACAAATACCCGAATTTGATGGCGATATTAAAAAATGGCCTTTGTTTTTCGCTAGTTTCGAAAATATGATCCATAATAATTATTCGTTATCGGATTACGAAAAATTACATTACTTAGTAAACTAACCGGGAAAGCAAAAACCGAATAACGCTTTGCGCCCAAAATTTATAGTTTGATTTTGAATACTTTGAAGGTCAAATACGAAGACCAACGCTTAGTAACAACCGCTTATTTGGATCAAATATTTAATTTGAAAAATAGCTCATCGTGTAATGAACACGACTTAGAAAAATTCTTAGATATTTTTGCATCAACTGTTCGCGCCCTAAAGAATGTCAGGGTCAATGACCTCTGTGACTTTTTGTTTTTGTATATCGGTTTAAAGAAATTAGATTCTGAAATCGTTCGCTTATTTGAAATGGATAGACGTGGCCATCAAATACCTAAGTTCGACGATTTAGAAACTTTCGTTCGTCAACATATTCGAATTTTGCAACGAACTTCGTTAAACCACGAAGAAGCGAAAAATAGTCCGACTAATCGTAGTAGTAGTAGTAAGCCCACGAAATCCACGCAGTCTTTTGTTAATTTTGAACCCACAACTTCGCAATCGCAAGTGTTGCATTCGAAAAATTGTTCTTTGTGTCAAGGTCACCATGACCAACTTTATAAATGTTCTGAGTTCAATAAACTCACTCCTGGTGATCGCTACAAATTTATTCGTTCTAGTAAAATATGTATCAATTGTCTCAGTAAAAAACAGCGTGTTTCATTCTGTAATTCGAATAATTTTTGGAGCGCTCTCGCGTGTTTTCTTCCCCGTCCGCGCCTAGCGACGGCGGCGCCACTGCCGCGCGCCTCCAGCCGAACGATGTCGCTTTGTGCTCGCTATGAAGTTTGCACACAAGCCCTACTACGGTACTTCTGGCAACCGCTCGAGTTGTTGTTTACGATTCGCTTGGTAGGGGACATAGTGTTCGCGCACTTTTAGTTAGTGCATCTCAAAGTAATTTTATTGGTAAAAATTGTTGTAGTCGTCTTGGTTTGCATACAAATAACCGCCCCGCCTGTAATGTTGTGAAAGGTATTGGGGGTTCCACTAAAGCCGTTCAAGGTTCTGTAGGGATTAAATTCCACTCGCGTTTTGATTTTGATGTTAGTTTTTCGATGGATTCGCTAGTCGTCGATAAGGTTACCGAAATTTTACCGACTGTCGCAGTCAATACCTCATTATTGACTAATTTTAGAGATTTGCCTTTGGCCGATGATACTTACGCCGTTTCAGGAGATATTGATTTGTTAGTTGGCGCTTCAATTTCCCGCACCCCCTGTTGCAGCGTAAGGTTCAAGGTCACGCATCGCACCCTGCGCCGCTCGCCTTAGAGACGGTTCTTGGGTTTGTTATTGTTGGTTCCGCACCCGCTTGTTTTGATTGTAACTCGACAGTGTCATATTGTTGCGCCGTCGAGCCGCTGGACTCCGCTGTCCGTAAATTCTGGGAGATAGAAGAGGTGAACGTCCCTCCTATTGTTAGCCCGGATGATAAACTTTGTGAAGAGTTTTATAGTCGCACGACTACTCGCGATAGTGATGGTCGTTATGTTGTCGCACTCCCCTTTAAGGGTGATGTTAATTCGCTTGGAGATTCGTTTCAGTTAGCCGAAAAACGCTTCTTTTGTTTAGAACGGAAAATGCAGACATCTCCAAAGTTGAAGACGGCTTACGATAGCGTAATAGTATAGTATAGTGTAGTGTATCATATAATATTTGGATAAACGTTTTATTTCACCCGCGCCTCCCGAAACCGAAGAGACGAAGCACGCTCCTTCGTATACCATATCTCACCATGGAGTTCTCCGCGAGGATAAACTAACCACCAAGTTGCGCGTTGTTTTAGATGGCAGCGCCAAAACTAGTTCGAGTGTTTCGGTTTACGATATTTTGCACAGTGGTCAAAATCTCCAAGGTAATTTGTTCGAAATTATAGTTAACTTTCGCTTATTCGCTGTCGCGCTTTCAGCCGACATTAGACAAATGTTTCTTTGTATTGGTGTTCGCGAATCAGATCGCCGATTTCAACGCATTAATATAGATAGAATTTTCGCATTCTCGGACTCGACCGTCGCTTTGTGTTGGACACATTCTTCGCCCCATCGTTGGGATACATTTGTTATCACATACACGTTACCGCCTTCGACTTAAACAAGGCTGAGTTATAGTGCTTCGTGAACTTCAGCGATTTTATTTTTCGTTAGAAATTTGGAATTAAATAAACCTTGTAGTCGCGCTTTTCAACATTTGAAACCCTTTTTGAAGGATGGTGGTTCGAGTTGGTGGTCGTTTGAGCCAGTCCGCATTAGAGTACGATCAAATGCATCCTATAGTTCTCCCGCGCAAGGATCATATCGTTGATCTTTTAGTTGCATATCACCATAGGGTGAATTGTCACGCTGGTCCAGATTTATTGATGTCGATTTAGCGCCATAAATACTGGATTCTCTCCGCACGCAATTTGATTCGTTCGATAGTTCATAGATGTATTCCGTGTTTCAAACTTCGCCCGAAGTCAATCACGCCCGAAATGGCCGATCGTCATCCTTGTCGTGTTGTTCAGGCTGCTAAACCGTTCGTACACACGGGTACCGATTACGCTGGCCCCTTCAGGGTAACAGTTTCTCGTGGTCGTGGTATACGCTCCACGAAAGCTTATGTTCATCTTTTTGTTTGTATGACGACTCGCGCCGTTCATATAGAGTTAGCTGGTAATTTGAGCACGCCATGCTTCATGGCTGCATTTAAAAGATTTTTGTCGCGTCGGGGTTCCGTATCTCGAATGTATTCGGACAACGGTACGAATTACGTCGGAGCTCTTCGTAACCTTTCCGAACTACATATTTTTTTGGCGTTCCAAACACTTTACGTTTGAAGAGCTAAGCACCGTGTTCACTCAAGTCGAGGCCGTAATGAATACGCGTCCTCTTTGTAGAACCTTGTCTAGTGATCCCTCGGAGCCGCTTGCATTGATTCCAGCGCACTTTTTGAAGGTTACACTGTTAAAATACTTACCCGCCTTTGAAATAGAGGAAGATCGACTTCATCTTCTCTCGCGTCATGCCTTATTGGATAAACTCGTTCAATCGTTTTGGAAGCGTTGGAGGACAGACTATTTGCATACGCTACAGTCACGTCAGAAATGGAATACTCAATCGAACCCTATTACTGTCGGTACTGTCGTAGTTATTGTAACTGAAAATTTGCCTCCATTACATTGGCCTCTTGGGCTACCCCAAGAGGCCAATGTAATGGAGGCAATTTTTTTAATAAAATTAAATTTTATATATATAAATAAAATAAAATAAAATTTAATAAAATTTTGGAGAAGAAGTTTTCCCTGGGTCAAATGGGATCACCCGTATAGTTCGCGTTAAAACCGCAACTGGTTCGTATTTGCGACCAGTTATTCGTCTTTGTCCTTTGCCTAATCAACAGTAACTTCAATAACAAATTTATCTTGTTCGATTAGGTTTAGTTTAGTTTAGTTCGATAGCATTTTGTTTATTTAGCAGCTAAAGCTTAGTGGCAACTGTATAGTCAGTTGTTCCTTTTTCGAAGGTAACCCTTCAAGCCGGGGGTGGTTGCGCCGGTATACGATAAAAGTTTTCCATTGATAAATAGTGTTTTCGTGCAATGGAACCAGGGATCGAAGTCCAGGGACGTCCCCGGCAGCCTCCACCTCAGCATCTCGCAGCAACGCGTTTAAATTTCATTTTTGTCTTTACCCGCAAATACATTCCACTTTTAATTTATTTATCTCGCCCGCTCAACCAGGTAGTGTTTTATTGACAGAGGAGGCGAGCGAAGCGAGCCGACGAAAGTCCCCGTTTTAAGTCCACTGGTATGGGAAAAATGCTATTGATGTCCGACGGTCCATCCGTCCGTCCATTCAGTCTACAGGTCGCATTTTTTATCGGATTTGCATGCAACTTGGCATGGACAATCCTGGAAATAGCCAAAAACATTTTTACGGTAGGGGGTTCGGGGAATGGAGGCAGGGGAGGCGAAATCCCGTAGTGGTTGGCAAGGCTCAAAACGGTATGTTTAGCCTTTTTCCTCCATTTACCCTGAAGTCTACGGTTCACAGAACCACTAGTTACTATATTTATCGGTTACATAAAAAATATTTTGAAGTGAAAACTTCTTTAGCGGCGTTGAGCACTTTTTCTGTAATGGGTAAATCTTAAACTCGCGTCAGGACACGTGACCTGATCGAAAAAGCGTAAGATTTTTTATCATCATCATCTTTACGTCGATCCCGGTCAATTTTTGAAGGAAAAACTTCTTTTAGCGCGGTACGCATATTTTTAGATGAGATAAAATCTCTGGACTCGCGACCATAATCATCATCATCATCTAACGTTGATTCCGGTCATCTACAGGTCTTATTAAATAATGCTGTGTAATCAATTAGGACTCTTTCAGTGTAGAATTATTTTTTATCATCATCATCTTTACGTCGATCCCGGTCAATTTTTGAAGGAAAAACTTCTTTTAGCGCGGTACGCATATTTTTAGATGAGATAAAATCTCTGGACTCGCGACCATAATCATCATCATCATCAAACGTTGATTCCGGTCATCTACAGGTCTTATTAAATAATGCTGTGTAATCAATTAGGACTCTTTCAGTGTTGAATTATTTTTTATCATCATAATCTTTACGTCGATCCCGGTCAATTTTTGAAGGAAAAACTTCTTTTAGCGCGGTACGCATATTTTTAGATGAGATAAAATCTCTGGACTCGCGACCATAATCATCATCATCATCTAACGTTGATTCCGGTCATCTACAGGTCTTATTAAATAATGCTGTGTAATCAATTAGGACTCTTTCAGTGTAGAATTATTTTTTATCATCATCATCTTTACGTCGATCCCGGTCAATTTTTGAAGGAAAAGCTTCTTTTAGCGCGGTACGCATATTTTTAGATGAGATAAAATCTCTGAACTCGCGACCATAATCATCATCATCATCAAACGTTGATTCCGGTCATCTACAGGTCTTATTAAATAATGCTGTGTAATCAATTAGGACTCTTTCAGTGTAGAATTATTTTTTATCATCATCATCTTTACGTCGATCCCGGTCAATTTTTGAAGGAAAAAGTTCTTTTAGCGCGGTACGCATATTTTTAGATGAGATAAAATCTCTGGACTCGCGACCATAATCATCATCATCATCAAACGTTGATTCCGGTCATCTACAGGTCTTATTAAATAATGCTGTGTAATCAATTAGGACTCTTTCAGTGTAGATTTATTTTTTATCATCATCATCTTTACGTCGATCCCGGTCAATTTGTGAAGGAAAAACTTCTTTTAGCGCGGTACGCATATTTTTAGATGAGATAAAATCTCTGGACTCGCTACCATAATCATCATCATCATCTAACGTTGATTCCGGTCATCTACAGGTCTTATTAAATAATGCTGTGTAATCAATTAGGACTCTTTCAGTGTAGATTTATTTTTCATCATCATCATCTTTACGTCGATCCCGGTCAATTTTTGAAGGAAAAACTTCTTTTAGCGCGGTACGCATATTTTTAGATGAGATAAAATCTCTGGACTCGCGACCATAATCATCATCATCATCTAACGTTGATTCCGGTCATCTACAGGTCTTATTAAATAATGCTGTGTAATCAATTAGGACTCTTTCAGTGTAGAATAATTTTTTATCATCATCATCTTTACGTCGATCCCGGTCAATTTTTGAAGGAGAAACTTCTTTTGGCGCGGTACGCAATTTTTTAGATGAGATAAATTTGGACTCGCTACTCCCCGTTACGATACGCAGCTATAGTGTGTGCATATATGCATGTGCCAACGCGACTAGATAAATAAATTATTAATAAATTGTTTTTTATCATCATCATCTTTACGTTGATCCCGGTCAATTTTTGAAGGAAAAACTTCTTTTAGCGCGGTACGCATATTTTTAGATGAGATAAAATCTCTGGACTCGCGACCATAATCATCATCATCATCAAACGTTGATTCCGGTCATCTACAGGTCTTATTAAATAATGCTGTGTAATCAATTAGGACTCTTTCAGTGTAGAATTATTTTTTATCATCATCATCTTTACGTCGATCCCGGTCAATTTGTGAAGGAAAAACTTCTTTTAGCGCGGTACGCATATTTTTAGATGAGATAAAATCTCTGGACTCGCTACCATAATCATCATCATCATCTAACGTTGATTCCGGTCATCTACAGGTCTTATTAAATAATGCTGTGTAATCAATTAGGACTCTTTCAGTGTAGATTTATTTTTCATCATCATCATCTTTACGTCGATCCCGGTCAATTTTTGAAGGAAAAACTTCTTTTAGCGCGGTACGCATATTTTTAGATGAGATAAAATCTCTGGACTCGCGACCATAATCATCATCATCATCTAACGTTGATTCCGGTCATCTACAGGTCTTATTAAATAATGCTGTGTAATCAATTAGGACTCTTTCAGTGTAGAATAATTTTTTATCATCATCATCTTTACGTCGATCCCGGTCAATTTTTGAAGGAAAAACTTCTTTTGGCGCGGTACGCAATTTTTTAGATGAGATAAATTTGGACTCGCTACTCCCCGTTACGATACGCAGCTATAGTGTGTGCATATATGCATGTACCAACGCGACTAGATAAATAAATTATTAATAAATTGTTTTTTATCATCATCATCTTTACGTCGATCCCGGTCAATTTTTGAAGGAAAAACTTCTTTTAGCGCGGTACGCGTATTTTTAGATGAGATAAAATCTCTGGACTCGCGACCATAATCATCATCATCATCAAACGTTGATTCCGGTCATCTACAGGTCTTATTAAATAATGCTGTGTAATCAATTAGGACTCTTTCAGTGTAGAATTATTTTTTATCATCATCATCTTTACGTCGATCCCGGTCAATTTTTGAAGGAAAAACTTCTTTTAGCGCGGTACGCATATTATTAGATGAGATAAAATCTCTGGACTCGCGACCATAATCATCATCATCATGAAACGTTGATTCCGGTCATCTACAGGTCTTATTAAATAATGCTGTGTAATCAATTAGGACTCTTTCAGTGTTGAATTATTTTTTATCATCATCATCTTTACGTCGATCCCGGTCAATTTTTGAAGGAAAAACTTCTTTTAGCGCGGTACGCATATTTTTAGATGAGATAAAATCTCTGGATTTGCTACCATAATCATCATCATCATTAAACGTTGATTCCGGTCATCTACAGGTCTTATTAAATAATGCTGTGTAATCAATTAGGACTCTTTCAGTGTAGAATTATTTTTTATCATCATCATCTTTACGTCGATCCCGGTCAATTTTTGAAGGAAAAACTTCTTTTAGCGCGGTACGCATATTTTTAGATGAGATAAAATCTCTGGACTCGCGACCATAATCATCATCATCATCAAACGTTGATTCCGGTCATCTACAGGTCTTATTAAATAATGCTGTGTAATCAATTAGGACTCTTTCAGTGTTGAATTATTTTTTATCATCATCATCTTTACGTCGATCCCGGTCAATTTTTGAAGGAAAAACTTCTTTTAGCGCGGTACGCATATTTTTAGATGAGATAAAATCTCTGGACTCGCTACCATAATCATCATCATCATCTAACGTTGATTCCGGTCATCTACAGGTCTTATTAAATAATGCTGTGTAATCAATTAGGACTCTTTCAGTGTAGAATTATTTTTTATCATCATCATCTTTACGTCGATCCCGGTCAATTTTTGAAGGAAAAACTTCTTTTAGCGCGGTACGCATATTTTTAGATGAGATAAAATCTCTGGACTCGCGACCATAATCATCATCATCATCTAACGTTGATTCCGGTCATCTACAGGTCTTATTAAATAATGCTGTGTAATCAATTAGGACTCTTTCAGTGTAGAATTATTTTTTATCATCATCATCTTTACGTCGATCCCGGTCAATTTTTGAAGGAAAAACTTCTTTTAGCGCGGTACGCATATTTTTAGATGAGATAAAATCTCTGGACTCGCGACCATAATCATCATCATCATCAAACGTTGATTCCGGTCATCTACAGGTCTTATTAAATAATGCTGTGTAATCAATTAGGACTCTTTCAGTGTAGAATTATTTTTTATCATCATCATCTTTACGTCGATCCCGGTCAATTTTTGAAGGAAAAACTTCTTTTAGCGCGGTACGCATATTTTTAGATGAGATAAAATCTCTGGACTCGCGACCATAATCATCATCATCATCTAACGTTGATTCCGGTCATCTACAGGTCTTATTAAATAATGCTGTGTAATCAATTAGGACTCTTTCAGTGTAGAATTATTTTTTATCATCATCATCTTTACGTCGATCCCGGTCAATTTTTGAAGGAAAAACTTCTTTTAGCGCGGTACGCATATTTTTAGATGAGATAAAATCTCTGGACTCGCGACCATAATCATCATCATCATCAAACGTTGATTCCGGTCATCTACAGGTCTTATTAAATAATGCTGTGTAATCAATTAGGACTCTTTCAGTGTAGATTTATTTTTTATCATCATCATCTTTACGTCGATCCCGGTCAATTTGTGAAGGAAAAACTTCTTTTAGCGCGGTACGCATATTTTTAGATGAGATAAAATCTCTGGACTCGCTACCATAATCATCATCATCATCTAACGTTGATTCCGGTCATCTACAGGTCTTATTAAATAATGCTGTGTAATCAATTAGGACTCTTTCAGTGTAGATTTATTTTTCATCATCATCATCTTTACGTCGATCCCGGTCAATTTTTGAAGGAAAAACTTCTTTTGGCGCGGTACGCAATTTTTTAGATGAGATAAATTTGGACTCGCTACTCCCCGTTACGATACGCAGCTATAGTGTGTGCATATATGCATGTACCAACGCGACTAGATAAATAAATTATTAATAAATTGGTTTTTATCATCATCATCTTTACGTCGATCCCGGTCAATTTTTGAAGGAAAAACTTCTTTTAGCGCGGTACGCATATTTTTAGATGAGATAAAATCTCTGGACTCGCGACCATAATCATCATCATCATCTAACGTTGATTCCGGTCATCTACAGGTCTTATTAAATAATGCTGTGTAATCAATTAGGACTCTTTCAGTGTAGAATTATTTTTTATCATCATCATCTTTACGTCGATCCCGGTCAATTTTTGAAGGAAAAACTTCTTTTAGCGCGGTACGCATATTTTTAGATGAGATAAAATCTCTGGACTCGCTACCATAATCATCATCATCATCTAACGTTGATTCCGGTCATCTACAGGTCTTATTAAATAATGCTGTGTAATCAATTAGGACTCTTTCAGTGTAGATTTATTTTTCATCATCATCATCTTTACGTCGATCCCGGTCAATTTTTGAAAAAAAAACTTCTTGTAGCGCGGTACGCAATTTTTTAGATGAGATAAATTTGGACTCGCTACTCCCCGTTACGATACGCAGCTATAGTGTGTGCATATATGCATGTACCAACGCGACTAGTTTTTGAAGTGAAAACTTCTTTAGCGGCGTTGAGCACTTTTTCTGTAATGGGTATAAAATCTTAAACTCGCGTCAGGACACGTGACCTGATCGAAAAAGCGTAAGACGGATGGAGTTTTTAAGTGAAAACGCCTCTTAGCGTGGTACACATATTTTTAGAGGAGATAAAATCTCTGGATTTGCGACTATAATCATCATCATCATCTAATGTTGAACCCGGTCATCTACAGGTCTTATTAAATAATATTGTGTAATCAATTAAGACTCTTTCAGAGTAGAATTTTTTTTTCATCATCATCATTAACGTCCATCCCGGTCAATTTTTGAAGTGAATATTCTTTTAGCGCGGTACGCTTATTTTTAGATGAGATAAAATCTCTGGACTCGCGACCATTATCATCATCATCATCTAACGTTGATTCTGGTCATCTACAGGTCTTATTAAATAATGCTGTGTAATCAATTAGGAGTCTTTCAGTGTAGATTTATTTTTCATCATCATCATCATTAACGTCGATCCCGGTCAATTTTTGAAGGAAAAACTTCTTTTAGCGCGGTACGCAATTTTTTAGATGAGATAAATCTCTGGACTCGCTACTCCCCGTTACGATACGCAGCTATAGTGTGTGCATATATGAATGTACCAACGCGTCTAGATAAATAAATTATTAATAAATTGAGTTTTCACTTCTGTCGGCACTCCCGGAATGGTTAGGTTAGGTTTTTATTAATTTGTGTAGAAATATTGTTCTACTTACACTAAACTTCTTCTACAACACCAGAGGTCACTCGCGCTGCACATCCTGCAATATCCTTTAAGGCTTGGTATTCCTGCCGAAGCCACGCTTTTGAGTTTTTTAAAACAATGCGAATCGTAGAAGAAAGGGTTTTTGATTCTGAAAAAGAGATATATGTTAGTTAAGGATTTAAGCTAGCCAAAATGGCTTTCTGTTACAAAATCTAATAAACTTCACTTCATAGAAAAACATCCCAAAGGTGCCCCCTTCCGAATTTTTTTTTCTTTTTAAAACTAAATCTAAACTACAGATAATTTTAATGAAATTTTTATACACAACTATAGCTACTAAATATTTATAGACATAATGGCTTACTTTGACTATATACAGTGATTTTTATAGAACAAATGTTTAAATAATATCAGATTCGCGACGCTGAGGCCTGATCAGTCGCGCGCTGGCGCTTACTGATTTAGGACCTGTGTTAGGTTTTTTCGTTGCGCTCCCCTTGCTATTTTTTCGCAATGGCACAGTATATTTATGAGAGCAGTAAGCATTCCATCATCATCCGAGCGTCTTTCCCAGTTGCATCTCGCGACGCCTGGAGTTAGCTTTATATAGTATATATATATGAGAGTTATATACGCAATGGACTCACCACCCATTACGTGGTACAGTAATACACATGGTGAAAAGGGGGCATATATAATAATATGCCTCTGCCACCCTTTCAGGGATAAGGATAAGTTGTGCAAAAGTGTGGCTGCAAAAGTTAAAAGATTATGATGTGTTGTAAAATTGGAAATTTTACAGTACTTTGTCTGTTGTACGCTGATGATGCGGTAGTGATGGTCTCATCAGAAGCCGACCTTCAGGCATTAGTCACTAATATAAAAGTAAAGGTCTTCGCTGCATGTTAAACTAAGAATCGGGTATTTGAAAAAGAAAAAGTAAGAACTAAAAGCAAGATTTGCGTAAACCGGCAACGTTTAGAGCAATTGAATGAAATTGTGTACTTAAGGAGAATGTTTAGCGAAGACGGAAGATATGTTCTGAAGAACAACGGTGGCTAGCTGCCGAAGACAGGAACATAACATTATGATTTTTTGATTTTAATATTATTTAAAAAAGAAGGGTATAATGAGTACGGGACATTTTATTTGGTACTTGTACATAAAGCCTAAATTTGTTATTAAATATATCATCATAAACTCCTACTAATATTATAAACGCGAAAGTTTGTAAGTATGGACGTTTGTTACTTGCACGTAAAACTACTGAATGGAATTTAAATAAACTTTACCTTTTTTTTTCTGTGTTCTGTTATCTGCAATCTACTATAAGCAGATTGTGTGAGGGTAATTAGGTGAGTGAGTGTGCTCTCCAGTGGGCACATCTCCTCGTTTATTTCCAATGGGCTCAGTCGTCACTGATTATGTCTTTCCTTTTTAATCTTTTGTTATAACCTCGATGCTTTAGTTGTGAGGCCAGGGGATTGGGGTGATGTCGCAGTCGCCGGTGATAGCCTAGCAAACTGTTTTTAATTTCGTCCTTTACCATAACTATATATTATATATAATAGCTTATCTATCAGAATAACACATAGGCTACTTTTTATACCGGGAACAAGTTCCTTTTGAAAACGGGAACGGAAAATCTTCAACCGTGGGCGGAGCCGCGGGCGTCAACTAGTATATCATAAACCTAAAATAAAATCGAACACAATAACAGAGATGTTCCATTTCAATTGCTACTGCCAATCATTTTTACTGTGGCGTGCCAGCAGAAAATACATCGTCGATCTATCTTGGCGGGGGCTGAGGAAGCGTTGTGGTGCCTGCGCGACTTGGCCTACCGGCCCTTAAACATTGTTTTTGAGAAAAGTGAAACTGGAAAGTCATTCCAAAATTTAAGTCTACACGGAAGCCACTCTCGGACCTTACCGTATATGAGGGCTCCTATGACGCAGTGTGAGAAGGAACACTCTGTCCGTAGTGAGTAGTGTTCATATGAAGTAGACGTGGTTATTATTTTAAACAAATAATTACAGCACACTCTATTATTTAAGGGGCGTATTCGATTCGACGCTGCTTACAGCCGAAGGATCGTTAATAAACCTTGGCTAACCTTTGTGGTGGAGATGGGACCCGGGGATGTTGTAGCGTTGATATACGACATGTCATGAAGATGCTTGTAAAATTTAAGTGACAGCACTGAACTTTGTATAGCCCCTCGTGCAGTTAACTTCGATAGAAGATCTCAATGCCAGAACCTTAGTTTAGTTAGCGGTTTCGAGACTAGAGCTAAGGCTATCGAGGCTAGACCACTGCTGTCGAGAGTAAGTCGAGGGAGCCTCTTCCTTACTCTTGATAACTGTTGTCCAGTAGCGGAGGTTCATAAAAATGTCACCAGTTGAGCGAACCGACGTGACAAAACCCATACTGCCGGTCACAAAGTACGTCGTATTCTTCAGTTTTACTACGTGGACTGTTTTCGGTACCGTAAGGTAGTAGCGTTAAACCCTGAGAACGGAGTATTACATTCGAAAAGTCTGTGAAAATAGCGGGCGTACTTTAAAGCATCTGCTGACAAAGAGTGTAAAGACTACACGACACCTACTAAATGACTCTAAGTGCCCACTTGAATTGAATCGGATGAGATGAAATGACAGTTTGTCACCATTTCAGTTTTGTTAGAAACGATTCAGGCAAGCACATAAACTCACAAGGTCGACATACTCGTAGACTACTTTTACTTTTACATTTAAGAAAAAATATTTTTTTTTCTAGCCGTTTCATAAATCACGGTAATGAAGTAACATTATTAATATATATATTATTAATTATATATATACAGATAAATAAAATGGAGGTGTTTGTTTTTCCTATTTTTTTTTAATTTTCTGTTTGCCTGTCTGATCTCTTCCGGCTAATCTCTGAAACGGCCAAACTTAGGTTACATTTAATTTCCCAATCCCATTGGTGCTGATACTACGTGGGTGAAACCGCGGAGCGTCGCCTATTAAAAAATATATACAGATGAACATAAAACCAACTCCTTTTTATCCCCAACGCACAACCCACACATAGTGTTCAAAATTATAATTCCCCTCGTGTTATAACTTTGAATGTGTGTGTGTATTGAATGTGTGGTACAGAGCACAGAGAACACATACTTGAGAACATATTTGGATGCGGCTTTTTTGTTACATCTATTTGAAAACAGTTTTTCTAGCGGTGGTGGTGATATTGGTTCCTCCGCTGCGTTAAGCAAGATTCAGTCTCGGGAATGGTCACGGTATGCTGTAAATCATTCATGTACCTAATGCATAAAGTGCATAGAGCAGCGCTACATGAGGCGGGTCCTACGTTATACAGGATTCGTCACTAACTCGGAATGTTTCAACAAAATTGATTCAGTCGTTTTTTTCTTACAAGTGTTTGAGTCAGATGTAATTAAAACGATTGAAAGCGGAATCTAATAACCAGGTTTAATAAACCCTGAAACTAGGAATATCCAAAATTTTCTTAAAAATTATACCTATTTTAACAAATTCATTCATTTTTGGTATTTTCGGTGCACGATTTCATTGTTAACACAAACATTTCCACGGTTGCAAGAAACAACATAATTAACTTCTCACTTGTTTAATTAAACAACATAACATAAATTATTCAGCACAATGCAATGTTAACTATTCGTGAAATTCAGACGCGGCAAACTACAGAAATATTCAAGCACGCCAAGGTATGCGAAAGTTTCACAAAACCGAGTACATGAAATTTCATTTCGAATAACTACAAATAAAAATATTTAAGTATAGTAAATAAATTGTTTCATAATCAGGTGCAATGTTGTGAAAAAATATGTTCCATCGTGTTCCCTCTCGGGGCGCTACATGCGTCGGCTAAACTTGCACGCAGGTAGTTTTTGTCCACTGAGGCATTTCATTGTGAAAGCGCTGTAGATTGTACAGGGACGAGCTGGCTGGAGGTCGGCCCGGGCACACCTGTGCGCCAGACCCGTAGGCGCGTCATAATGCACACACGTAAAAAAACACGCAAACAACACCGCGCAGCCTCGTATGTATAGGGTGGTTGTACACACTGTGATAGAGTTAACACTGAAGGCTGTAGCGCAAGGGGCCGTGGACACACACAAACAAAACGCACAGAGGCAGAGGGTGCTGCTGCTCAGGGCACTGGCGGGCGAGCTTTCCCGCCGCGAGGTTCTGCGAGCCCGACCCGCACCGCCCGCCTTCGCAAACCACTTGTTGAATCTTTAGACTTTTCACATTACATCTGAACTCGCTCGAGATACGTCGCGCGTGCATAGACTTAGCAACAGTGTCAAATTTTATTTTTCTATTATTTATTTTAGACCAATTAAATAAAATTTAGTTCGAACTACCTGTGATGCCTACTCTTCGCTACCTCTCTGCCTTGTTCAATCGTGTTTCACGCACTCTTGATTTAGTATTTCCAACAGTGTTACTATTTTTACGGAGAACTGTAGCAGTACATATTGCCTTCGTGCGTTTAAACTTGTTGTAACTTTTGAGATATTTAAGAACTGTTGTTGAATACTCGCATCTGTGTTACCTGTTGACTACTACTTACTTTAGATATTTGTAAAATTCTGAATTAAATAATTAAACTTACGTCGCTGTAAAACTATATCGCTCGCTATGCTGTGGTGCCTGTTCGAGTAAAGGTAAGATATTTTTTTGAAGATTTTTTATTATAAGGTGTTTAAAGTTTCACTACATAGTATATTTGAGAGATGTGTTGATGACATCTCTCACAAATCTTTATTTGTTAATATAATATAATGTTCAATATGCTTTGCAGTAAATTCAAAGAAAAAGAAAAATACTAAAGTAACCTTTAAAGCACAGAGATAGTAAAGATTAAGCAGACAATCCTGAGATATAGCTTAAACTAGATGTACAAGATATTTATTATAAGGCGTTGCTTTATTAATAAACGCAAACCAAGGCCGTGAAATCGGAGCGTTCAACAGGTAAGCCCCTATTCGAGAACCGTCTACGAGGTGTAAATTTATTTTTACTTTTATACTGTCTACATTTGAAGTTCGATAGACCTTTGTATTTCATAAAACTTTTATTCGCAAAATAAGGTGTAAAATGAATATTTTATTATATAAATATAGAGAAAAAGAAAATATATGCAAAATAAAAAAATACATTATGAATACAATTTGACAGGCTTTAATAATTTTATTTGTAACTCATCCACCCTAACAGTCTCATTTCAGCTACAGGCCGTCTTCTTTCATCCAACTTCTTAACATTCTGATCCATATAATACCACAGGTCTTATAATGGACAATATTATTGCCACTTTAACGCGCTTACACTGTGACCTATGTTGATCACTTCGGATCTTTGATGGAACTTCGTTTCTTACATCTCTTGAAGACAATCCTAGCATAGCTCGCTTCAAAGCTAGTTGCACTGCTTTGAGGGTATGGACTTGTCCCTTAGTAAAGATGTCCACATTTGGGCACTGTTGGTCATAGCTGGTAGAATGCACAGGTTGTACACTTCTCTATTCATGCATTGTGGTATAGGCGATGGAAATTTTGACGTAGTGTACTGAACGTTATCAACCTGGACAAACCGGATTCTTCTGGCGATTTCCTTTTACAAGTTCTTACACCCAAACAAACTGTAAAAAACTACTTTACACGTTACGTGCCTTGATTCTATCCAAGAATATAATAATAATAATATAAACTTTATTTCAGGTAATTTACACAATTTCATTCAAAAATTAAAAATAAAATTACTTTCATATTAATTTATAAAGAGACACAAACAACAAGTAATACATTAAAATATGCCAAGACGCTCCAAATAGTCAGTATAGCATTCTGCTCAACTGTTTCAACATTTTCTACTACTACTGTCTTCACGCTATATCCCTGATGGGGTAGCCAGATAGGACAGATCGCCAGGCTTTGCGATCCAGGCATACTTCTTTTGCTTCTTGGATATTCATCAATGCATGCAACGTCTGGGTATCAGAGTACTTTTGACTTTTCGGTTTTTGAGCAATCAGCTTACGTGGTCTTCATTTATAAGTCTCGGCCTACCCTGATTCCTTTTACATTTTCTCTTCAGCGTTATTCACGCTCCATCTTTTCCCGTTCACCGTCTTGTCATTTTAGCGTCCTAAAGATGTTCTCAATTGCGTACTTTTTCTCTAAAGTCAATCAATTCAATCAGTATATCCCAGTCCACAATTGGATGTAGCCCTCTCCCAATGTACTTTTAAGAGGATGATTGGCCTTACTTTATTATCTATTTATATTAAAGGCAAAATCACTGACTGACTGATCACGAAATCTCTGAAACTTCCAAAGCTATGAAGCTCAAACTTCATATGGAGATTTTTTATAGTACGTAGGTTTCCGCTAAGAAGGGATTTTGCGAAATTCTACCCCTAGGGAAGTCATCATCATCATCCGAGCGTCTGTCCCAGTTGCGTCTCGCGACGCCCGGGGTCCGCTTTCCAACATTTTCTCCTCCACTTCGCACGGTCGTCGGTATCCCCTGTAGCGAGACCATTGGCACGCATGTCATCGCTTACGAGGTCAAGCCAGCACTTCTTGGGTCTTCCCCTCTTACCGGGATCCGGCGGGGCTGATATGGCCAGACATTTTGTTACCTACGTAGCCCGGCGGTTGCCGCAAGACGTGACCATACCAACGAATCCGACATTCTTGCAACTTTTCTGCAATGTCACGGACGTGAAGGCTACCGCGGATGCGAGAGTTCCTCACGCGGTCCATCCGCGTGACTCCACACATCCACCGCAGCATCTTCATTTCCGTGACACGCAGCTCCTGCTTGTGTCGCTCCAATATCGGCCACGTCTCACTGCCATATAAAAAGGGCTGGTCTAATAATGGTTGTGTAGACCTGTCCCTTCAACCGGATCGGCATTTTAGGGTCACAAATGACACCGGTCATCTCCCGCCATTTGGCCCACGCGGCAGCAATGCGTGACTTGACATCGCAATCGATGTCACTGGACGTGTGAGACACAGATCCCAGGTATTTCACCTGGTCCGTGCTCTCGACGAAATCACCGCCTATGCGGACGGATGTAGGATCTGTCGAGTTTAGTGCCAAGTACTCGGTCTTCGCCACATTTAGTTTTAGACCGCTGTTCTCAAATTTTCCTTCCACGCCTTTACACGTCGCACCAATCTGCCCCTGTCCGCGTCTGCCAGCGCAATATCGTCAGCATACATGAGCAACCATGGAGGCTGCTCATGCGGGTTTCTGATGCTGTCCGACAATTCGTCTAATATTATACTGAACAGAAGCGGACTAAGGACCGAACCCTGGTGTACCCCGACGGTAATGGGGAAGGGTTTCGTGTCGCCAACAGCAGTAAGAACCATTGAATCGGAGTCACAGTACATGTCCCGTAGTGCAGTGCCCACCAGATCATCGCACGAGGAACACAGTCGAAGGCCTTCTGCATGTCTAGAAACAAACAGTGCAGAGGCGTGTTTCGTGCTTCGACCTATATTTCTCTGCAACAACCCTCAGGGCAAAAACAGGGTCCGTGGTCCCATGACCAGGGCGAAACCCATATTGACACTCCGAGAGAGTACACTCCTGCCGGATCCGAGAATCTATAATCCTCTCGAAGATCTTCATGGTGTGGGACATCACCTTTATACCGCGGTAGCTCCCGCTCTGCTGCACTGACCCCTTACCTTTGAAGACTGGAGTAATAATACTCAGTCTCCATTGGTTAGGGATCTGCCAGACAGGAGTATGTGGTTAAAAAGGTTTACTAAGATGCCCACACCGCGAGGACCCATCGCCTTCCAGGCTTCGATGGGGACTCCATCGGGTCCGACAGCTATCCGATTCTTCATGCGGCGAAGCGCAGTCAGAACTTCTCCAGGGGTTACTGGTGGCACTAGTCCCTGATTTGGCGGGAGGTCCGGAGGCTGCACTTCTTTGTGCTGTTTATTAAGCAGCTCGTTGAAGTACGAACGCCATCTCTCCTTTACCGCGAGGTCTTCGCTTAACAGGTTGCCCTCAGGGTCTTTTACACAGCGACACTTGGATATATCCTGTGCCGCTTTGACTCTGGAGCGCGCCAGCTTATAGATTAGCTTCTGCCCCTCAGACGATTCCAGCTTATCATACAGTTGTAAGGGGTGGCTCTGGCTACAGCTCTCTTTGTGGCGCGCTTGGCAGCCCTGTACGCGTCGCGATCTTCGGGAGATCCGGTCGCTTGCCACTTTTTAAAGAGGGCTTTCTTCTCCCTAGTCTCCCTCTGGACTGCGCCGTTCCACCACCAAGTTTCCTTGTCACATTTGCGTCCACCCTTAGACTCACCGAGCACCACCTTCGCCGGCTCCAAGGATGGCCGCTTGAACTTTGTCCCAGTAATCTTGAACTGGTTCGCCTTCAGTTGAGACGAACTCCTGGGACTTAGTTTCATCAAGCAGCCACCATCTGATGCGGCGCTGGCACCGCTCGATGCGTTTGCCTTTGGGCTTCACGCAGAGGTCCATGACAAGGAGACGGTGTTGTGCAGTAAGACTCTCACCGGGTATGACCTTGCAGTTGGCCACCTTGCCGATGCTGTGTCGCCTAGTGAGTAGGAAATCGATCTGAGTTGTACGCCTCCCGCTCTTGTAGGTGATGAGATGTTCGATTCTTTTTGAAATACGTGTTCACAATGGCCAGATCGGCAGCCGCACACGTTCTGAGGATAGTTTCTCCTTCAGCGTTGCGGGTGCCGTATCCAAAACCACCATGAACACGATCAAACTCCTCACACCTCTCACCCACATGACCGTTTAGGTCGCCGCCCAAAACGATTCCCTGTGACAATGGAATGCTCCGAAGCACTCCCTCGAGTTTGCCCCAAAACGACATCTTATTGGCGTCGCTACAACCGGCCTGTGGCGCGTAGGCACTTATCAGGTGGGTAATAATCCCATCGGTAAGCACCCTCACGACCATAAGCCGGTCGCTACAGCGTTTCACCTATGTACACCTGTTTTTAGTTTAGTTATTTTTAGTCAGCAACAGGTGTACGTAAATTCATGTTTCTAACTTTGAAAATGACGTACTCGATACAACCGTTTATCGCTTATTTGCTTCCTTAGAGGTAGAATTTCGAAAAATCCATTCTTAGGGGAAACCTACGTATTAAAAGGAACCCCCGTGCGAAGTTTGGGCTTCGTAGCTTTGTTAGTTTTATAGGTTTCGTGATCAATGAGTAAGTTGTTACAACTTCTGTTTTACCCCTTTAAGGGCAGAATTTATCGAAATTCCTTAACGCGTAATTTTTTATTTTTACACATAAGCAGGTATAAGAAAAAAAATTCCCGGTATTCCCGCAGGACTGTAATCTTACTAATATTAAAAATTGTAAAGTTTGTACAGATTTCTATATTATTTGGACGTTTGTTATTTAATCACATTTTGATAAACATCGGCATATAGGTAGAACATTTCTGAAAGTAGATGTCCGCGGCTCCGTTCACGTGAAGTTCGTCGTTAGTACACAAAAAGGTTTTCTCGCGGGAAAAAGATGTTTTCCCGGGATATAAGGTTTGTCTCACACAGGATATTCAGTTCAAGCAGTTTCGCCTGCGTGTATATTATTCAGTTGTAAGTAATTCATCAACAAGTATTCCGATTATATTAATTTTTTTGTTGTTAAAAAGCAATTACTTCAGAAGTTGTTTCAAAAGAATAGCCTACCTCAGCGCCACCCTCTTTAACAAATGTCTCTTTTTGGTCCGTTTCTCTTATGTGGCGCTAACGAAGTTGCGCGGATCAGCTAGTGCTTGATAAATGAATTATTGGTACAGGGTTTTGTTTAAGCTATTCTTCTCTTTGCCATAACATAGTAACAAGTAGAGCACCGATTAGCGGATAATCGGTGCTCTACTTTCGGGTAAGGCTAGCTTGGCTCCGAAAATCATAGTAGTAACCCATTATGTACTTTTAAAATCTTTGGCAGGTACCATGTGCCTACTTCTGAAGAGCAGTTGTTTATTGGTATAAGATAACTTTTTAAAATACTCACTAGCAAACTCATCTTACATTGTTTTGATAGATTGATAAATATTTTTATTTGCCAGAACATTGTTGATATATGAAACGTTCCTAGCTAAATCATTTTTGTACTATCTAGTTCAGGTACTATAAAAGCTGCTATCTCATGCAGTCTCTCTTCTGCTTGGTTTTGTTCGTAGTTATTATTAAGCCCTGTCTGGGCTTGGAGCCTAAATATCCCTTTTATTTGGCTACTAAGATCGTATAGTTTTGAATTTTAAAATTATTGGGAGCGACAGCCGTCTGACCTTCCAATCCCAAGGTGCGTCGCTAGAAGACCTTCGGGGAGCTCTTTACAGCCTTTTGTAACCTTACACCTTTATCGAAATAAATTTACTATTATTATGTCGATATTGGCAAAATTCAACGCTTAAATTTCACTTTCTTTCCATTTCATTTCTTATGCGCGCCTATCCCATGAAGTCCCTCCATTAAAAAAACTCTTGAAATATTTAAATACTCCTAAATCCCGTCTTAAGGACTGTTTTACATGACAAAATATTTTTTTATCATATTCAATCTTGCAAAGAAAATACTTAGAATGTACTTTACCTATTCACTTGAGTGCCCGTTTCCAATAAAGTTGTATAAATATGCTATTATTATGTAGGCGAGCACTTAACCTTTCCAAGTGACGTAGATTATTGAGTAAAAATAACAGAGTAGGTAGGCTGTCGTGTCTTGGCAGTATGCAGGTTAGGTGTGTTTTTATCCGACTACTGAAGAAGGGAGGCTACCATGTGATTGTAACCAGTATTTTTAACTACGGACAAAAAATGAAGGTTGTTATAAGTTTATCATGTGTATATGTTTGTCTGTGGTATCATAGGCATAGTCAATAATGTAAAAGGCAGACATTTTTGAAGATATACTTCTTTTGGCGCGTTAGGAAAAAATATTTTTTTACGATGCGCGCTCATACCATTGTGTTTCCATGACAACTTATACATTCAAAGTAGTTTTTAATCACCCTGAAGAATGTTGACTATAGCTAGTCAACATTTCAGTGTTTTCTACAAACGTAGGATAAGGCGAAAGGTAATATGCTTAAAAATATTTTTATCTCACTACGCTAAAGAGTATAACTTCTAACGCGTTAACATAAGTACACACACACTTTTATTTTTGTTTGAAAGCCGATGTGTTGAAGATAGCTTATAGATTTACTTCCTAGGTTTTGAAGAAATCTCACTAATATTCACAAGTCCGCTTGATGTGTAATTTAGTACATTGTTAGTATTTTTTTAAGGACATGATAACCTGAAACTTGTTACTGCATCAAGTAGTGTACAGGATACCCAACTCTTATTACAGCATTATAGTTCAGAGTTATTAGAACGGTCTCAACGACATTTTATTCTTGTTTCGGGGTGTTCAATTTTCACTACTGTGACGTTAACCGGAGGGCTGTGATTGTAACCAGTACGAGTATGTACGAATGTTTATTTATTCAGTCACTTATATGTTTCTGAGTAAACTAAAATTTGTCAAATAATACGATTATTAAATGATCTAGGTGACCCCCAAGACTACACCCGTGACATACTTTGACCTCCCGTCGAATCTATTTAATCCCGTCGTTTTTAAATTCTACAATAATGTATAAAAATTTGCCCGATTTGTCTACATTTATGATTACTGCTCCACTCTCCAAGGTATTAACGTGATGATATATAGCCTATAGCCTTCCTCGATAAATGGGCAACAACATAAAAACAATCAAATCCGACCGATAGTTTCTGGAATGCTAATTTCAGGAACTACTGGTCGGATTAGAATTTTTCAATCAATCTAACAACCAAACTCTTCAGCTTTATATATAAGTATGAATTAATGTAACGCGTTCCAAACACTTACAACAAATAATGTATTGTTTCACATTATTCGGTGATCTTTGTAGGTCACATTATTATTTTATTATAATGTACGGGTGTAGTAGATATAGGACTATGATCAAAAATTGTGAACAAAATTTAAGAATATTTAATAAATATACTATACATACATAATAAATATACTTAAATTTATTATTTATTTATTTATTTATCTATCACGCCTTATCCCCGAAGGGGTGGCAGAGGCATTATATTATATGCCCACTTTTCACCATGTGCATTCCTGTCCCACGTAAAAGGTGGTAAGCCCATTGCCGTGTTGAAATAGACAGACGCAGGTTGTTGTTACCTGCTGTTGAAATTTATAAGCCGCCATAAGGCCTTCAACTTGGCTTAACGACTGCCATTTTATTGGCAGCCGGGACCAACGGCTTAACGTGCCTTCCAAACTAACTTAAATATAACTGATGCTTTATAAATATATTTTAATTAAACCTGTATAAAGACACAATCGATTTTGGTAATATATTCAATCATCTAACTTAAAGGTCATCGATTTAAAAAATAAAATTGAAATCGGTGCACCCATTTGGAAACTACGCCACAGACAGACACATTCATAGCTGTCAAACTCATTACACACCTTATTTTTCCAACGGGGGACTAAAATCAAAAGCTTTAACCTCTTAATGAATCTTATTTTCGAGAAACTCTTCATTATACTAAAAGAAACCAAGGGTACTTAACTTTGTGTTAAGCTTAATTACAGTACTATACAGACGCTCAAGAGCTTACAATGGCAGAAGCAAATAGCGAGTTGTTGTCTTTGACTCTTCGTAAGAAAAAAAAGCTTTTATCTATTTGTATAAGATATAAAAAAAAGAAAAAAAAATGCTCGCTAACAAGTTAACATTAGAACATAAAATAAATGTTAATCAAAACGTTTTTGAATATCCATGCATCCCTTAAGTAAACTCGTTAGGTATTCCCTTTTGTACATTACTTACATAAGAATGGCCAAGTATAGCTCAGGCTGCAATTTAGAGTTGCGTAGAGTCCTGTTAGAAATTGCCTTTGTGTGATGAGGCAGATGCAGATTAGGTTAGTTTAAGAATAAAAGTCTCACGTGTAACCCAAATAATAATTATTTCATATTTCTTCAATGTTCTAATTATCTAAAATGTCCCCGTCCTCTTCGTATTAGTCAAGTCTAGTCTTAAGTCAAGGTCAGTCTCACCCCAGTATAGTAGTGAATGTTACACTGAGATTTTACCGCACATAAAACAAGATAAATGCACTAGTTTTATAAAATAATATATAGCACGCGTATGGCTTTAGCCATTTTGCCCCCAAAATACGTAGCTGGTAGCTAGTCCTAGTTTTGTAGTATGGGGTCCACTTATATTATTCTGTTAAGGACAGTTATCATTTGGTTTTTAATTTTAGTTTTGCTTGGAGGGACTTCCCAGCTCCGTAAAGTTGTTTCGTTCATTTTTCAGTAAGTGCACCAGACTAGGTGAAGTCACTTTGGTCCTCGAACATCTCGGTGGAGAATCATAAATCAGTTTAAGTGTAGAAACATTATGGAATAATGGTGCAATTGTGAATTAAGTAATTTATTCAGTACTAGCAGTTGGCCGTAAAATTTAAACAGCAGGTCGCCACAGCCTGTGCCTATTTTAAAACGGCAATGGGCTCACCACCTGTTACGTGGAACAAAAATGCATACGGTGAAATGTGGGTGTATAGTATGCCTCAGCCTACCCCTCCGGGCGTGACAATATGTATGAATGTAGCAGTGGGCCGCAGCGGTGCGCTCGCGTGATGAACATTTTTCGAACCATTGTCTACAGAGTAAGCTATCCTTAAATTATAAAATACTACTGCTGCCTATTCTCTAGACCTATGAAAAGAAAAAATAGGAGATAAGAGTCAAAGCAGGTCAGAGAAAGAGAAATTGAGCGTTTGAAGAATACCTAGGAGAACATCTAGATCCACGGAGTTGAATGCACTGCTAAAGTCAAGCAACACAAAAACGGTTTACACAAAGATAATAAAAAAAAAATATCTTTATGGTATTTCCATTGACGAGCATTTCAGTGGTGTGGATTGCACATTAAGCCGTTGGCTGGTTGCCAGTAACATGGCTGTCGTTAAGCCAACTTGAAGGACTAATGGCGGCTTTCAAAAAATTCATTAGCAATTCGCCACAATCTGCGTCTGTCTATTTCAATACCGCACAGGACGCACCACCTATTGCGTGGGACAGAGATGCATACGGTGAAATATGAGCGTATAATATGCCTCTGCCCGGGGATAAAGGCTTGACTGATAATACTATAAACGTTCGGGAAAACAAGGAAGTGAATCCAAGCGTATATGGAAGTAAGCCATTTTCTGACCTTACCATACACGAGCGCTCCGGGCGTACATACACTCATTGTGACGAAGTTTATAGTTTAGTTTGTGTGTTTTTTGTCATATATATGTTATATACCTATTTTACAAAGAAAGCAACCGTACATCGAAAATCCATTTGCACAATACCTACCTATATATTTTTTTCACCAAACATTGCTTCTAATAAAGTCTTTGCATCGTAATACATTATAAAATCGTATGTTCAAAAGTATTCTGAGCGTCAGAGCAACTTTTAATGGTCTTTGATCAGTTTAAGACGTGCAAACTTAACAACATACGTTTTATACTTGGCAAAACTCTAAAAACAAAACTTTACAGTATAGACAACTTGTCTAACTTTTGTAACTTTATCGGTACATACAGACAGAATTAGTTGCAGCTTAAGACTAGATAGAGGTTTAAAATTTGATCGTATTTGTCATGTAGTAATAATACTGTTGTTTTTGCTTCACTTGATTGTGCATTTTTGGTTCAAATTTAGTAATTGAAATTTTACCACCAGTTAACAGGTTGATGTGATATTTGCTAAGCACGTTTTATACTGACGACAATGAAGTACTTATTTAATATTATGTAATTCTGACGCTGCCACAAAATGGAGGACTACATATTTAAGATACGGTTTACCATGGCAAATGAATCGAAATCCAATTTGACGGCATCTCAGCTAGCGTTTTGGGCAGTTTTGCATTGGGTACTATTAGGATTGTTCATTTTTTTATACAGTAGTTCATATTTTTTATATTTATTTATTTAATTTAAATTAAGATTTTGTTCAATTTTAAAATAGCATATAGAATTATAAATAGAAACGTTTGTGTATTTTTTTCTTTTACTCAACCTACGGATAATAGGAAAAATGCTTCAGAGATTTAGTCCGCTATAGTAAACATTTTGCGCATAAAATTAAAAATACCGTGTTTGAAAATCCCTAGTATTACATTTCTCATCAATAAGCACGCAATTAATACTCAGTCTCAAAGGAACGTTTAACTGCGTAAGCATTCTGTAATTTATGTGATATGAATTTGATTAGACACTGAACCATCCCATATTTATCTAAGTCAAAGCAATTATACGGAGGTCTTATCTAATAATGTTCGTAAGTAATTGCTTAGGCAAGTGTTCAAATAGATTAATGAATACTGAAATTCTACATGATTCCGTAACTGTGTAATCACAAGATGAATTTTAAAAGTATAAGCCCCTGATCGAAAGTCTCACATTGAGACCGTTCTAATAAGCCCACATATGGTAAAAAAAATTTACTTTGGTTCTTAGTTCATATTATTAATGAATTTTAAATATTTTTCAAATGGAATTAATATTCTGACTACACCACAATTTAATGTGGAAAAATATTCACGAACTTAGAGGGATCGTACTCACGTCCATTCTTAGTTGGTTTAGGACTGTTGGTTCCATTTGAAAGTTCCATTGATGGGTCCATCGGGATTTTTTAATCCTTTTGTCACCACTATTACGAAAATGGGTCCATCAGGATTTTGACAGTACTCGTGCCTCCATTGTTCAAAACAAGTGGAGCTATCAGGATTTATGAATGTTATTGTCTCCTCTTGCTTAGATACTGGATCGACAATTGATCCAATAGGTCTCTGTTATATTTTTCAAATACTTTAGGATAATTTAGTTGTAATTTAATTTGTTAGTAAAATGGACGCTAATCAATATCTTAAAAAAGGGATCAAGGGGAATAACATGAAGTAACATATTATCATAATTAGATAAGCAATACAATAACTACGGTTTCTGTAAACACAAAAGTCTAAGGTGTAATATTACAGACAAAAATGGGTGTGCTTCAATATTTTTGTACACGTAACCATTATAAATTTAAATTCTTCCACCCATAGCACAAACTTATATTAGTTTATTTTGGGCTGGATGACTATTTAAAAAGGACCATAAAGTTGACACAAGTCTCCCATCCTTTTCTTATAAAACGTAATTGATTAGCGTCCATTTTACTAACAAATTAAATTACAACCATACTTGTATCATCCTAAAGTATTTGATAAATATCACAGAGACCTATTGGATCAATTGTCGATCCAGTATCTAAGCAAGGGGAGACAATAATATTCATAAATCCTGATAGCTCCACTTATTTTGAACATTGGAGACACGAGTACTGTCAAAATCCTGATGGACCCATTCTCGTAATAGTGGAGACAAAAATGATTAAAAAATCCTGTTGGATCCATCAATGGAACTTTCCAATGGAACCAACAGTCCTAAACCTCTTAGTTTGAGGGCACCATTCCAAGTCACTCTCGAAGCTAGTAAAATATACTTTATACGTATTGGGGTGATCTAAATTCACTTAGTTAAGAAAGATACATGGCACGAAACCTATACAGCACCCGCCAATCTTGACTGAAAAAAATATGAGAATTGCTTAACCAATTTTAAAAGCAATAAAAAAAAAATTTGTTGTACCATCAATGGAACTTTCCAATGGAACCAACAGTTCTGAACCATTTAAAGTAGCATTTCACGAGTCCTTTTCCAGTTAAGTAAACCTCTTTGGACCATCAAGCTACTGAACCACGCTCGGAACTAATAAAATATTTCACTTATTTCTTGAAGCGCTCGTGGCCCCGCGGACGTAGTGTTCTGTAAACGATCACTGCGTTAAGCAACTTTCACTATGGCTGGTCCTCGGGTGGTTGACCACTTTGTGGCATTTATATTTGCGAGCGTTTCCGTGCTACGGAAGGCACGTTAAGTCGTTGGGCCCGGTTGCCAGTAACATGGCAGTCGTTAAGCCAGTTGAATGCCTTATGGGCTCACCACCTGTTCCGTGGGACAAAAGCAAAGCATACGGTAAAACGTGGGCGTATAGTACGCCTCTGCCTACCCCTTCGGGGATAAAGGCGTGAAAGTATGTTTTGTTTATGTTATGTTACATATGTCTTGGAGCAATTTTTAGGATAAATGAATTGTTATCGAAGTTACTTTGGTGTACTAATTGTCTACTTAATAAAATCGAAGAGTAGATCAATTTAGGCTTGCAAGATTTGTTGTAAATACATAGGTGTCTATTTGGCTACGTGGTCAATGTTAAATGATAAAATTCCCCTCTGTCCTGTAGGATCTATCATCTCGATCCACTAGTGGATCTACTAGCACGCAGAAGTTACTGTGATCCACCACAGGTGTGGGTGGATCTTGTGACACTTTCATTATTCAGTTAGTTCTGCATTTAAAATCTACAGAAAATAATTTATAACTCTGTACTCTGCATACCTGACAGTTTAATCAGACAGATCTTCTCCCCTCTACTTTCACACAATAATAATGAAAGAAAGTATAATGTCAAACAAAATTTTAAAAAGTTGACGGAACTGGTTACTGATCAGATAAAAAAAAAACAGATCTACTTAAACTTTGCTTCAGCATACAAAACCTCTACTTGAAGGAATAATGTAAAAATTTAAATTCACATAAATTTACATTTGAGAAGAATATCGGTACAAGTAAATTTCACATAAGTTGGCGAGATTGCGGGTTATGAATTTTATGGGTAGATCAGGGTAATACTATGTAAGTAATGCAGGTAGACATTTTGATTACGGGTTTTGGTCCTCATAACGTATATGAAGGGACCGTAATCTAACAACCAAATTCAATATTTATAAGTAAAAGAAGATTTTATTTACAGTGAAACTGTAACATGGGATTATTAGATGAAGGATTCTGTTCTGTTGTAAAGAGAATTGTATTCGAAATTTTTTCTGAGATGATAGCTTCTATTTAGTGAAAAATATAGGTATTCATTTTAAAGTATTGACTTAACTAGCCCTGGCCTGGCCTCCAACTGCAGTGTAGCTCCAAGGTTGATGTTGAATACATCGGTAACTTCAAGAAATACAGTCAACACCATGAACCAACTACCTCCTTCTCCTAAGCCTTCATATCATCCCATCCATTATGGGTCATCTTTGATGAAAATCAAATTAGTTGTCTGCTGTCTAGTACTTATATATATATATATATATATATATAGTTCAAAGAGCTTACACCCCGCGTCGAGTAATGACTTCGGTATAAAGACGGTCGTCCTCCTTCTTTTAGATAAGGGACCAGTTTTTTTCTCTTTGAAAACCGGTCTTATTCAAAACATGCCCATACACATGCGTGTAAAGAACAATATCAGTCGGAGCCTCCAGGGTCAAGGCCCACGCTCAAACTAAAAGTCCATTGGGTCCTTCCAAGTTTATTAAATATTATTGTATATTAAATAGGAGCTATTTACATTTACTATTTATCTAGAGTAGCCACCCCGTTGTTATAAGTTTTATATAGACAATTATAATGTTAAAAAGCTTTTGATTACACTAAATTTGAACAACAAAAGTTTATTTTCTAGGGAATTTATACTAAATATTCACATGGTATAAAATTATTCACTCGTACGCTAATATTATCAACATAAATTCCAAACAATCATCCATTGGGATCGCCTAGTTTTGTACGTAGCAAGAGTATTTGGCCTACGCACTGGAAATAAGGGGATCAATTCAATTGAAAATCAGTGTCTGAATAAAATGTCAACTTGAATGATATAGGTTTATGTTATCTAACTACTAGCCTTTCCATGCGGCATCGCTCGCGACCAAATTCAAACTTTCGATTTATCTTTTAGCGGTAAATGGTCTCAAAACCCCTTAGTGAATACTTACTTCATAATAACCTCCGTTTCAGAAGGAGATATCACCACTTACAAAAGCTTTCTAATTGATAGCATATTAAAGTAAAGACTAAATATTCATATGTAGCATAAAATATATAAATTTAAACATGAAAATTAAGATATACTGTTACTTGTACATCAAACTCAAGCAACACTATAAACATTTTCATGACAGATTTTTATAATTGCCTACCAAATCATAACGAAAGTATAGTTATTAAACTGTCATTAGTTGACATTTACATTGTTTTTATAGTATTATGCCTTCAAACAATTGAAAGTTATGACGTAAAACAACTATGTATATTATTACAAAGTTAAAACGGGGTTTTGGCGGGAAACGGCGAATAACGCGGCCGCCACTCCGTTATTAATTTTTCAAACTAGTGTATTTTCGGGTGTTTATGTGTAAAAATGATGGTGTTTTAAACATAAAAGCTTCGACAATGTGCACAAGTGTTGTGAAATTGGATAACTTAGTGGAACGCTGAATTTTCTGTTGCCTTCCAAAATCCACATATAACTGCAGTAAAATTTACCATCATTTTACTGCAGTAGAACTTTTAACAATATATATATATATTTATACATGAATACGCTGCTATCAATAAGAATAATTAACTACTTTTGAATGAAGAAGATTAATTATCTACTTGAAAATTATCACTTTTGAAGAAAAATTTAATACGTAATGGAAGATGGAAGATCAATAAATTTTGTTGTTGGCAATCGCGTCACCGTGAGTAGCCAGAATTAAAAAAAAAAAGTTAAAACGGTGAGTAACTACTTCCACTGAGAGGAGTGATTTTAAATCTGCTTATGTCGCGGGTGCTTGCGCTACGACGCGTAGCCATTTTCTACGACGTCTACGGCGTAGGTAATAAAACAACATTATTATTCAACCAGCGAACACCCCGCGGATTCACCCGTGTAAGGCAGTTTCCGTAAGAAAACGAGGTTAAAATATAATTAAATTTACTTTTATATACCATCAACTATCTGCCAGTGTAACTTCCGTTAAATTCGGTCCAGCCGTTTCGGAGATTAACCGGAACAAACAGACAGACAGAGATTTTTTTTTATAGTTAGTAAAAGTGTTGTTTTTTTTCTTTTAAGTGTCGTATATTCTAACTTTAATGTGCATTTAGTGAAAATTACAAACAAACACTCCAATTTATTTATCTGTCTGTATAGATGAGTGAAATTTTTCATTTACCTGCCTGCGGGGAGTTTTAGGACATTCCTTAGAGGTTGAATATATAGTAAACCTCTGCCTACCCTTTCGGGAATAAAGATGTGTGTGTGTAATATGAATGTATGTAAGCTAAGTACCAAATACATATATATATTTGGACACGTCCAACGAATGGGTGAGGAACGATTGACGAAGAATATATATTGTGCAAAAGCAGAGGGTAGAAGAGGTCAGGGTAGGCCGAGACTGACATATGAAGACCACGTGAGCAGATTGCTCAAAAACGGAAAGGTCAAAAGTACTCGGATACCCAGACTTGCGTTTATGAAGCGATTGATGAATCTCGAAGAAGCGAAAGATGTATGCATGGATCGCGAAGCCTGGCGATCTGTCCTCTCTGACTACCCCGTCAGGGATACAGCGTGAAGATAGTTAAGTTTTTTTATTTAATTACCATAGGGGCTAGTGGGGCTACTATATAGGCTACTAACGTTTATAAGTATCATAAAAGAGCTGCCTTGGGACAAGAATGCAGTTAAAATATAATTACCTATAGTGGCCTCATATCAAGCAAAGGTATTTGCGATGGAATTTAGTTACGACCGCTGCTTTCATATTTACGAACACTGAAATCTGAAACAATGTTTTATGGTACCAGAGATAAATTTTGAATTGGTAATGTGTTATTTTGTTGCATGTTAGTTAATAAATTAGAGACGCTTATAGCCTTCTGACTCGGTGTTCTGTAAACGATCATTGCATTAAGCAACATTCGCTATGGCTGGTTACGGATAGGTGACCGGTTTGTGGTATTTCCATTTACGAGCGTTTCCGTACTTCAAAATCACGGAAACTGGCAGGCTTAACATGGCAGTCGCAGTGGGACAACAATACGGTACGGTGAAATGTAGGCATATAAAAATCAGTGAATCAAATTCATCATTCAAAAAGAAGACTGTATGATATAGAGTGTTCTCGAAAAGTTCTTTCAAAAACATAAAAATTTTTCAATCAGTACTCCTTGATTGAAAAATTGTTATAGTAAATCCATGATGTTTTTGAAACAACTTGATGCTTGAAAATATAGACTTTGTTGTAAGTTAAAGAACGGTTGGTGGTGTTGAGAAACGTTGTGTATGAATAGGTATGTTTTAAAATAATTTACGCTAATAGTTATAGAAATAGAAATGAAGAGAAGATCTGTCATAGATAAGAAGGCTCTACAGGTATACAAATAGTCGGCCAACTGTAAAAATGTATCTTTCCAAGTGGAAAGTTTCTGAAGTAAAATTTTCTCGCAGATTAGTCCAATCTACGAAACACTTAATCGTAATTTGTGTAATGTAATGTCAAAGTAACTTATGGATTTTAATCACGGATTTATTTTATAGCTTTAATTAAACATTTATAGCCGTGGTTATTTGATCTGATTTCACCGTATTATTTGAGTTTGTTTTACTACAAGACACAAACCTAATATGATCTTCTACTGAGATAAACAAATGAAGTACTCCAAAAAAAAAAACAAAAACAAAACAAAAAACAAACTGCCTAGGTGGCACAGTGTAGTAGTGTATGCGACTGCCGCGACTGAGGTCCCGGGTTCGATACCCGGGTCGGAAAAATATTTCTGATATCCGCAAATATTTCTTTCGAAGTTTGGGTGTTTTCTATGTATAATATGTATGTATTTAGGAACATATAAGTATGTTTATCAGTCATCTAGATCCCATACTACAAGCTTATATTAGCTTACTTTGGACTAGATGGCGGTGTATAAAAAAATGACCCACAAAATTTATTTGTTTATTAAATAGCACCCAACCCAAACCCACAAGGCCACTGTGGTAGCCAAAGCCACCGAGTACAACGCTAGCACAACTTTGTAAGTAATAGTTAGTGCCAGGTGCTAGACAGATAGGGACCATGTGGTTTTAGTCGGTTCGAGTGCGGAATAACATAAGCGGGAATTTTCACCAATTTAAAAGTAAACTTTTATAAGCTTGTAAGTAGATATGTTGGAAAGAAGTGATGACCAACACATTCAATGAGCTAATTAAATTAACCTATTACGGCCCGCTGCTCGAAGTCGGCCAGTTCCAATTTTATTTTAAGAGGGTGATTAGCCATACTATACTCTGATGGCCAGAAGTGTCAGGGTTGAGAAAAACTATGTCCGAAGTAGATAGGTTGGTAGAATACTTATGTTTTGTGAAAATTTATGGTTAAGAGAATAAAAGCACTCAATCTTTATAAAATTTTGATAAATTGATGAACAAATCTCTTAAGAAAGCTTCAAGTTTTTCTAAGTCAAATATATAATCCGTAAATACAGGAGTGGAACTAATTACAGGCTCCTTTGTAAGAGAAAACGGACCAAAGTTACCTCGATCAATCAATAAAGTCGTTAAAAATGTAAGCTGTTCAAGAGTTGCTACAAAATTTTGCTATTCTGACCGAGTTTCAGTAATAAAGTTATGAAAAGGAGTGCCCACTTAAATATTAACGTCCCATTCATATTATTTCTTAGTAATTCTTGACTTTTGCACAGTACTTTGTTAGAAGTGTGAATTAAAGTAATTATTTAAAGGCTCTGTTTAATTTTACTCCATTGTACCATTGTGGGAACGGTTAATACCGGGAGGAAGTAGGAAGAAAAAAGTTATACCATGATATTTTATTTCAATAGGTTTAGATTTAGCTGCGATATTATTTTTTACCGTTAATATACTAGTAACATTCTTGAATTGTAACCCAACAATCCTTTAACCATATTTTTGATAAATTAATAATCTGATTCTAATCTGAATATTTTTAAAGTGTGGCTTCACTTTTAACCTGTTGAAAGAGCTGAAGAGTACCGTGTAGATAAATGGGCTGGACACCTGGGTATCATTTTTGCCTGTGTAGCGTAAATGTACGAATATGGTCAGTTAATATTTGTACCTAAACCATATATATTCAGGTTCCAAGTTCAAGTTAAAGATACAAACTATTATGAAACGGGACTCAGGCTCTCGTATCAGTCATATTTCCATTTATATGAATAGTGGCATGGATTTCCATGCGTTGCAGTATCTTGTAGCGGCTAGTTTCGTAGCTAGATTTTATTCATAAATAAGATTCAGTACGTGTTAGTTACTCTTAAATTTATCTTTATACAGGCTAATTAAATTACTAGTTGCAATAAGTAATTCTTTTTATTTAAAGACTGATTAATCTTTAATATCGTGAGATTTCTTTTAAAAAATCACCCGAGAACACACACATGGATTTCGTGTGTCTAGTTATGTTCGATACCTGACAGAATATGGTTGCCCCAATTTTTCAGAGGTACGCTTGCTTCAGATTGTTTTAGAGTGAATGCCAGTAGTTATTCATACAAATTTGTAACTGTATCAACTTGAGCACTCCACGATAACACCAACCAATACTGTCTTGATATCATAAGTGTTAATGTAAGTGACTAGCCTGCCGAAGTTCCGGGTCCGATGCCCGAGTTGGAACAGTTTAATTTAATTATTTTCATGATCCACAAAAGTTTGTTTCCGAGTTTAGGCTTTTCTTATATAAAATATGCATATATTTAGAAATATATAAGTATGTTTATCAGATCCACATTTCCACATTTCTGAAAGTAGCATTAGCATCAATATTTAATGTCATAATGTCTCTCTACAGTTTAATCCTCAGGGGTCATCTGCCTTACTTGTATCGTGTCGGACGCTACTTGACTGTGATTATTTTATTCGAGGTCAACTAGCAATTTAGATATAGATATTTCCATAGTAATAATTTCGTCATTTGTACACGCAATTTTACATCATTTGCATACCGTTTTGTATGCATAAAAGAATTTACTTTTTGTGTTAACGACGTCTGACGTCATCCAGTTTGTTTTCAGACTAAAATAGATTAAAAGAGATGCAAATGTTTAGATCATACGTGCTTTTTTGAACAATTTTCAAATTCAATAGAAATTAAGTAATACTATTTTTAGTAAGTTTCACACACAAGACAGAGGTTATACTATGAACTTTAATGGACCTAAATAAAAATAACTTTAGTGTGTGATACTTTTAAGTATGTACTAGGATGGGTCACTTAAGGATGGACAAAAGAAAAAGTCGGTTTTTTTTCGGGCACAGTGATAAAACGGTGCCAAATTATTATTATAAACAGCCTGTGAAGTTTGGCAATAATCGGAATTTATCTTCTGCCACCGGTTGCAGGTGAACATTTTAAAGAAATGTGGCAAGAAATGTCTCAACAGCATGGCCGAAGAAGTTTCATTTATCAAGTTTATTTACGAATAAAAGATTGAAATCACAAAAAATATGTTTATTAAAGAAATACTAACATTTCAAATAATAATTATCACATAAAAGAAATAAAAAATACTATTCAAAAGAAGGCTTAATTGCTGGAAAAATAATTTTTGTTATCAAATTTCATCATTGATTTTCTTGCATCTATTTGGGTTTTTAGGAGCTTTTCTCTTGCTGTTTATTTAATCATAAACAGTCACAGAAGTTTCAGCCACTGCTTTAACTTCTCTTTCAACAGCTTGTGTATTCCAAGGACGGTGTAATAAATTTAATAAACCGTCTCCCAGCTGTCCCCGTCGCTGACTCTGTTATATTCTCTTGCCAAGACAAATGTCATAGTAAGGTGATGCACTAAAGTTAACTTTGGTAATTGAAACTGGCGCAATCGTCTTTCTGTTCTAGCTGATCTAGCTTTTAATATTCAATATCCAGTTAATTGTCGTATGTGCGGTTGGGGATCTGCCAACATTGCTGAAAATAGGTGCTCCGGGTATTTGAAATAACAGTTCCTTTGAATAGCTGGATCCAATAACCGTTTTAAAATCCACTGGTAATATCGTGTTAATTTGATGACCTTAAACAAATTCGGCGATCAATCTTTACAGCTGGGTTGTGTTGTCAACATAAACCATACTATAGCTGACCCTTGACAACGTAAGTGGCCAGAATAATAAGATTTGCAGAAGAAAGGGTCTCTTCTCTACTGAAACATACATTCGAAGTATTCTGTTGGCATCGGTTAGCCACCTGGCATGCTAAATTTTGACGTAATTTTATGGCCTAAGGAACAAAGAAATAAGCCATCTACAGTGCTTCAACTATTCTGTACAAGTATTTCTGGTCAACTATCTTTAGCGCAGAGTTCCGGCAAGTTCGTTGTAATAGGCTGAAACTGGGTTATTGCTTAATGCTATATTATATTTTTTCACAACATTTACAAAATGAAATGCATTTATTACTACAAAAAACAAATGATGCTTGTATTTACAACAAATTATTAAATAACCTTAAAATATGATAATTTAAAATATATTAATATAAGGAGTCCCTTTAGGCAAGGTTCCGCAGATACTGTCAGCGTTCCCCCTTTGAATAGCTAAACTAATTCTTTGGCCGAGGTAGCTGCCAGCTCTTCGGTCTCCTGTGATGTCGACTAACCTTTTTGCTATTTCTTTAAAAAGCCTTGTAGCCCTAGGACCCCACGGACCAAGGGTCTCGACACCGAATGGGACAAAATCATATTCGGAGCCTAGACCCCTGTATTTGCATGCTTTAGCTTTTTCAGCCGCTTCACAAGCCGCACCAGCTCTGTTGTTGGTTCCATGTAGATGGGAAGGGGCCAGCGTGTCTGAACAGGTTGCATCCCATACCAGCACCCGGCCCATCTTCCATGGAATCAAACTCATACCGTCCGGTCTCTTGCCATCGTCTCTTGCAATACCAGTCGGCTCAAGTAGACTTGGCACGTTGACAGTGGCAAGAGACCGGCGAATGATATCGTTTAGTGCGGCATGTCTCGAGAAGCGGCCTGCACTTTTTTGGCATGATAGTCCGTGATGTCCAAGCTTGTCGACATCACTGCCACAGGGACATTTATGAGGAACGCAGACCGGAACCCCAAGCCGTAGACAGGTTGCGATTCGAAGCGTGTCAGGCTCAAGAAATGTTCCTGTATTTGACGAAGGGTACGCGTGAAGCCAGTAGCCGGCCTCATGCGCATCCACAGCCAAAAGCCTAGCACGCGCCGAACCTGTACTACAGCTCAAAAGATTGTTATAAATCAATTTACAATGTATGTCGTCCCAGCTCCTCTGTAAATTTGGAGAATCTGGAAAATTTTGGCCTGGGCATGCAATTAAGAAAGCGTTTCTAGCTTCTTCCAAGCTAGCAATCTCAAAGTTTGAAGGGGATGCCCTTAAAATTTTACTTATGAGATTTGCTGAAATATGGACAGAAGATAGGAAGGCTGGTAAAGCGACACTGGAAATTTTGCGAAATGTTATTGTTCCGGAAGTGTAGTTATTAAAACCAATGTCTATATGGGAGCTCATTCATTATGCAATAGACAGATAATCGATTGTAAGGGATCCAATCTTTTCTAGTAGGTATTCGAATAACTTCACCACTTTTGCAGACATTTTCGTTAGTGCTGTCACATCCGATTGCAATCAAATCATTAATTATTATACCTGATATTTCTTCTTCTAGAAACATTTTGCAGTGCCTGAAGTAGGTGTAATGTGACCCAAACACATCGAACCGGGTTTTTTGATTAATGAAATTTGCTCTTCAAATATTCGTCAAGAAATGCGTCGCCTATATCTTTTTCCATCTTTTCTGATATGGTTAAAGTTTGATCTTTCCTTCCACCAAAATTTAATGCCGATATATGTGTCAAAAAACTAGAGACAACATTTTTTGTGTTTAACTGTGTTGGTAGAGAAATTGCGTTCACCAGATTATTTTCTTTCGCGGCGCAGCTTATTTTTGTTGTTTTGCTTGTGAACACGAATCATGCAGAACTGTGGATACAATAGCCACTTCTGCCCTGTCGGGCACAAACGTTTTCGAGATTAAAGCATAACCAACTGCAGGACTCACTGACTTAATACTGGAAGTCAAGCAACAGAATTTTGGTTGAGTCTTACAGGTCAATCAAACGTCAATTGCCTCAACAATTCCTTCACCAAACCCCCCTAGATGCCCCTGTTTTAAACTTAACCAAACAAACGTAGTGATTTAGCGTTAATATCACTTATTTTGTATGAAAACAAACGTCTGTAACTTTAAAAGTATCGGACACATGATGTCAAAAATCTAATTTTAGACAAATATCTTTTACAGGAGGCAAATAAACTTAAAATATTGCAATAAAACTTTACGTAAAAATTAATTAAACCAATTGGCACCTTTTTAAAGCTGAGTCTTATCAAAAATAGATATAAAAAATAACAATTTTTGACCCACCCTACTGTGTACCAGCTGTTGAAGGCACATAAATAAAAGTTACAGAAATTCAAAAGGTTAACACACCGGTATCTTTTTCAAAACTATTTTATAAAATAAGCTGTAACGCCGGCGGCGGACAACTACGGTTCTGTAATTGAGTAGTTGTGAAGAAAATAAAGTGTATTTAGCATATCCAATAAACTTCAGAAGCAGAAGAAATTTAAATTATTAAGAATTCTATTTATCTAGTTACAGAATACAAAATAAGAATTACACCTGAATGTTTAGCCTTTAGAAAGCACCGATAATCTAATCAGTTGACAACCAAATTAAAAGATATTTAAAATACTTAGTCGGCCATCTTGAATGAGACTGACATCACATAGCTTACAATGCAAATAAACGTGTATAAAAAAATTAGGCTCAATCAAATTTCTGCTTCAAAATTGAGTTGCAAGTTTCCACCTGAACAAATATACATACATTGTAAGTTAATAGAAACTGGTGAAAATGTGACTACTGAAGCATTCTAAGCGATTTATGATAATCTCGTGTAATCAAAACATGGAATCGAGCGTATTCTTACAACTAGTTGCCGCCCGCCCCTTTTCATTCTGTTTTATCAAAATCAAATCATCATCATCAAACCTACATCCATACATTATTACAATCTTTCACGTTTATTATATTAGTAGGATACAACATACAACAATACTGCGTGTCGATGTATGTATCTCGACATCTATGAAAACAAATCCTGCATTTGACAACAAAAGCTTAGAGCTAAGAGATCTTCCGGCAAATTTAGATAATAAATCAGTAAAGAGTGTAGGAGGTATTTATTAGAATATTTCTTTGCATAAAAATACAAGGAATTCGAAGTTTCTCTAGTTTAGCAGAAGTTGAGTTACCCGAGGGTCTCGGCGCTCGACAGATATATTGGTTTTAGTCAATTCGAGTCCGGCATGACATCCTACGACAAAAAAATAAAAAATAATAAAGTTCTTGTTTGACAGAGAAATCTATTAATACGTATTCTCGTAAACAACTAAGTTATTAAAATAATTGCCTCGGTGTTGCGGTGGTAGTGTATTAGACTGAAGGTACAAACTTAGGTTCAATCCTTAAATCTATAAATGTTACGATCAATAAATATTTGTTTCAGAGTTTGAGTGTTTATAAAATAAATATCCATCACGCCTTATCCCCGAAGGGGTGGCAGAGGCATATTATATGCCCACTTTTCACCGTGTGGATTTCTGTCCCACGTAATAGGTGGTGAGCCCATTGCCGTGTTGAAATAGACAGATGCAGGTTGTGGCTACCTGCTGTTGAAATTTTTCAAGCCGCCCATAAGGCCTTCTTCAACCAGGCTTAACGACTGCCATTTTACTGGCAACCGGGACCAACAGCTTAACGTGCCTTCCGAAGCACGGAAACGCTCGCAAATGTAAATGCCACAAAGTGGTCACCCATCCGAGTACCAGCCATAGTGAAAGTTGCGTAACTCAGTGATCGTTTACAGAACACTGAGACCGCAGAGCCACGAGCGCTTCATTTTGTTTGAGTGTTTCATTTGTAAAATATGTGTATATTTTGAAATATATACATATGTTTCTTATCTAAATTCAATATTACAATATTAGATTAATTAATTCTAGGTTAACAAAATTAATAGTGTATACGTTTTCAAAATTGTTATATTTCTCTGTATACGACTGAATACTTTGATGTTTCTCAAACCTAATAGCTACAAAGCATCTGTCCCTTCTGCGAATGAAATTAGTAAATAACGGTTTTCAATTAACCGCAAACATTAGTTAATTATGTTTCAAACTCAGAGAAGATGTTACTATTGAACTTTAAACCCTTTACTGTTAGAAAATTATAATCTAATTAATTCGGCAAGTAGTTTTTAGATAATGGTATCGAGTATAATTATTTATAGTCACAAATTATTTTTTAATGCAATTATTGTATCCCTATAACGGTAATATTGAGTTTGACATTTGACTTACATTCAGTAATTTAGCTGGGTTTACAAGCCACACTAGCATAATGTTGTTTGCCTTAGTAAACCATTGCCATTAGTGAAATTGTGATACCTTTAAATATATCAGTGAATAATAAAATGAAATAAATTTATCTTTGATGCTTGTTAACCGAATTGTCTTACTAAATGTACATGGCTTTCAGTGATTTTTCCCTCGCTCAACTTTACACACCCAATGTTATTTATTCAAAAAAAAAGTACAAAAAAAAAGTACATTATAAAAAGAAGCGCTCGTGGCCCCGCTGACTCAGTGTTCTGTTAACGATTACTGGGTTAAGCAACTTTCGCTATGGCTGGTCACGGATGGGTGACCACTTTGTTGCATTTACATTTGCGATCATTTTCGTAGTTCGTAAAGTACGTTAACCCGTTGGTCCCGGTTGCCAAGTTGAAGGCCTTTTGGGCGGATTGAAAAATTTCAACAGCAGGTAGCCACAACCTGCGTTTGTCTATTTTAACACGGCAATGGGCTGACCACCTATTATGTGGGAAAGGAATACAAAACGGTGAGTAATGGGCGTGTATAAAGCGTGATTGACAATCAATGAAAACCTTATATTTGATAGAATACTTACATAGGCAATTTTCTCCTGTCAATACATTTTCTTATAATCTCGGCTTCCTCAATCGAAACATAAAATGACACATCATTAAGGCTTCAATTTGAAGTCAATTGTCAATAGTCTTGTGGACTGTGTGTGTCCCTCAATTTGCTAGATTAGATAGAGAGTCGCCATTGCTTTCCAATAGGCAGTCATTTTTACGCCTAATAAAAAAAGTTAGATAAAAAGAATTATTAAAATCGGACTATTCTGTAAAAAGTTATTCGTGGTCATACATAAAAAATATACGCGTCGACTTGAGGACCTCCTCCGTTTTTTTGTCGGTTATAAATCAAAATAAATAATACTTATGTACTTAGATAGACTGTTTACCCTGTTAATTGATGGCACTTGGTGGAACTTGCTACACATCTTGGACCAAACACTTGTACTGCTCCACTTATTTATTATTGAAAACTGACCGATATTGCCTTACGGCATTTTTAAAGATTAATTTTAGAATAATCTGCTAACCTTTGAAAAATCAAAATCAAAAATCTTTATTCATGTAGGTCACAAAGTAACACTTATGACCGTAAAGATTACTGCTTCTACATTTACATTTACTGCCAGATTCGCAAAGCAATAGGTAGAGCCAGAGGAAGAACCTGGCAATAAAACTCATGGCCACTCTTTTCTAACCGCCATTTGAAACAGTTTGATTAACATGATATTTGACCAATTATACAAAAAAAAGAACAAAATAAATGTTGTGTTCATTAAAATTACACTTACATAGTTCCTTTGAATTTATGTGAGAACAGTCGACTAAACTTAGTTTGCCTTAAATTTTAATAATAATATTTGTAACAATTGCTATAACAGCTATGAGCTGACCAGTCCCAACAGACGGCACCCGTTCACGGGTATGACGCATATATCAGCCATCGCCATATTCAACCGTATTGTAGGGAACAAGGCGAACCGATACATACGCCACCACTGCCAGGACACTTAGGCGAGCATGACATGCAATGCATGCAACAATTTCAAAATTATAAATAAGTCTACATAGTGCTCACACAATAACAAAGTCAAATTACATGTAATTATGTAAATTAGTTATTACCGGGATTAAACGCAGCCATACCTTTAGTTGCCTGGTGTTTCAAATTATTTATACTGGAGAATGTAAAAGGAGAATGTAAAAAAAAATGTAAAAAAATGCAACATATATATGCAGATTCAAGACAAGTAGATAATATAACACAAAATTCATTCGAATCCTAAATAGCTCGAGCGAAGAGCAAGCAACTCATTTCCATTTATTTTTATCATTCAAATAATCATTAATTGTGTAATAAGCCCTTTTCAAGAGGTGCGTCTTAATTTCCGCCTTAAATTTATGTAATGGCAGGTTCATAATGTCTAAAGGAATTTTATTATATAGGCGTACGCCAATTCCTGCAAAATAGTCGTGAACCTTTTGTAAACGATGATGCGTTCCAATTAATTTATGCTTATTTCTTGTATTTATCGAATGTATGTCACTGTGTCTAATGTATAAATGTATGTTCTGTTTAAGTAACATGATATTTGCAAATATATACTATGATGCAACCGTTAAAATGCCAATTTCTTTAAATTTCTCTCTAAGAGACACTCTAGCACTCAATTTATATATTGCACGTATAGCTCTCTTCTGGAGTACATAAAATTACTTGTAGATCAGCTGCTTTACCCCACAGCAAAATGCCATAAGACATGACACTATGAAAATAACTAAAGTATACTAACTAGCCTGGCAGTTTCTACATCAGTGAGCTGCCTGACTTTACTAACGGCAAAGGCTGTCGAGCTGAGTTTATCTGCAAGACACGTTATTTGGGCGTTCCACTGCAGTTTGCTATCTAAAGTGATCCCCAAAAATACAGTTGATTCTACAATATTAAGGGTATCACCGTTCAATGTTATATTTGTACCGCAATTCCTGACATTAGACATGCTAAATCTGATACATTTTGTCTTCTTAGCGTTTAGTAGCAAATTATTGGTCGTAAACCAATATAAAACTTGGGAAAGTGAACTATTAACGCCGTTAAAATCAGTAAGCGTACGATCTACTTTAAAAATAAGTGACGTATCATCAGCAAATAAAACAATGTCGCACAAGTTCTGTATATAGAATGGCAGATCGTTAATATAAATTAAAAATAGAAACGGACCTAGAATTGATCTCTGTACGGTACGGTACGCCCATAGCTAGAGATGCTCCAGAGGAGCGAATTTCATTAACATCAACATGTTGTATCCGATCATTTAAGTAGGAGGCAACAAGAAAATGCCGTTCGGCGAAACCGGTCAGGTTTAAATAATAAATAAGTGGAGCAGTACAAGTGTTTTGGTTCAAAATACTTAGATAGTATATATAATCAAAAATCATAGTAGGTATATATATAATCCCCTTTACAGCTTTTAAGTTGCCAAATGTAATAAAATAGTAATCACAAGATGAGCAAACTGACCTTGGGAGCAATTTCGTACAAAATGAAATAAAGAGACGTATAAGAGATGAAATATTACTTTTCTGTCAAATTAAATTGAATTTGCGGCTAGGAAAGCGGTAGCAGGGATAAGTCGCCGTAACGACCTAAACTCTCCTAATGAAATCCAAGAACAGCAAAATTTGAATGTTAAGTCTTAACAAAATTATTTCTGTATTTGGAGAAATAGATTATTAGACAATAAGCAGACTAAATAATATATTTCAGTCCCTACTTTTGGTACACAAACTTTTAACAAGATATAGATGCCAATCATACGAGTATGTACATATATACATTATGCAAGATTGTATATGACATAATATTAGTAAGCTTTATGTAATCAAATACTACGTACAAAATGGTGTTACATCCGATGAATGTCAAGAGAAGACAGTCAGTGACAGATATTAATTTCAATTACTTTAATAATTTAACATGAATTTAATAATAGGCTAAGTTACGAGTATATTTGAACACACTACAAACTTTGTTTTCAAATACAAGTTGACATAACATTTTAAAATACTTTGCATATCTTCACTATAGACAATTTGAACAATCATATTAATTGGTGTAAATAGCTAGGCTCTAAAATTTATGTGAAACTATAGTTAGTGAAGGATTTCTATTTGCGATTCCCACAGGAACTTTTTCCCGGGATAAAAAGTAGCCTGTCCTATTCTGATATTTAAGCCATATAAACTGTAATGTGACATTAAAATGCTCGTGTTTATTAAATAAACAAAAACTCACCCTAAATCAAGATGGCGGATAACGCAACGATATCAAACGCCATTCAAAACAAAATTTAGGCTTCTAGAAAGTTCCATCTCTAAAAAAAATATTATTATTTTTGAAGGCTGAACCGTCACACTCTGAGGTGAAAAGCTCGATCGGGTGAACTCGGGAACGCCGAGTGTACCTGAGTGAGAAAGATACAGTCAGCTTCTCTTCGCTGTTGTGTCGCAGTGTTTAGTATATTCATTTCATACGTAATAATTGATTGCGATTGCTAATGAAGTTTTCACTTTTGCCGTGAAGTGCCCTTTTTTTTCGGGTTTGCCGTTTTTATGACCTAATTTGACTGTGCCATATACTCAATCACATTGTTGCCGTGAATCAATAAATTAGACCAGTTCACTGTTGGCCGTGGGGCTCTCCATATTCACGCCACAACACATGGTTATGCGCCTTCCGCATCCAATCCCTCCTGCGAGCTATACCAGGTCGTCAGTATATTTATATATATACTATCGACTCTAAATTATATTTCCAGGTACTGCTAGTTTGTATTCGGAACACACATCTGTCCTAAAACATTATACGGTCCTTTACTTTATGTAGCAACGTCGGAGGCTTCCTTAGTATTCATCTGCTGCTAGACATTACAATACCTTGACACATGTGGAGAATTTGATGCGATACAGAGCATTGAATGTGTTTATTATAATAGTAGTATATAATATAGTGTGTGACGGACAACTTTTCATTTTACATAATTGCCTCATCTTTTTTCACAATAATATCACTCGATGCTCGTAGAGACTCAGCCTACAGCTAGAATAAAATAGTATGTCTTAATGAGTAATTTCGGCGACTAATCATCATACTGATATGAGATTTCTAAGGGTTTGATTAGTGTCAAAACATTTTTCTTTGTTTTATAAAACTATTAATTATAATTTTTATACATGAATCTTAAAGAAGCGAAAGAAGTATGCATGGATCGCGGAGCCTGGCGATCTGTCCTCTCTGACTACCCCGTCAGGGATACAGCTTGAAGATAGTTAGTTTTTTAGTTAGTTATATAACTATAATTTATTGCAGTCAATTACAAAAAATAAATAAATTAATCTTAATAAAAAAACTTTAAAAAACAAGCAACTACTTAATCGGTTTACCAAAATTATACATAAAACTAACTTATGTTCCAGGGTTACGCATGTAAAGTTTTCTTTTTTTTTTTTATTGGTGACGCGGTGAATGCTTTTTTGCACCGTCATCCCTGCTTCGGGGGCAGCAGGGATGGTGTGTGGGACTCCCGGCCCTTTGGGGGCCGTCCTACCCACTAAACCCCGCGGTGTTCCACCTTCTTCCCAACCGGATCGCAGGATAGGCCTGAGGGCTATTCACTGCGACCCGGCTAAGGGAATGCCCCACTATGAGGCTCTCCTCGGGAGGCCAGATGTGCTGCCCCCCACAATCTCCCGGAGGAGGTTAAGTTGTGCCCGCTCGAGCCGTCCCCAACCGTGTGGAGAGTGATCGAGCGGGCACCTGAAGGCACCCCGGAACACGAGGGGTGCCAGCCGCCAGGAGGCTATTGTGAGCGGGGTCCCCCGACCTTCCGCCCACAGCCACAAGTTAGTCGGCGGTGCGCCGCGTATCCGCCCGGCGCCGCCCTCGACGCCCTCGATACGGGAGCGTGCGTCCTGCTCGCTCCCGGACCCGCAGCTCCTCTCTTTTTGCCGCCATCACCTCGCTGGCGAAGGAGGCGACGGCGGCCCAGCATTGTCGACTGCCGGCCATGGCTCGCACCACGGCCGGCAGCGACAAATCTGTCCCAACAATGCCCGTGAGGGCATTGCGGGGCCCGTCCCAAGCCGTATACACGGTGAGCGTATGCTCAGCCGTGTCCACGGCGCCGCTAGGGCAGTGACGGCACACGGAGTCCGGCTCCACGCCCACCAGCTCACACAGGTATTTGGCGAAACAGCCATGACCTGTGAGAAGCTGGGTGAGGTGGTACGTCGGAGTACCGTGCGCCCTCTCTACCCATTGCCGTAGGACGGGCCGTATGGCCCCCACGAGCCGCGCGCTCGTAGTGGGGCTCATCATTCTTTCGGCCTACTTTCGGAAGAGATCGTCGCGAGCCGCTTGTCTCCAGCGATCGATCTCCTCCGGAAGTGGCCGACCTCCAATTCGTTGCATCAGGACGCCCTCGGCATACACCCGCCGTAGGACTCCAGCCTCGAGGTCCCACGGGAGGCTCCCTGCTATGAATCACGCCGCCTCGTACGAGACAGTGCAGTACGCCCGCGCCGCCCTCTGCGCCAACGTTCGCTGCGGTCTCCGTAGCAGCACTACGTTGGAAGCGCAGAGGGCGACGCATGTGAAGTTAGCCCACAATTGTTCAGATAAAAAAAAAATTGTTCTAGTCGCCCGCCACAGAGTTCCGAAGTTCTTTATACTTTTTGGAGATAGTTCTATTGTTTACACAGCTCAAAAACGGTTTCAAAAATGATGAGGGGCAAACTTCCAAATTTGAATTTTTTGCTGACTTGTGCACAGTAAAGTATTAATCGGATCGAAAAGTGTTATTAGGATAATGTATAGAACTCTTTGGCACAAATTGAAATTTTCAAAATTATTTATATTTCTCATTATTTATTTATTTCATAAAATGTTTATGCATAATTTTTTTTACAATAACGATTACTAATCATAGTATTTATTGGCATCTCACTCACTCTCGCATAAAGATTACAAGCCATACATGTAGAATACCATAATGTTAACGAGTACATATTTTTATTTTTATATCTAAGCTTGAACTGTATAATTTTGAAATGCCCACTGATTAAAAATGTCGATAGTCACTATACTGAAGTTCAAAATTTCAACACATATATAGAATATATAAATAAAATACAAAAAGAAAGTAGGTAGATAAGAATATTTAAGAAATGATAAGACACCATTGGAAATAATCATCTCACTCATAGCCAAGTTTTTAAGCTGTAACATATAAAACGATATTTTAAGTGTTATTTTTTATAGACTAGTCTCGAGTAAAGTCCTAAATAGGTACGACGACGAGCGAAGCGAGGGTGTTAGGTCACTTGTGACCACTACGCGCGAGCCGAGCGAGCGAAGTGGGCGGGCCGCGGTAGCGGCCGGCGATGCGCCAGTATAAAATCGCTCGTTTTAATAGGTAGACAAGCAATTTTATTCTGGCTCGCGCGTTGTGGTTCCGGTTGCCCCCCAAAAAGTTCTATTAATCTTCCCCGTAACTTTTTTTCATACGATCAAAAATGAAGACACCAGGCCCTGGCAAATATAAATAAATAGATAAATAATAAAAGATATAAATAATTTTAAAAATTCCGATTTCTGCCAGGAGTTCCGGTTGCCCCCCAAAGACTTCTACAAATCTTCCCCGTAACTTTTTTTCATACGGTCAAAAATGAAGACACCAGGCCCTGGCGAACATAAATAAATAATGAGAAATATAAATAATGTTGAAAATTTCAATTTCTGCCAAGAGTTCTAGTCGCCCCCCAAAGAGTTCTATACATTATCCTAGTAACATTTTTCGATCCGATTAATACGTTACTGTAAACGGTTTCAAAAATGATGAGGGGCTAACTTCCAAATTTGAATTTTTTGCGGACTTGTGCACAGTCCGCAAAAAATTCAAATTTGGAAGTTAGCCCCTCATCATTTTTGAAACCGTTCTTGAGCTGTGTAAACAATAGAACTATCTCCAAAAAGTATAAAGATCTTCGGAACTCTGTAGGGGGCGACTAGAACTCATTTTTTTTATCTAAGCATTGGGGGGCTAACTTCACACATACTCCAGGGTTTTACTTTGTCGCGTTATACTTTGACCGACGACCGTGCGAAGTGGAGGAGAAAATGTAGGAAAGCGGACCCCGGGCGTCGCGAGACGCAACTGGGACAGACGCTCGGATGATGATGATGATACTTTGACCCCCGTTTTACCCTATGTTGAAATAACTGTCATTGAGACCAAACTGGACAGGAATACACATGGAGAAAATGAGCATACTATATGTATGCCTCTGCCACCCCTTCAGTGGTAAGGCGTGATAGATAAATAAAATAAATAAGGGACCAATATGAGCCACAACTGTTTAGCAGTTTGAGCTGGACGTTGTTAGATTAGTCTTTCTCGAATGCCTTTTATTTACACAAAAGAGTCAAACTGTGAACCATCTATTTATCAGTACAAATAAATAGTAGATTATGGTATAAGTGTGTACAGTTGGTGATTACCGCTGAGGCGCTATTGAGACCCGAGCCGTAAGGCGAGGGTCTAAAGAGAACCGAAGACGGTAATCAACAATACACACGTGTATCATACGACGTTTTTCAATAAATTTATGAATAATATAATACTTACTAAATAAAAGAAATAGATTTATTTTGGAGTTTTTTTTGTTAGAGTTTCCAAGAATTAAACTTTGTATAACGTTAAGGGCTTCACATTTTATATCGGGCGTTGTACTACATCAATAGTTTTATAACTAGTACTTGTAGACATTTTAATTAATGTATAACTTTTCTAAAATTTCAACAGTTAAAATGAATTTTGAAACTTTTTGGTACTGGCGGGAACAATTTAAATTAATTAGTTTTTTTATGCGCGCGCATTGACCACGGACTAAAGAATGAGGATTCTTTTTTTTTGTAAAAGTTGCTGCTCAAACTTTTAAACAGAGAGAAAACAAAAGTTATATTTGAGTAAAAGTTTTGTTTATCATACACATGTAACACTTCTGAGTGTCGGTTACATATTCATGGGATTTGATTTACTAACCTTATTTTTATATACATCCCTTTTGTGGAAACAAACTCAATTTTCACAATACTTTAGTTATAACTCTAAAGTCATTTGTCTAATTATTTAAAAGTTTATAATATTTCACATTGTTTGTTTTTGTTTGGAACGACATGAGTTTGACGTTGTCAAAACTGTCACGATCGTTTCGACTCTTTTGGTGCGTTCTAAAATTAACGCGTGCGTCTATGGTGTCTTTCAGTTTGGTGCTGGACATTGAACTTAGATAGATTGGCTGTCCTGACTCACATCCACCTATAATGTATTGCGTGAGGTGTGACAAACAGGAATAGTAAGGTATTCATGTTGGTCTTGTTTATTTTGTTTAAGTTTTGTTAAGGCTGTATAGGCCGTATGATTTGGCTGCCGTAATCGAGCGGGAGAAAAGAAAGAAAGCTGTTTCTTTTGCTACGACAATGCGTCATGAGAATATGCCTGTCATGGTGAAGTAATTTGGATTAAAATCCGAAGTCTTTTTTGGCAAATATGTAGACATAATAATTGTTGCTGAGGTGAGAATATTTGTTTATATTTATTTCTTCGTAATCGGTGGGATTGCTTGGCCTTTGCGAATAATATGTTCTTACGATGGTTGTACTTTGTATTTCAGTCTGCTTTTCAAGAGATTTAGCAAATAATATGAAAAAGGAGGATGATAGAAGGATCTAGTTAAAACCCCACTGAAATAAGTGGCAAGTTAAAACTATATAATCTCTTAGACTGCATTCCTTAACAGAATGTTGAGGGTGAAAGTGATTTTTATTACAAATTACTAATGTCTGTAATTTTCTGTTGTTACAGGGGTTTATGTTTTTCGTTTTTTTTTCGTTTTGGTTCTTTATTTTATATCTACATAATAATTGAGTTTAACGTGTTTGACGTTCTCTGCATTCTACATTTTTTACTCCTGAATGTCTGTAAGAAGACTTAAAGTAAGCTGAGACAATGTGCAAAGAGGATATTTCTCTCAACTCTGGTTACCTACTACCTGGACTTCTAGAATAGGAAGAGATGTGAAGGACTTGGATGTTCCTAAACCTTATATCCAGACAGGTAGTAATCTTTAATTTGTTTCTATGTATAATAACCCGGTAAAGGCCGACTGATGTTGATAGTTTAAAATAAACTTTTAACTTTTGGAATAACTTTTAACTTTAAATATTCATTTCTCTGTTGCCTATGTAGATTTCAACTACTTTAATATACTGGACTACCGATGTGACGTTCCAGTTACACCTATTTTATAATCTTTTTATTATCACAAAGGAATATTAATGTGAAACTTTATTTTTACCTTGTTATAATGTAGTGTACGATGATGATGATGATAGGAAGCGTTGTGTGTTTAACTAAACTAAGAAATAGTTTAAATGTATGTCTGTATATAATTTAGATATTTTTAAGGCATCTGACAACTGCTTTAATATTTGTCATTTTAGGCCACGCCCATTTCCATACTTTGGTTTAAATTTTTATTTGTACTAAATATAAACTTATTTGTGTATAGTGACCATATATATATTGATCCCACTATGCACGACTAAGCCATTTCTTTTTACTTTCATGTCTACATATGGATATAGTTTAAATAAATATAATTAATAAGTTGGATACTTGAGCTTTTTAATTGCATCATTCGTTTGATGGAGAGATACCTGGCGCCCTCTTTTTTTATAAATTCTGGTATTTCTCTGCTCCAGGTTGGTCCATACTCACTCCCTATACTCATGCTCTGCTAGCTGGTGCACCGGTGATTCTTTGAGATAGTGTTACTTGCACATCTCCAGGGATTACCAACCGTACCTGATGGGTGTATGTAGGTGTGTTGTTGCTACCTAGTGCGCACCACCTCTACCAAGCCCGTCAACCGTTATACACATACAAGATGAAATTTTCTATTTAAATACGAAGTTGCATGAAATGAACAAGCAATGGGTAGGTGTATTATATAGAACGCGATCTTTTTTGCATCGTTTTTTTTTAAGAATAATGCTACTCTACAACTATAATAAAAAAAAAAACTATTATCGCACTAGTGATTTAATAACAATCAAAAACCACAGTTTTCTATTCTTCATTATTAATCTATTAGTTAATCTTAAAAGCATTCAAACAATAATCCATCTACCTAGAAATAATTAATTTAATTTGAATAAAAGAATATCAAAGAAACATTAGATGATTTCAATAAGTAACAAAATATATTTTAATAGGAATAATTATAAACAAACGGCAGCCTCAATAAGTAATTATAGGTACTTAATATGAAGAATTATAAACAATACGCAAATCTCAATAAGTAATCATACTTAATAAGAATAATTATAAACAAACGGCAGTCTCATTAAGTAATTATACTTAATAGAAATAATTATAAACAATCGGCAGTCTCATTAAGTAATCATACTTAACTTATAGGCAGCTAGCTAGTTTCACACAAACACTAGACCTTTTTCGGAGGTCTTACTCTTAGTTAGGCAGATGTGCCTGAATACGCGCCCGGTTTGCAACTGAATAGAACTTTTCATGATTTGAACTCATGGTATCTAGGCCCTTTGTTCTCAGTTTTGAACAGAACAAAAAAAGGTATCCTTGTTTTTTTACAAAAATGCGTTCGTCCTTCATAGAATATTATTTTAACACAAACATGTGTCAAGTGGTCACAAGACAAAATCTCAGATATCAACACAAAAGTTTAGCAGAAAAACTGTTTAAATGGTTTAGTTCCCACTTATGCGGCCAATTTTAACTAGAATTAATATCATTGTACCCAAAGCACTTATGAACTGTCACCCGATATTACTATTTATGTGTGTATTTTCAAATGAATACCTCTTAGCATTCGTCTGACCCAAAGTTAAAATAAGTACAAAAAATATAACGATTTATGGCCCGAACCGCACTTGTATGCAAACCCAACGAAGTTCTTCGTAACAACAAAAAATTATAAGCCATTTATGTATTCCACTAGTTACTTTATTTATTATATAAAGGGGGGCGGTAGATGCCCACTTTTCACCGTGTGGATTCCTGTCCCACGTAATAGGTGGTGAGCCCATTGCCGTGTTGAAATAGACAGACGCAGGTTGTGGCTACCTGCTGTTCAAATTTTTCAACCCGCCCATAAGGCCTTTAACCAGGCTTAACGACTGCCATTTTACTGGCAACCGGGACCAACGGCTTAACGTGCCTTCCGAAGCACGGAAATTCTCGCAAATGTAAATGCCACAAAGTGGTCACCCATCCGAGGACCAGCCATAGTGAAAGTTGCGTAACTCAGTGATCGTTTACAGAACACTGAGACCGCGGGGCCACGAGCGCTTCTAATATAATATTATGACAATTACTTTAAGTAAAATGACTTACATTACTTATGAGTTACGTAATCTTTGAATTTGTGAGCTTACACGTAATAAAATACCTGCAATATGAATCCGTATTTATTAATCCCTGAGCTTCAAGTTGGAATATTATTTGCACCCCTGATTTACAACTGGTATCCGTCTCTCCAGATTAAATTTTCATTATTTAATATATGGTTTAGGAATGATGTTGAATACAGCTGAGTCGTGTAACAAGATTTCATTTTAATCAAATCAAACTATTGATGGAAATAAAAATATTATGTTAATCAATTAGTTTTCTATATCAACGATACCTGAAGCGCTCGTGGCCCCGCTAACTCAGTGTTCTGTAAACGATCACTGTGTTTAGCAACATTCGCTATAGCTGGTCTTTGGATGGGTGACCACTTTGTGGCATTAACATTTGCGAGCGTTTCCGTGCTTCGAAATGCACGTTAAGCCGTAAAATGGCAGTCGTTAAGCTTGGTTGAAAATTTCAACAGCAGGTCGCCACAGCCTGCGCCTGTCCATTTCAACACGGCAATGGATTCACCACCTGTTACGTGGGACAAAAATGTATTGTGTTGAAATGTGGGCGTATAGCATGCCTGTGCCTACCCCTTCGGGGATAAAGGCGTGACAATATGTTTGCATTGTATGTATGTTTAACGATACTTGCTGGAATATGTTATGAAATTTAATTTCTGAATCAAATTTAATGTTGTAATTTTTTTGGCGCCTTCTTTTTTATAAAATTCATATGTGGAAATCACCGCGGATGTTATACCCGAACTCAAAAGGATACCGGAAACTAGCCACGACTGTACCGACAATGCATCTCTTTGCGTCAAGAAGCAGAATCGAAGCTTCGCGTTTCAGCAATTCAATCGCTGCTAGAGGTGATTTTTAGCATGTGGTGTAGAGCTCTCGATCGCTGCAGCTGCTAAAGAGCGACAGCACTGATTGCCGATGCAAAAATTACCTAGTCTGCGGTATCCCAAACTGACTAAAACTATATAATCTCTACCTAACTACCTCACACAAGGCTCGGAAGACTATCTTCGAGTATAATGTACTATCTATCATAAACAAAAAATTATTAGTTGTCCTGAACATTCGTCAGTAAAAATGTTCAGACATTTCGTAATTCGTTCGGGGAAAATTAACTAAAGTAAAACTGTTGACATCTTGTTCATAACGATAAAGGTGATCAAATTTGCTCAAGAATTTTCGAGAACACGTTTGTTTTTCCAGCAGTGATATTTTTACGAACTTATAAGTGAACGTTGATAAAATTTGTTTTCTCTTTTACTTTTGACAACTAAATTATATTTTAATGGTCGTTAATGGATGTCAATCATAAAACGTCATAAACACTTTGTGACTTACAAAAACAGTATAATAAAGTGATGCCATTATAAAAATGACAAAGTTCACAGTACAACAGTAATCGATACATCAAACAAACCTCAACCCATAACATTTTTATGGAAATATCAAAGTCCATTATCAAATTTTACCTACTTACAGGAATTGTTGGTTTCCATAAAATCTAGAAAATATTACCTACTTTCAAAAAACTTCAGATAAAATCTTAACACCTGTCCTTATTGTATATCAATAAATGGAGGACGTAGATATCTGACAAAGAACCTTACTTAAGAATTCGAAAACACTTTGTCCAGCTGTAGAACATGTAAAAGAAAACTACCGAACGGAGTTACAAACGTTTTCCACCAATTGACAGAATGAAACATGTAATAAATGAATGACATTTCATTTATTACATGTTTCATTTATATTGACGTAAATATGACTGACTATAAATCGAAGTATATTTTTTTAAGTTAATTATATTAATTAAAGTATTTTTTTAAGTTAAGTATATTTTATTAAGTCCGAGACTACCAGTACTTTAATTGGTCGTGCTAATTAGTGTGTAGCACATAAGACCTTTTAGCCTTTTTGTTACCTCACTAAAAAGGCAACGGGTTCAAAATGTCTTCCTAATTTAACATCTATAATAGACACATATTATTTTTTTTAAATTTATTCGGCCCTTTATACCCACCCCAGTTCCGTGCTTCGGAAGGCACGTTAAGCCATTATTAGCGATGATATTTAGTCCCAGTTGCCATTAAAATGGCAGTCGTTAAGCCAAGTTGAAGGCCTAATGGGTGGCTTAAAAATTTCAACAGCGGGTCGCCATAGCCTGCGCCTGTCCATTGCAACACGGCAATGGGTTCACCACGTAACAACGTGGGACTAAAATGCATTTGGTGAAATGTGGGCGTTTAATATGCCTCTGCCTACCCCTTTGGGGATAAAGGCGTGACAATATGTATGTATGTATGTATTCAAAAAAACAAACGACTGATTTCGGTAACATTTAAATGGGGTCACCTGGGAAGTATACCCGTAGAAACAAAAAAAGGATTTTCCAAATCGGTTCTGCAATCTTCGAGTAATCCGTTAACGTCCATAAAAAAATATATCATCGAATTGAGTACATCCTTCTCTTTTGAAAATGATAAGGATTATAATGCTCAGTTCTATCGTGGTTGTAAGAGACCCCACCAAGATCTACGGGGTCTAAGTAACCTCACCTACTAGCGGACAGGATGTTACCGAGCTGGGAGGTCAGACGGCAGTCGCTCCCAAGAATGTCTAAAATTAAAAGCCAAATAGTAGCTGCTCCTAGCAGTGCAAGTGAACCACACGCTCCAGATCCAAGTAGTATTTGGAATCAATTGTGAAAATCACACAATGACGGAGAAGAAGTTCTGCTATATTATACCATTGTACCAAGGGCCACCACCTGTAATTATATAAAGCTGAAGAGTTTTTTTGTTTGTATGTTTGTTTGTTTGGTTGAACGCGCTAATCATCGCTACTACCCAGGTGAGTGGAGCAGTAATCATGAATGTCAACAAATCGGGATTTTTTTTATACATTGTTGTAAAAGTAAGTGACGGGAATAAATGGATGCGACGAGGAGTTAAAGTACATTTATCACGGGCCAAGGCGCGGGGTCAGCTAGTATCCAATAAATCCCAATATCTGCACAATGCTAGAACTAAACGTGGTGACAAATGCCATCAAATCGCTCAATTTTGTTGCAGAATAGTAACATTGTTCAATGACTATTACTTCAAAAAGAAGTGCTTTGCCTACCTAGCTATATAATACATACCAACATACAATAGTCACGTCTTTTTTTCCCAGTAGAGATTAACCATAAAGCAAAAAATGTTGCTCGCTCCCTCTCTTTCACGCCATTATAATACCACGTGCCAAATTTACGTCATATTGTATGCAAAACGCATACGCTGCCTGTTAGTTACCTGGGGGCCGAGTCTACTACGAGTATTGACAAGCCGTAGAATAGAACCAGAATGGCTGTTTTTAGCTGTCAAAATATTAGTAGACTATCAAATATGCAACTGACTAGCGGCCACTGGCGCAGTACGTGTAAGTAGAATTCTATCGGCCGACCGATAGAAGTCTATTGGAGTACGGTTGTAAAAGTAGACTACGAAAAATTTACAAAATTGTACTGGTGGCTTGGGCGACGATTTCGATTCTATTTCGACATGATTGAAATAGCAGACTCAGCCCCCTGTACGTCTATAATAATTAGTGTAATCGTATGAAAAAGGGTGACGCCTTATAGAGTAAGCCGTTTCTCAGGTGACATTGATTTCTTACTTTAATATGATTTTCTGAACCGTAAGGAATAAGTATACTGACTAATTGGCAAATCTCAGACATGACCTCATGTTATGTTTATACAAACGACAAACATGAATTTCAATGTGAATTTACGAGGATCTAAATGTTACATTAATTAAATATATGTTTAGATAAATGTTGATATTATTCTTTTTTTTCATGTTCGTGTTAATTTCGTCTATATTTTTACTTGTGTTAATATTAATATATTTACTTGAGAACCCCCTGTTGGCTAATTTATTAAGTTTATAGACCGTTTTTTGGACGCAAATTAATTTTATAGATTAGACAAAGGCGTAAATCTTTGACAAAAAATCATTCTATACTAATTTTTCTCGTAACAAGCCATAATCTAAGACTTGCCATGGCCTCTGATAACGAATCTACACAACATTCTATTATGCTAAAAAATCTTAACACTTGAAAGAAATGAAACGACTTTCTATGGCAAAAAGTTTAATTTGAAATTGTGTTTTCTCGAACTTCGATGAATACTTTAGAGTCTTCGTAAATTCTTATTTGACAAATGTTTTTCTTGTAAAATCGTATTTGAAAATCATATTCACTCTACATTCTTTTTTCATCTTGGAGTATTCCAATTGCTACAAAACCCTGCCTGGATTGGGCTTGGGCTTTACGTCTGACCTCCTAACTTTATTATAAACCTGCGTTGTTGCCTAGTCCGATAAACAGCAGGTGCAACAGATCCAAAAGGGGGCCCTTACACCCATTCAGTATCGTATTCAGTATCCTACGTAATAACATCCACTCTACATTGTCTTTATTGTTTTAACTTTCCGTTTAAGCTTTCCGTTTTAACTCCACTGGGACGGTAAAAATGCTATTCATGTCCGACCGTCCGTCATTCAGTCTACAGGGCGCATTTTTAAAAATAAAAGAGATAAAGAAAAATTACTCCGAAGTCTACGGTTCACAGAACCACCAGTGTAAAATTTTCAATAAAGATGATCTTTCTTGTGTTATTTTACGCTACTAGATTTTGCGCGAAAGAGTAACAAACATCCATCCCACTTTACTACTTTCGATCCCGTGGAACGTTCTCTCGTAGTATAAAAAGTATGTAACTTATTTTTCAACTAAACATTGTCCATTTACGCTCCAATACACACTAAACTGAAGGTGTCCCTATTCTGCCAGCAGTCCGTTTTACAAGCGTTACCCAATTATGCAAAAAAGTTCAATTAATTCAAGGTGAATAAGCATGATCGCGGAAACACCTCATCATCCTCTTGCCCTTGTCCCAATTTACTTGGGGTCGGCGCAGTATCTTAGTAGTCTTCTTCTTCCATTCATCCCTGTTATTCGTCATCTGATTATTCACTCCTTTCATATTCATATATCTCTTTACACAGTCCATCCATTTTTTCTTTGGCCTTCCTCTAGCTCTTCTCCATCCATAAAACTTCATATTCATGGTTCTTTTAGTGACATGACTTTCATCCCTTCTCATCACATGCCTATATCAAGACAGACGGTTCCCTCTCATTTCTTCAGTCACAGAAGCCCTCAAACTCCCTTTCATCATCATCCGAGCGTCTGTCCCAGTTGCGTCTCGCGACGCCCGGGGTCCGCTTTCCTACATTTTCTCCTCCACTTCGCACGGTCGTCGGTATCCCCTGTAGTGACACCATTGGCACGCATGTCATCCCTTACGACGTCAAGCCAGCACTTCTTGGGTCTTCCCCTCTTACCGGGACCCGGCGGGGCTGACATGGCCAGACATTTGTTTCCTACGTAGCCCGGCGGCTGCCGCAAGACGTGACCATACCAACGGAGGCGAAACTCTTGTAACTTGTCTGCAATGTCACGGACGTGAAGGCTGCCGCGGATGCGAGAGTTTCCCACGCGGTCCATCCGCGTGACTCCACACATCCACCGCAGCATCTTCATTTCCGTGACACGCAGCTCCTGCTTGTGTCGCTCCAATATCGGCCACGTCTCACTGCCATGTAAAAGGACAGGACTAATGATGGTTTTGTAGACCTGTCCCTTCAACCGGATCGGCATTTTAGGGTCACAAATGACACCGGTCATCTCCCGCCATTTGGCCCACGCGGCAGCAATGCGTGACTTGACATCGCAATCGATGTCACTGGACGTGTGAAAAACAGATCCCAGGTATTTAACCTGCTCCGTGCACTCGACCAAATCACCGCATATGCGGACGGATGTGGGATCTGTCGAGTTTAGTGCCAAGTACTCGGTCTTCGCCACATTTAGTTTCAGACCGCCGTTCTCAAGCGTCTCCTTCCATGCCTTTACACGTCGCACCAATCTGCCCCTGTCCGCGTCTACCAGCGCAATATCGTCAGCATACATGAGCAACCATGGAGGCTGCTCATGCGAGTTCATGATGCTGTCCGACAATTCGTCTAATATTACACTGAACAGAAGCGGACTATGGACCGAACCCTTGTGTACCCCGACGGTGATGGGGAAGGGTTTCGTGTCGCCAACAGCAGTCCGAACCTTGGAATCGGAGTCACAGTACATGTCCCGGATAGTGTCAATATAGACCTCTGGAACCCCTTTGGACCGCAGTGCCCACCAGATCATCGCACGAGGAACACAGTCGAAGGCCTTCTGTATGTCTAGAAACATACAGTGCAGAGGCGTGTTCTTCGACCTGTATATCCCTGCGACAACCCTCAGGGCAAAAACATGGTCTGTGGTCCCATGAACAGGGCGAAACCCATATTGACACTCCGAGAGAGTACACTCCTGCCGGATCCGAGAGTCTATAATCCTCTCGAAGATCTTCATGGTGTGGGACATCACCTTTATACCGCGGTAGCACCCGCACTCCTGCACTGACCCCTTACCTTTGAAGACTGGGGTAATAATTGTCGCTTGTCATCCCTGTACGCGTCGCGGTCTTCGGGAGATCCGGTCGCTTGCCACTTTTTAAAGAGGGGTTTCTTCTCCCTAGTCTCCCTCTGGACTGCGTCGTTCCACCACCAAGTTTCCTTGTCGCATTTGCGTCCACCCTTAGACTCACCGAGCACCACCTTCGCCGCTCCAAGAATGGCCGCCTGAACTTTGTCCCAGTAATCTTGAACTGGTTCGTCTTCAGTGTCGGTGCACTTGACACGGACAGCTGAGACGAACATCTGGGATCTAGTTTCATTAAGCAACCACCATCTGATGCGGCGCTGGCACCGCTCGATGCGTTTGCCTTTGGGCTTCACGCAGAGGTCCATGACAAGGAGACGGTGTTTTGCAGTAAGACTCTCTCCGGGTATGACCTTGCAGTTGGCCACCTTGAAGATGCTGTGTCGCCTAGTGAGTAGGAAATCGATCTGAGTTGTACTCCTCCCGCTCTTGTAGGTGATGAGATGTTCGGATTTCTTTTTGAAATACGTGTTCACAATGGTCAGATCGGCAGCCGCACACGTTCTGAGGATAGTTTCTCCTTCAGCGTTGCGGGTGCTGTATCCAGAACCACCATGAACACGCTCAAACTCCTCACACCTCTCACCCACATGACCGTTTAGGTCGCCGCCCAAAACGATTCCCTGTGACAACGGAATGCTCCGAAGCACTCCCTCGAGTTGGCCCCAAAACGACATCTTTTCGGCGTCGCTACAACCGGCCTGTGGCGCGTAGGCGTGGGTAATAATCCCATCGATAAGCACCCTCACGATCATAAGCCGGTCGCTACAGCGTTTCACCTTCAAGATGCCGCTCTGCAGCCCCTCGGAGAGCACCACGGCCACCCCGATCTCCCCACCAGGCGCACCCGTGTAATACAGCTTGTAGCCGTTCTGCAAGGGCCGGGCTCTGTTGCCCTTCCACCGAGTCTCCTGCAGGAACGCCACGTCCACCCTTCACCTGAAGAGTACTTCGGCCAACTCTACCGCACGCCCAGTCAGCGTGCCAATGTTCCACGATGCGAAGCGGATACGGGTTGGGGCTAACTTCTTTAGCCGTGCTGGCTCGACACACGGCAGCCCTAGCCCACTTGCTACAGGAGTCGGGCGGGGCTCCTGCGCGCCGTTTTGCCCTATCCCTAGCAACTTTCCTTTTATTTCTATTCATACGTTGTTTCGGCGGGTGGCCTTTATGGGAGCGACGCCCTCAGACCTCCCAACCCCAGAGGGGAAAGCAAGCGCCAGAGCCTCGTCCGTTAATCAGCAGGTGCACGCACTAGCACGGGAGGTTGACTTGGGCCCCGAA